>JBAMCL010000453.1:0-600000 GCA_037075165.1 Hirtodrosophila histrioides | reverse complement strand
TGTTGTTCCTTCTGACCCCGTAGAGCAGGGGTGCCCAAACGCTGCTTATGGAAGAGCAAACTTCAATACATATGCAAGAAAACACTAACACATCGACAAACAAACAATTTTTTTCATTTTATTACATGCAATTTCTATTATTTCTTTGCAAATATTGCATTGTTTTCACACCTAAAATTGTTTTCTAAAAAAAAGTTCGGCGTCCAGCTATTCATATTTTCACCACCACTATCTTATTGTAACTATTATTTAAATGCAAATAATGCACTTAAAATGGTTTGCAGAAAAATATTGGGTCCAGCGTTCAATCAAATAGCATTTTTTTAAAGTGCAGGCCTCAACGAAGAGCAACAACTAAATTGCACCGAAATTTAGTAGCGCAACAACAAAGTAATGAAAGTGTTGTTGCCTTGCTCATGAGCCCATCCAGCGAAAATAGATAAGAAAGGGAACACGCAATATTGTTTTTGTATTATGCATTAGCTTATGAATAGAGCCGTGCATGTATAGTCTCATTGCTGCCTATGCCTAAGAGCAATTACAATAACAAAATGAGCCAGATGAGCAGCAATGGGCTGGGCACCCCTGCCGTAGAGCATTCTGATTCGCTGGCTATTAACACTGTTGATCCGGATCAACAGCCTAGTGATAATATACCGGTCGAATCAACTGGTCTAGCAACCAATGCTGTGGCTCCATTGGATGCAACTGCTTTGGTTACTAAAAAGCCCCTTATAGGAATTCCACCACGGAAACAAATCTTTGTTTCCAGGCTTGCCCCTGATACTACATCTGATGATGTGAAGGCCTTTATACAGGCCAAATCTAAAGCCCACATTACGGTGGAAAAATTCAAATTTACGTATTCTCGGGAAATTTCGTCATTTAAAATAAGTGTTCCGGCTGAATATTTCAACAATATTTGTTGCAAAGAATTCTGGCCCGACCACTTAGTTATTAAAGAATATACCGTAAAAAAGAAAAATCGGCCTCCGATTTCACTTCCTTCTTCCGGTGGTAGTTCTAACCCACCTCTTGTAATATCTGATAGTTCAAAAAACTAACATCCTCCCTCTCACTTGGCTATCAGAATGTAAGAGGTCTTTGTAGTAAACTTAGTAATCTTTATCTAAATAGCCTAACTTTTCCTTTCCATGTCGTTGCCTTTTCTGAAACATGGGTAAGGCCCGAAGTCCTTAATTCTGAAATCCTATCATCGGAGCTTGTAATAATCGATAATTGTATAGATATTGAATTTGTTGCTGTAAAATTGTGTATCTCCAGTATTTGCTTTTATATTACTTGTTCTTATATTCCACCTTCTTCTGATATTTCGATATATTCTTTGCATGCTTCTGCTATACAATCTGTCTCATCTATGGTTTCTGATCGTGATTTTCTTGTAGTTCTTACCTTCTACCTGGATTTGAAGTCCGGATTCTAGAGTGTTGACTCCCACATCTCTGCACGATTTTATTGAAAGTTTATTTGGGATGTCATTGTGTCAAATCAATGATATCCCAAATTCTTCACATAGAATGCTTGATCTTGTTTTTGTCTTGGATTCCTCATTCTATTCTGTCTCCCGTACTGAACCTATATCCACTCCTGAAGATCCTTATCACCCAACATTGGAGGTGTTGATTGACTTACCAGCCAGTGTGCCAAGCCCTGGTAGAGAACCGGCTGAGCGAGTTCGTCAATTTCGGAAAACCAATTTTACTGAACTTGCTCAGCTCCTATCCCAGACTGACTGGTCCCAGCTGTACATGTGTAGAGACATTGATTGTGCAATCAATTACTTTTATTCTACCTTAAATTCATTATTTGATTCTTGTGTCCCGTTTTGTAACCCTCGTAGGTCTAACAAACCTGTGTGGTTTACACGTGAATTGATAAACTTAAAAAATAGAAAGTCGAGATTGTACAAAAAGTTCAAGGAATTTGGCTCTTCCTCGGATTTCTCTCGCTATTTGATTGCCCGATCTAACTTCTCTGCACCTAATTTACACTGTTATAACAACTAACTCAGGAGCTGTAGGTTACAGTTTCAGCGGGATCCTAAAAGGTTTCATAACTTCGGTGATAAGAAGCGTAGGTCATCAACATTTCCATCAACTGTATTTTTTGAAAAAAAGACAGCTGACTCAGATCAGGCTATCGCCGATCTTTTTGCCGAATTTTTTCAAACGACTTACAGTTCACAACCTTATCAATTGCTTTCGCCTTATCCTTATCAGGTAATTAACTCCAATTGCATTTTTGGGCCTTTAATCACTGAAAGCTCACTTCTACGTGACTTGAAGTCTATTAACCCCGTATTTTCTCCGGGACCTGATGGAGTACGAGGCTGTGTGCTCAAGTACTGTGCTGAAGGTATTTTTAAGCCATTATTTGTTCTTTTTAAATTGTCCGTGGAGTTGTGCTCTTTCCCCAATATTTGGAAAGAGTCATTTATTATTCCTCTCCATAAAAAAGGAAACAAGTCCAATGTTGAGAACTATAGAGGTATTTTTAAGTTGTCTGCTATTAATTAGATTTTTGAGAAATTAATAACTTCTCAACTTCAACATTTATGTAGATCTATAATTTCACCCTGCCAGCATGGCTTTGTGAAATATAGATCTACTACCACTAACCTATTAAAATTCACTTCTCTTGTTATTAAGGGATTTCAATCTAAAATGCAAACAGATGTTATTTATACTGATTTCAGTAAGGCTTTTGATTCTGTTAATCATTCTCTTTTACTTCACAAGCTTCATCTTCTAGGATTTCCAAATAACTTAATTCTTTGGATTTCTAACTATTTAACTCAGAACCCAAAAGGTTAATTTTAAAGGCTTTGTCTCTAAGTCTGTTCAAGTTACTTCCGGAGTACCACAAGGAAGTCATCTTGGCCCCTTATTATTCACTCTGTTCATAAATGACCTTCTTTCTGTCATAATTCACTCTCGGGTGCTGATGTATGCCGATGATGTTAAACTTTGTCTGTCATCTACTGATTTCTTATCTGGTCAAAGGTTGCAAACTGATCTTGACAGTTTTCAAGAATGGTATCGGGTAAATTTATTATGACTTAATTGCGGTAAGTGTAACGTAATGTCCTTTTACAGGCGAGTCCCCTTTTTAAATAATTATATTATTAATGATAAGCCGCTTGTTCGAATTGAGTCAGTTATCGATTGTGGTATCCTTTTAGATTTCAAGCTTAAGTTTGACAAACATATCTTTTCCACCGTTAATCGTGCCTTTGGTGTCCTGGGTTTCATTAAGCGTTGGTCTAAAGAATTTAACGATCCTTACATTACTAAAACTCTATATACTTCTCTTGTTCGACCTATTCTTGAACATGGGTCTTGTATTTGGTGTCCGCAATACAAGGTTCATCAGGATAGAATAGAATCGGTTCAAAAACAATTTCTTCTCTTTGCACTCCGGGGTCTTAACTGGAATCCTAATACTCACTTGCCTTCTTATCGTAGTAGACTTTTACTAATAAATCTTCCTTCTCTTTCTGATCGTAGAACCATGCTTGGTGTAATTTTATTACACAAACTAATTAAAGGAGAAATTGATTCTTCTGAATTAATTAGCCAGATTAGTTTTGCAGTTCCGATCAGAAATTCCAGAAACTTTCTTCCCCTTTGTCATCAAGCTTGTAACACTAACTATGCTATCCATAACCCTTTTCGTATCATCTGTTCTAATTATAACAATCTTTATCATTTAATATGTAATGCTAGTTCGAATTCCTTACTTAGAACTTCAATGTTATGTTATCTGTAATCTATAGTTTTTTGTATATTGTTTAATTTATGTAGAACTTTTATTTAGTCTGTTCTTATTTATATGTTTCGCAATCTTCGTTACCGCACGTTATGCGCCGCGCCTCTCGGTCGGTTGGGCGGGAGGTGGGTTTGCATTTTGCCTGGGTCCGCGCGTTAAAAAAAAAATAAAATGACAAAATGAGCCACTGTGCGACCTTACAACATTTACGAAATGCATATTAACTGACGCAGATATATTTGCGGAAGTTGCCTAAGCAACCTTCAAGCTAATAACTAAAATTCGTGGAAAACTGTTGTATGAAACTTTTTTGATTATCGTCCCATTGGCTTCAAACTCATTTTCAGATCTCTTCACATTAAATAATTTGACACGTGTATCAGCGATTTTGGGAAATTCAGCTCCATGGTCGGAAAATCGGTGGAAAAGTGTGGCATTCGACATTTTTAATTTTCATGCGATTGGCTTCAAACTCATTTTCAAGGTTCTATGGGCAGAAATAATAGGCACGGTGGTCAAAGATTTTGGAAAATCTACCCACAAAGTCGGAAAATTCGTGGAAAACTGTTGGATGAAAAATTTTTGATTATCGTCCGAATGAAAATAAATTTAAATTCATTTTCAAAGCTCTTCACATTAAATAATTCGACACGTGTATCACCGATTATTGGAAATTCAGCCCTATGCTCGGAAAATTTGTGGAAAATTCTGGCATTCGACATTTTTAATTTTCATGTGATTGGCTTCAAACTCATTTTCATGGTTCTACCCAAACACATAATAGGCGCGGTGTCCAAAGATTTTGGAAAATCTATTCCTAAGGTCGGAAAATACGCGGAAAACTGTTGTATGAAATTTTTTTGGTTATCGTCCAATTGACTTCAAACTCATTTTCAAACTTCTGTTTATCATTCAATCATTTTGAAACTTATTTTCAAAGCACCTCACATTAAATAATTCGTCACATGTGCGACCGGTTTTGAAAGTACCTCGGTACTTTGCGTGCAATACAACGGGCGGAAAACAGTTGGAAAGATTTAATTTGGATTGTTAGTAATATTCTTGAAATTGGCTTAAAATGTCAAATAATTTTGAAAAATCTACTCCGTGTCGCCACGGGCGGGAAATAGAAGTCAAGGACAAATGAGTGGGACATTTTGCTGTTTTTTTTTTTTTTTTCAAAGACATTTTCATAGCCCTTCACTGAAAACATTAGTCACGTGGCTCAACTATTTAGTTGTATTTCTTACGTTTGACGAAAGTAGTCAAATTCAAGAAAAAAAAAATGCATTTTCATCTAAATATTTCCCCGGGCAAGGCCGGGATATTACCTGCTAGTTTATTATATATTAAATACTACAGTAGTCTCTATATTAAGTTTCGTGACTCTAGCTATGACACTGTAGGAGATATACCCCTGTCAAAAACGTGTTTTGGAGAAAGCTCTGACGATTTGCGGGGCAGAGGGTGGGGGTGACAAACATGTTTTGATCCAGATCTGTCAAGGAGCTCAACATTCGCCTGTATGCCAAATGTCGACCTTGCCACTTTATAAACTCAGGGTATATACCAACATGTGCACCAAGTTTGGTTGCTCTAGCTTCAAGTGTGTCAGAAAAAAGTTGCTCTCATACAGACGGACATTTCATAAACCCACTACTTTTTTAAAATTTTTTATCTGCAAATCTGTCTAGACACATTTTGTACTGAGGGTATAAATGTATATATGTGTACCAAGTTTTGTAGCCCCGAGCAAGGGGATAGGCTGTCATATGGAAATAAAAAAACATTTTTTGAAACAAAATAATTAGGTACATTTAACTTTCTGCATTGCTACAATCTGTAAACATAAAAAAATTATATAATTTTAAAAATGCACTTACCACAGTGAAATACATCAATTTCATTTAATAGAATACAAAAATAGCTTAGATTTTTGTCGTTATTTAATGCAGACACCGAAAACAATCGAAATTCTTTTAAATTTAATTGCAGTTTTCCACGTTGACTTTGTTGGTCGTTTTTTTTAATGTTCTGAACTTCGGTATAAATTATTAATATTCCTTCTTCAACACATAACTCAAAGGAACCGATGTTGTTTTGTTCATTCAAAATGGAACTGTCATACGTGTTGCCTTCAAGCAAAAAGGGATTGGTTTCTTCTGAATCATATGAATTAACATCAAAATCTTGAGCATCTGATTGACTTCGAAAGTCTTTGAAATTTGTTTTCAAATTCTTATGGATTCGATTCGTGATGTCATCATATTCATATAAAGGCGATCGGGGCTCCCACATTAAAAGATCCCCGTTCAAACGATTGTAAATTATTTCATAAAGCTCCTTAGATCTGAAATAGAGTAAGTTAAATATAATAATTTTGGCATTATATTTAAGTTTATGGCTTGCTCACCGGATTTCAAGGCGTAGATTTACTTAATATAAGAAATTTTAGAAACCTAATACTTGTCAGGACATACTCTAAGTGATGGTATGCTAGCTTACGACACACAAAGCTCAGGGTTCGAACAACGGTCACGCCTTTAATCTATAATTTATTTACAAATAAATTTTTGTGTCATTTTAAAAGGCTATCAGTTCGACAGCAGATTATTTACGAACGCTCGTTGTTTTATTTTTGGAATTTAGATAAGTCATTAAGCAGCTTAGAATGCTAGATACTAGCATTTTCATTATTAAACATAAGTTGTGTAAGTTGTAAGTCAGTAGGTGGAAATGCTTTAATGATTCTTTCGTCAATGCCATAGATGCCTGGAAAGTTCTTGGAGTATGAATATCTCCCCCACAAAGAAAGATATGAAATAGCGATGGTAATAGACTCGGCAGCCAAGCTTCTAAATGCTTGAGATTCCAGGTCTGATGAAAGTGCAAGACCAAGGTTGACCAGAGTCAGATTGACACCAGCTATGACCATTTAGAATAGGGTATTGCACTTCGCAATTTTATAAGTTTTCACATATTTCAAGTGACAAATTGTGAATTTCCTTCTTTTTTTTTGACTATGGTTAATACATCGGTCGTGTGAAGCATATAGTTTAATATTAATTACCAGCTGGTAAAACTCCAGGGTTACCGATCGAAATATTTAGAATAAAACGAATTATATTGAATACGACTACTTCCGTCAATCGTAAGAAATAAACAATATTTATTTTTTTAATAATTCCTCAAGGTACTACCAAAATTCAATTTTTATTCATAAGAGTGCTCTTTACCACGAACATCGAAGAGAAGCCGGTCTAACTAAACAAATAATATCACTCATTTGTCCTTGACTTCCATTTGACGCCCGTGACGACGGATAGGGATAGATTTACCAAAACCACTTGGCACTGTTTTCAATTATTTTTGGTGAAGTTTTAAAAATGAGTTGGAAGCCAATGGCAAGAAAAATACTAACGTTCCAGACAACATCTTTTAAAATATTTTCGGGTTCGTTGTATTGCCCGCAAAGTACCGGTTTTTGTATTTATATTTGGAGACTACTATTAAGCCATTCTCATGAAAAACGAAAATGGTGAATTCCAGACTTCACCCCCTTCCCGACCGTGGGCGTCCATTTTTCAAAACCGGTAGTACATATGTCGAATTATGTAATGTAAGGTGCTTTGAAAATTAATTTCAAAATAACTAACATAATAAACAGACAAGTTTGAAAATAAGTTTGAAGCTAATCCACACTGGTTCCGCTTGTGTGGAACAGCGGCCAAAAATACTTCGCATTGAAATATAGCAATGAAATGTTTACAAAATAATGTTGTGATAAAAGTTGAACAAATTTGACCAATCGGCAACTTGAAATGTGGAAAGAATGAAGGGCGGCGCGTACTTACTTGGAGCGAGCATATCTGACATATACCAATGGAAAAATTATATTTAAAAGACGGAAAATAAAATTTTTAGGAAATTGTGTATATTTGTGCATTGAATTATGAAAAAACACAAGGATAATAATAAATAAATAACCAAATTTGAAGAAGGTGGTATGTAGGAACAAGTAATAAAAAGCATTAGTTAAAGATAAGTAAGTTTACTACAAAGACCTCTTTCATTCTGATAGCCAAGTGAGAGTTGTAGTTTTTTGTGCTATCAGAGATGACAAGATGTGAATTAGAACTACCACCAGAGAAGGAAGTAAAACCGGAGGCAGATTTTTCTTTTTTACCGTATATTCCTTAACAACTAAGTGATCCGGCCTAAATTCTTTGCAACTAGCATTGTTGAAATATTCTGCTGGAAAACTTATGTTTAATGACGAAATTTCCCGAGAATACGTGAATTCAAATTTTTCCACCGTAATATGGGCTTTAGATTTGGCCTGTATAAAGGCCATCATCAGATGTTGTACCAGGGATCAAGCAAAGATTTTTTTCCGTGGTGGAATACCTACAAGGATCTTCTTAGCAGCCAAAGCAGTAGACCAGTTGATCCGACCAGTATATTATCACTAGTATGTTGATCTGGATCAACAGTGTTAATAACTACCGAATCAGAAATCTGTACGGGTTCAAAAGGACAACATTCATGAGTACGATGATACTATCGTCACTTCTGATTATTGAAATGTGAGGAGAAGAGACCATAAATTTATAAGTTCTTCCTGTTTTTAGTTTCAGATGTAGTGGGTTCGTGTTTTGGAAGCTGGAGTTCATTTGTTGCTGTTGAGACCGTAAACCATCCCGTTTTATTTTTATTGGTCTTTTGACTGAACAGACCGAGCAGAAAAATTTAGTTGAGCATATTTTGCGAGCTCTGATAAATACACAAAATTTGTAGGTTATCTATATATTGAGGTGGGGCCTAGATAAAACACTTAAATTTTACCTGTACATACCTGGCTTAACATTAACATTAAATTTGGTATGTCTAGTCTTATAGTTGCTTAGATCGACGCGTGCATACATACGGACAGACGGACAAACAGACGGACAGACAGACGGACATGGCCAAATCGAAATCTCTTTTGATACTGATCAAGAATATATATACATTATTGGGTCGGAGAAGACTCCTTCTGCCTGTTACATAATTTTGCACAGATCCAATACTCCCATTCTACCCATTTTATGGGTACAGGGAGTAACAATTGGGATCGGCACCACCTGCCAGTGCTCGAATTGAGATCAGCGTTGTCACTGGATGTGCATCATATATTACAATTTGGAATCAGCGCTACTTCGTGATGCACGCCAAATTGTAAAGACAACAAAAGCTAACTAGTATGTATGTATGCATACCACACATGCAAAAAGTGAGTACGTGCGCGCATACAAATGCAACTATACACACGCAATTACCTCTGGGTAATTGCTGTCCACTGAACATGCGATAAATCAGAACTGTAAGCTATTCTCTTGCTAGAACGTTGTTGTTGATGCTGTAAGTTTGTAAGTATGTTACTTTTGTGCCAAATTCTAACGCCGGGCTCGTACAGTTCTTAATTTGCGCTACCCCTTACCATCGCCTTTCATTTTACTTTATCGTTGTTGTAGATACCTAAATAGCACTCTTATAATGAGTGTGGTCGAGCCGAACTTAGCTGCTGAGCAAATTGAGTCAAAATTATGTCACTGCGCCTTCAACTATCAAAAAGGCAAGATAACATTGTAAACTAAATAGCTAGACTTGAGGAGGAAGGGAAAGAGGCAGAATTGGCAACACTTGAGTGCAATTTGCAAATTTTAGACTCATATTTTCAACAACTCTGTGAATGGCAAACGAGCATTGAGGAATTGCATTATGCTGACGACGGCAAAGAGCAACTTGAAAAACAATTTATATCGGGAAAAAGTAAAATTAAAATGCTAATAGGTAAACATTGTCGTGCCAGCATTTCGAAAGTTGCCGCAAATTGTTGGCAAATACGCAAGCGACTTATAAGCGCATTTACGAATTTAATCCACAATGCTACCACGATTTCTTCAATCGACAAGTTATTTATTAAATTGTTTATCGGAGCCTGCACTGTAGTACTAGCATATCAGGTCACGGAAGAAAATTATACAAGGGCCGTAGGGCAGCTGGGAGAACGATACGATAATGATGTTTTGATATTTATACCCTAGCAGAGGGTATTCTAATTTTGTCTCAAAATGTGTAATGGACTTAAGGAGACGTTTCCAAAGTATATATATTCTGAATCAGCATGAATAGCCCAGTCGATATAGCGATGTCCGTCTATTCGTCCGTCTGTCTGATTCTATGCAATATAGTCTCTCAGCTTTAAAGCTATCGTGATGAAACTTGGCATAGACCCTGCTTTTTGTTGCAGGCAGTACATATGTCGGAACCGGCCGGATCAAACTACTATATCATATACCTGTCATAGGAATGATGGGTCGACAGCGATGTTCATGTATGAATAACCTTTTTTGTTTATAGATGTACTCTCACCAAACTTTCCCAAACAGAGTCTCTAGAAAGTTTATACAATCTGACCACATTTGGTCAAAATCCGACCACTATATCACTATATCAACTATATCAGCTAAGTGAGAGTTTTATTACACTTCAAATAGTTTCCCATAATTTCATCAAAATCGGACCACATAGGAGAAATAAAAATTAAGTTTTGTATAAAAATGAATTCCTGCTATATATATAGCTTCGGCACTCCGAAGATAGCCGGCCTTTCTTGTTTTAAATTATATTCAATGCTTATTCAGTCTACAACCAATAAATAAACCAGATGCTGCAGCGCTGCAGCTAATAGATACAGCGGCTGCTATTCGAGGTTCTCTCATGTGCTTAACTTCTGCAACCGACATCATGAATGCGATCGTGATTAACATACTACTCTTCAAGCTCAACCCAAATACAAGATTGAACTATGATGAAAATTTGTCATTTGACAAATTACCAAATTGGAACGATTGCAGCAAGGCTTTTACACATCGTTGCTACTTTTTCGAATATCGATCACGTAGTTTCAACAAAACTGAAAGTAAACAAAAATTTAAAAAAAACAATCAGCAAAATAATTTGTAACAAAAAGCGCCATTTTTATTTACTTTAAATTGGCATCTCATTACATTATTAATTGTATTTCATTTTCAAAGTTGCAACTGAGTCTACGAAAAGACTGCAAAACAAGCAGCACTTTGCTTCAATTTTCTGAGCGAAAATCATACTATAAAGAAATGTCAATCGAAATCTAGGTGCAAGGTTTGCCAATCTATGCACCATACAACTTTACGTGCGGTGTCTACGAAATCGCTTCAACAAGCGCCTCACTCAACACCGTGATTCACGATCACTCAGGACCAAACCAACAAATTACAGCGAATGTTGCGCTCATTGCCCGCACTGCAAAGAAAGGCACACATCCAACAGCTATAGTTCATATCAGGGACAAATGCGGCGAATTTCGACCAGTTCACGTGCTCTTAAACTTGAGCTCTGATGTTTACCTGACACCGAAGAAACTGCGAAGCGTATGCAGTTAGACAAATGTCGGATGACACAAGCGATCAGTGGCATTTCCGATGTTTGTCATCAAGTCAACTACAACGTGTTCGCACCATTAAGGTCACGCAAATCTGATTTCGAATGGTCATCAAACTTTTCGGTGATCAAATCGATTTGTACCAATCAACCAAGTGAGCCAATCGACATTGCAAAGCGGACTTTGCCGAAACAGTCTTTACTAGATAATCTGTTACATCGCTTTTGGGAAGTTGAGGAGTATACGATGGCGCCTCAAAAATTCACAGAAGAAGAACAAAGATGCGAAAATCACGATGTTAGAACGGTGTCGGTCAATCAGGATAATCGCATACAGGTGAGCCTTCCATTCAAGGATTCACCACAAAGGCTTGATCAGTCCTACCACAGCGCTTTGCACAGATTCTTCATGCTCGAACGAAGGCTGAATCGTGACCCGAAATTGAAAGAGGCATATGTGCAGTTTATGAACGAGTACACACAGCTTGGACATATGTCACCTCTTAACGTAATAGACAGGAAGCAACCGCTCTTCTACATTCCTCACCATTGTGTGGTTCGGCCGGAGAGTCTGACAACTAAACTTCGTGTAGTCTTCGACGCAAGTTTTAAAACAAATTCTGGCACCTCTCTAAACGATCTGTTGATGGTAGGCCCTACAATTCAGCAGGACCTGATAACAACGCTACTCGCATTTCGACTTTATTGCTATGCGCTATCAAGAGACATAGGCAGTTTGTAATAATCGAGAGCGACAGACTTTATAAACTAATATTGTGGAGACAGCACGAAACTGATAGTGTGCACACCTATCAATTAAACACCGTAACATACGGCGTCTCAGCCGCACCATTTCTTGCAATTCACAGCCTTTTTCACATTGCTAATTTGTACGAAGAAGAATTACCACTGCGTACGGATCTTTACGTGGATGATCTTTTAACAGGTGGAGACGACTTTAAAGACGTGCTGCAGAAGAAGACTCAAATTATAACATTACTTAACAAAGCTGGGTTGACGATGACTAAATTCAACAGTAACTCACCACATCTTGTAAAGTCACCTGCAGGTGAAATTTCTCTGCAACTTGATGAGCTGCATAGGCATAGCTTGGCAACCATCAACTGATGTTTTTATCTTTTGCAACGAATTTAACGTCGATAGTAGAACAACGAGACGCACTGTGTTATCAACAGTCGCAAGAGTGTTTGACTCTCTGGGACTTATATCGCCAATTATAATAAAACTCAAAATATTCATGCAGGATCTTGTTATCAGAAATTTGTCGAGGGATGAGCCTCTTCCAGATGATTTACTAAGTTCGTGGAGTAAATTAATTTTAGATCTTCAGAATATTTCAAAACTGAAGATTCCACGTTTCGCAGGTACGTCATATATATATACGCACACAGATCAACGAACAAATAAACGTAATCTTACTCATCGCAAAATAGAGAGTAGCACCAATCAAAAGATTCAATCAATTTCAAAACTGGAGTAGTGTGAAGCTGTACTACTCAACAGAACGTTTCGTAAATGCCAACATGAGCTTGATCCGTACATAGACAAGGTTTACTTCTGGACTGACGCAAAAACGGGTTTGCAATGGATGAGCAAGCACGCATCACTGCTACCAACGGAAAATTCCACCCACAAGTGTGGAAAATCGCGGAAAACTGTTGTATGAAACTTTTATGTTTACCATCCAATCGGCTTCAAACTCATTTTCAAAGTACTACACAAAAATTAATTTGTCACATATTTCACCGATTTTGGAAAATCCACCCCCATGGGCGGAAAATTGAGGTCTTAAGGTTTATGGGCGAAAGTCTAATTTAGTCCGATCACCATCAAATTCGTTTTCAAAGCTCTTCACGTAAAATAAATCGACACGTATATCAGTGATTTTGGGAAATTGGACCACATGGTCGGAACATAGTTGGAAAGCATTAGTCTGGATTCTTAGTATTATTTTTGGAATTGGCTTCAAATGCCAAATGATTTTGGAAAATCTACTCCGCGTCGCCACGGGCCGGAAATGGAAGTCAAGGACCAATGACTGGGATAATTTGTTGTTTTGCTTCAAAGACATATTCATAGCCCTTCACAAAAAACATTAGTCACGTAGCTCAACTATGCAGTTTCCTACCCCCACGGAAGGGAATACAGTGATACGCTACTTGTGTATATTTCTTACGGTTGACGAAAATAGTCAAATTAAAAAAAAACGCACTTTCATCTAAATATTTTCCGGGCAGGGAGGGGTATTACCTGCTAGTTATATGATAAAGGTTGTTATAATTAGAACATAAAATACGAAAAGGGTTATGGATAGCATAGTTAGTATTACAAGCTTGAAGACAAAGAAGAAGAAAGTTTCTAGAATTTCTGTTCGGAACTGCAAAACTAATTTTGCTGATTACCTCAGAAGAATCAAATTGCCCATTTATTAGTTTGTGTAAGAAAATTACACCAAGCATGGTTCTACGATGAGAAAGAGAAGGAGTAGGAAGTACTGAGATTCCAGTCAAGTCACGCAGTGCCAAGAGCAGAAATTGATTTTGTACCGATTCTATTCTATCCTGATGAAGCTTATATTGGGGACACCAAATACAAGTCCCATATTCAAGAATAGTTCGAACAAGAGAAGTATACAGAGTTTTAGTAATGTAGGGATCGTTAAATTCTTTAAACCAACGCTTAATGAAGCCCAGGATACCAAAAGCACGATAAGCGGTGGAAGAGATGTTTGTCAAATTTTACCTTGGGATCTAAAAGGATATCCAAATCATCAACCGACTCAATTCTAACAAGCGGCATACCATTAAGAATATAACTGTTAAAAAATGGCATTCGCATGTAAAAGGACATTTCGTTACACTTACCACAATTAAGATTTAATAAATTTACCCGACACCATGCTTGAAAACTATCAAGATCAGTTTGCAAGCTTTGACCAGATAAGAAATCAGTAGATGACAGACATAGATAAACTTCATCGTCATACATCAGCACCCGAGAGTTATTCTTGACAGAAGGAAGGTTATTTATAAACAACGTAAATAATAAGGGGCCAAGATGACTTCATTGTGGTACTCCGGATGTAACTTGAACAGACTTAGAAATAAAGCCTTTCTAAGTATTAAATAGTTAAAGAACCTAAGAATTAAGTTGATTGAAAATCCCAGAAGATGAAGTATGTAAAGTAAAAAGTATTGATTAATAAAGTCAAAAACCTTACTAAAATCAGTGTAAGTAACATCTATTTGCATTTTAGATTGAAGTCCCTTCATGACAATAGAAGTAAATTCCAATAGGTTAGTGGTAGTAGATCTATATTTCACAAACCCGTGCTGGCAAGGTGAAATTATGGATCTTCGCAGATGTTGAAGTTGAGAAGTTATTAAATTCTCAAAAGTCTTAGGAATAGTATACAACTTAAAAATACCTCTATAGTTCACGACATGAAATTTGTTTACTTTTTTATGGAGAGGAATAATAAATGATTCTTTTCAAATATTAGGGAAGCGCACAACTCCACAGATATATTATGAAGAATAAATAATGGCTAAAATATACCTTTAGCATAGTACCTAAGCACGCAGCTGGGTACTCCATTAGGTCCCGATGAAAGTGTTGACAACCTACGCTTCGCATTACCTAAGTCATAAAACATTTTGGAATCCCGCTGAAATTGTAACCTACAGCTTCTAAGGTAGTTATTATAGCAATGTATATATTAAGTCAGAGAAGATAGATCGGGCAATCAAAAAGCGAGGAAAATCCAAGAAAGAGGCAGATTCCTTGAACTTATTGTACAATCTCGAGTTTCTATTTTTTAAGTTCATTAAATCCCGCGCAAACCACACAGGCTTGTTAGACCTACGTGTCTTAAGCAACGGGAATCAAATAATGAGTTTAAAGTAGAGTAAATTGAATTGCTCTATCCATGTCTCTACACAAGTAAAGCTGAGACCAGTAAGTTTGGGATAGAAGCTGAGTGAGTTTAGTAAAATCGGTTTTCCGAAATTGATGAACTCACTCTGCAGTTTTACTACATTGGCTTAGCACCCTAGCAGGTACATCAATCAACACCTCCAAAGTTGGGTGATAAGGGTCTTCAAGAAAGGATATAGGGTCAGTACTGGAGACATATACAAAGGAGGGGTCCAAGACAAAAATGAGATCAAGCATTTTATGTAAAGAATTTGGGAAACCAATGATTTGATACAATGAAATACCAAATAGTCTGTCAATACAATCAAGCTGCGATGTGGACGTCAACACGCTGTAGTCAGAACTAGAAATCCAGGTAGCACTGGCAATATATACTACCCCAAGAACTACAAGAAAATCGCAATCAGAAACCATAGAGGAGACAGATTGTATAGCAAAAGCATGCAAAGAATATAAGGAAATATCAGAAGAAGGCGAAATATTAGAACAAGTAATATAAAAGTAAACACCGGAAATACACAATTTTAACGCAACAAATTCAATATCAATAGAACTATCGGTTATTACAATCTCTGCAGATAAATCAGCGTCAACAGCAATAAGAATACCAACACATTAAGACAAGTAGTGCGAACTTTTCCATATATGGAGAACTAGCAGCTAATACCTTGCCTTGCCCTGACTTCACCCCTTTCCGACCGTGGTGGCACATGTGTCAAATTAATGTGAGTTTCAAAATAATTGGATAGTAAACAGAAAAATTTGAAAATGAGTTTGAAGTGAATACTACGATTATCACAAAAGTTTCATACAACAGTTTTCCGCGATTTTCCACGCTTGTAGGTGGAATTTTCCAAAATCCCGTCTTGGTGTGCACTTTTATCATAGATGGAAAATTTCAGCATCCTAGCTCTTACGGTTTGGGCTGTGCGATCCAATCAGTTAGTCACCACGAACTCTTTTATATATATAAATGTAGTGCTACTTCTATTTCCGTACTCAGAACTTCACCTTTATGTTATCTGTGTAATCTATAGATAACTTTTTGTCTATTGTTTTAATTAATGAAGACTTTATTTTAGTTTGTACTTATTTATCTGTCGGGAGGTGGGTTGCGTTTTGCCTGGGTCCGCGCGTTAACAAGCCCGTGGGCTTAGCAGCCAAAGCAGTAGTATCCAATGGAGAATGCCATTGCACTGGTTGATAGACCAGTTGATTCGACCGTTATATTATCACTAGTATGTTGATCTGGATCAACTGTGTTGAAATCCACAGAATCAGGAAACGCTACTGGTTTAGAAGGAACAACATCCATGGGTAGATGGTATTCTCGTCACTTCTGATTATTGAAATATGAGGAGACAGGAAGATAAACTTATCAGTTTTTTAAACCGACAGAATTTGTCTGCCTTACGAAACTCATAATGTCACAAGCAACAGCGACAGCGAGGCATTTTTATTGGTGGCGGTGCTGTTTCTTCCCCCCGCCCTGCAGCACTAAATTTTCTTTTGTTAATATCTTCCGTGTTTCTTTTCCGATCAACTTGAAATTTCGAAACTAGACTAAGAGTGACCAAAGTATAATACATGGTAAGTCCCAAAGCTATATTTGTAAATTGTTGGTATAATACGTTTTTATCGAATTGCAGGGAATTGGTGGGAAGTATCTGAAATTCGAGACAAACTTGATCTGCGTATGGTATACAGGAAACTACATTCCAAATTTGATGCCAGTAGCTTTAATAGTTGTTAAGATCGATGCGTTCATACAGACGGAGAGACAGACGAACAGACAGACAGACGAACGGACATGGCCAAATAGAAATCTCTTTTGATACGGATAAAGAATATATATACTTTATAGGGTCGGATATGTATTCTTCTGCCTGTTACATACATTTACACAGATTTAGTACGCCCTTTTTACCCATTTTATGGCACCCTAGGGTTAAACAACTACCGATGATTTGTACATACAAATGCAACAACAACACAAATCGGAGGCGCGACGGTAAATATTCGCAAACGGCAGGTTAACAGAAAAGACCACGACCAACACCAATTACACAACTAATGCAAGCGTGGGAGAGTTCTGAAACGAGATTGAACAACTGAATACGCATAAAAACAAAATGTATGCAGACAACAATGCAACTGCACAATGAAACAGTATGATAGGCTGCAGTTTGTTGTTGTGTTTAAACACAAAAAACGTAGCGTCAGTAATTTACCGCTGTTGCTAGGCGAGCATCAGCCGATTTCGCCGTTAGTTAGAAGCTGGCGTCGGCGCCAAATTCGAGTTTAGCAACAACGCCGCTGGTATGCACCGCTAGGCGAGAGTTTGAAGAGTTTGCCGCCGCCGCGGCCCCCGATCTAGCCACCAAGCGGGGACTGACTGCAGCGGCAACAAAAGGCGAGATTTGCGTGGGAGCTGGACAGTCAAGCAGAACAAAGTCAAGTAAACAAGTGCATAACAATAAAGTACAAGTAGTGAAGGGAAACATGCCAGTACGAGCAACGGTCGCGGCCAAATACTGGGTCGATCTACAGAGCAGGAGCAGCCATCAAGTCCAGCTATTTGGTCAATAATCAAAGCGAGTCTTCTGCCACGCGGCGTAGCGAGACTCTGCTAATCAGTGCATAGGCGTCGCCCACGGACCAAAGTGCAAAAAGAGAAGAGGCCAACGGACAAACCTGGTTTAAGCTGGGGTATCCTTGGTATCCTTCCTCAGGAGTACATAGGGCAAATCCGTCAAGAACCAGCGGCCAAACCCGGTATAAACTGGGGTACCCTTGGTAATCTCTAGAATAACGATAGGGCATTTTGAAGAGCATCAACGGCTAAACCTGGTATAAACCGGGGTATCCTTGGTGTCTTTTCTGAAATACAGGCAGAACAGTCACTCATTCGAATCCTGACGGCCAAACCTGGTATAAACTGGGATAACCTTGGGTCATCCAGAGAGAGACAGGCAGGAAATCCCGAATGACACCGACGGCCAAACCTGGTCTAAACTAGGGTAACCGCAGCGAGTCCCAGGGACAAGACAAAACAACACAGTCGCGCTGAAGGAGTTCGGGGACAAACCTGGGCAAATCTAGGAGTCCTCGAGATTCTGCGGAGCAAATACGGGCGGAGACAGACGAGTACCGGTGGACCAAAGCTGGTCTAAGCTGGAGTATCCCCGGTACGTACGAGCAGGACATAGAGAGCAGGAGAACAGCCACGGCGGAAACCCGGTCTAAGCTGGGATGCCAAGGCAAATCAGGAGAAATAGGAGAATTTGTCGTTAAAGCGAGCTGGTGATTCCAGGTTTAAGCCCGAGTTGTACCACTCGCACACCTAGTGCCAGATATAGGCACACCACACTTGCACAGCGGCACCGAGGCTAAACGATAGTATTGAAGTTGCTGAGCCTCAAAGCGCTTAGTGAACGGGACAAGCCTAAGAGAACATCGGGAAACTGGTACTACGGGCACTTGGCAAGAGCAACACCTGCCATCACAAGCGTCAACGAGGGAGTAGAGTTAAACATTAATATTGTAAAATTTTAAGTACCCGGGCGAACCGGCAGAATATTTATTTAAACTAAAACAATTGATTTCTTATTTGTCACAAGTGCTGCAAATTATAAATTTGCAATTACAATTAATTGTGGGGGCGATTGTGGGGTAACCTAACCTAAAGGGTTTATGTGAATGGAAAGCAGTACGACAGTCTTGAAAGACGCCATATATCTCGAATGAATCAATTTGCAGCTTCTTTTGCTTCAACCATAGGTTAATTCATATTTTAAAGGCGTTAAAACATAATAAATAATGCATTTTAAGCAGAGCTCGCAAATAACCATTAACCGTTCTTCGTTGTCCGTAAATAAGTCTCATTTACAGACTCTTTGACCAAAAAGTCAGAGATGAAACGTTCTTTAGTAAAATGGTCTGCGCTCATCGAATAACCGAAATTATTGTTTCTAATTTTTTCGGGAAATTCGCTGACCGCTTGGACGCCAGAGAAGAAAATAAAAGTCTCTCGCGTTTGTAAGTGTGTATGCGAGTGAGGCGTCTTTTTGAGCTTGTTACATGTCTTTCTGATTCAAGTGCGTTTGGTTATTTAGGAAATAAGAAATAAATAATATATATATATAATGAGATATTTTATTTCATTGAATCAAATTAACCCGTTTTACACTGAAGCAGACGTTGAAAAAAAGAAACAAAGAACAACGATTTAAATTAACTTAATTTATTTGTTTTCAACTTAAGACTAGCTTTCGATTACAATTACACGAACTTATATGCTTAAGCGCAGAACGTAGCTACGTAGGATATTGAATACGTAACTTAACACGAACCGAGCACATGAGTAGCAATTGCTGATTTTGCGAAAGTACTCATATTGTGAAGGCATAAAAATGTCACTAACACGAGGTACGGACGTGAATATGTAGGCATAAATATGTCACTTCCCTCCCCTAAAATAGAAGCCGATGCTTCTGCTGAGGTTGATGGGTACAGTCTGGGTAATGCAATTGGGTTGGCATCTTGTATTTCTATGGTTGTTTTAGTTTTAACTTTCAAATATATGCAAACAATACAAGTTATAAGACTTATAATTAATAGAATTATTAATTTAACAACGTCTTTATGTTCTATTGGTTTTATCTTTATTATTTCTAATGGTGTATACAATGGAGTTTGATTGATTTCGGGATTCAAATGGTTTTCGTTTGAAATAATTTTTCCTATTTTAATTTTACATTGTTTTATTGTAATAAATTTGTTGCCTTTAATCGTTATATTTACTCCCTGTACCCATAAAATGGGTATTGGATTTGTGCAAAAGTATGTAACAGGCAGAATCTCCGACCCTATAAAGTATATATATTCTGGATCAGTATCAAAACAGATTTCGATTTGAACATGTCCATCTGTCTGTCTGTCTGTCCGTATGTA
Source organism: Hirtodrosophila histrioides (assembly GCA_037075165.1). NCBI lineage: Eukaryota > Metazoa > Arthropoda > Insecta > Diptera > Drosophilidae > Hirtodrosophila > Hirtodrosophila histrioides. The sequence goes on along the minus strand of JBAMCL010000453.1, from coordinate 579,837 downwards.
TGAACGCAAGGACGCTAGAGACACCAAATTTGGAATGTAGGTTCGTGTATAGCGGGAGCAGGTCAAGTTTGTTTCTGATCTCAGATATCTCTCCCCGTTCCCCCGCAATTCGATCAAAACGTTTTACCGCCACACTTTTAAAGATATAGCTTTGGGATTTGGCATGTACTCTACTTAGACCACTCTTAATCTACTGCCTAAATTTAAATTTCAAGTCGATCGGATAATAAACACGGAAGTTATTCAACGAACAAGATTCAGTACTGGAGCGAGGGAGGGAAGAAGCGCAGCCACGACTTAAAATGCCTCGCGTACGCTGTGGCTCGCGTGTGTGCGGCCTTGTGCATATGTAAGTGGACGAACATATGAATGAAAGTTTTAGACATGGATACAGGTAGTTTCGTAGTCGGGTATACTCGACTATAGCATTCTTACTTGTTTTATTTATGTCTTGGCAATTTTGACTTATAATGATATCGATTGCATTCCAAGTTAGGATATTGTTTGGTTCTACATATTTAATGATTTGTTTTACTGCTATGCTTTAATTGCATGTTGGGTTAGTTCTTTATATGATATTCTAAATACATTCATCATGTACTTTTTTGTTATCTTGGTTATAAATTTTGCTTTGTTCTTCCAAATAGGTATCTTTTTCAACATAATCAAGGTGATTGCTGTTACTATCCGGGTAAGGTATTATTTTGATGGTATGAACGATTCTTTGTTTAATAGGGATGTGGGATATGATAAGTATTTGATTTGTGTTAATCCAGGTAGTAATATGTTACTACTGTCTACGATTTCTAAATTGTCGTAATTGAGTATTTTGGGTTGCATAGTCATAGTCGGGAAAGTTGCATTCTCATTGCAATATCTTCTATATATTCGGTAAATTGGATTAGTTCGTATAATAGCTGTTCTGTGTTACTTTGTTTATTTTCGAATTCTTTAATCATTTGCAAGTTATTGTTGATCATTTGGATGACATCGTCCATTTCATGTATGTTAATTGAACTTGTGGACACAGATTCTAGTTGATTTTGGATTTCAATTGGGTCATTATTATCTAATGTGCCGAATAAGTATTTAGGCGCGGATCCTACTATGTTAATTAATCCATGTTTGTGTATATTTGCTTTATGTAAAGTTATACCGTTAAGTTCTCTGAGCATTTTATTATGTAAGAGTTTAATTTGTGGACTATCAGTGTAGTTAGTTTTTTTAGTGTTGAAGTAATTATTAAATTGTCAATATCAGTAAGGTTGATGCGAAGACAATGGTTGGGGTTGGCATAGTTTTACACAAGCGAAGAGTATTAGGATGAGCTGGGGGCCTGTAGGATGGGAAGTCAATTAGTTTTTTTCTGTTTTTTGAATTGTGTCTTGTAGTAATATGTTTCTCTATTTCTGTTAGTAATTTTGTAGTGGTCGTCGTCAATTTGTTCTACATTTTTTGTTAATTTAAATGGGTTTTCTAATTTACCTTTTTGCAATGGTCCTCTTCTGTACCTACTGTCAATTTCGTACGCTGTTCTATTTTTATTTATTTCATTGAATTTGATTTCTTTATTTTGTTGTGTGTTTAGGTTAGGTTGTCTAGCATACAGAAATATGTGGGCAGGGGTATGTCCAGTGGTGTCATGTTAGGTTTTGTGGTTATAAATGTAAAGTATTGTCTCTATTTTACTCAACTTGGCCTCATTATCGTCTGAATTTTTTATAATACGAATTTTTTCATTTATTGTTTTGTGCAGTCTTTCTATGTCTGCAGCACCTGTTTTTGTAGTATTAAGTTTTAACTCTATATCCTGACTCTCGAGCCATCTTTGCTCTTCCTTGCTCTAACATATCCTGAATTTGTTTCTCTACTTCCTTTTCGTAGAACTGTGGGTAATTGTACAATTTTGGTAAAGGTGAGATTATCACATTCGCGATATTGGATATTTTGGAAACTTTTTAACAAATTAGTTACTTTCTGTTCTTCTTCTGTATTTAAATGGTCTAGTTGGAATAGGTTTTCTTGAAGCGTGAAGAATTCCAGAAATATGGGGTCTTCATGGGAAAAGGGGAATTCTTGAATATAATTTTGTTCTGTGGTATTGCCTGTATTGATTAATTTGTATTCTTTATTAAATAGGTTGACTGTTCCCTTTTGACAGTTTATTATTGCATTAGCTTTAGACAACAAATTGCGTCCAATAAGTATATCATATTGGTCTGAGAAAGAGTGAATTAAAAACTCTTGAGCAATAGGGAAATAGTTGTTCGGTGGTAAGTTTGTGATTTCATTTATAATTAGGGGGCCATTACTTGTATGGATTAAATGATTAGTTTGTTGGATGGGTGTTTCGAAAATATTTTGGGTTAACATATTTATTGTGGAACCAGTATCAATTAGGCACCTTAAATTGTTATTATTATGTTTAACTGTAATATATTGGCTTGATCCGTGGCTACTAACCGAAAATGTTCAGCTTGTTCTGTATCGTTTGGTTCTACATATATCATTGAGTACTGGTTGCTCTACTTCTGCCTGGTTTGAGTTATCGATAACCTGGTTCAGGAGTGTTGTAAATTGGATTATGGATGTCATACGTTTGGTAAGAATGATTGTCAACCTGAGAATAGTCTGGATAATAAGGATAGTAGGGTAAGCCAGGTTGTATGAGTATTCAGAATGAACTGGTGTTCCTTCTTGGTATCGCATTTCATTTGGTGGAAAGTTAGGCGGCGTACCTACATAATTAGGTCCAAAACGGTTCTGTTAAATAGTGGGTTTGGTCTGGGTGGTTGTGTCATAGGTCCACTATTGTGGAGGTCGATGTTGGGGAAAAGAAATAGGGTTAGTTACGGGTATTTGAGGTGGTATTTGGGTAGGTCGTCGGTAAAAGGGTTGATAAATGGTATTATATGATGGTTGAAAAGGTGTAATTGGTTTGCCTTGATTATTTATTTGTTTATTATGTAAATTATTCTGTGATTTACTTTGATTTGGGACTGATTTTAAATTATCTTTATTTAGAGTTAGTGCTTCGTTTTTTCTTGCAATATATTTATATGCGATTTTAAACTTGGAATATTAGAGATAATTATTCTAAGGTGAATATGAGTGGGTAACTTTTGGATTAAATTTTCAATGCTCGTTTGGATTAATCTAGTGTACAAAGTTGTTTCTGATACATCGTTTTCTAATTCTAGTTTACTAGTTAATATTTGCCTTCTTTTTTCGGCTTCTTCCAAAAATGTACGAACATTACCTCGATATTGTGTGTTTCGAAACTCCTCCAGTAGTTGATGGTTTGGTACTTGGGCCTTGTATGTCAGGATAAGTTGAGCCGTGAGTTCCGTCCAGCTGGTGAAGTTGGTTACTCCCAGAGTGCGGATGACGTCATTACTGATGTGCCGTTCTATGTGTCCAAAGATGATACGTTTTTTCGTTCCTCTGTGGTTTGGTATAGCGCCAGAATGAAGTCAAAACGGCTTATGAACGTGTATAATGTATTTGGATCGCCTTGGAAACTCTCTACAGCATGTATTTGCCTTTTGACTTGGACAATGTTCGAATCAGAGAGTTGTATTAGTTCGGGTGCTGCTACTGCCATTGTATATTCGTTTTATAGCTGGTTCGAGTGTGCGTTTTTGGTGTCTTTTGTATTTCATTTATACTTTAAGCTTTATCTTTAGTTTGTATACTTTTGTATATTTCTTCACTTAGTTTAATTTTTCGTTGTCGTTGCACTTTATTAGTAAGTTTTATTTTTGTATATTTTCTCACTTAATTTGTAGGTTTTACTTAAATGTATGGATTTATAATACCGGCAAATTTTTAGAGCGTCTTTAAACTGGTTTGAATTGTCAATTTATTAAATTATTATTTATAGCAAGTTCTTTAGCGGATGACAATCAGGAAATTGAATAGTCTAGCTATCTCATCAATATTGTCATCCTACCGGCTGCGCCAATAAGATATTTTATTTCATTGAATCAAATTAACTGACCGTTTTACACTGAAGCAGACGTTGAAAAAAAGAAACAAAGAACAACGATTTAAATTAACTTAATTTATTTGTTTTCAACTTAAGACTAGCTTTCGATTACAATTAAAAGAACTTATATGCTTAAGCGCAGAATGTTGCTGCTTAGAAGATTGAATACGTAACTTAACACGAACCGAGCACATGAGTAACAATTGCTGATTTTGCGAAGGTACTCATGTTGTGTAGGCATAACTTTGTCACTAACACGAGCTACGGACGCGAATATGAGGACATAAATACGTTTCTATATATATATTATACTAGCTTAAACCCGCGGCGTTGCTCGCACTTCCTTACTATTTTTAATTAAATTTCATTAAATTCTTATAAATATTAAATATTTTTAGCTGGAAATACCCCGGCCTTGCACGGCGCAATATTTAAATGAAAGTGCATTATCTTGAACTTGACTACTTTCGTCAACCATAAGAAATACACAAAAATAGCGTATCACAGTTTTCCATCCCGTGGAAACCAAATAGTTGAGTTAAACGCCGAATGATGATGTGTAGGGCTGTGACAATGACTTTGAAGCCGATCTAACTAAACAACTAATCTCACTCATTTGACCTTGACCCCTATTGCTCGCCCGCGGCGACGCGTCGGCATAGTTCTTTAAAATGTTTTTGATGAAGTTAGAATAATAATGCTAACATCCAGAAAATATCGGAAGGGTGGTAAAAAGTCTTTACTTAATTGTTAAAACAGCGCAACCCTACATTTATCGCGTTCTGTTTGCGTAAGTTCCGTGCACTGCGGAAATGTGCACCGCAGTCAGCAACAATGCAAGTCTCAATTTTGGTGGCAAACTTATTACATGTTGGTACTAACAAATATCGACCGACGGCCATAGTTATGGAACATCGATCAACAATCGATAATGCAAATGCAGCTGTTCCGATTTACTACTACATAATAATAATAATGTTAACTAAAAAGGTACATTACTAATTAATAAACTTAAAAGACCAAATCTTAGTACTAGTATAACAAAAATAATTGACTCCAGCAGCAGCGGGACAACTACCGTATATCGATAGCAAAGCATAGGCAGAGTCTGAGAGACATAAGCAATGTGGCAATTTCAGTCGCACTTATAAGTCTCAAGACCGAGAGAGAGATAAATCGCGTCTATTATTTTAAGCGGCATATTCACATTTTATTTTAAACTATTATTAACAAATTGAAATTTCTGTGGTTCTATATCTATCAGTCTGGCAAGTCTGGTATATATTTTGTTTTCGGTCAACATTTACTTGCATTCATTTCATTATTTCGACAATAAAGTCTTGTTCTACCGACAGAATTTGCTTTCAAATTTTGAGTCGCGTCGTTTACGACCAAAGTCAGACATTTTGACGTCGTCTTTATATGTGTGCGCTATACTGAAGAGTTTCCCGCCAAACACATGTCGAGCAGCAGCGCGTCATCTACCGTAGATCGATTGGAAAGCAAGGCAGAGTCTGAGGGACATAAGCAAAATGCCAATTTGAGTCGCACTTATAAGTTTTAAGGCCGAGAGAGACATTTTTTATCTCTTTTCCACTTTAAAGTTGTTATGTAGCAGCTGGTGCATACCGAAATTTTCATACAATTTTCTTATAAGAAGGTACTGTACAAATTGCAGGCTTCTAGCTGCTGCCGTTTAGGCTGCCCAAATGTCACCAATCAGTCAGTCAGGTTGAACTCTTTCTATATATATAAAAGAGTTCGTGCTGACTGACTGACTGACTGACTGACTGACTGACTGACTGATTGGCAATCATCGCACAGCTTAAACCATAAGAGCTAGGATGCTGAAATTTTCACAGTAGGTTCCATCTATAATGAAAGTGCACACTAAGACGGGATTTTGGAAAATTCCACCCACAAGCGTGGAAAATCGCGGAAAACTGTTGTATGAAACTTTTTTGTTTACCATCCAATCAGCTTCAAACTCATTTTCAGAGATCTACACAAAAATTCATTTGACACATATTTCACCGATTTTGAAAAACCCACCCCCATGGGTGGAAAATGGGGGTCTCAAGGTTGTATGGGCGAAAGTCTAATTTTATTCCGATCACCTTAAAATTAATTTTCAATGCTCTTCACGTAAAATAATTCGACACGTGTATCAGCGATTTTGGGAAATTCGACCACATGGTTGGAAAATCGGTGGAAAAGTCTGGCATTCGACATTTATAATTTTCATGCGATTGGCTTCAAACTCATTTTCAAGGTTCTATAGGCAGAAATAATAAGCGCGGTGGTCAAAGTTATTGGAAAATCTACCCCCAAAGTCGGAAAATTCGTGGAAAACTGTTGTATGAAACATTTTTGATTATCGTCCGATTGGCTTCAAACTCATTTTCAATGCTCTTCACATTAAATAATTTGACACGTGTATCAGCGATTTTGGGAAATTCGACCACATGGTTAGGAAATCGGTGGAAAATTCTAGCATTCGACATTTCATTTTTCATGCGATTGGCTTCAAACTCATTTTCAAGGTTCTATAGGCAGAAATAATAGGCGCAGTGGTCAAAGATTTTGGAAAATCTACCCCCAAAGTTGAAAAATTCGTGGAAAACTGTTGTATGAAACATTTTTGATTATAGTCCGATTGGCTTCAAACTCATTTTCAAAGCTCTTCACATTAAATAATTTGACACGTGTATCAGCGATTTTGGGAAATTCGACCACATGGTCGGAAAATCGGTGGAAAATGCTGGCATTCGACATTTTTAGTTTTCATGTGATTGGCTTCAAACTCATTTTCAACGTTCTACCCAAACACATAATAGGCGCGGTGTCCAAAGATTTTGAAAAATCTATCCCCAAGGTCAGAAAATACGCGGAAAACTGTTGTATGAAATTTTTTTGATTATCCTCCAATTTACTTCAAACTCATTTTCAAACTTCTGTTTATCATTCAATCATTTTGAAACTAATTTTCAAAGCACCTCACATTAAATAATTCGTCACATGTTCTACCGGTTTCGAAAAATACACGTGGCCTTATACTATAAATACAAATATAAATACAAAAACCTCGGTACTTTGCGGGCAAGACAGCGGGCGGAAAACAGTTGGAAAGATTGAATTTGGATTCTTAGTATTATTGTTGGCTTAAAATGCCAATTGATTATGGAAAATCTACTCTGTGTCGCCAAGGGCGGGAAATGGAAGAAAAGGACAAATGAGTGGGACATTTTTTTGTTGTTTTTTTTTTCAAAGACATTTTCATAGCCCTACACTGAAAACGTTAGTCACGTGGCTCAATTAGTTGTATTTCTTACGGTTGACGAAAGCAGTCAAATTCAAGAAAAAAATGCATTTTCATCTAAATATTTCCCCGGGCAAGGCCGGGATATTACCTGCTAGTTATATATATATCTATACTGACTGACTAAATTGCAATCATCGCACAGCCAAAACCATAAGAGCTAGGATGCTGAAATTTTAACAGTAGGTTCCATCTATAATGAAAGTGCACACTAAGACGGGATTTTGGAAAATTCCACCCACAAGTGTGGAAAATCGCGGAAAACTGTTGTATGAAACTTTTTGGTTTACCATCCAATCGGCTTCACTCATTTTCAAAAATTAATTTGACACATATTTCACCGCTTTTGGAAAATCCACCCCCATGGGTGGGAAATGGGGGTCTCAAGGTTGTATGGGCGAAAGTCTAATTTTAGTCCGATCACCTTCAAATTTATTTTCAAAGCGATTTTGGGAAAGTCAACCACATGGTCGGAAAATCGGTGGAAAAGTCTGGCATTCGACATTTTTAGTTTTCATGCAATTGGCTTCAAACTCATTTTCAAAGTTCTACACAAAGACCGAATAGACGTGGTGATCAAAGATTTTGGAAAATCTACCCTCAAGTCCGGAAAATTCGCGGAAAACTGTTGTATAAAACCTTTTTGACTATCGTTTGATTGGCTTCAAACTCATTTTTAAAGCTCTACACACTAAATAATTCGAGACGTGTATCACCGATTGTGGGAAATTCAGCCCTATGGTCGGAAAATTGGTGGAAGGCTCTGGCATTCGACAATTTTAATTTTCATGCGATTGTCTTCAAACTTATTTTCAAGGTTCTATAGAAAAACTTATAGATAATATTTCGGAAAATCTATCCCCAAGGCCGGAAAATTTGCTGAAATTGTTGTATGCAACTTTACGCGCGCAAAGCAGAGACGAGTGGAGGCATTTGTTACATCAGGCAGAGACCCGATAGGGTTGTTATTGCCAAATAGGATAGGAACTTTTTTGATTATCGTCCGTTAGACTTCAAACTTATTTTCAAACTTCTGTTTATCATTCAATTATTTTTAAACTAATTGTCAAAGCACCTCACATTAACGTTTTGAAAAAAACACGTGGCTTGATACTACTTTCCAAATATAAATACAAAAGCCTCGGTACATTGCGGGCAATACAACGGGCGGAAATCAGTTGGAAAGCTTTAGTGTGGATTCTTAGTATTATTCTTGAAATTGGCTTGAAATGCCAAATGATTTTGGAAAATCTACTTCGCGTCGCCACGGGCGGGAAATGAAAGTCAAGGACAATGTGTGGGAAAATTTTTTTTTTTTTTTTTTTTCAAAGATATTTTCATATCCCTACACATATAACATTAGTCATGTGGCTCAACCAATTAGTTTTCTACCCCCACGGGAGGAAAAACTGTGATACGCTATTTATGTGTAATACTTACGGTTGACGAAAGTAGTCAAATTCAAAATAATTCACTAATATTTCCCCGGGCAAGGCCCTGCTAGTAGATATATAGACACATAATTAAAGTATTGACATATGATATTTTTAAAATAACTTTTAGGTTACATATTAATTCCAAGTGTTTTACGCAAACGAGAGGGCAACATTGTTAACTAGGCAAAGTGAACAAATCAAAACAAAAAGACCTTTTGCGTTGAGCATTTAGTTTTTTCGGTCATTCGTTGACTCTCAATGTGCGAGTGCTCATTCGAATAGCTCCTTATAAGTTGACCGAACACGCATAGCTCACCTGTGAACTCTCAACCGAAAACCAAAAGGAAGACAAACGAAGTGTTCTGCTCAGAGCGAGAGCGCGTGTGCATGAATTTTTCGGTTATGTTAATGCAGAGACCAGAAAGAGATAAACGATCAACTCTGATTTTAACTATTTGAATTATATTCAATTAACAACTTTAATTAATATTGAAAAATAATATTTTATTACTTTGTCTTACTTATTTCGTTAGAAAACATTTTGTTTTTTGTTTCATGGATATTAGTTATAATTTATCGGTACTAAAGTTAACATATTATTTGATCGAGTCCAAGTACGGTCAAAGTGATTTCCTACTACATATTTCTTATGATTGGTGCAAAAAGGCATCGTTTGCCAGCAGCCAGCTAGTATGGGGTTAAACCAGCTAGTATTATTATAACACATGTATTCGTTGCGTTGGTTATATGGCTGCCCATATTACAGGTGTTTAATTAAATAATAGAATAGGAGGACAAGCAAAATTCAAAATTTTTTATTTACTTACTCAAGAACAATTTTTAATATTGGTACTGAAGCAAAAATCTTGAGGTTTGATGAATTCTTACAACTTTCGCAGAATTCATGTATTTCCTCCGTATCGCCAGGTAAAAAGAAATCGCTTCTGTCTAAAAAAGAACAATGAATAGAAAGCTTATTTAAAGTTAATGTAATAACAAACACAGAAGTTATTCAATAAAGTTATTCCATAAACTATATCTATACTGCCGGGAAGAGCAGCAGCGCAACCTAAACATATGCATGTATGTATGTGTATATTTGATTTTTTTTTTTTTTACCATCCAAGGGGATTTTTTATTAAAATATTCCCGGTAATAATTAAATTTTGTATCAATACATTAATATTTGGTTATTTCATTTATCATCATCGTCGGTTGATGGATTTGGTTGGGGGAGGGTTATGCATAGTGGGAGAAGGATTGTTAGCTTTCTATATCCAGCGGGATGTCAATCGGATGCTTTCTTTGTAGCCGTCTTAAAGTTGTGCTATTGTCGAGCATATTTTTGCCTAGGGGATTGGGTGGGTAAGGAGTCTATCGGTGTATTGACCCGTTGTCATGGCGTTGGCATGGTATGCATGAGTGTTGGAAACGATATGCAGGGTTTTTTTTGTGGGATTCGCTGTATCATGCAGCGATTGTTCATTCTGGCGGTGCTCAATAGCTGGATACTATACGTTCAGATTGGCTAAACAGGCGGACAGTTACCTTTACGGAAAGTGAAGGTTGTCTGTGTGAATTTCTCAGAGTTCATTAAGAGGACATCTTCATTGTTGGTCTTGACAAAGTGGTCAACCAGATCCCCGAGGGTGAAATGCAGTTTTATTTGCATAATTTATTGACCAACGTAGCGAGCATCTGCGTCATCTGAATGAAAATTTTTACCATGATTTTCTCCATCATGGATTCCATGCGAGATACCATGGCTTCTATGTAACTCACGTATGTCGACTCTGATTGGGGAATTTGTCTTGACTCAGTGTTTCCTTTGAGCATGTCCGCGAAGCTGACATGATGGTTCATAATTGTAGGCGCTACTTTGTGAATTTGCGTTGGCACGACGGCGGTTTTTCGGAGCCATAAGTGAACCAAATTTTAGAGGGGGCTCCACAGAAACGACAGATCAGCATAGTCTATGATGTAGGCCTCCTTCTTGTTATTGGCCGGCTCAAGGTCGACAAAGATTATGTTGAATGGTTTTTGAATCGCCTATATCACTTGTGTGCATTCATAGCGTTTTAATTGGTCCGTTCAAAAGTTATGTTGGGTCGATGGAGAAATGCAATCCTTTAATGACGATGCGGAATCGTCTCTCTGGCCTGGGGGCTGGACTATTTAATACCTTTTATTATTTTCATTAGAAAAATTCTTCAGCGCCGTGAAACTAGCCTCTCCCTTGGTCATCACCCAAATGTTGTTATCGTTGGTCGTCTTGTGGGTCATCTCATTGTCCTCTCCAAGGACTTCAGCAAAGGCGCTGGCGAAATGCTCGATGATGGAGACTTATCGGAGTCCATGGAATCGTCTACTCCTTATCATTGGACATAGTCGCAAACCTGTTGTTGCTAAGCCCGGACCTTGCTGCTAAGCTTGTGCTGCGTCCAGCTTTTAGTTGTTACGCCGGGTCTGCTTACCGGCGGGTTTCCTTTTAACCTCACCAGGATCTCCTTGTGAGGCGGAGTCGTCGGAATCGGACGTATTAAACAGTATGTTGACCTTTTCGGCTTTCTTGAACGATTCGAAATTCGATTTTAGCTGGCACGTGACGGGGCTTGCCAGTCCATCTTGGTATCAGGATTCGAGCAGGGGGAGCACCACCGACCGGGGGAGCACTCGACTGCTCGGCGTCAACCAACACGTGTTTGGCTTTCGCCAAGCGTCTTGTTATTGTTATGTTAGCGAGCAACAGTAAACGAGATAACACCCACTACGCGTGCGTCGGTATATATTGATAAACGCGCATGGGCTTATCCAAGTTTGGCAATCTTTTCTGCCATATGTTTTATACCCAACACATCCGAAAACAATAAGAATGCTCTAGTCGAGTATACCCGACTACGAAACTCCCTGTACCCAGGTCAAAAGCTTCATATTACATCTACGTCCACTTACACATACATACACACACACACTATACAAAGCCGCACACACTGCGTAAGCGAGGTATTTTAAGTGGCGGCTGTGATTCTTCTTTCCCCCCTCGCACCAGTACTGAATCTTCTTTAGTAAATAACTTCCCTGTTTATTATCCGACCGACTTGAAACTTGGAAAGTAGATTTAGAGTGAGTATTGTACATGCCAAATCCCAAAGCTATATCTTTAAAATTGTTGGTATAAGACGTTTTTATCGAATTGCGGGGGAACGGGGGGAGGTATCTCAAATTGGAAACAAACTTGATCTGCGTATGGTATACAGGAACATTCCATACATTTCAAATTTGGTGTCTCTTGATCCGTAAAGAGCTTGTTCCACTTAAAAGCATTTTCTTGCTCAAAGTGGACTCGACAAATGCGCTTTCAGTGTGTCAGAGCACTTTATTTTATTTTTCACACAAAATTTAATTTTGAATGGTTTTTTTTTTTTATGTTATTTTATGACATTAATTTAATTAAAGGCGAACATCTTTAATAAAAGACATAATCCACCTTCTTTCTTCATCTTTGATCCATTTTTTTCTAATAAGATATTACGTCTAACTTTTATTTCTGTTAAAAACAAACTAAAAGTCTAAAATGCCTAGTGATATATACACATAATATATATACATAACAAAATAACGTAAGTAAAATGTACATAGCCCGCATAATTTAAAGTAACATTTTTTTAACATACCTTGGGTGTCGGTACCGGCATTATCGCACCACTTGAACATATAGTTGCCATAGAAACAATTAGTCAACAATCATCTTTTTGTATAAAAAGTTTTATGTTTCTCAAAAAATTCTAACCAAATTATAGAGTGCATTGGGTTTGTTCGATGTTCTCCTGTATTTTCTAGTGAACGTTTTTGACACAAATTTAAAATTAATCTTATTTATTGAAGGAGCCTTCAAATCAATTTAACGTTGCGTGTTTGACCGGGCTAAGAGTTTTTGACAAATATGAAGTATACGACATTTTTTGGTGTTCTTGGTGTTCTCCGTTCCTCAATCGTAGCAAAGCTCCGCCCGACCTGCTTGGGAACAGTTTTGGGAACAAAAAAAGTCGCAGAGGGCCAAGTACGGCAAATACGACGGCTGAGACATGGTGTGTTGACCAGTGTTGTTGTTGACCAAAAAATCCTGTACATAAAATATGTAGGAGCGTGAATTATTTTGCAAAAGCTATGAATTATATTGCCACAAATTCATGGGGTTTCTTTAAGGGAATATTCCTTATTGCCCAGGCAAGAACTCATGATACACCACTCCATTGTCACCAATTTTGTTAACAGACAACAACAGAGAACAACTTGCGACCTTCCTCCAGTCCAACCTGTCACTTTTGTTAATGTGTGACGAAGCAAATAGTTTCGGATATAAACTTTCTAATTAAACCGATATCCTGTGATTAAGGGGATCAATCAGAATTCAATTAGCATTTTGTTGAATTTGGTTTGACGCAGTTTTGAAAAGTTTAAAAATTTGAAAACGACCACGTTTAATTATGCAATTTTTTTCAAGACCCTTGAAGCTAGAGCAACCAAACTTGGTACACATGTTGGTGTATATTGTCAATTTATAAAGTGTCAAGTGTTTTGGATCCCCCCACCAACACCCCCCCCCCCCCCAAAAGGAGCAAAATCTATATCTCCCACACCTGTACAGATAGAGCCATCAAATTTGACATACAGACTACAGTTTTTTTCGCGTCTCTTTCCGAACTCACAAATAACCAATTTATCTGGGAATGGGAACATAGTATTCTGCAGTCGGGTGCGTCCGACTGCAACGTTCTTACTTATTTTTTCTTGGAGTTTTGAAAATAAATTCGATTCATATCACATGATAACCAAGAATGTTACATTTCAGAGCTTTTCCACCCATGGTGGTGGATTTTCCAAAATCGGTGAAATATGATTTTTTGTACAGATCCTTGAAAATGAGTTGGAAGCCTTTGGATGATTAACAAAAAATTTCACACAGTTATCAGCGATTTTCCACGCTTGTGGGTGGAATTTTCCAGACCACCGTCTTAGTGTGCATTTTTAGTCCTAGACCCCCGATTTGGGCTGGGCAAGAATCTATAAAACTTAATATAATTCTGTGAAGATACATAAGTATTTTAAAAATTAATTAAACATGAGGAAGATGGCAAGACCAACAAAAAAAAAAAGCAAAAGAAAATTTTACAATTTCGAAAACAATGCTAATCCAACATAGTATAAGTATATAAATATAATCTTACAAATTTTTTAACATTTATTAATTTACCTGAATGATCATAAGATCCTCCACAATTAGTCGAATATCCATATGAGCACTTAGAACTGAAAGGTGTTTTATGTTTTGGTTTCGGGCGATTCTTTGGAGAAATCATTTCTTCGTCCATAAGGTTTTTTGAATGTTGGATTTCCACACAAATTCTAAAAAAAAAACATTATAATAAATATGTTGATTATACGAGTATTCGAGTAAATAAATTCTTCCCAAGAAAATATAGTATAAGTGAATTCGCCAATAGAAGATTCAATGTACCAGAGACAATGAGAGTATTAAAATATGCAACGTGAATACATATAACATATAATACAAGAAGGGAGTAGTAGCCGAGCGCTATTACATTACAAAGGCGTATATTTATTGGTTTTTTTTTTTTGGTAAAAATGAAAGGATTGATGTCACAAAGTTTTACAGCAGGGGAAGGAACATATTTTGTTGCGCTTGTTAAAGCCAGTCCGATGGTCCAAAGAGTAAAGATAAATAACACAGCTTAATCTTAGAGCCGTTTTTATACAGTTTTATTTGTATGCCGCAACAGTTATCCAACTCTTAGCCAACGGTTGACATTCACCATCGATTGTCAAACGGTTAGCCAAAGGTTGCAATCAGATTTTTTTATTTAAGGGTCACATTTAGCTTGATTAATAGATAATGTACCAGTAAGTGCATAGCTTGTTTCCTTTTGGGTTATTAAAAAATCAAAATTGTGTTTAACTGACCATTTATCTGACTCACAGCGTTATCCGATTTTGTATATTTCACATACTTGTAACATAAGTGTGCTAAAAAATGATTTTCCAACCCTATATTTAGTTACTGTAACAACTGGGTTTTTTATCAAATTCCAAAATGAAAGCTTAATATAATTTATTGTTTAGCTCTACATAGCCCATGTTCAACTGAGAATAATTTATTTCGATTTATGTAGCATGTTCGAAATTAGGAAATCAAGGCCAAATCTCTAAAGCCGGGAGCTCAGTTCAATAAAGATCGCAGTCCAGTATCATTGTATGCGTGGCTCAATGGCTCGTGGTCACAGTTGTGTTGGCATTCTCTTGCATTGATATTTGTTGTTGACTGGCTTGATGTTTTGAAATTTGATTTCTGCTGTTCGGTGCGTTATTTTGCACCCACAATTGTTGTTCACTTTATGTTTTAACATATTACACTTACTCTTTATGGCAAATATAGTCTTAGCATAATTTAACAATGTAACTTCACTCAACTTGATATAACATAAATCTCCAAATATCCTATCTTGCTGCTCTCACTAAGCTTTAAGCTAACCTATGTAAAATACTGGACGTTAATGTACTAACGAACAGTACATACTAGTGGCCCAACGACACCAAGCACGGGCATGTTAACGCGCGGACTCAAGCATAAATGCAACCCCCCACCCGCCCAACCGACCCAGGGGCGCGACACATAACGTACGATAGCGAAAGATCGCGGACAAGAAATTACAAACTACACACAATACATAAATAAAGTAAGAGTAAAGTCCTAAGATTTGAAATCGAAGTAGCATTACTTACTAGATGGAAAAGATTGTTATACTTAGTGCATAAGATTCGAAAGGGGTTATGAATAGCATAATTAGAACTACAAGTTTGAAGAGAAAGTGGAGGAAAGTTTCTAGAACATCTGATCTGAGCTGCAACACTAAATTTACTCTTTCAGTCGTTGAAGTAATAAACGGGCAGTACATTCAATTGGCCCAACGACACCAAACACGGGCGTTAACAAACGCGCGGACCCAGGCAATATGCAACCCACCTCCCGCCCAACCGACCGAGGGGCGCGCCGCATAACGTGCGGTAACGAGAATCGCGGAATAGATGAATAGGATCAAACTAAATAAAAAAATAGACAAAAAACTATAGATTACACAGATAACATAAAAGTAAAGTTTTGAGTAAAGAAATAGAACTAGCATTACATATTTAATGATAAAGGTTGTTATAATTAGAACATATGATTCGAAAAGGGTTATGGATAGGATAGTTAGCAATACAAGCTTGAAGAGAAAGAGGAAGAAAGTTTAAAGAATTTCTGATCGGAACTGCAAAACTAATATGGCTGATTAATTCAGAAGAATCAATTAACCCCTTGATTAGTTTGTGTAAGAAAATTACACAAGCATGGTTTTACGATCCGAAAGAGAAGGAAGATGTATTAGTAAAAGTCTACTACGATAAGAAGGCAAGCGAGTATTAGGTTCCAGTTATGACCCCGGAGTGCAAAGAGCAGAAATTGTTTTTGTACCGATGCTATTCTATCCTGATGAACCTTGTACTGGAACACCAAATACAAGACCCATATTCAAGAATAGGTCGGGTCGAACAAGAGAAGTATAAAGAGTTTTACTAATGTAGGGATCGTTAAATTCTTTAGACCAACGCTTAATAAAACCCAGGTCACCAAAGGCACGATTAGCGGTGGAAGAGATGCTTATAAAATTTTAGCTTGGGATCTAAAGGATACCCAAATCGTTAACTGACTCAATTCGAACAAGCGGCTTATCATTAAGAATATAATTAGTTAAAAAGGGTATTCGCCTATAAGAAGACATTACGTTACACTTTCCAGAATTAAGATTTAATAAAATTACACCAGGCTTGAAAAGATCACTTTGCAATCTTTGAGCAGATAGAAAATCGGTAGAAGACACACAATTTAACATCATCGGCATACATCAGCACTCGAGAGATACTTTTGACAGAAGGTCATTTATGAACAACAAGATGACTTCTTTGTAGTACTCCGGAAGTAACTTGAACATACTTAGAGACTAAGCCTTTGAAATAAACTTTTTGGGTTTAAGGAGTTAAGTAGGTAGAGATCCAAAGAATTAAGTTATTTGGAAATCCTAGGAGATGAAGCTTGTGAAATAAAAGAGAATGATTAACAGAGTCCAAAACCTTACTAAAATCAGTGTAAATAACATCTGATTGCATTTTAGATTGAAATCCCTTTATGACAAGAGAAGTATATTCCAATAGGTTAGTGGTAGTAGATTTATATTTCACAAACCCTGGTAATGCTGGCAATGTGAAATTATGGATCTACACAGATGTTGAAGCTGAGAAGTTATTAACTTCTCAAATATCTTAGGAATAGCAGACAACTTAGAAATACCTCTATAGTTCTCGACGTTAGACTTGTCTCCTTTTTAAGGAGAGGAATACAAAATGATTCTTTCCAAATATTAGGGAAAGAGCACAACTTCACGGACAGTTTAAAAAAATAAATAATGGCTTTAAAATACCTTCAGCACAGTACCTAAGTACACAGTTTGGCACTCCATCAGGTGCCGGTGAAAATACGAGCTTAATGGCCTTTAAGTCACGTAGAAGCGAACTTTCAGTTATTAAAGGTCCAAAAATACAATTGGAGTTATTTACATGATAAGGAAACCATTTGATAAGGTTGAGAACTATAAGTCTTTTGCAAAAACTCTGTTATATAAAACCTTTTAGGATCCCGCTGAAACTATAACCTACAGCTTCTGAGGTAGTTGTTATAACAGTGTAAATTTAGTGCAGAGTAGTTAGATCGGGCAATCAAATAGCGAGAGAAGTCCTAGGAAGAGCCAGATTCATTGAACTTCTTGTACAATCTCGACTTTCTATTTTTTAAATTTATTAAATCCCGCGTAAGCCACACAGGCTTGTTAGACCTACGTGGCTTAATCAACGGGACCAGTACGGGAGACAGATAAGAAGGAGGGATCCAAGACAAAAATAAGATCAAGAATTTTATGTAAAGAATTTGGGATACCATTGATTTGATACACTGACATTCCAAATAAATTGTCAACAAAATTGTGCTGAGACGTGGAAGTCAACACGCTGGAGCCAGGACTTAATATCCAGGTAGTTCCGGCAATATTAAAGTCACCAAGAACTACAAGAGTCACGTTCAGAAACAAAAGAGGAGACAGATTGTATAGCAGAAGCATGCAAATAATATAAGTATCGGAAGAAGGCGGAATATAAGAACAGGTTATAAAAAAGCAAATACCAGAGATAATCAATTTTACAGCAACAAATTGAATAGCTACAGAAATATTGGTAATTACTATCTCCGAAGATTAAGCAGCGTCAACAGCAATTAGAACACCACCACCACGACGAAGTGTGGAGAATTTTGTAGACAGGATTTCAGAATTAAGGATGTCGGGCCTTAACCATGTTTCAGAAAAGGCAACGACATGGAAAGGAAAAGTTAGGCTATTTAGATAAAGATTACTAAATTTACTACAAAGACCTCTTACATTCTAACAGCCTAGTGAGAGGGAGGTTGTTACTTTTTTTAACTATCAGATACTACACGATGTGTATTAGAACTACCACCGGAAGTAGGAAGTGAAATCGGAGTTCGGTTTTTCTTTTTCATCGCGTATTTCTTAATAACTAAGTGGTCGGGCCAGAATTCTTTGTAACAATTATTGTTGAAATATTCTGCCGAAACACTTATTTTAAATGATGATATTTCCCGAGAATAAGTGAATTTGAACTTTTCCACCGTAATGTGGGCTTTAGATTTGGCCTGTATAAAGGCCTTCACATCATCAGATGTAGTATCAGGGGCAAGCCTGGAAACGAAGATTTGTTTCCGTGGTGGAATTCCTATAAGGGTCTTCTTAGTAACCAAAGCAGTTGCATCCAATGGAGCCACAGCATTGGTTGCTAGACCTGTTGATTCGACCGGTATATTATCACTAGGCTGTTGATCCGGATCAACAGTGTTAATAGCCAGCGAATCAGAATGCTCTACGGGGTCAGGAGAAACAACATCCATGGGTACAATGCTATTCTCGTCACTTCTGATTATTGAATTATGAGAAGAGGGGGACGAAAAATTGATCAATTCTGACTGTTTATTAGTTGCGGATGTAGTGGAAGCATGTGTAGGGAGCTGCAGTTCATTGGGGTCAATAAAGAGCCTAAAATTAGCATTCTTCCGTTTTGAAGACTCGTTTAAAAGTATCATTCTTTTGAATTCGTTCTCCAAGTCGGAAAAACCGTCGAACAGTTTTTTGAACCGCCCGAATATGTCACCAAAGCCTTTATTAGTCTGCCTCATGAAACCCATGATGTCCGTTTCAACATCCCTACAGGATACACATGTCCACTTGAGGCCAGATTTTGACTCAATCTGGTCCACAATTCTGCCGTTAAGGCCAGCACATTTTTCGTGTGACACATTATCACACAGTCAGCAGCAAACAAAGCCCATCTTAGAGTTTGCTCTAATCTGGCAATTATTAATATAGCAGACGAACATTCTTTATTATAAGAAAAATTTAAAGAGATGAAAAATAAAATAAAAAGGACCCACTGCACAAAAAATTGAAAGTACAAAATAAAAATAAGGCACCCTTGGGTTAAATTTGTTGGCGCGCGGGCGCGTCGACCGAAATCAGCACAACGAAATGCAAAACAAAGAGAGAAACCGTAACCAACAACCTATCGTTGGTACAAGTGCGCGAGAGCGTTAAGCAAACGTTGAGAGCGCGAATTAGTAAAAATACAAAAACAAATATAAGCACAATGCAAACTGCACAAATCAACCACCAGCTTGCTTGCGATGCTGTTGTTGTATTTGAACAAATTTAGTAAATATTAATATAATTAGATTACAATTTAATGTCCAACAATGTGCTCACACAACCGATGTATAACACACGTCACAAGAACAAAAAACACAAGTTATCACTTGATATCACGAGGAAAATAAACTTAAACGATGCGCAAGAAAAAAAACACGTCCGTTGCGAATGCGAAGCAAATTTGAAGTGATTTAAATTAATATTATATTTATTTAGCACTTTGAACACTTCCGTGGCAAGATTTTTGGCTCCGTTCGATCCTGCACCTTTCAGCTCGATCATTCCCAAAATAAGTGATTTTATTTAAACCGCACTTATATTGTGCACTAATTTCAAATATACTTCTCGACATTCGCGTTGCACTGTCTATTTTTAA
Organism: Hirtodrosophila histrioides; assembly: GCA_037075165.1. Classification (NCBI taxonomy): domain Eukaryota; kingdom Metazoa; phylum Arthropoda; class Insecta; order Diptera; family Drosophilidae; genus Hirtodrosophila; species Hirtodrosophila histrioides. The sequence continues at coordinate 559,838 of JBAMCL010000453.1, read as the reverse complement.
AGATAATAATGTATTTGTAAGCTCATTTGTTATGTGAGCTCTTACATTATTTGCCACTGTTTGCAACGTTTTTTTTTTGCAGTTTAATGAATTAATTGCCATTTTTTTTCCATCTGCAGCTTTTGAGCCTTCACAGATTGGGTTCACAATATTCCTCATATTTAAAACATTAAAAGGAATGCTGTCTTCCGCCAATAATTTAGTAAGATCGAAGCAGCTCCATTTTACTTACTTCTATTTAAATTTTTTTCCTATCGTCTTAATCGAGGTACTTGACGAAGACGTTTCAAAATTATCAACACTTAAATTTAAATTAATATTGCGCAGTTTTAATAAATTTAAATTTTCAAATTAGATAGTCAGTTAGTTTTAAGAGAGGTTTTACATATATTACACATTGCAAGACCCTCGTCTGCCTTGTTCTAAAAATGCTTCCACATTTCACTTTACTTTACTGCAATCTCTTTAAAACTAAAATCAAATGCATCTAACAACGCATAATTTATCGCGAATCCGACTTGCGGCAACTTGCAGCTTGCGCTGCTGACCGAAAGCCAAATCGACAAAAGTCAAAAGCAGCAAACAGTCTGGCCGATCGGTTGCTGCAGCTTCGACTTTCGCTCATTATCGAAAGCAACAGCACAGCAAACAACGAAAAACGGCGACTGCTGCTGCTGTTCGATTTTTGTCGCTGTTTGATTTCTGCTGCTGCTTCGACTGCGACTTCTGTTATTTTCAGAAGCAGAAGCAATAGCTAATATTAAAAAGTTGCAGGCAGTCGAAGCAGAGAAAAGTAAAAATATTGCGACTTCTGCTACTTCGACTGCAGTTTTTTAAAGATTGCTTTAAAGACACATTGGCCATGTTCACAAGCATGTCTTGATCCCTGATAAGCTGTCTGATTACTATGATTTTTCTTTGGAGCGCGACTGATACGGTATATCAATACAACATTTGTTGTATCATGATCCATGAAAATAAATCATAGAAATAGTACGATCAATTTAAGTGATTGTGATACAAATGTGTGTTTTTATCGGAATACGTCTTAAAATGATCGGTGTTTTGTATGAAAAAAGAAAAATAATATTAAAGCAAGTAAGAATGCTCTACTCGAGTATACCCGACTACCCAATCCAATCCAATCCCAATCCAATCATATGTTCGTCCACTCACACATGCACGCACACATGCACAAGGCCGCACACACGCGAGCCACAGCGTAAGCGAGCCATTTTAAGTCGTGTCTGTCCTTCTTCTTCCCCCCTCGCTCCAGTACTGATTCTTGTTTGTTGAATAACTTTCATGTTTATTATGTACATGCCAAGTCCCAAAGCTATATCTTCAAAAGTGTGGCTGTAAAACGTTTTGATCGAATTGCGGGGGAACGGGGGGAGATATCTGAGATCAGAAACAAACTTGATCTGCGTATGGTATACAGGAACCTACATTCCAAATTTGGTGTCTCTAGCTCTTATAGTTGCTGAGATCGACGCGTTCATACAAACGGACAGACGGACATGGCCAAATCGAAATCTCTTTTGATACTGATCAAGAATATATATACTTTATAGGGTCGGAGATGTCTCCTTCTGCCTGTTACATACTTTTGCACAAATCCAATATCCCATTTTTACCAATTTTATGGGTACAGGGAGTAATAAAACCAGTAAATACATACATGAGCTCGCTAATGAGCCTGTGTATTGCCGCAGAGCTTCTTGGATCGCAAAAATATTCTTTCTTTTCTGAATATAATTGCAGCAACAACTGTGTGACATGCAACAAAGTGAATAGTAGCGTTCGTAAAAAATATCACACATATCATAACATCCAATTATGGATCATGGATCAGATTGCTGGTGAACATGGCCTTGATAAATCGACTTAGGGTCGATAACATTTCTTTAATAAAGAAACTTCATAAATCTGGCGAAACTTTATTAAACAATAGAATTAAGTTGGCTTATAGGTCATTTAAAGAACTGAAAGTCACTTCATAAATAAGAACAACAATCATCTAATCGAATATACCTGACTACGAGACTCCCTGTACCCTAGGCTAAAATTTCCAAACATATATTCGTAACGTGATTAGTATACACATACAAGCGGCTATTCACTACAGTATAACCAAGACAGTTCAAGAGGCGGCTGCGCTGCTCATTCCACCGCTCTGCGGTCCTGAAAGTTTTTTGAATAACCTCTGCGATCGAAAAGGCTAAAATAATCATTTCCCCATACTTTTAATGTATAAAAGGGGGAACTAAAACCATGTGACCCTGTCTGTCCATCCGTTTGGTATGTAGGTTCCTGTATACCGTACTAGCAGGTAATATCCCGGCCTTGCCCGGGGAAATATTTAGATGAAAATGCATTTTTTTCTTGAATTTGACTGCTTTCGTCAACCGTAAGATATACAACTAAATAGTTGAGCCACGTGACTAATGTTTTCAGTGTAGGGCTATGTAAATGTCTTTGAAAAAAAAAACAACAAAAAAATGACCCACTCATTTGTCCTTGACTTCCTTTTTCCCGCCCGTGGCGACACGGAGTAGATTTTCCAAAATCATTTGGCATTTCAAGCCAATTTCAAGAATAATACTAAGAATCCAGATTAAATCTTTCCAACTCATTTCAGCCCGTTGTATTGCCTGCAAAGTACCGAGGTTTTAGTATTTATTTATATTTTTCAAAACCGGTAGCACATGTGACGAATTATTTAATGTGAGGTGCTTTGATAATTAGTTTCAAAATGATTGAATGATAAACAGAAGTTTGAAGTCAATTGGAACATAATAAAAACAAAATTCATACAACAGTTTTCAGTGAATTTTCCGGCTTTGGGGGTAGATTTTCCAAAATCTTTAACCACCGTGCCTATTATTTTTTCCCATAGAACCTTGAAAATGAGTTTGAAGCCAATCGCATGAAAATTAAAAATGTCGAATGCCAGACTTTTCCACCGATTTTCCGACCATGGAGCTGAATTTCCCAAAATCGCTGATACAGGTGTCAAATTATTTAATGTGAAGAGATCTGAAAATGAGTTTGAAGCCAATGGGACGATAATCAAAAAAGTTTCATACAACAGTTTTCCACGAATTTTCCGACTTTGGGAGTAGATTTTCCAAAATCTTTGACCACCGCGAATATTATTTTTGCCCATGGAATCTTGAAAATGAGTTTGAAGCCAATTGCATGAAAATTATAAATGTCAAATGCCAGACTTTTCCACCGATTTTCCGACCATGTGGTCGAATTTCCCAAAATCGCTGATACACGTCTTGAATTATTTTATGTAAAAAGCTTTCAAAATGAGTTTGAAGTAAATCGGACGATAATCAAAAAAGTTTCATACAACAGTTTTCCACGAATTTTCCGACTTTGGTGGTAGATTTTCCAAAATCTTTGACCATTGCGCCTATTATTTTATCCCATAGAACCTTGAAAATGAGTTTGAAACCAATCGCATGAAAACTAAAAATGTCGAATGCAAGACTTTTCCACCGATTTTCCGACCATGTGGTCGAATTTCCCAAAATCGCTGATACACGTGTCGAATTATTTTACGTGAAGAGCTTTGAAAATGAATTTGAAGGTGATCGGAATAAAATTAGAATTTCGCCCATACAACCTTGAGACCCCCATTTTCCACCCATGGGGTTGGATTTTCCAAAATCGGTGAAATATGTGTCAAATGAATTTTTGTATAGATCTCTGAAAATGAGTTTGAGCCTGATTGGATGGTAAACAAAAAAGTTTCATACAACAGTTTTCCGCGATTTTCCACGCTTGTGGGTGGAATTTTCCAAAATCCCGTCTTAGTGTGCACTTTCATCATAGATGGAAGCTTCTGTGAAAATTTCAGCTTCCTAGCTCTTATGGTTTTGGCTGTGCGATGATTGCCAATCAACCAGTCAGTCAGTCAGTCAGCACGAACTCTTTTATATATATAGATGTAGGTGTGTTTGTTTCACATAAAAATGTTTTACAGTAACAAACAACTCCAAATATATTGCTATTAATTCAATTATGCCTTATTCTTGCGCTTTTCTTATTCGCTTGTAATCTATTGCGCATCACTACGTCAAAATACACAAAAGTTTTACAAGAAACTATAGTTTCAGTACTTCACAGCAGGGGTAAGTATATATGTATATGTGTGTGCGGATGTGGGTATGTATAAAGATGTGTTTTTGGGAATTTTGGACCTGGGCTTAGGGTGTCTTGAATTGGGCATATCTATCTAAAATTTATACGATCTTGTAGATGTCGAAAAATATTCATCTATACGTACAGACGGATGGACAGACAGATCGACATGCTTAAATCCAATATACTATTTTCCCGCTTGAAACAGAAAATATTGATGATTACTCACTTGTCTTTCTTAGTCGTTGAATTGTCCAATGTACTCCGATTCGAACATTTCATGACATGAATAGCTTTTTCAATGTTTTTATCCTGAAAACAAAAAGAATGAGTTTTGTAGAATTTGGAAATTGGTACTTTTTTTCTTAAACAGGTTTTTGGTATAACTTTAAGGTAACAAAATATTTGCTAGTCTCTATTATTTTAGATCAGGGTCGGTCATACTAACACATGCAGAAAGAGCACTCTTAAGTATATCCCAAAGCGACGTGACATCTGTGAATGGCCGGTTTTGCTTCTAGCCATTTTATATTGCTCGCGATCAGAAGATATATGAAGTCAACATTTATCCAACCGAAATCAAAAGTTCACAACTAGGAAATAGTACGATAAATTTAAGTGATTGGGATACAATATGTGTTTTTATCGGAATACGTCTTAAAATGATCGATATTTTATATGAAACAAGGAAAATAATATTAAAACCAGTGAAATACATTCATGAGCTCGCTAATAAGCATGTGTATTGCCGCATAGCTTCTTGGATATCCAAAATATTATTTCATTCCTGAATATAATTGCAGCAACAACTTTGTGGCTTGCGAAGTTCAATACATTTTATCGAATAAACTAATAACAATTTGAATATTTAAATATAATTACCTTTAACCGACTGACATGTTTATACATTTATGTACATCATCTTTAAAACGTTAACAACATATTAACGCTTCTATACCGCCATTTAAGATGTTGCGATGGTTAGCGCCTTGAGATTCATATGACGGCGTTGGCAACAAATTGAATAATAGCGTTCGTAAGAAAGTATCAGACTTTTGATAACATCCAATTATTGATCATGAATCAGATATGCTAGTGAACATGGCCATTGATAAATCGACTTAGAGTCGATAACATTTGTTTAAAAAAACTTCCTAAATCTGGCGAACTTTATTAAACAATAGAATTAAGTTGGCTTGTAGGTCATCTAAGGAACTGAAAGTCACCTCATAAACAAATATATATATGGGAACAAGTAAGAATCTTCTAGTCGAGTATACCTGACTACGAGACTCCCTGTACCCAAGGCTAAAATTTAACAAGTAAGAACGTTGCAGACGGGTACGTCCGACGGCGGACGCGATTTTGCTCCTTTGGGGGCGTGGGGGTGGGGGGTGTCCAAAAATTTTTGATGCAGATTTTTCCAGGGGGTCAACAGTAGTCTGTATGCCAAATCTTGACACTTTATAAATTGACGATATACACCAACATGTGTACCAAATTTGGTTGCTCTAGCTCAAAGATAAAGGCAAAAAAATTGCGTTCATACGGACAGACGGACAGACGGACGGACGGACAGACGGACATTTCGCAAACCCAATATACTATTTTTCCCTTCGGGAACATAGTATAAAAACATATATTCGTAACGTGTATTCGTATACACACACCTACAAGCGGCTGTTACAAGTGATGCGTACATCTCCTTGCATTTACACCGTTAATTTTATTCAACTTTGTAACTATGGTTTTAATTTTCTATCGTTGTGTTTATTACCCGGACCATACACGGGCAAACTTAGTTGGCCAACTTGAGTGAGTTTTTCGAGTTGCGGCAACCGATTGCAATGTAATTGGTACGGTTGGGACAACGTTGTGCCAACTAGATTCTGTATCAAAACCTTTTGTTACGAGCAGCGAGTTGCCGAAGTCTGGCTACGAACAACTCGATCGCCACAACTCACTTTGGTTTTGTACTTTCCTTCTACTGTTTTTATTGTTCGCCTGGTGTCAGATGCTGTTCGTTGTATGCAGCAGAGCTCCTGGCTTCATAATCGGGGTTGTTTTGCTATAGTTGTGCATAGTTGTGTACATCTTTGTGGGCGTCTCCTTATACGTTTTGATTTTTCTCGCTACTGTTTTTTCTGTTCGCCTGGTACTTATCTGTTGTTTTGTGCGAAACATGATCTTTTGCTGCCATTCATAAGCGGCATTGTTTAGCAGAAAATAGTGAAATTATTGAAAATTCAGATATTTCATTGGTTGTCATCATTATCAAATTAAAAATGTTAAAATATTGTTCAGAATTTTTATATTTTTGTTTTATTAATATATTTGAATAAACCAAATAATTGAAATATTTAGTTTAGCAATTGTTTATCAATTATGCACTTGCCGACAGTGGCGGATCTAGGGGGGGGGGGGGGGGGGGGGGGGGCGTAAGGGGCAAGCGCCCCGGGCGCCAAATCTAAGGGGCGCAAAATCAAGCTCGAGACCAGCACTGTATGTTTCAAAAATTTATATTTTCCCGCGGCGCTATACGCATGTAAACACTACCTACAGTGGCTCACAGCTTATTTCAACCAGCAGTTTTCTACTCGCTTTGCTAGCTTGAGAGTGCTGAATGAACGCTTCGGATTTTTCTTCGACTTCAAAGAATATCTCTATGACGACAAAGAAATTCTGGATAGAAAACTATTAGGAGTCAACGATAAATGCGAATCATTAGCCAAAATTTATTCCAATGATTTGAACGGCAGGGAATTGTTTGACGATATCAAAGATGTTATTTTTCTTCTAAAAAGAGCCGATAAAAAGGGAGAAACACTTGATCCCACTCCAAAAGGAATAGTATTATATATTTCATCGTTGGGATTGGAGGCGTACAAAACACTTGTGACGGCTTTGAAAATTTTGCTGACTCTACCATTGTCTGTGGCTTCATGTGAGCGATCATTTAGTAAACTGAAATTGATAAAATCTTATCTCCGCGCAACCATGAACCAGGACAGGCTGTCAAATTTAGCTATACTTTCCATCGAAAATGAAGTAGCAGCATCACTCGACTACAATGATATTATTGCTGAATTTGCGGCAACCAAGGCCAGAAAAGTAATATTTCAGAAGTAATATTTCATTTTCATACAAAAACACGAAATATGATGTTCTTTTACGTTGCATGTAACAAAATGATTATAATGAAATACAATTCTTCATATATATGAGCATTAGATAATTAATAAACTTTCACACACCCAAAATACTTTAAATGTTATTCATACAAAGAACAATTTTTTACGTTCATACGGCAGAGGGGTAGGAAGGCGGAAATTTCCTGCTTTGCCCGGGCGCCAGCAACCCTAGATCCGCCACTGCTTGCCGACACCATTTTTCGAGTTTAGCTACGAAGTTGGCTGATCTGATTGCAGCTTGTGAAGCGAAGACCCAAGTTGAGTGACAACTGGTTGCCGCAACCGATTGTGCTAAAATTGGCCCGTGTATGGTCCGCATTATACTCTGTTTCAAAATAAATTGTTTGAAAAATAGTATATTGAGTTTGTGAAATATCCGTCTGTTCGTCCGCAACGCAATTTTATTTTACACCCTTGAAGCCAGAGAAATCAATTCCGTGGTAACCTAAATCTTAAACATTCTCTTTTGAGCTAGAGTCACGAAATTTGACACACAGACTAAAGTTGACCTCCTTGAAAAATCTGCATAAAATATTGTTTGCCACCCCCACCCCCTTCCCCACAAATCGGCAGAGCTATCCCCTAAGCACGTTTCGCAAGGGGTACCTCTCATAAAGTTTCATAGCTAGAGTCATCAAATTTGGCATACACACCACTGTAGACGCACTGCATAATCAAGCAAAAAAAATTTTGCTACCCCCCCACAACCTTTCACGCAAATTAGCAAAATATATATCTCCCACACCTGCATAGGTAGACCACCAAATTTAGAACACAAACTAGCATAGTTGACTCTCTTGACAGATTTGGCAAAAACTATTTTGGTAATGCCACCCACTCCTCCGCAAATGAACAAAATGTATTTCTCAAACACCTAATCAGGTAGATTCACCAATTTTGAAATACGGACTACTATGACTTTACTCCTGCCCACTCCAAAAATAAATAAATTATACCGGCCTTGAAAGCGAGTATTCTGCTGTCGGATACGTCCGATTGCAACGTTCTTGCTGGTTTCTTAATTAATGGAGTTAATTATTGGCTATCACACTAGCAAGCAAATGCTTCATGGAACAAGTAAGAATGCTATAGTCGAGTATACCCGACTACAAAACTCCCTGTACCCAGGTCCAAAATTTCCGATCGCTTCTTCGTACATTGACGCATAGACACACACATACACAAAGACGCACAAACACAAGCGACAACGCAAGCGAAGCATTTTAAGTCGTGGCTGTGCTGCTTCTTACCCCCTCGCTCCAGTACTGAATCTTGTTTGTTGAATAACTTTCGTGTTTATTATGTACAAACCAAGTCCCAAAGCTATATCTTCAATAGTGTGGCTGTAAAACGTTTAAATCGAATTGCGGGGGAACGGGGGGAGATATCTGAGATCAGAAACAAACATGATCTGCGTTTGGTATACAGGAACTTACATTCCAAATTTGGTGTCTCTAGCTTTTATAGTTGCTGAGATCGACGCGTTCATACAGACGGACTGACGGCCAGACAGACGGACATGGCCAAATCGAAATCTCTTTTGATACTGATCAAGAATATATATACTTTATAGGGTCGGAGATGTCTCCTTCTGCCTGTTACATACTTTTGCACAAATCCAATACCCCCTTTTTACCCATTATATGGGTAAAGGAAGTAAATAGCCTAAGCGAATAGGTCAACATTGTACACGAAGTCTCATTAAACATTATAAAATAAAATAGAGCGACAAAATACTTACACAGTAAAATGCATTAACTTCATCCACAATTACATCAACATATGAGTTCCAATGAATTAATATATTTAAGAAATTAAATATTAGATAGTCATTGCGTACATTTTGCTTCCAATAAGGTATTTTCGTAGGATCCGAAGGTAAGCGGCCATCAACTACTGGGAACCTAAAATATGTTAAATGTGAATTATTAGGCTTTCAAGATAAACGCTACCACGAGTAGGAAAGCTCTAGTTGAGTATACCCGACTACGCGACTCCCTCTACCCAGGTCATAAATTTCTAAACACAATCCGAAATAGTCTTGATATGAGCCTGCTATACCTACATGCCAAGTTTGGCGCCTCTAGATTTGCTGATCCTTGCGATCATACTTACGGACAGACGGACGGGCAAACAGACGGACAAGAGCACATCGACTAGGCTATTGATAATTATCAAGAATATATACACAATTTAGGGTCTGATATGTCTTCATCTGCCTGTTACATAAATTTGCACATATGTAATACCCTCTTTTTACCCATTTTATGTGTTCATGGAGTAAAAATATGCAAAATGCTTTTAGGAGAATTTGGCAGGCTGAGCCGACTGCTTTCTATTAATATTTTTAATTCATTGGAAAGTAAAAGTTATATCTATGGTTCTCATAGCAAGTTAATAATAAATTATTTTTCATGTTGTTTTAAATCCTCCCCTGCACCTTTCGGCATCTTGTTGTGCCTTCTTCATCTTCACTTGCGCACGCTCTGGCGGTCCAACACTAAGTTAATCGTTTCTCATCGGCTCGGCGGCGACTCGGTTCTAATGACAAGCTCACCCTTTAGTTTTCGCTGAGCGGCATTCTCACTGAAAATGGAGCTTTATAGCCGATCCGCGGGCTCGCAGTTACACATACCCAAATAAGCTTATTGTTATGCTATCGATTAATTATAATTATCATTACAACCAGCTGGTGATGCCCCGGATATGCCCGTTGAAATATTTAGATTAATGTACAATATGTTGAATTTTAGTGATTTCGTCAACAGTAAGAAATACACAATACTAAAATCCAGAAAATAGGGAAAGTGAGGGAAATTGACTGTATTGTTAAAACAATTATTCCTAACTCACGATAGGAAACACAAATTATTCATTTTGTTAAAATAAAGCGCAACCCCACATTTATTGCATACTGTTGGCTTAAGTCCCAATGTTCACCACAGACAGACAAAAGAATCAAGAATTCAAGAATCCCAAATTTGGCGGCAAAGCCATCACGTCCTCTGCCTCTGTGGCCCCTGCGCTGGCATGATGTCTTTTGAAGAACTGTCATGTCATCGCAGCGCAGAGGCAGAGGGCGTCGCCGTGTGTCAGGTTTTAGTGCTTAATTAATGTTTAGTTTTTGTTGGTTTGGATGTTGAGTTGCTTTATCTTTAGAGAATATTTTTAACTTAAGTTCCTTGGTTTGTTGGGATGAGTATTTTTTTGCTGCTGTTCCGCTTCTGGTGTCGATTTCCATTTCGATGTCTTTTGTGTCTTGGGCTTGGAGTGATGTGTTGGTTGTGGTGTGTGTTGACTTTTGTGGTTCGAGTGAGGGCCCAGTTGTAGCGGTTGTCGTTTGATTTTTAGCTGTCGATCTTATTCCACTGCATGTGGTTGCCGATAGGGAGTTTTGGTGTTGGTGTTTTGGAATGTCGTTAATTGGTGGTTTCCTTAACCTTTGGGCGAGTAGTAGGTTTTTGTGTGATAGTTAGATTTTGCGGCATAGAGTTTATTAGTGCTCTAGCGAATGTGTTTAGTGGAAGCGGAATGTATGGACGCACTGGTACGTATTCATAGCCGATCCTCAAGAACTCTGGGAGTTTGTGTGTTGCAAAAGTTATTGTGATAAGTCCGGTTTCTATTAGATTTTGGATAAAATATCTCTCCCTTGAATCGATCTCTCGGCTTTAAAACTTATAAGTGCAACTGAAATCGCTACATTGCTTATGTCTCTCAGCCTTTTGTTTATACTTAGCTTTCGAGCTCCGCTAGATGGAGCCAGTTATGTTTCACATATGGATCGGTAGAGCGCACGGCTGCTGACATCGAACGTTTTTGTGAACCCACGATTTAGTTTATTTGAACCGTTTAGCTTTATAAATTACATTTGTTGATAGTCAATAAATTGTAAATGCTATTAAGCCGGTTTACTTCATAATAACATTATTATTATAATGAATCAAATCGGGCAATCTGCATTTACATCACATTCACATGCGCATCTATATATTGATCGATTTTGGATTAATGTGGTGGCCGGTAGATATTTGTTAGTACCAACATGTGATAAAATTGCCTCCAGATGTGGGACTGCGATGCACATTTCCTCTGTGCACGGGATTTACACTAACAGTAAGAGTTTAATATGGGGTTGCGATAAAACAGCATAACGACGTGAATAATTGTTTGAAAATGTACACTTGCATTAAGTATAGACTTATTCCCATCCTTCCGCCGGTTTGATGCAGTAATACAATATTTATTTATTTATTTATTTATTAATATTGATAGCTTAACTTTAAAATTAAACTAACAAGTAGTTTTTATAGCGCTGGCTACCGAGGCCTTCGGCTATTTGTTACAATAATTTTGGTTTAGTGTGTGCTTATATCTATGTGTAACTGTAATGATGTGTATGTGTAAAGTAAAATTAATAGGTGTAGAATGGTATATACAGAAATGGTAATGTTATTTGTAGATATGTTATAGTGCGTGTAAGGTAAAATTAATAGCAATAGAAAGATATATACAAGGTAGTGTTAATAATTTTTATATTAACAAAAGTATTTTATATATGTAGTTAGCGTTGAGATTTGGTATGAAGATTTTAAAGAGTTTATTGTGTTTTGAAATTTTTAGTTAAATTTCGTGGTAAATGTTAGATTTTTTAAGGAATTCTATGATTTTATTAATGTTTTCTTTATTAGGATGGGATAGAGTGGATGTAGGTTTAGTATTTCCAAATATTTTGTCCCTGGCTTGACTAAGTGTTGGACAATGATCTAGTATGTGTTCTGTATTTATGTTTGTATTGGAATTACATAGTGTACAGTTGGGTGAGCAATTTTTGTCTATGTAGTGTTTATTTGTTATTTTTGTGTGACCCAAGCGTAACCTAATTATTTTAATTTGGTCAAGCCTGTTTATTTCGTTTTGATGTAGCTGAGGGATGTAGTCTGTGATGTTTAAATGGTTATTGTTAATTTTTTTATACCAATTAGAGCAAAGTGTTATAGTTTGTTTTTGTCTGTCAAACATAATTTTCTTTAAGTATTTGTGGATGTCAATGTAGTTAGTGTTTGGGGTTAGCACAAGGGGCATTTGTATGGCAGCCTTTGCAGCTTGGTCTGCGAACTCATTGCCTTTAATGTCGCAGTGTCCTGGTACCCATAAAAGTTTAATTTTTGGGTAGAAGCAGATTAGTTGTGATCTAATTATTGCTGGATAATTATTTGTGTTGTTTATGTTTGTTATTGCCTCAATGGACGACAGAGAGTCAGAGCAGATAATAAAGTTATTTTTTTTTGATTTTATTACATTTATGGCTTGCAGTATTGCTATGATCTCTGCTGTCATTACTGATGTGTAGAAGGGAAGGAGTCCTGATTTTAATATCCTATTTTCTGTTGTTACGGCGTAGCTAATTTTGTCATTAATTTTTGAACCATCTGTATAAATAAAGGTGTGTGTTTTGTTTTCGTTTTTTATATTTTCAAAGACTTGTCTGTAGATGTGTGGCATAGTATTTTGTTTGCTAAATTTTCGAAGATCATTAAGAATAGTGTTCCTTGAAAAGTGCCATGGAGGTTCTATGTTGTAAGCTCTATGTGGGGTGAATGGAATTTCGTGAGTGGTACAAAAGTCGATAGTTCTGGCTAAGGTGGATGGTATTTGTTTCTGTTTAGTTTTTTTATAGTTTTTTAAAAGTGCAAAATTTGGGGTGTTACGGGAATTTAGTAGGTTTTTGTAGATTGTTGTTGTAAGGTAATTTCTTTTAATTTCTATTTCAGGTATATTGGCTTCGTAAAGTAGATTTTTTATTGGGGTAGTGCGGTAAGCACCTAGTGCGGTACGTACAGCGGCATTAAAAGGAGTTTTTATTTTTTTTATAGTTGTTGTGTGTGCATTTCCGTATAGGAAAAGTGCATAGTCAATTTTTGAGATCAGCATTGCTTTTGTTACATTTATAAGTGTGCTCGTATTGCAGTTGAATTTAGGGCTTGCTAAACATTTTATAATGTCTAGTCTTTTAGAGAGTGATTGTCTTAGTATGTCGATATGTGTGTTCCAGTTGTATTTGTTATTAATTATTAGTCCCAGTATTTTTAAGGAGGGTACATTTGGGATTTGAGTGTTGTTGCAGGATATAGTGCATCTGCAATTTTTTTTTTTGCATATGTGAAGTTGCTTGCATTTACCTAATGATAATGAGGCACCTGAGTAGGTGCACCAGTTTTCCATATTTGTAAAAAGTGTATCTAAGTTGTAGTTAGTATGTTTTTGGTTTTTTTTAAATGTAACAATTAATTGAAAGTCGTCTGCGTAGGCACAAAATTGTATGTCTTTTTGGATTGAGATTATGTTTGCTAGTCGGTTGTAGGCAATAAGAAACAATATTACTGACAATGGAGATCCCTGAGGGATTCCGTTATCTAGTGGGTAAGAGTTGGACAAATACGATCCTACTCTTACAATTATTTTGCGGTTCGTCATAAAGTTTTTTATGTAGTTTATTATTTTGGGGCCTAGCCTCCATTCATAAAGCTGTTCTAAGATGGCGTGTATGCCTATTCTGTCAAATGCCTTAGAGAAGTCAAGTGATATGATAGATAGGTGTCTTTTGTTTTTTAGTGTTTTGGCTATTAAATGGTCTGCGTATATCAGGACATCTGAAGTAGATTTTCCTTTTTTAAAGCCAATTTGGTTTTCGTGCAGCATGTTGTTTTTTGTGACTAACCACCATAGTCGTTTCGCTATAATTTTATCTAAAGTTTTTGCGAGGCAACAATTAAGTGAAATTGGTCTATATGAACTAAGTTGAAGTTTGTCTGCTTGTGGTTTTAAAATTGGAATTGTAAGGTTAGTTTTGTATGTTTGTGGCATAATTGTGTTAAAGATGTTATTGTATAGTTTAATAATTCTATTTTGGAGATTGATGGATGAATTTTTTATCATTGGGTATGCTATTCTGTTAAGACCGGGGGTTGTTCCTTTGAGTGATTGGATGGCTGAATGAAATTCGGGGTAAGTTATTTGTTTTTCTATTATTGAAGCATTTGGGCAGGTTGGATAATTAGGTTGAGCGTTATTGAATTTGTGATTTGTAAATGTTTGGCTAAAGTTTATGTCTTGTGATAGTTCTGACCAGTATTGTGCAAAACTGTTGGCTATTATTGTGTTTGTTGTAGTTTTTTTGTTATCTATTGGGTTATAAATGCAGTGTATGGCTTTTGACGGATTTAGTCCACAAAATCTTCTAATGTTGGACCAAATTTGAGATGTGGGAGTGGATGGATGTATTTCTGACGTGAATTCGATGGTGGATTTTCTTTTACTTTGTTTTATATTTAGTCTATATAGTGCGTTGGCTTTTTTAAAGTTTACTAAGTTTTCTTGGGTTATATTTCTTTGTAGCTGTCGCCAGGCCCTAGTTTTGTTTTCCCTAAGTTTTGTTAGGTTTTTATTCCACCATGGAACTTTGCCTTTATTATATGTTTTTGTTGTGGTTTGAGGTATGCTGTAGTGTGCACTTTGTAAAATGGTTTTGCATATATTAGCATTTTCCTTATTGATGTTGGTACTGATTGTTAATTGGTTGCTTAACTTGTCTGTGAGTTCATCAAATTTGGCCCAGTTTGCTTGTTTTATTTTAAAGTATGGTCGGCTGTGGTTTTGGATATGGTCTATTTTAAATATTTTTATGATTATGGGAAAGTGATCACTTCCGGAGAGATCATTTATTGTTTTCCAGTTTGTGTGTGGTGTAAGTTCTGGTGAACAGAATGTTAGGTCAATGTGTGTAAAAGTATTGTGTGTGCTGTGGTGTGTTGGCGATTTGTTGTTTAACAATGTGTGGTTTGATTTGTCAAGAAATTTGACTATGGTTTTTCCTCTGCTATTGGCAGTTGATGAGCCCCATCTGGGGTGCCAGCTATTGAAATCTCCGGTAATAATTACTGGAGAGTTTTGAATGTTAAAAACTCGTTCTAAGTTGGAGTAGGTAAATGGTGTTGAAGGTGAGATGTAGGAGGAAAATATGGTAATTTTTTTAATTGAATCTATTTCTATTGCTATTGTTTCAAAATCTGTATTTGTGTTTATTTTATTGTACTGAATGGATTTGTGTACTAAAAGTGCAACGCCTCCAAATCTATTTGTAGCAATGTTATTGATAATGTTGTAGTTAGTGGGTATGGGAATGTTGTTGAGGTTGTTAATGTGAGTTTCTTGTAAAGAAATTATGTTAGGTAATTGTTCCTTAATTAGTATTAACAGTTCACTGTAATTATTTAGGTAACCTTTAATGTTCCATTGAAGGATAGATATAGACATTTTGGAAAAAATAGAATTAGTTTTGTATGTCAAATGTAAAATGCGCCTAGGCGCACGCAAAATTTTTACAGTGAACATTTTTGTTGTGTGTTTCGTTTTGGTCTCGGCCCGACTGACGGAGAGTGAGAGAGGTAGGTCCTACGTTTCGGCTCATTGAGTACAGAGAGGGAGAGAGAGAGAGAGAGAAGTTCGAACGAACTCTTTGTCTCTGTCACTCTACACCAAGTGTTTACACTCAAAAGGCTTGGCCCTAAGAGCGGCCGAAAGCGTCACACTCACCGTCAGCCGTGTCGAGGCCGAGGTAATGTTTTTAGTTGATAATAGTCTGATCTGAGTCAGAATCTGGTTGAGTGTTTAGTTTTGTTTTTGAGTTTGATCTTAGTGTTTTAGTTTTAGATGTGTGTTTTAATTCATTTAGTTTACGTTTTGGTGTGTTTTTGGGGAGTATTAATAAATTACATATCTTGTCTGGTGTTGCTGATGTTGATGGGGTCATCTTAGCGTCGTCTTCCAGGTCGTCGTAGGATACCGACTCCCTCTTCTTGTTGCTTGCTTTTGTTTCTTTAGTGTTGGTGCATGTTTGAGTGTTTTGTAGTGACGTTTCGGCAGAAGTTGTTGCAGCGTCATTGCTTGTCATTTTGTTCTCATTTGGTGTTGGCATTTTGTGTGTTGTCAATTGTTGGGAAGTTATTGATGCAAAAGTTTGTTGTCCAACTTGGTGTCTAGCGTTGTATATGGAGTATGCTGTTTTCACGTCGGTTTTCTGTGTAATTTGTATGGCAATTACTTCTTGCTTTTCGATAAAGACTGGGCATTTTTTGTCAATTGATGAGTGTTTGTTGTTGGTGTATTTTTTTGCTGTGCAGTTGACGCAAGCTAATTCATTTTTGCAGTTCCTCATTTCGTTAGGTTCTGTGTGTTGTTCTTGGCCGCAGAGTATGCATGTTTTGTCGCCTTTGCAGACTTTTTGGGTATGTCCAAATTTAAGGCAGTTATTGCAGCGCATGGGTAATGGTATATAAGGTCTTACTTGTGTTATTTCATATCCAATAGGTACGTGTGCTGGAAGTGTATGCGTAGCAAACGTCAGAATAATCAGGCCTGTTTCTATGAGTGTGTTGTCTTTCTTCCTTTTTATTTTTCTTATTTCGCAGACTGCATGTTTTTCCAGTTCCTTCAGTATTTCTTCCTCTGGTATATTTCTGAGTGCGTTTGAGTATATTATACCTTTGCTTTGGTTGAGTGTGTTGTGTTCGGTGACAATTACAGAAATTGTATTGGAGAGTGAGGTTAGTTTGAGTAGTTTGTTTGCTTGCTTCTGGTCTTTAGTTTTGATTAGAAGTGTGCCGTTGCGTGTTTTTTTGCATTGGTCTACTTCCCCATCGCAAGTGTGATCAATCATTTTCTTGATGAGAAATGGTGAAACATTTGCAAGTGTTTCGTCGTCATTGTTGTTGCGTTTCATAGTTAGGTATTTCGGTCCGGGGATTTGGATGTTTTTGTTGGTGTACGTTTTATACGGATCCGGAGGATCCGGTGGATCCGGTGGCTGTCCCATTGTAGGTGCTTGGCTTAAGTTTTTGGTTGTTGTACTTATATAAAAAAAAAATTGAGTAATTTTTTTTTTGACGTTTGGAGAAAACGATGCGCTTTTTGAGTAATACAATATAACATCATTTGTTAATGATAAAAAAAACAAATTATAAATTGAAATCAAATCTATATTAAGTTAACACGGGGTGGTGCTCCCCCCCATTTCGCCTCTCACGCCATCCACAAGACGCGCTGGCTCGAACGCTCGAACGGCGAGCTGTGAACTGCAGCGTCAGCATTTGGTCGCGACGGTAACAGTGTCACACTAAATAAGCATTGACCGGCGATAGCCGTTTCGCAACATATTCTGCGACAGTGCCAGAAAGGAAATGTGCTGACACCGCAGGATCAGGCTGACCGCGCGCGCAACACTGTTTCATTTGGACTGAGCGACAATCTTGAAGCTAGTACTCTAAGCAATAAATAATTTGTATATGTATTTCGAATAACTTGCGATTCTATTGAGGATTTTCCTCGAAGATCGATTCTGATCGTTTTAAAAACCTTTTGTATGTTAAGAACGATATGCAAGGAGTAATAGCCTGTTTCCACGACAGCCAAAAAATGTAACATCTCAAAAATGTGGATGATGGTGTTTCCACGTCCAAATGTGAAACGGTATATGAATTAGCCATTCGCCCGAAATAAATCAGCTGGTCGGTTTGTTTTGATGCAAATTTTTACGAAAAGTGAAAAGTATGGCAAATGATGGCAGAATAGTAGTAGAAGCAAAGTTGCATATCAATAGGCAGATAGAGTGCGGAGATGGCAGAAATTTGCAATGAAATTGCGAGTGTGCACCTGTGAAGTGCACAAATTTCATTGTTCCCAAAAGGCGGTGTACCTTGTCAAAATGTTGCTATTTCGAAGGTGCACCTCCGGATAAACCTTCCCTTTTAACCTCATCCTTAGTAAATACAGAAATATTAAGATATAAGCAATTTACAATTTATTTTCAAAATAAATTTTGGCGCACAATTCGTCATTGTTTACCTTTTCCCCAGTTCATCGATAAACATTTTCAGTTCGATATGAAAACACTAAAAAATGCCGGGGCGAATGGCATCATATAAAAAATATGACCGATTTGTCATTTTTTTCCTTATGAGATTTTCTACAGAAAAAATGTGTCATATTTCCAAAATAAAAAAATGACGAAATATGTGGAAATATGGTGTAGTGGAAAAAGGCTATAAGAAACAGGTTACCGAAATCGGATGCCTGTAACCTATATAAAACACTGATTGATTGGCGAGTCTCGGGCAGCCCAAACGAAAGAAGCTAGAAACCTGCAATAATTACAGAAGCTTCCTATTATATCGTGAAGAGTCACTCTGAAACAATATTGTTTAATATAAGTTCGGAATTAGGTGAAAAATGCATTTAAAATTAATGAATTGTACGGTGTAAAAAAAGTGCTACTGCAATTGCCATATTTATGTCTCTCAGCCTTTTGTTTATGTTTTGTTTGCGCACTGCTGCTGTTTTCATTTATATTTGTGAAACAATTATTTAGTTAATTTCAAACATTTAACTTTTTTTTTAGTTAACTAGCTGGTAATGCCCCAGCATTTCCCGGCGATATATATACGTGTAAATGTATTATCTATATATATAAACGAGTTCGTGCTGACTGACTGACCGATTGGCAATCATCGCAAAGCCCAAACCATAAGACCTAGGATGCTGAAATTTTCACAGAAGCTTCCATCTATGATTTTGGAAAAACAACCCACAAACGTGGAAAATCGCGGAAAACTGTTGTATGAAACTTTTTTGTTTACCATCCAATCGTCTTCAAACTCATTTTCAAAGATCTACACAAAAACTAATTTGACACTTATTTCACTGACTTTGGAAAATCCACCCACTTGGGCGGAAAATGGGGGTTTACAAGGTTGTATTGGCGAAAGTCTAATTTTAGTCCGATCTCCTTCAAACTTATTTTGAAAGCTCCTTACATAAAATAATTCGACGCGTGTATCAACTATTTTGGGAAATTCAACCACATGGTCGGTAAATCGGTAGATAGCTCTGGCATTCGACCTTTTTAGTTTTCATGCTTGGCTTCAAAGTCATTTTTAAGGTTCTATGGGAAAAAATAGTAGACGCGGTGTTCAAAGATTTTGGAAAATCTACCCCCAAAGTCGGAAAATTCGTGGAAAACTGTTGGATGAAACTTTTTGATTATCGTCCGATTGACTTCAAACTCATTTCGAAAGCTCTTTACATAAAATAATACGATACGTGTATCAGCGATATTGGGAAATTCAGCCCTATGGTCGGAAAATCGGTGGAAAAGTCTGGCATTCGACATTTTTAAATGTTATGTGATTGGCTTCAAACTCATTTTCATGGTTACAACCAAACACAAAAAAGGCGCGGTGTCCAAAGATTTTGGAAAATCTATCCCTAAGGTCAGAAAATTCGCGGAAAATTGTTGTAGTAATTTTTTTGATTATCGTCCAATTGACTTCAAACTTCTGTTTATCATTCAATCATTTTGAAACTAATTTTCAAAGCACCTCACATTAAATAATTCGTCACATGTGCTACCGGTTTTGAAAAATATAAATAAATACAAGAACCTGGGTACTTTCCGGGCAATACAACGGGCAGAAAACAGTTGGAAAGATTTAATCTGGATTCTAAGTAATATTCTTGAAAATGGCTTAAAGTGCCAAATGATTTTGGAAAATCTACTCCACGTCGCTACGGGCGGGAAATGGAAGTCAAGGACAAATGAGTGGAACATTTTTTTGTTTTCAAAGACATACTCATAGCCCTACACAAAAAACATTAGACACGTGGCTCAACTATTTAGTTGCATTTCTTACGGATGACGAAAGTAGTCAAATTAAAAAAAATGCACTTTCATCTAAATATTTCCCTGGGCAAGGCCGGGATATTACCTGCTAGTATAGAATATTACTGTTTTGGTCAATCGTAAGAAATAAACACAATAGCGTACCATAATTTTCCTGCTCGTAAATAGGTAAGCCTATTCCGTTGAGCAATTTCCCGTCTGTGGCGACGGCATGGGTACAATTTCTAACGCCGGATAGCAAACTCTTAAATTTTTTTTTGGTATAGGCTTTAAAATGAGTTCAAAGTCTATTGCAAGAATAATACTACCAGACAAAGCTTTCCACCTATCTTCACCCCGTTGTATTGACACTCAAGGAACCTAACTTCTTGTGTTCAGCTTTGCAAATTAGTATGAAATCGTCCGTATGAAAAACTGAATTGCTGAATTCCAGAGATGTCCACTACTTTTCCGACTGTGGCTTTTTCCAAAATCGATGCCACATGTGCCAAATTATTTAATGTGTAGAACTTTGAAATTAAGTTTGAAGGCAATCGGAGGCTATACAAAAAAGTTTAATACAACAGTTTTCCGTAAATTTTCCGACTTGTGGTGGATTTTCCAAAATCGGCGAAATATGTGTCAAATGAATTTTTGTGTAGATCTTTGAAAATGAGTTTGAAACCGATTGGATTCTAAAGAAAAAGGTTTCGCAATTTTCCACGCTTGTGGTTAGTATTTCGCAAAACCCCGTTTTTTGTGAACTTTCATCATAGATGGAACCTACTATGAAAATTTCTGCATTCTAGCTCTTACGGTTTGGGCTGTGCGATGATTGCCAATCAGTCACTCAGTCAGGACTAGTGATGACAAAAATTTTCATTAATCGATTTTTTAATCATATGATCATTACCTGAGTCAGCTGTCTTTCTTTCAAAAAATACAGTTGATGGAAGTGTTGATGACCTACGCTTCGCATTAACGAAGTTATTAATTAAACCTTCAATGATCCCGATGAAACTGTAACCCACACCTCCTGAGGTAGTTGTTATAACAGTGTAAATTAAGTGCAGAGAAGTTAGATCGGGCAATCAAATAGCGAGATAAGTCCGAGGAAGAGCCAAATTCCTTGAATTTTTTGTAGAATCTCGACTTTCTATTTTTTAAATTTATCACACCACGTGTAAACCACACAGGTTTGTTAGACCTACGAGGGTTACAAAACGGGACACAAGAATCAAATAATGAATTTAAGGTAGAATAAAAGTAATTGATTGCACAATCAATGTCTCTACACATGTACAGCTGGGACCAGTCAGTCTGGGATAGGAGCTGAGCAAGTTCAGTAAAATTGGTTTTCCGAAATTGACGAACTCGCTCAGCCGGTTCTCTACCAGGGCTTGGCACACTGGCTGGTAAGTCAATCAACACCTCCAATGTTGGGTGATAAGGATCTTCAGGAGTGGATATAGGTTCAGTACGGGAGACAGAATAGAATGAGGAATCCAAGACAAAAACAAGATCAAGCATTCTATGTGAAGAATTTGGGATATCATTGATTTGACACAATGACATCCCAAATAAACTTTCAATAAAATCGTGCAGAGATGTGGGAGTCAACACTCTAGAATCCGGACTTCAAATCCAGGTAGAAGGTAAGAACTACAAGAAAATCACGATCAGAAACCATAGATGAGACAGATTGTATAGCAGAAGCATGCAAAGAATATATCGAAATATCAGAAGAAGGTGGAATATAAGAACAAGTAATATAAAAGCAAATACTGGAGATACACAATTTTACAGCAACAAATTCAATATCTATACAATTATCGATTATTACAAGCTCCGATGATAGGATTTCAGAATTAAGGACTTCGGGCCTTACCCATGTTTCAGAAAAGGCAACGACATGGAAAGGAAAAGTTAGGCTATTTAGATAAAGATTACTAAGTTTACTACAAAGACCTCTTACATTCTGATAGCCAAGTGAGAGGGAGGATGTTAGTTTTTTGAACTATCAGATATTACAAGAGGTGGGTTAGAACTACCACCGGAAGAAGGAAGTGAAATCGGAGTCCGATTTTTTTTTTTTACGGTATATTCTTTATATTCTTTGCAACAAATATTGTTGAAATATTCTGCCGGAACACTTATTTTAAATGACGAAATTTCCCGAGAATACGTAAATTTGAATTTTTCCACCGTAATGTGGGCTTTAGATTTGGCCTGTATAAAGGCCTTCACATCATCAGATGTAGTATCAGGGGCAAGCCTGGAAACAAAGATTTGTTTCCGTGGTGGAATTCCTATAAGGGTCTTCTTAGTAACCAAAGCAGTTGCATCCAATGGAGCCACAGCATTGGTTGCTAGACCAGTTGATTCGACCGGTATATTATCACTAGAGTGTTGATCTGGATCAACAGTGTTAATAGCCAGCGAATCAGAATGCTCTACGGGGTCAGAAGGAACAACATCCATGGGTACGATGCTATTCTCGTCACTTCTGATTATTGAATTATGAGGAGAGGGGGACGATAAATTGATCAATTCTAACTGTTTATTAGTTGCGGATGTAGTGGAAGCATGTGTGGGGAGTTGCAGTTCATTGGGGCCAATAGATAGCCTAAAATTAGCATTCTTCCGTTTTGAAGACTCGTTTAAAAGTATCATTCTTTTGAATTCGTTCTCCAAGTCGGAAAAACCGTCGAACAGTTTTTTGAACCGCCCGAATATGTCACCAAAGCCTTTATTAGTCTGCCTCATGAAACCCATGATGTCCCGTTCAACATCCCTACAGGATACACATGTCTACTTGAGGCCAGATTTTGACTCAATCTGGTCCACAATTCTGCCGTTAAGGCCAGCACATTTTTCGTGTGACACATTATTACACAGTCAGCAGCAAACTCTAAGATGGGCTTTGTTTGCTGCTGACTGTGTGATAATGTGTCACACGAAAAATGTGCTGGCCTTAACGGCAGAATTGTGGACCAGATTGAGTCAAAATCTGGCCTCAAGTGGACATGTGTATCCTGTAGGGATGTTGAAACGGACATCATGGGTTTCATGAGGCAGACTAATAAAGGCTTTGGTGACATATTCGGGCGGTTCAAAAAACTGTTCGACGGTTTTTCCGACTTGGAGAACGAATTCAAAAGAATGATACTTTTAAACGAGTCTTCAAAACGGAAGAATGCTAATTTTAGGCTATCTATTGGCCCCAATGAACTGCAACTCCCCACACATGCTTCCACTACATCCGCAACTAATAAACAGTTAGAATTGATCAATTTATCGTCCCCCTCTCCTCATAATTCAATAATCAGAAGTGACGAGAATAGCATCGTACCCATGGATGTTGTTCCTTCTGACCCCGTAGAGCATTCTGATTCGCTGGCTATTAACACTGTTGATCCAGATCAACACTCTAGTGATAATATACCGGTCGAATCAACTGGTCTAGCAACCAATGCTGTGGCTCCATTGGATGCAACTGCTTTGGTTACTAAGAAGACCCTTATAGGAATTCCACCACGGAAACAAATCTTTGTTTCCAGGCTTGCCCCTGATACTACATCTGATGATGTGAAGGCCTTTATACAGGCCAAATCTAAAGCCCACATTACGGTGGAAAAATTCAAATTTACGTATTCTCGGGAAATTTCGTCATTTAAAATAAGTGTTCCGGCAGAATAATTCAACAATATTTGTTGCAAAGAATATAAAGAATATACCGTAAAAAAAAAAATCGGACTCCGATTTCACTTCCTTCTTCCGGTGGTAGTTCTAACCCACCTCTTGTAATATCTGATAGTTCAAAAAACTAACATCCTCCCTCTCACTTGGCTATCAGAATGTAAGAGGTCTTTGTAGTAAACTTAGTAATCTTTATCTAAATAGCCTAACTTTTCCTTTCCATGTCGTTGCCTTTTCTGAAACATGGGTAAGGCCCGAAGTCCTTAATTCTGAAATCCTATCATCGGAGCTTGTAATAATCGATAATTGTATAGATATTGAATTTGTTGCTGTAAAATTGTGTATCTCCAGTATTTGCTTTTATATTACTTGTTCTTATATTCCACCTTCTTCTGATATTTCGATATATTCTTTGCATGCTTCTGCTATACAATCTGTCTCATCTATGGTTTCTGATCGTGATTTTCTTGTAGTTCTTACCTTCTACCTGGATTTGAAGTCCGGATTCTAGAGTGTTGACTCCCACATCTCTGCACGATTTTATTGAAAGTTTATTTGGGATGTCATTGTGTCAAATCAATGATATCCCAAATTCTTCACATAGAATGCTTGATCTTGTTTTTGTCTTGGATTCCTCATTCTATTCTGTCTCCCGTACTGAACCTATATCCACTCCTGAAGATCCTTATCACCCAACATTGGAGGTGTTGATTGACTTACCAGCCAGTGTGCCAAGCCCTGGTAGAGAACCGGCTGAGCGAGTTCGTCAATTTCGGAAAACCAATTTTACTGAACTTGCTCAGCTCCTATCCCAGACTGACTGGTCCCAGCTGTACATGTGTAGAGACATTGATTGTGCAATCAATTACTTTTATTCTACCTTAAATTCATTATTTGATTCTTGTGTCCCGTTTTGTAACCCTCGTAGGTCTAACAAACCTGTGTGGTTTACACGTGGTGTGATAAATTTAAAAAATAGAAAGTCGAGATTCTACAAAAAATTCAAGGAATTTGGCTCTTCCTCGGACTTATCTCGCTATTTGATTGCCCGATCTAACTTCTCTGCACTTAATTTACACTGTTATAACAACTACCTCAGGAGGTGTGGGTTACAGTTTCATCGGGATCCTTGAAGGTTTAATTAATAACTTCGTTAATGCGAAGCGTAGGTCATCAACACTTCCATCAACTGTATTTTTTGAAAGAAAGACAGTTGACTCAGGTAATGATCATATGATTAAAAAATCGATTAATGAAAATTTTTGTCATCACTAGTCCTGACTGAGTGACTGATTGGCAATCATCGCACAGCCCAAACCGTAAGAGCTAGAATGCAGAAATTTTCATAGTAGGTTCCATCTATGATGAAAGTTCACAAAAAACGGGGTTTTGCGAAATACTAACCACAAGCGTGGAAAATTGCGAAACCTTTTTCTTTAGAATCCAATCGGTTTCAAACTCATTTTCAAAGATCTACACAAAAATTCATTTGACACATATTTCGCCGATTTTGGAAAATCCACCACAAGTCGGAAAATTTACGGAAAACTGTTGTATTAAACTTTTTTGTATAGCCTCCGATTG
Organism: Hirtodrosophila histrioides; assembly: GCA_037075165.1. Lineage (NCBI taxonomy): Eukaryota > Metazoa > Arthropoda > Insecta > Diptera > Drosophilidae > Hirtodrosophila > Hirtodrosophila histrioides. Next base: position 534,494 of record JBAMCL010000453.1, on the reverse strand, counting down.
CCTTCAAACTTAATTTCAAAGTTCTACACATTAAATAATTTGGCACATGTGGCATCGATTTTGGAAAAAGCCACAGTCGGAAAAGTAGTGGACATCTCTGGAATTCAGCAATTCAGTTTTTCATACGGACGATTTCATACTAATTTGCAAAGCTGAACACAAGAAGTTAGGTTCCTTGAGTGTCAATACAACGGGGTGAAGATAGGTGGAAAGCTTTGTCTGGTAGTATTATTCTTGCAATAGACTTTGAACTCATTTTAAAGCCTATACCAAAAAAAAATTTAAGAATTTGCTATCCGGCGTTAGAAATTGTACCCATGCCGTCGCCACAGACGGGAAATTGCTCAACGGAATAGGCTTACCTATTTACGAGCAGGAAAATTATGGTACGCTATTGTGTTTATTTCTTACGATTGACCAAAACAGTAATATTCTATACTAGCAGGTAATATCCCGGCCTTGCCCAGGGAAATATTTAGATGAAAGTGCATTTTTTTTAATTTGACTACTTTCGTCATCCGTAAGAAATGCAACTAAATAGTTGAGCCACGTGTCTAATGTTTTTTGTGTAGGGCTATGAGTATGTCTTTGAAAACAAAAAAATGTTCCACTCATTTGTCCTTGACTTCCATTTCCCGCCCGTAGCGACGTGGAGTAGATTTTCCAAAATCATTTGGCACTTTAAGCCATTTTCAAGAATATTACTTAGAATCCAGATTAAATCTTTCCAACTGTTTTCTGCCCGTTGTATTGCCCGGAAAGTACCCAGGTTCTTGTATTTATTTATATTTTTCAAAACCGGTAGCACATGTGACGAATTATTTAATGTGAGGTGCTTTGAAAATTAGTTTCAAAATGATTGAATGATAAACAGAAGTTTGAAGTCAATTGGACGATAATCAAAAAAATTACTACAACAATTTTCCGCGAATTTTCTGACCTTAGGGATAGATTTTCCAAAATCTTTGGACACCGCGCCTTTTTTGTGTTTGGTTGTAACCATGAAAATGAGTTTGAAGCCAATCACATAACATTTAAAAATGTCGAATGCCAGACTTTTCCACCGATTTTCCGACCATAGGGCTGAATTTCCCAATATCGCTGATACACGTATCGTATTATTTTATGTAAAGAGCTTTCGAAATGAGTTTGAAGTCAATCGGACGATAATCAAAAAGTTTCATCCACTAGAGTGTTGATCTGGATCAACAGTGTTAATAGCCAGCGAATCAGAATGCTCTACGGGGTCAGAAGGAACAACATCCATGGGTACGATGCTATTCTCGTCACTTCTGATTATTGAATTATGAGGAGAGGGGGACGATAAATTGATCAATTCTAACTGTTTATTAGTTGCGGATGTAGTGGAAGCATGTGTGGGGAGTTGCAGTTCATTGGGGCCAATAGATAGCCTAAAATTGGCCTTCTTCCGTTTTGGAGACTCATTCAAAAGTTTCATACTTTTGAATTCGTTCTCCAAGTCGGAAAAACCGTCGAACAGTTTTTTGAACCGCCCGAATATGTCACCAAAGCCTTTATTAGTCTGCCTCATGAAACCCATGATGTCCCGTTCAACATCCCTACAGGATACACATGTCTACTTGAGGCCAGATTTTGACTCAATCTGGTCCACAATTCTGCCGTTAAGGCCAGCACATTTTTCGTGTGACACATTATTACACAGTCAGCAGCAAACAAAGCCCATCTTAGAGTTTGCTGCTGACTGTGTAATAATGTGTCACACGAAAAATGTGCTGGCCTTAACGGCAGAATTGTGGACCAGATTGAGACATGTGTATCCTGTAGGGATGTTGAACGGGACATCATGGGTTTCATGAGGCAGACTAATAAAGGCTTTGGTGACATATTCGGGCGGTTCAAAAAACTGTTCGACGGTTTTTCCGACTTGGAGAACGAATTCAAAAGTATGAAACTTTTGAATGAGTCTCCAAAACGGAAGAAGGCTAATTTTAGGCTAATCTGACAATTTTTAATATAACAGACGAACATTTTTTATTAAAAGAAAAATTTAAAGAGATGAAAAATAAAACAAAAAGGAACCACTGCACAAAAAATAGAAAGTATAAATGAAAAAGAAGGCACCCTAGTGTTAAATTTTAAAAACACAAGTTATCACTTGATATAACGAGGAAAATAAACTAAAACGATGCGCAAGAAAAAAACACTTCCGTTGCGAATGCGAATGAATTTGAACTAAGTAATTTTAGGCTAAAATTTAAAGAGAGAAAACAAAAAACATCAAGTGATACAAATATTGCCTGCACTAGTCAAGGGAGTTTCGAACAAGACACATGGGAACCTGACAATTTTTACAATGTTTTTGGTTTTTTTTGTTTACTTCATGCACCTATCAATTTAAATAATAAAAACAAGCTAGTTAAAATAGCACTTATTTTAACTAGCTGGTAATTCCCCAGCGTTGCCATGCAAAGTATTATGTTAAAAGGCATTATGTTGAACTTGACTACTTTCGTCAACCGTAAAAAATACAAAACTTTAGCGTGCCACAATTTTCCTGCCCGTGGGGGTATATGTTCAAAAATCTTTGAGCACCACTCCGACTATGGTTTTGTGTAGAACCTTCAAAATGAGCTTAAGGCTAATGGCATGAAAATTTAGGCAGGTATAGAATTATTTGATGTGTAGAGCTTTAAAAATGAGTTTGACTTTCTACCATACAACTTTGAGACCCCCATATGGATTTTCCAAAATCTGTAAGGTATGTATCGAATGATTTTTCGTATAGACCTTGGAAAATGAGTTTAAAACCAATCAAATAGTCTTAGTATGCACTATCATCATGTATGGAAACTATTGTGAAAATTACAGCATCCTAGCTCTTACGCTACCTTACCTGTCTTACCTTACCTCTTACCTGTCTCATAGTCGAGGTGGCAAACTCGTTCGATAATTAATATACCCGTTGTCGTACGGGTAGCCATACCCAGAATTGAATTGAATTGATTTGAGCGACGCATTGAAAGCTGACAAGTCTGTCAAAGCTGATGACGCGCAGGAGCTGATCCGAGCTCGATCCGAGCATAGTGCGATCGAACACCAAACGAACAAGTTCATTGCTAACAATTAAAAAAAAAAGGAACTGGTCGACTCCTGTATTCAAGCAGGGTCCTTCAAAATTTACAGTACAGTAGTATACGGAGTATAACATGGCCAAGGCCAACATTACATTCGTAAAGTTGTTTATTTCTTTGTTCACACGTTTGGTTTATATACGGTTTACTACTATACAGTATTTAAAACATATCGATATACCGTCGTATACGAAGCGCTCACACTATGCATATGAAACTATACAGTGAAATATACTAAACAAGTAAGAAGCTTTAGTCGAGTATACACGACTACAAAACTCCCTGTACCCTGGTCGAAAATTTCCGATCGCATCTTCGTAAAATTAAGCATAGAGACACACATACACAAAGACGTACACGCACAAGCGACAGCAAGGCGACAGCGCAAGCGAAGCATTTTAAGTCGTGGCTGCGCTGCATCTTCGGACGAACAGATAGACGGACATGGCCAAATCGAAATCTCTTTTGATACTGATCAAGAATATATATACTTTAAAGGTCAGATGTCTCCTTCTGCCTGTTACATACTTTTGTACAGGGAGTAAAAAATGCCAGAGTGCCTTAACACAGTGCAGGTTGCAACTTTTGTGCTAGAACTTATAATAAATCCCACAGCCGGTCTTCATATACAAAAAGTTTGTATAGGAGTAAACCATCTTCTTAGTCTTGCAGAACTCAACCTGTGAAGAGTTTTCTGCTATGATCAAAGTCTCGATTTGCGTCCTTTAGATGCTGTCAGTGCCTCAACTAGAGGTATATGGAGCCAAGTGGCTCGCTAGCTAATGCATAAGATCGCACGAGTAAGTTGCTTTCAAGATACTATTGCCGATCAGAATCTTCTTTAACCTTGATTTGGATCAAAGATGACTCTTGCAAAAGTTACGTCATTGTTGCTAATCGTATTGCGGCTATGAAGCAGCTAACGACTAACATGGATTGGCGGATCAAAACATGCAGACATAATCTGCAGGGGCTCGCTTCCTGAATACCTAGCACAATCTGACCTCTGATTATAAGACCATCCAACAGAAATGACCAAGTCTACGGATCAAGCCGCCCTATGTGGACATTACTGTTTAATTTAAATATGCAAACTCATTAGGTGACATGCAGATTTTCGGGAAGCATAAGGCATCCTAGTATTGATGTTACTGACATTTATTATGGCATTCACAGCTTGCCACGGATCGTCCACCGTACGCACTTATGGAATGGCTTAAAGGAGTTGCAGTCACTATTGTCAAGAAATTCAGCTCTATCTGCGATTTATTTCCATTTTTATACTATGTTCCCGAAGGGAAAAATAGTATATTGGGTTTGCGCAATGTCCGTCTGTCCGTCTGTCCGTATGAACGCAATTTTTTTGCCTTTATCTTTGAGCTAGAGCAACCAAATTTGGCACACATGTTGGTGTATATCGTCAGTTTATAAAGTGTCAAGATCAAGACAGACTAATGTTGACCCCCTGGATAAAACTGCATCAAAAATTTTTGGACCCCCCCACCCCCACCCCCAAAATGGAGCAAGACCTATATCTCCCACACCAGTAGAGCTAGAGTCACCAAATTTGGCAGACAGACTAATGTTGGCCCCCTAGATAAAACTGCATCAAAAATTTTTGGACCCCCCCACCCCCACGCACCCAAAGGAGCAAAATCGCGTTTCTTTCTGAACTCACAAATAACCATATTATATAGGACTGGGAACATAGTATTCTGCAGTCGGGTGCGTCCGCCGTCGGACGCCACCGCCGACTGCAACGTTCTTACTTGTTTCCATTTTTGGTTAATTTTGGTCGTCTACTTGATGGCGGGCGACTTAAAGACTCTGCACTCAACATTGATGAGCGGCACCCGATCATTCTGCCAAGTCGTCAATCAATCACTCTGGCACTTATCGTTCACTCGTACGCTATTGGCGACCTGGCGGTTGCAATACTGTTGGTGGACTAAAAATACTTTCGAAGCAAGCTTAGTTGAACTACCTAAGGAACGCTTAGACCCATGTCGTGCATTTAAAGTCACTGGCGTCGACTACTGTCGGCCATTTTTTTACAAATCCGATGATCGCAATAGGACTCCAGTCAAATAATCAGTGTCTTCATTTGCTTTACAACTAAAGCAAACAAAATTCGTGAAGAATCTGACAATCGCGTAAAAACGATCAGTGGAATTATGGGCACAAATCAATAGCAACCTGCTGTAGATTTTTTTTGCTACCGTTTGCTATCTGTTCCGGACTTCGAACTGTTCGCCCGGACGCTCATTTATCAAGAGCCAGCGATATGGCAATGTCAAAGAGAAGGCATACAATGGGCGCCATGACGACGGATCCAGCAGCGAATAAATGTTCAGGGTGATAATTTTCTGATTTGCCGTTAAGAGCGTGTCCACAATTGATTGATGATGCTTTTGCTTTTAAGCGATACGGAACAGCCTTCGCCTGAAAGTGCGTAGGTATGAAAAGCTATTTCGTTGTCGTGTTTTGTTATTGGCAAAATAGGGATGCTTAGTAACCGATCATATCACTGCTTTGAGTCAGCAGTAAGTTATTTACATAAATGTTGATCGGGTAAACCCTCTGGCAACTACAGTTTTCTAATATCGATACCGATATCGTCAGTCGTGTGTGTGGGCCGCGCCAAGAAGGAGAGACCTGCGGTGTAACAAAATCACTTACAATACTCTACACTCTGTACCAATTACTGTACGAAATATATATTGTTCGATCTTTAATGCAACAAGAACAAAGACTGCTGAGTATTTTGCGTGAGCAGATCTATGAATGGCCTTATGGACTGTAGCCGGCAAATAGTAAATGGATCTTTGATCTTTGATTAGTTCCTTGGCAGTATCAAAGGCATATTCATTAAATTGGTCCACATTAATTTTGTACCGAGATAAGATAGATGACATAGGCACAACGATGGATAAAATCTTCATTAACTCCTGAAATTTCTAAAGCCAATCTTGGATTGGAAAAAAAATTTTCTAGCAATATTTCTGTCGTTGGACTATCCTTCCATCTCTGGACTTGTCTACTATTAAACATATTTATTCACATATGTAATTCCGTTTAAATTTTCTACAATGTTTCCAGTACTTTTAATTTGTGCTCAGGACCTCATACCTGCTACTCTTGATAACGGACTTTTAAGAAAGATGTAAAAAGTATTCAATGAACGGTATTTTTGCGAAAAAAATTTTGTTACGTCTGCGTTTAAGCGGTTAAACACGAAAAATGAAAACAAACACGCAGCACTATAAAAAGGCAACACAGAGGCTTCACTGGGTAAATTTGAACTTGAAAAAATAAGACGACGGGCTAGTATATTAAAGATTACACGCACATTCGCAAAATTTCCGTAGCTAACTTCAACACCTTAATTACCTTAAGACTGAGATAAATACAATGGAAAAAAACCTAAGGGGATTCTTGGGGGAACACAATAAAGACACAAAAAAAAGAAAAGCAATAGGTTACCTAAAACATTAATTTGAAAAGAATTACAACACAAGTTTTGAATAATAAAAATGCTGGTGTTTATTATACTAAGCTTAATTATTTATTTTAAGTTCACAAATGAAACAGCGTGCGTTCATTCCTATTCTGCTGTCGAACTAGAATTCAGCGACGTACATTTTCATGTTAACAGAAGCGTGCAAAAAGTATATGTTAAGCATATGTTAAAGCGAGACAACTACTGTTAATAGAATTTCATCACGATCTGTAATTATTACAATTTGTATGGATATTTTGTGTTTGAAAGAACAGGGACGTTAAGAATCTAAACGTTAAGTTTGAATTCAAATTTCAACATAAATGCGTTCATCAACAACAAGTAAGTTTTTATTTATTTCTGGAGATAAAATAAATATCTTTAACTTCAAAATCGATTGAAAATAAATGCATTTTGTAGACTTAAGCAATTGCCTTATTGTGTTGAATTATTCGGCCAGCGTTTAGCTGCGCTTTGAAAATGAACACGTGTTCATGCTTTAAATTCTATTTATAGAAAGTCTCATTAGATTTCCAGAAAAATCCGGTTTGCCATTAAGAAGACTGGACATTTAAGAGACAATTTGTTTACATTTTGTTTGAATACTGTGTGATCTTTTTTATTTTTTTTTATTTTTGGACTATTGACGGAACAACTGCGCAACAGAGCGAACAAGATTGATAAGGATTGCCTATTGAAGATGTCGTTATAAATTGTTATCGATTATTGTTACAAATGCCAACTCGCTAGCTCTTAGACTCTACGATCTATGCGTTCATAAGGGCAGAAAGACATTGGCTTCGCCGGGTCTAGTTCGGTCGACCAGGAGTTCGTGCCAACAAATTTATAATTTGCAACACTTGCTTTAAATAAGAAATCAATTTGTTTTCGGTTTAAATTAATATTCTGCCGGTTCACCCGGATACTCCAAATTTTATAATGTTAATCGTTAAATTTACTCCCTCGTCGCTGTGTTTTTTTTTTTTTTTTTTTTTTTTTTTTTTTTATTTCTTTCGGACGTTGATGTACTAACGAACAGTACATACAAGTGGCCCAACGACACCAAGCACGGGCTTGTTAACGCGCGGACCCAAGCATAAATGCAACCCACCTCCCGCCCAACCGACCGAGAGGCGCACCGCATAACGTACGGTAGCGGAAGATCGCGGACAATAAAAATACAAACTAAATACAAAAATACCATTATACAAAAAGACTCTAAGGATTACATAAGTAGCGTAAGAGTAAAGTTCTAAGTGTAGAAATTGAAGTAGCATTACTTACTAAATGGAAAAGATTGTTATAGTTAGAACATAAGATTCGAAGTGGGTTATGAATAGCATAATTAGAACTACAAGTTTGAAGAGAAAGAGGAAGAAAATTTCTAGAACTTCTGATCGGAACTGCAAAACTAATTTGGCTGATTAATTCAGAAGAATCAATTTCCCCATGAATTAGTTTATGTAAGAAAATTACACCAAGCATGGTTCTACGATCAGAAAGAGAAGGCAGATTTATTAGTAAGAGTCTACAACGATAAGAAGGTAAGCGAGTATTAGGATTCCAGTTAAGACCCCGGAGTGCAAAGAGCAGAAATTGTTTTTGTACCGATTCTAATCTATCCTGATGAATCCTGTATTGGGGACACCAAATACAAGACCCATATTCAAGAATAGGTCGCACAAGGGAAGTATAAAGAGTTTTAGTAATGTAGGGATCGTTAAATTCTTTCGACCAACGCTTAATGAAACCCAGGACACCAAAGGCACGATTAGCGGTGGAAAAGATATGCTTGTCAAACTTAAGTTTGGGATCTAAAAGGATACCCAAATCATCAACCGACTCAATTCGAACAAGGGGCTTACCATTAAGAATATAATTGTTGAAGAAGGGCATTCGCCTGTAAAAGGACATTACGTTACACTTGCCACAATTAAGATTTAATAAATTTACCCGACACCAGGCTTGAAAACTGTCAAGATCAGTTTGCAACCTTTGACCAGACAGGAAATCAGTAGATGACAGACAAAGTTTAACATCATCGGCATACATCAGCACCCGAGAGTAATTTACAACAGAAGGAAGGTCATTGATGAACAGAGTAAATAATAAGGGGCCAAGATGACTTCCTTGTGGTACTCCGGAAGTAACTTGAACAGACTTAGAGACTAAGCCTTTGAAATAAACCTTTTGGGTTCTAAGAGTTAAATAGTTGGAGATCCAAAGAATTAAGTTATTTGGAAATCCCAGAAGATGCAGTTTGTGAAGTAAAAGAGAATGATTAACAGAGTCAAAAGCCTTACTGAAATCAGTGTAAATAACATCTGTTTGCATTTTAGATTGAAATCCTTTAATAACAAGAGAAGTGAATTCCAATAGGTTAGTGGTAGTAGATCTATATTTCACAAAGCCATGCTGGCAGGGTGAAATTATAGATCTACATAAATGTTGAAGTTGAGAAGTTATTAATTTCTCAAAAATCTTAGGAATAGCAGACAGCTTAGAAATACCTCTATAGTTCTCAACATTGGACTTGTTTCCTTTTTTATGGAGAGGAATAATAAATGACTCTTTCCAAATATTGGGGAAAGAGCACAACTCCACGGACAATTTAAAAAGAACAAATAATGGCTTAAAAATACCTTCAGCACAGTACTTGAGCACGCAGCCTGGTACTCCATCAGGTCCCGGTGAAAATACGGGCTCAATAGCCTTCAAATCACGTTGAAGCGAGCTTTCAGTGATTAAAGGCCCAAAAATGCAATTGGAGTTAATTACCTGATAAGGATAAGGCGAAAGCAATTGATAAGGTTGTGAACTGTAAGTCGTTTGAAAAAATTCGGCAAAAAGATCGGCGATAGCCTGATCTGAGTCAGCTGTCTTTTTATCAAAAAATACAGTTGATGGAAGTGTTGATGACCTACGCTTCGCATTAACGAAGTTATAAAACCTTCTAGGATCCCGCTGAAACTGTAACCTACAGCTCCTGAGGTAGTTGTTATAACAGTGTAAATTAAGTGCAGAGAAGTTAGATCGGGCAATCAAATAGCGAGAGAAGTCCGAGGAAGAGCCAGATTCCTTGAACTTTTTGTACAATCTCGACTTTCTATTTTTCAAATTTATCAAACCACGTGTAAACCACACAGGTTTGTTAGACCTACGAGGGTTACAAAACGGGACACAAGAATCAAATAATGAATTTAAGGTAGAATAGAAGTAATTGATTGCACAATCCATGTCTCTACACATGTACAGCTGGGACCAGTCAGTCTGGGATAGGAGCTGAGCAAGTTTAGTAAAATCGGTTTTCCGAAATTGACGAACTCGCTCAGCCGGTTCTCTACCAGGGCTTGGCACACTGGCTGGTAAGTCAATCAACACCTCCAAAGTTGGGTGATAAGGATCTTCGGGAGTGGATATAGGTTCAGTACGGGAGACAGAATAGAATGAGGAATCCAAGACAAAAACAAGATCAAGCATTTTATGTGAAGAATTTGGGATATTATTGATTTGACACAATGACATCCCAAATAAACTTTCAATAAAATCGTGCTGAGATATGGGAGTCAACACGCTAGAATCGGGACTTGAAATCCAGGTAGTTCCGGTGATATTAAAGTCACCAAGAACTACAAGAAAATCACGATCAGAAACCATAGATGAGACAGATTGTATAGCAGATGCATGCAAAGAATATATCGAAATATCGGAAGAAGGTGGAATATAAGAACAAGTAATATAAAAGCAAATACTGGACATATACAATTTTACAGCAACAAATTCAATATCTATACAATTATCGATTATTACAAGCTCCGATGATAAATCAGCGTCAACAGCAATAAGAACACCACCACCACGACGAGGGGTGCGATCTTTTCTATAAATGGAGAATTTGTTAGACAGGATTTCGGAATTAAGGATGTCGGGCCTTAGCCATGTTTCAGAAAAGGCAACGACATGGAAAGGAAAAGTTAGGCTATTTAGATAAAGATTACTAAGTTTACTACAAAGACCTCTTACATTCTGATAGCCAAGTGAGAGGGAGGATGTTAGTTTTTTGAACTATCAGATATTACAAGAGGTGGGTTAGAACTACCACCGGAAGAAGGAAGTGAAATCGGAGGCCGATTTTTCTTTTTTACGGTATATTCTTTAATAACTAAGTGGTCGGGCCAGAATTCTTTGCAACAAATATTGTTGAAATATTCAGCCGGAACACTTATTTTAAATGACGAAATTTCCCGAGAATACGTAAATTTGAATTTTTCCACCGTAATGTGGGCTTTAGATTTGGCCTGTATAAAGGCCTTCACATCATCAGATGTAGTATCAGGGGCAAGCCTGGAAACAAAGATTTGTTTCCGTGGTGGAATTCCTATAAGGGTCTTCTTAGTAACCAAAGCAGTTGCATCCACTGGAGCCACAGCATTGGTTGCTAGACCAGTTGATTCGACCGGTATATTATCACTAGGCTGTTGATCTGGATCAACAGTGTTAATAGCCAGCGAATCAGAATGCTCTACGGGGTCAGAAGGAACAACATCCATGGGTACGATGCTATTCTCGTCACTTCTGATTATTGAATTATGAGGAGAGGGGGACGATAAATTTATTAATTCTAACTGTTTATTAGTTGCGGATGTAGTGGAAGCATGTGTGGGGAGTTGCAGTTCATTGGGGCCAATAGACAGCCTAAAATTAGCCTTCTTCCGTTTTGGAGACTCATTCAGAAGTTTCATACTTTTGAATTCATTCTCCAAGTCGGAAAAACCATCGAACAGTTTTTTGAACCGCCCGAATATGTCACCAAAGCCTTTTTTAGTCTGCCTCATGAAACCCATGATGTCCCGTTCAACATCCCTACAGGATACACATGTCCACTTGAGGCCAGATTTTGACTCAATCTGGTCCACAATTCTGCCGTTTAGGCCAGCACATTTTTCGTGTGACACATTATCACACAGCCAGCAGCAAACAAAGCCCATCTTAGAGTTTGCCCTAACCTGGCAATTTTTATTGTAACAGACAAACATTCTTAAAAAAAGGAATTTAAATATATGAAAATAGAATATAAAAAAAGAATAATCAAAAAATAAAATATAAAGCAAAAGAACCAAAAAAGATTGTAAAAAGAACAGAAAGGCACCCTAGGGTTAAACAACTACCGCTGATTTGTACTTACAAGCACAATAACAATACACAGCGCGGGCGCGACGACCGAAACTCGCAAACGGAATTCTAACAGAAAAGACCGCGACCAACACCAACAACACAACTAATGTAAGCGCGCGAGAGAGATAAACAAAGAGAATGAAGTGAGTACACACAAAAACAAATTATATGCAGACAGCAATGCAACTGCAAAATCAAACAGAATGCTTGGCTGCAGTTTGTTGTTGTGTATAGGCACAAAAAATTATAAATTTGCCAATAAAGCACAAATAATCACAACTAAAGTCCAACACAGGTGTTTAACACAACCGAATGTAAACACACGTCACAAATATGAAAACTTGCAATTTAATAAGTGATTAAAACGGGGAAAGAAAAATTAATTGCGAGGCGCAAGAAAAAAACACGTCCGTTTGCGAAAGCGAAGCGTAACGAACGACAATCGTGCCAACTGTCCGGGATCCAGTTGTTCAGGTCCTCCGTTGACTCACCACGTTCGCTAAGTGTTCTTACCCGCGTTCACTGCTATCCACTAGAATCGAATCGGGGCTCTGTGATATCTATGTGTGACTTGATCTCGCCCTAGGTGTTCGAGTAATTCAAGTTTACTAACGGTTTAGATCATGAAAGTTCCTGCTCAACCGCAAATTCTCCTAAGTCTCCTAGCATCCGTCGCACTCTTGTTTTAAACCTGATTTCCGCTACGGCTGAGCTCCTGTTTGCTATTTTCGAGTTGTTTTCGTATGTTGGTAAGAAATGCAGGGATACCCCGGTTATAAACCAAGTTTAGTTCTCTGCGTTCCGTCCGTATGCTTCCCTGTTATAGGTCCTGCAAGTCGCCAAGGTTACCCTGTTTTAAACTAGGTACCACCGTTAGTTTTTTGACGGGATCTACTGCCTGTTTCTCGCAAGCATGTACCAAGGATCCCCAGTTTTAAGCTATGCTTATCCGTTGGCACCTGTTGAGACTCCTGTTCTTATTTCGTATAAGTTACCGAGGATACCCCAGTTTTAAAATAGGTTAAACCGTCGGTGTTCTTTGAAATGTGCCATCACTGCCGTTAGTTGACCCGGGATACCCCAGTTTTTAACTAGGCTTGGTCCGGTGACTGGCTTTCGGTTACGCCGATGACTGCCTTTTCCGGATTTCCACAAATTTAACCTCACTTTTCACTCTACTCACGACTCACGGCCCGTAGACGACAGCCCAGTGAAACCAAGAACTTTGCTTGACACCGCGTATCAGAGGCTCGTCGCTAAATTTCCCGTTGACTTGTCGGAGCAGATGACTCGATTTGTCCCTCGATGATCGGCCCGTTGGATGGCCGCATTTACTTGTTTTAGTTGATAAACAGCCCACTATATTGCCGTACTTGTTGCTGCTACTAAATTTTCCCACTTCGACACTTTACCGAAACTGTACCCGCACTCGTTTGCCGCTTTTATTGACTAGATCGGGGGCCGCGGCGGCGGCAAACTCTCCAAACTTTCGCCTAGCGATGCACACCAGCAGCGTTGTTGCTAGACTCAAATTTGGCGCCGACGCCAGCTTCCAAATAACGGCGAAATCGGCTGATGCTCGCCTAGCAACAGCGGTAAACTACATGACTGCCAGTGCAAACGAGTACTGCATGCTGCACATCGAATACACTCTTCATGCACTAACGGCGTAAGCTCATCCCCAACGGCGCGCGATCAGCACTAACGGCGCTTATCCTGGCGGCCGCTCTCTATGTGACACGTAGCATTTGCTGGCTACGGTGTTAGAGCGAGCGTGAACGCTAGAGCGGCTGTGAGAATGAATTCGCCGCGAAGTGGTGCATGAAAAGGGGGTTTGCTTGTGCTTGTTGAAATTATTGTGGGTACCCAATACGGCTCGAGCTTTTTCGGCCACTGCAGCTGTAGAAATAATAAGTTCACATTCGGTACTGATCTAAGCCAAGCACTTGTCGAATTTTGTCGCTCAAGCCTTTTCGATCTCGTTGTAAATATTGTACACACACACACGTTTATATAGCCCTGCGCGGCAAAATAAATGCTTATTTTAATTAATAATTCATTATTAATTTTCATAAATTAATTTAGTTAATAAATTAACATTTTTGAACTTAATTAACTGTCGTATCTACCAACACTGTAGATAATTATAGTTGCTAAAAAGGCTTGCCCTACTACTACGTTTGTCTTCCAATAAGCGAGGCAGAGAAAAGATTAAGACTTCCGACGTTCTTACTAATTTAGTGATAGAAGAAACTTACCTTAAGTGTAATTTCAAAGAATTACATTTAATTTGCATATCCAATGGATTTGAAGATTCAAGTAGAATTTCATCAGTATCTTCCAAAAATGGTGACATTGCAAATAAAGCACTTAATCGATCATAAATTGAAATGTCAAGCTCTGTCGTACAGTCATCAAGGGTACACTCGATTTTATTGGTACTTTTGTTGCACTTTTGTTTGAAAAAATTTGATGATATATGTGAAAGAATAATTTCTGGTCTCGTATGATATCCTTCTCGGCAATTCTGAAAAAATATAGAAGCAATTTAAATTAATTTTAATTTAATATGCGGTATATTGCAGAATAAAAATGAGCTAATGGAAGCTTGGTGATTTTATTACAAAATGTAGTTTCTCAGACCTGTTTTCAATTCCACTTCCACTCGAAAGTGGCGGAAGTGGAATTACTTTTCGATTTAGCTGTTCCATACAAAGGTTCCAAACAAGCGACTTTTTCGATTTAAAAACGCGTAGTATTTGAGTCGTCGGAATTGCAAGTAATTGCCAGATTACAATTGAAAAGGAAATTAAATATTCATAAACACAATTTTCTAATGTTTAGAATTATTTTATTTTATATTATTATTTTTAGAATGCTCTTTAACATTTATTCATTATATCGAAGTCAAATTACATATTTATTAATAAATTTTAACATTGTCTGTCAATTTCACCATCAAAAATGAAAATGAATTCGAACAGGCAAACGTGCCTCATTTCATCATATGATTTGCTTATCGATAACAAAGTTAAGAATCGATATGTGATAATGCATTAATGTAAATCACTAATAATGCATTAAATAAAATTCGAAAATGTTTTTTCTAAGTTTAGTTTGTTGGAGCTAATAAATAATTTAAATTTTTTATAGGAAACATATTTTTAAGTGTTAAGGTTTATTTCAAATGAAAATATGTTATGTTCCGACTTTATGCTTTCAGTCCATTTATCGATTGCCGGCTAGCCATCGGCTGACTCAGGGATGAGTAAGACCTCGGTAAATAAACGAGTCGGTCAACATGATAATTTATAATTTTTTTCTACCGTACTATTCAAAAATTTCGGTTACTTTTCAAAATATATATGGCTGTTAAACGAACCACTACACAGATGTTATTTCGCGTGAACGGATGTTTTTATTCACGGCAACGTAGCCCTCCCCACCATGAGTTGGCCGTTATATACATTTGCCAACTCCCAAATCTTGTAGGCATCCGCTTCAAATCATAATCATCTCACCCGCTTTAAAAGACTTACACAATCATGCTGTTTAAACCGCACTTCACAAACAGGTATATTTTGTCATAATAAACATTTTTATATTAGCATACTTATTCTATAACATGTTTTATATTTTCCTACCTAGGGCACGCCGAAAGGTCTCTTTTTATGTTAATTGACTGCCGACCGCTATACACCTACTAGACACTCGAGTATAAGGACAAGGACAACAGGGAGTTTAAATTAAATAAATAAATAAATTAAGGACGCTTGCGCTGGGCCACTAGGACATTTAAGACAAATAATGAATAATAAATAAATAAATAAATAAGTTATAATTAAAATTAATATAAATAAATATTGTATGTAATGAATGTATAAGTTATTTCGTGATGTGGAAACTGTGCAGAAGGCAGCTATTTTAAATATTAAATAAATATAATTCAATTTACATGCATGTGTGTATGTGTGGATTATTTTAGGCCTTTAAAGAGCAAATGTATTGTATGATTTGAAGGCCAGTGAAAGGCTCAATTAATTCTTTCTAACTTTACTTTATTATTAAAGGAAAATTGACTTTGTACTAAGGCCGGCGAGCATTGGTCAAATTATGGGTGCAGCAAGGTCTGCGGTTTGCACCACTATTGTTTAACAATAATAAAACAACTGGTATAAAAACCTGTGGCCACCCAGGGGCGGTGGCCAATCCTATTCTCTGGGAACGAAACCCCAAAAAGTAAATATATTTGTATCACTCACTCACTCTAATGCTTATATATTTTTCTTTTTTTATTTACCTCGACTCCCGGCTTTTTCGACTTTAAATAATAATTTACACGTTCCTGCACGCATGCGCTTGCCTTTTCCTATTTTCTATTTTTCCAGTTTCACTCAAAACCCTTACATTTCCGGAACTATTCATTTTAACTCGTTCCCTAAATGAACGGCTTCGTTGTTCCGACAAACTCCAACAATTCTTTTTGCTCGCTTTTTGCTGCATAGTTATGCGGTATGGGTGCTTCATCGTTCCCGACGTCTGTTATCGATAAAATGGTCTGTTGTTACTCCAATTGCTGTATACAATTATTGTCTGTTTGTTTCAGACCGTAACAAATAATTACATTTTAAGTTAACATTGCTGATACGGTGGCAACTCTTGTGGTGCGTATATGAATTTTACTTTTCCTCTTGGCTTGCAGCAGGCATTATTGTAATATTTATTTACTTTTTACGCACATATGTTTACCCTTCGTTGAGAAACAGCTGATACCACCGATTATTTATTGCTATCGTTCGGTTTCGAACCGGAGTTTGAAAAAGCTAAAACGAGCGAAAATTCATTCGTTTTTACTTTTTGAAAACGAGTGGAATTCGGAATCGGCCTGTCTATCATATCCCCTCATCTTATCCCGGGCCGGACTAAGGTGTGATCCGAACCGTGCCGGAGTGAGCATGGCTGGTGGATCAAAAGTAGTTCAGTGGTGAATGTATGGGCTCAGGCAAGTGTCGTCCGCCTGTTCGGACGGATGGACATGTAATACATCACTTTAGCCTAAATTTTGGTTGGCGTTCACACGTATGGCAAAATAATCGGAAAGGTGGCAGAGCTGATCTTGCACAAAATCGACGTGCGTGTAAACAATTTTTGTAGTGGTCACACATTAGCGACTAATACATTTTTGCAACCAAATGCAAGCAAACTAAATGGCTACGTTTGTCCATTACATTGCTCTTAAATTATCATTGAATGTTGGAGGCAGCGAAAAATAAGAAAATATTAATTATAAGTTTGGCTTCTGCATCAATATATGCACTAAAGAGAGAGTATGAACACAATAAGAGGAATATCAAAAGGAAACCCAGGATTGTGGGGGTGAGCCCGTGGGTGAAACACTGACATATATATGACAATCGATTTTCTTGCAGCCCTGACTAAATAAAACTTAAGAGATTACACCCAAAATCAGCGAAAAGAATTCCAACATGTCAATTTAAAGCTTTCAAAAATTGGAAGACTACTTGGAAAAATCCAGGAGCTGCCCAGCGCAATATTTATATTAAAATTCATAATGTTGTTCCCCGCCCGCGGGGATGACTTTTCCAAAATCTTTGAGCACCACGTCAAATATGATTTTGTGTAGAACCTTGGAAATAAGTTTAAAGGCAGCTGCATTAAAATAAGAATCTCGAATGCAAAAGTTTTCCAGCAATTTTCTGACCTGGCGAAATTTTTGAAATATTCGGATCGAAATATTCATTTTAATTAATGAGTTGGAAGCTTTCCCCGAATTTTTCGATCATGAAAAAAATTGATCAAATTCTTTGGCCACCGTGATTATTAAGTCTTTGTGTAGAACCTTGAAAGTAAGTATTAGCCAAATCCCAATTCCAGTATCCACCAAATTTCCAACCGTGGAGGCGACTTTTCCAAAATCGGTGAGACACGTATCGAATTATTTAAGGTGTAGACCTTTCACAAAAAAAAAAAATGATTGATGATTGGTGTGCACTTTCGTCCTAGGTGGAACCTACTGTAAAAAGTTTAGCATCCTAGCTCTTACGGTTAGAAAAATTTATTTATGTACTAAATATAAATATTAACAAAAAGTGATTACAAGAAAAAAAGGTAACAAAAATTTGCATCAGTAGTACATATGTGTAAATTTAAGATAAAAGATAGGGATTGGGAAGGTAAAAGAGGACAAAAAGGGTTATTCAGTCTGAGTCTGAGCATCAATTTTAGTAACCAACCAGAAATTCTTTCTTGATGCTAATTAAAGTTTTTTGTCTCGGTTTGACACCGATGTATCAAACCGTGGGTTTTCTACAGTCAATATGTTTGGTTGTATCGACTATTTATTCGCTCTCCTTAATATGTGGTATATAATTGGAGTGCCGTTGGGGTCTGAATGAAACGTCCTTTATCTAAAAGGAGAAATGAATAAGCAGGCGGAATTCAATCGCTTTTATTATATGAAGCTTTAAGTAGATTATTGGAACTATCGACAAAATGTCTTCTGGTTAGATTTATTATATAGTTATTTATCCTTATAATATTTGCTGCATTGTAAAGTTTGTTGTTATAATAGAATTTTCTGAAATTACTGTCTGGGGTCTTGCACAATGAAAACCAGACTCAGAATCCATCTATTTGGTATAAGATGACTTTGTGAGGAGCCTTAGGCGGCTCCCCACAACATTACTAAACGACCCCTTTCAACTAAGCCTCTGGACACCGGTGAGTTGAGCGAAATAGGCAGCAACAACACCGTCGCCCAGCAAGCGCTGACAAACCACAACGGGACTTAGTGCCGTTACAGATGTGCAGAAAACGGTGCCTGAGTGCGTGGCGACGACGAAAGTACAGTTAACGACAGTTGACAAACATATAAAAAGGGCACAGCAACACGCACGCGAGATCAGACAGAAAACAAGTCAACAGAGTCAACAGAAACTTTCACGTCGCATCAACAAACATATCACGCCAACTATTCTTGTCTCGAGCAAGGATACAGCAGCCAACCAATTAAGTCCTGTGCAAAGTCCTTGTGTAGCAGGAGAGTCTAGTGATAAATCCTTGCGAATAGCAGGAGAACACTGACAAGTCCTCGCGTAACAGGAGAAATACAGGAGATCTTGGTCACAGACAAGTCCTTGTGTAGCAGGAGAGTCTAGTGATAAATCCTTGCGAATAGCAGGAGAACACTGACAAGTCCTTGCGTAACAGGAGCAATACTGTAGATCCTGGCCATAGTTGCAAAGTCCTTGTGTAGCAGGAGAGTCAAGTGGTAAATTCTTGCGAATAGCAGGAGAACACTGACAAGTCCTTGCGTAACAGGAGAAATACTGTAGATCCTGGCCATCGTTACAAAGTCCTTGTGTAGCAGGAGAGTCAAGTGGTAAATCCTTGCGAATAGCAGGAGAACACTGACAAGTCCTCGCGTAACAGGAGAAATCCTGTAAATCTCGGCCATAGTCACAAATCCTTGTGTAGCAGGAGAGTCTAGTGGTAAATCCTTGCGAATAGCAGGAGAACACTGACAAGTCCTCGCGTAACAGGAGAAGTAGGTAGATCTTGGCGCATAATCACCAGTTCCCGCAAGGATCCCCACCGGATCCCACCAGTTCCCGCAAGGATCCCCACCGGATCCCACCAGTTCCCGCAAGGATCCCCACCGGATCCCACCAGTTCCCGCAAGGATCCCCACCGGATCCCACCAGTTCCCGCAAGGATCCCCACCGGATCCCACCAGTTCCCGCAAGGATCCCCACCGGATCCCACCAGTTCCAGCAAGGATCCCTACCGGATCCCACCAGTTCCAGCAAGGATCCCTACCGGATCCCACCAGTCCCAGCAAGGATCCCTACCGGATCCCACCAGTCCCAGCAAGAATCCCTACCGGATTCCACCACTACTACCAAGCCAACTATTCGGGTGCGCATCCACTTGCAACTAAGCGGAGCTTTGCCACGCGGAATTATCCCACGAGCCAAAAGCGAGTGGGTGGTTCTTAGCGAACAGGCGACGCTGAACGGCGAGTCGGTGCATCACCAGGATACTATACGGCGGCCACCACAGGAGCCACACACTTTAACTAAAAACTACATCTAGTCTTTTATCAATAAATATACATAATCATCAAAACCAAAGTGTCGTTATTTTATCGCAAGTATCCAAATACAAATTTGTTGATACGGATCCTGACCGACCGAGTTAAGCCCGGCAGGACATTTGATTCGTTACAACTGGCGCCCAACGTTTAGGGTCTTGCGATAAAACGATATACAATAACGCTTCACATAGACAAGGCAAAATGGTGCGAGGATGGGTTTATAACCTCAAAAAGGAGGAAATCGTTCGGTATGCCGAAGAATTCGGGATAACCGTGACTGGCACGGTAGACACGATGCGCCGGCAGTTTGGAGAATGGGTCATGGCAAACGAGGCAAATCTGCAGCATGCTTTGAGGCTCAGTGACTTGGCACGCATTCACACTCGTCAGTCACCACTAAAAAGCGCAACACAGGAGGAAGAATTTGAGGACCCCAGCAAATTCATAGAGCGCCTGAACATACCAGCAACGCAGACAGCGGCAAGGTTGTCGGACACACGCCCTGCACCATGGGGAAGCATGAACATGCCCAGGAACGAGTCGCCACACAGGACCACACCACCAAACAGGACACATACAGAAGAGTATCCACGAGTAGCCAAACAGGTGAGGGAGTGGAGCTTCCGTTTTGACGGCACGACCAAGCCGCTAGAATTTCTGGAGCAGGTTGAATGGTCAGCAGAGACATATGGACTCAACCTGGACTTGATTCCCCGAACTATGCCTGAACTCCTCCAAGGCATGGCCCTTAAATGGTACATTGCCAATAACCAGCATTGGCGGTCATGGACATCTTTTGTGACTAGCTTCCAGGACTTCTTTCTACCACGGGACTATTTCCCACGGTTACAGGAGGAAGTATCTCGGAGAAGACAGGGTATAGATGAGCCCTTTAAAATATATATGGTCGAGATGCAGACCCTAATGAGGCCTCTGAAGTACGATAGGCCGAGGGAGCTGAAGCAAATATGCGACAATAGTCTCCCAGATCTACGGGCATTCGTACGGCCGTACCAAAGTTCTAGCTTGGCCGAACTCACAAAACTGGCCGAGGAGTTCGAGGAACTAGAACAGGATCGGGCCAGGCTGCGACAACAAACACACCCAAACCGAACCAGGCTAATGGCATGTGAAGAAGAACCCCGGACACAAAACTGCCGGTGTTTCGAACGCATCAGCAATGGACCGCAACCAGCCCCAAGAGCACAACCAGGACAGGCCAGAACTCACATCCAGGACCTCGCCCGGGCCTGTCGGAGGTGCGGCCAGGAGGGACATTGGGCCTCCGAATGCCGAAACGACCAGCTCATATTTTGCTGGATGTGTGGACGAATTGGAATCAGAACGATTGAATGTTGCCGTCCGGGAAACGGGCGCCGGCGTCCGCCACCAAGGGGAGAGCGGATGCCCAAAGAAACTGCCCCTCAGCATTAATAGGCACCCTACAGGATGAGGGAGCCTACCTGTCGGCAACAGTGCAAATTGGGACCGGCCACTACAAGGCAACTATAGACACAGGGGCGACAAGCAGTTTTGTCAGCGAAAAACTGGCTACGGAACTGGGCCAACAAGGACAACGAAATACCACACAAAAACAGGTGCGGCTAGCAGATGGCCGAAGCAGCGGGGTATCAGAGCAGCTGGAGGTCGAAATCAAGCTCGGGGATCAACACATCGATCTGGCGCTCCTCATCCTACCCGGGGTCATCGACGAGTTAGTACTAGGATGGGATTTCCTCGCAGGCATGGGCACCGTTTTGGAGTGCGCCGGGCTCC
Source organism: Hirtodrosophila histrioides (assembly GCA_037075165.1). Taxonomy (NCBI): domain Eukaryota; kingdom Metazoa; phylum Arthropoda; class Insecta; order Diptera; family Drosophilidae; genus Hirtodrosophila; species Hirtodrosophila histrioides. Next base: position 512,815 of record JBAMCL010000453.1, on the reverse strand, counting down.
GAGTCAAAATTCCAGCCCGCCACAGGCTAAGTGACAGGCCACATGAAAGACTTTCGGTAGCAGTGGCCATGACAAAATCACCAAGAACACAGGAACTCGAAAGAACTGCTACAGAAGGGACAGGCAATAGCGAGATGGAGAGACAGCCGCTACACCCTGATACGGCTATCGACCAATTCCTCCAAGAAGAACTGGCTGCTTTTGGGAAAATGTCGGGCACATCACCCATTACGGAGCATCAAATAGTTATGCACGACGACCGCCCAATCAAGCAAAGATACTTCCCGAAGAACCCCAAGATGCAAGAAGAGATCAATAAGCAGGTGGACGAACTACTGGCAAGGGGCTGCATCGAAACGTCGAACAGTCCCCACAGCGCGCCAATCGTCATGGTAAGGAAGAAGACGGGAAAGTGGAGACTGTGCGTTGACTTCCGCCAGTTAAATAGCCGTTCAGTCAAAGATGCGTATCCCTTACCGAGAGTACACCATATTTTAGACCAGTTAAGGGAGGCCCACTATATTACCAGCTTGGATCTGAAGGACGGATACTGGCAGATTCCAATGGGGGTGGCCAGCAGGCCATTAACAGCGTTCACCGTCCCGGGGAGAGGACTTTTCCAGTGGAAAGTGATGCCGTTTGGGCTTCACTCTGCCCCGGCAACATTTCAACGAGCGTTGGACCGAGTGATAGGCCCGGAAATGATGCCACATGCGTTCGCCTACCTGGACGACATCATCGTCATCGGGAAAACACGAGAAGAGCACATGATTAACCTGCGGGAGGTATTCCGACGGCTTCGAGCGGCCAACTTGAGGATCAACATCGACAAGTGCGATTTCTTCAAGCAGGAGCTAAAATATCTAGGGCATCTGGTGACGGAACACGGTATCCACACAGACCCCGACAAAGTAGCTGCCATCGCCGAACTAAAACCCCCCACTAATGCCAAAGAACTACGTCAATACCTGGGAGTAGCATCATGGTATAGGAGATTTGTACCCGACTTTGCTACGACGGTTCATCCACTCAACGCCCTACTCAAAAAGGGTACCAAGTGGGAGTGGAACGAGGAAAAACAGAAAGCGTTTGAGACCGTGAAGGATAAACTCACGAAAGCTCCCGTGCTAGCATGCCCGAACTTCAACAAGCAATTCATCCTGCAGACAGACGCCAGCAACTACGGACTCGGAGCAATCCTAACCCAAACGACCGAGGAAGGAGAACAAGTCATCTCATACGCCAGTAGGACACTAAACGGAGCCGAGAAAAACTACTCGGCTACTGAGAAGGAATGCCTGGCAATTGTATGGGCAATCAGGAAATTGAGGCCATATTTGGAAGGATACCATTTCACAGTCATCACTGACCACATGGCACTGAAATGGCTCAATTCCATCGAAAGTCCTTCGGGCAGAGTCGCAAGGTGGGCCTTAGAGCTGCAACAGTACGATTTCGAGGTGACTTATCGCAAGGGGAAACTCAACGTGGTAGCAGACGCTCTGTCCCGACAACCCCTAGCAGAGGAGACATGTGGCATAGCGGTGAGCCAAGAAAAACACTCAGACGAGGAGGTAGCGGACAAATGGATAGAGAAACTAATGGCAAAAGTCCAAAATAACCCCAACAAATTCGCCGATTACACTATAGAGTCAGGAAACCTCTATAGACACATCCCACAGCGAGCAGGAGATGAAGACGTGGCGGCGTGGAAGCTGTGTGTGCCAAAAACACAGAGACAACGAGTTCTACGAGAAAACCACGACGCAGTCACAGCCGGGCACTTGGGGACACGCAAAACTATGGCACGAGTAGCCGCACGATACTACTGGCCTGGGTTCTACCGAGATGTACGAGCCTACGTACGGTGCTGCGAGACGTGCCAACGATACAAACCCAGTCAACTGCAAGCCGCAGGTAAAATGCTCACCCAAGTCCCTGAGGAGCCATGGGCCACTGTCTGCGCAGACTTTGTAGGACCACTGCCGAGGTCGAAACACGGAAACACGACCTTACTCGTCTTTATTGACCGATTCTCAAAATGGACAGAACTGGTCCCGCTGAGGAGTGCAACGACGGCAGCCCTACAAAAGGCGTTCAGAGAACGGATACTGGCCAGGTTCGGGACACCAAAAGTACTCATCACAGATAATGGAGCGCAATTCACAAGTAAGGCGTTCAAGACGTTCTTAGAAGAAATGGGAGTACGACACCAATACACGGCCCCCTATACGCCTCAAGAAAACCCAACAGAGCGTATGAACCGAACCGTCAAAACTATGGTCGCACAATATACAGGAGGAAATCAGCGGAATTGGGATGAGGTATTGCCAGAGTTGACACTGGCAATCAACACTAGCATCTCAGCGTCAACAGGCTACAGCGCTGCATTTGTCACACAAGGTCGCGAACCCAGACTACCCAGGGCCCTATACGACAAGGAAGCTGTTGGCACAGGACAACCAACCTCAAAGCCCAGAGACAATGAGAGGAAACTTAAAGAGATCTTCGAACTAGTGCGTCGCAATTTGGAGAAAGCAGCCCAGGACCAAGCAAGACATTATAACTTGCGGAGACGGCCATGGAAACCGACAATAGGCGATCAGGTATGGCGCAAAGAACATCACCTCTCCAACGCCGCGGAGGGATTCGCAGCCAAACTCGCTCCAAAATTCGGCGGGCCGTATCGGATAATAAACTTTTTATCGCCGGTTATATGCCAGCTTCGAGAACAAGATGGCAAGAAAATACGAACGGCCCACATCATGGACTTAAAACCGTGTACGACGCAAGCCGAAACTAAAACGCAGTAAGTGTAGGAAACGGGCAAGAGGAATTTTTTTTTTATATACAAAATTTTTTTTTGCACTCATTAAAGGGGGGAAAATGTAAATAAAATTTATTTACATTAAAATTGGAAATTTTTATTAAATACTGTAAAGCCCCCCCCCCAAGACCCCTTCGGAAATAATTCTCAACTAAGCCCCTGCGCACACTAACCCCTTTTCTCAAAACTTCGGCGCCTTTGAAATAAAAACAACGGGATCACACATTGGGGACAGTGGGGCAATTTTGCGCAAAATCCAACAAAAAAAAAATTTATTATATACATATATACAATTTAATATCACGCCAAGTTTCCAACGACAAATAATAATAATAACCATAATAATAATAACCATAATAAATAATAATAATAATAATAATAATAATAATAATAATAATAATAATAATAATAATAATAATACTTATAATAACAATAATAATAACAACAACAACATAAATAAATAAACAAAATTCTACACCTAACAAGCCACAAACTCCACCAAGCACGCATACGTCAAGAAATGCAAGGCACAAAATCGAATCGGCACCACTGTGCGAAACATGCAAACGATAACGGCAGAATCACCCAAAATACAGTGCAAAATGCAAAAAAAAAAAAAAAAAAACATATATATATAAATAGTCTTAGGGGTAGCGGGGTAGGGAAAACACATCGCTCCCGACGGAAGAGGAGAGTGTGAGGAGCCTTAGGCGGCTCCCCACAACATTACTAAACGACCCCTTTCAACTAAGCCTCTGGACACCGGTGAGTTGAGCGAAATAGGCAGCAACAACACCGTCGCCCAGCAAGCGCTGACAAACCACAACGGGACTTAGTGCCGTTACAGATGTGCAGAAAACGGTGCCTGAGTGCGTGGCGACGACGAAAGTACAGTTAACGACAGTTGACAAACATATAAAAAGGGCACAGCAACACGCACGCGAGATCAGACAGAAAACAAGTCAACAGAGTCAACAGAAACTTTCACGTCGCATCAACAAACATATCACGCCAACTATTCTTGTCTCGAGCAAGGATACAGCAGCCAACCAATTAAGTCCTGTGCAAAGTCCTTGTGTAGCAGGAGAGTCTAGTGATAAATCCTTGCGAATAGCAGGAGAACACTGACAAGTCCTCGCGTAACAGGAGAAATACAGGAGATCTTGGTCACAGACAAGTCCTTGTGTAGCAGGAGAGTCTAGTGATAAATCCTTGCGAATAGCAGGAGAACACTGACAAGTCCTTGCGTAACAGGAGCAATACTGTAGATCCTGGCCATAGTTGCAAAGTCCTTGTGTAGCAGGAGAGTCAAGTGGTAAATTCTTGCGAATAGCAGGAGAACACTGACAAGTCCTTGCGTAACAGGAGAAATACTGTAGATCCTGGCCATCGTTACAAAGTCCTTGTGTAGCAGGAGAGTCAAGTGGTAAATCCTTGCGAATAGCAGGAGAACACTGACAAGTCCTCGCGTAACAGGAGAAATCCTGTAAATCTCGGCCATAGTCACAAATCCTTGTGTAGCAGGAGAGTCTAGTGGTAAATCCTTGCGAATAGCAGGAGAACACTGACAAGTCCTCGCGTAACAGGAGAAGTAGGTAGATCTTGGCGCATAATCACCAGTTCCCGCAAGGATCCCCACCGGATCCCACCATTTCCCGCAAGGATCCCCACCGGATCCCACCAGTTCCCGCAAGGATCCCCACCGGATCCCACCAGTTCCCGCAAGGATCCCCACCGGATCCCACCAGTTCCCGCAAGGATCCCCACCGGATCCCACCAGTTCCCGCAAGGATCCCCACCGGATCCCACCAGTTCCAGCAAGGATCCCTACCGGATCCCACCAGTTCCAGCAAGGATCCCTACCGGATCCCACCAGTCCCAGCAAGGATCCCTACCGGATCCCACCAGTCCCAGCAAGAATCCCTACCGGATTCCACCACTACTACCAAGCCAACTATTCGGGTGCGCATCCACTTGCAACTAAGCGGAGCTTTGCCACGCGGAATTATCCCACGAGCCAAAAGCGAGTGGGTGGTTCTTAGCGAACAGGCGACGCTGAACGGCGAGTCGGTGCATCACCAGGATACTATACGGCGGCCACCACAGGAGCCACACACTTTAACTAAAAACTACATCTAGTCTTTTATCAATAAATATACATAATCATCAAAACCAAAGTGTCGTTATTTTATCGCAAGTATCCAAATACAAATTTGTTGATACGGATCCTGACCGACCGAGTTAAGCCCGGCAGGACATTTGATTCGTTACAACTTTAACTTTTTTATTTTGGATTTTGGAGTTAAATGCTTTTTTGTAAATATGATAGGTTTGGTAGTCTTAGCAAGTTGAAAATTTATGATATCGTTAAAGTAAGGGAATTTATCAATTGGAGGACAAAAGAGAATGCTTTCGCATTTGTCGATATAATTTTTTTAAGGCGCCAATTCAATGTAAATTCTTCTAAAGTATTGAAATTTATATTATTATTATTATTTTATTGTTTTCTGTTAATTTTGGCTATTGTGTTGTCTGCATTATAAATTACAATATCATCAGCATAGGCTATAATATTATTAATTTTTGTCAGTAGTTCGAGAATAAAAGGTTAAATAAAGAAGGTGCATTTACAGTGCCCTGCTGCAGACCATTAGTTACATGAAACTTAGAGGTACTAGCCGAACCATTTATATGAACATCGAACTTGCGATATGAGATCATATTGAAGATTAAAATCAGCAGATGTAAAGGAAATTTATAGCTCATTAGCTTTGAAATTAAGCCTCTGATCCAGACAGTGTTGAATCCATTCTCAAGGTCAATAAAACAAGCAACAACAACATAATTTTTTTTTGTCAATTCCAATTAATTTTAGTCATTAAAAGATTCATAGCATGAAGAGACAATGGACATTGAAGATTGAAAATGGAGATTGTTTGTGTAATATATTTTATTTATGTTTAAATTTATTAGGACTTCAAATACTTTGCTTATATTTGGATGTAGACTTATGGTTCGGAGATTATTTATGTTGTTATTGTCCTTCTTTTTCTTTGGTATTACCACTAGCTTAGCCGTCTTCCAAGTTGGAGGGTAGTAAGCATTATTTAATATATTATTTAAAATTGAGCAATATTCTAAAATATGATATATTGGTATGTTTTTACGTACTATATTTGGAATTTGGTCGATGCCTGATGAAAATTTGGGTTGTAATTTAGAAAATATAGCGGTCAGATCATTGGAGGTAACAAAATAATTATCAGTCGAAAGATCTGTTAGGCCATTAGCCCTTTTGTTGTCATCGAAGTGTAGTTTGGAAGCTATCAACTCTATTTTTAATCGTAAAAAATTGATTGAAGCAGAAATCTACATGGTTATGGACAGTATTAGATATTGCGCTTCGTTTTTCAGAGTGAACTTATTCAAAAATGTGTCCTACTAAGTTGAAGTTTTTATACTATGTTCCCGAAGGGAAAAATAGTATATTGGGTTTGCGAAATGTCCGTCTGTCCGTCCGTCCGTCTGTCCGTCTGTCCGTATGAACGCAATTTTTTTGCCTTTATCTTTGAGCTAGAGCAACCAAATTTGGTACACATGTTGGTGTATATCGTCAATTTATAAAGTGTCAAGATCAGCCCCCACCCCCACGTTTTTCCCCAAAATTTGGGGAAAACATGTATCTTCCACATTTTTAAAGCTAGAGTCACAAAATTTGGCATACACACGAAAGTTGAGATTTCTGACAGATCTGCATCAAAAATTGTTGGACCCAAAGGCCCCAACCCCCCCAATGGAGCAAAACCTATATCTCCCACACCAATAGAGCTAGAGTCACCAAATTTGGCATAGAGACTAATGTTGACCCCCTGGAAAAATCTGCATCAAAAATTTTTGGACCCCCCACCCCCACCCCACCAATGGAGCTAAACCTACATCTCCCACACCAGTAAAGCTAGAGTCACAAAATTTGGCAGACAGACTAATCTTGACCCCCTGGATAAAACAGCATCAACGATTTTTGGACACACCCCACCCCCACGCCCCCAAAGGAGCAAAATCGCGTTTCTTTCTGAACTCACAAATAACCATATTATATAGGACTGGGAACATAGTATTCTGCAGTCGGGTGCGTCCGCCGTCGGACGCCGCCGCCGACTGCAACGTTCTTACTTGTTTGTAATTGGGTCCTTATCCAGAAAATTTGTGTCTCCTTTTGAAGGAGATTTATAATATCGGTGGTATCTGGGATAGTTATATGATCTAGAGTGTGGTTGCTCCTTTTGAAGGAAAAATTTTTTTATTGTTGTAAATTTGAATTGATCGGAGGGGGTCAGCTTAAGAAGTTTAGATTCTACTAACTGCGTTTGTTTCGTTAATTGTATTGTAGAGAGAGGAACAATCTGATCTAGTCTATTGTGTTTATTCTTATAAGTGATAGGACTTTGCTGTTTTTTTTCTGCAGTTTTTTTATGAAAACATTCTTTGTGACTGCGTCTAATGGGCGTGTATATATGTGTTCGTGCACGCTTTCATTGAGTGTAATTAAAAGGTTATAGTCTAATTCTGTATTGTTAAAGTTGTAATTATTGGGATTATTATTCTCTTAAATAATTTGTTTTTTTGTAATCACGTTTTAGATGTTGTGGGGTTTCTGGAATAATGAAATAATTGTTACTATCCGTGAAAAACACATCTATTACGATTGCACGGTGGTCGCTGTCATAATCCAAGCATTTTAGACAGTTAACAGAGTTATTAACCCCATATATACCTAGGTTGTGATCTGTTAGACAGATGTCTAGAAAGCATATAAGTTACAGCGATACTTGATTTCGTTGTCAATGACCACTTGTGTGCCTACTGTTCATATCACCAGCAATAACATAGTATTGATTAATAAGGCGAGTCTTAGTGTTTCAAATAAAAGACTAAGTTCGCTTTGAAATAAGACATTATCATTTCCCGATAGGCAATATACTGCTACCAGAAATATGCATTTATTTGATCGTAGGTAAAGCTTTACAGCACATACTTTGATGTAAAAAAAGGAGTTAAGATTGCGGTTATAACATATTTAAAACTTTTAATTCTCTTTTATGAGAATTGTAATGCCTCCACCCCTCTGGATCCGGTAATTCTTTCTTTTCTACTTATTAGGTAACCGTTTATATCAATCCTGTGTTTGCGATTAAGCTTGGTTTCGTTTAAAATAACAATGTCAGGCTCGTGATCAAAAATAAACTGATTGAGCTCTTTCGTTTTGGATGTACTGATCAGCGAATTTACATTAATTGATATGATTTTTAATGTGTCATTTAAAATAGTGGAGGGCGCTCGACTAGAATTTATGTTGAGTTTAATATGTTGCAAATTGTATCCACGCGGAAATTCAAAGTGTTTTTTAAGACTCTCGATTTGTTTAGTTAAAGCTAAAATCGATTCAGGGGATATTAATGAGTGCGGAATCACTTTGGGAGTCTCCATTTGGATTAACTATAACAGGGTCTTTACATACCACGGCATATCTTCTTTTAGGATTAATAAGCTTTGGAGTGTAAATTTGGGTTTTTGGTACATTTCGTGTTTAGCTCTAATTTTTTGATGAAGCTCTTTGTATAGTTCACATCCCTTATATAAGGTCGGGAGGGCCAGTTTCTTGCAGAGTAGACAAAATAGTTTTTCCTTATTGTATTTTGAATATTTCGGAATACGGCAAGATTCGCTGCGGTGATGTTCAACGCATTTGACACATCCCTCTGCCCTCTGAATAAACAAACACATACAAGTCAAAACAATAGGCAAAATGTAAACAACACAAGCATACCTCAAAAATGCCGTCTACTTCGAAGCGTATGCGAGAAAACACCAACACTGATCTTAAAAGCAAGCGCAACTCAGATGCACCAGCGTTCCAGCTGACGGAACTTGTTAACAAGCGCTTTGAGGAGCAAGTGCATCTCATCACTGCCTGGTCGGCTGAAGAGCGTATACTGAGTGTTCTTCAGGAGCGGCTCAACAGCATATGCAATGAAATGCATTGCCTGACCCAACGAGTCCATCAGCTGGAAGGTGAGCTCGTAGAGGTGCATGGCCTGAAAGCAAGTGTAGGTCAACTGGAGGCTAAGCTTGCCGCGGCTGTAATGTGCGATCTTCTTATACACGGCGTTCCCTGCATTGAGGGAGCAAAACTGAGGAGCATTTTGATCATCTTATGTTTTTCATTAAATCTTAGCCCGGTACCAAAGATTTGGGAAATTTTCAAGGTCAAGCAGTCGCTCCATACGCGTACTGTACTTGACGCAATAATAATCGAAAAGTTGGATAACTTGCACGAAAAAGCTGGACTACAAGAGCTTTTGCAGCAACGGGACGGCGAAGCAGCTTTGGCACACAACTCTCCTGCTCCCGCTGGTCCCTGTGTGCTCGCTGCCAGTAGTTCGTTTCGCTCTTGATCAGTTTACTTTTTTTTTTAATTATCTATGTTAGGTGCTCTTATAACCATTGATTTTAAGATAAGAATTAATTCACATCAAACATTTTTTTTCCCTGTAAGATGTTTTGTTCTATAGGTGTAAGTTTTAGCAAACTGCGTGTGCCAGGCTCGTACTTCTTATTTTATATATGAAAGATGAAAATGTGGTTTTTTTGTGCGAATAGCTGTCATCTTAAGGGTTCTTGTAAATCAGAAGAAGAATCTTATCACGACTCATTCTTTGACATATACTGATATAATATTGACGGGAGACTTTAATAGTAATATATTTAATGAAACTCATCTCATAAACTCCACAATTGCTACACATTTTACCTATATCAGAAACACTTTATTAGACTTATTCTTTGTGAATATGCCAAATAAAGTTTTAAAATACAAACAGCTATCAGTACCAGTGTATTCTAAACATGACCTAATATTTTTGACTTATGACCATTACCTAGACTATAATGATTGAGGATATACACCAACATGTGTACCAAGTTTGGTTACTCTAGCTTCAAGGGTGTGGAAAAAAATTGCGTTCATTCGGACAGATGGACATTGCGCAAACACAATATACTCTTTTTCCCTTCTGGAACATAGTATAAAAATTTCATATCTGAAATCGGCAAGAAACTTGATATATGGTATACAGAAGCTTATAGTCCGAATTTCGTGTCTCTAGCTCTTATAGTTACTGAGGTCGACAGACGTTCGTACAGACGGACGGACAGATAGACGGGCGGGGCTAGATCGACTCGGCTTTTGGTACTGATCAAGAATATATAAGTAAACATTATAAGGTCGGAGTTGTCTCCTTCTCCCTTTTAAATACATTTGCACACAGGGAGTGGAAGTGGTCATTCTAAGTAGATTGATATTCATTCGATTCGCTTCGCTTTCGCAAACGGACGTGTTTCTTTCTTGCGTCTCGTAATTAATTATTCTTTCCCTGTTCTTAGTAATTATTAAATTGTAATCTTCATATTTGTGACTTGTGGTATACATTCGGTTGTGTTAAACACCTGTGTGGACTATAATTTCTATTCATTGTGCTTTATTTGTGCATTTAAAATATTTTTTGTTTAAACACAACAACAAACCGCAGCCCAGCATACTATTTGATTTTGCAGTTGCATTGTTGTCTGCATATATTTTGTTTTTGTGCTTACTCACTTCGCTCTCTTTTAATTTCTCTCCCGCGCTTGCATTAGTTGTGTTGTTGGTGTTAGTCGCGGTCTTTTCTCTTAACATTCCGTTTGTGAATTTCGGGTGTCGCGCCCGCGCTTTGTACTTTTATTGCAATTGTAAGTACAAATCCTAGGGTGCCTTCTGTTGTTTATACAACTTTTTTGTTCAGTGCTCTATTCATATATTTTATATCTATCTTTTTACTCCCTGTACCCATAAAATGGCTAAAATGGGGGTATTGGATTTGTGCGAAAGTATGTAACAGGCAGAAGGAGACATCTCCGACCCTATAAAGTATATATATTCTTGATCAGTATCAAAAGAGATTTCGATTTGGCCATGTCCGTCTGTATGAACGCGTCGATCTCAGCAACTATAAGAGCTGGAAACACCAAATTTGGAATGTAGGTTCCTGTATACCATACGCAGATCAAGTTTGTTTCTGATCTCTGATATCTCTCCCCGTTCCCCCGCAATTCGATCAAAACATTTTACAGCCACAGTTTTAAAGATATAGCTTTGGGATTTGACATGTACACTACTTCGGTCACTCTTAATCTACTGTCCAAATTTCAAGTCGATCGGATAATAAACACGGAAGTTATTCAACAAACAAGATTCAGTACTGAAGCGAAGGGGGGGAAGAAGAAGCATAGCCACGATTTAAAATGCCTTGCGTACGCTGTGGCTCGCGTGTGTGCGGCTTTATGTATGTGTGCGTGCATGTGTTAGAGACAAACATATGATTGGAAGTTTTAGACCTGGGTACAGGGGGTTTTGTAGTCGAGTATACTCGACTAGAGTATTCTTACTTGTTTTAACATAGCTTTGCAACTTCATATAAACTTTTAATATAAAGTTCAGCAGTCCCCGCATGGTGACTATAAAAGGAATATTCTATGAACATTCCTGAAACTATTCCAAAAATAAAAATCTGCCCCGAGCTGCCACCCCGGCTTTTATCAATGAAACGATGAACGCATTTGACATCAAAAATACGCAAAAATGAGACGCGTCGGGAGCAAATTTGTGATAACTGTACCACTGCAGTACGGAGTGCGCCGAATGGTCGTGGGCGCCAAAAGCCTTTTCGTTGATATGTGCAGGTAAACGTGATTGGAAAAACAAGGCCCTTTTTAATATCCAAAAATAAGAATTGAATATCATACATAAATATTTACCTAAGTGTAAACATGAAACTCACTCCAAGTAGGCAGTTTGTTATTGTGCAAAATGTACACACCGTTTACAACATTCAGGTCAGTACCCTTTTTATTACCCAAAATCCGGAGTTAGCAAACCATGCTTTACCTATGCTCATATGCCTGCACTTGTTTCATCCGTTTAATTACCCAATTAGGTTACTTGTAATAGGAGTTTAGGGTGTTGTTGATGATGAAATCATCAAAAGGCTGAATGTAGTATTAAATAAATTAAATTATTGCAAGGAAAGGATTAATGGTGCAAGATTCAACCAATATGCAATGGAAACTGCCATAATAAGGAAAAGTATTCCCATACATTTTTGACCCCCACTGTTCATAAGATTTTCGCTCACGGAAAAGATCTTATCGAATACCATTGCCTGCCAGAAGGCCTGCAAGGTCTCTCTCTCTCTCTATATATATATATTTTTGTATCTATTTATACATATGTATATATCCCACATTTTGCTACATATGACTGATTGGTAACATTTGGGCAGCCCAAACGGTAGAAGCTAGAAGCCTGCAATTTGTACAGTTCCTTATCATAAAATTAGATGGAACTGCCGAAAAAAATAGTTAAATACACATCGGGAAGTATAAGAAAATTGTATTTTAAAATTGGGTCAGCTGTTGCATAACAACGTGAAAGTGCAAAAGAGATAGAGATAAAAAAAAATCTCTCTATTGAATCGCTCTCTCCGCCTTAAAACTTATAAGTTCGACTTAAATCGCCATATTGCTTATGTTTCTCAGACTCCGCCTAGCTTTGCAATCGATCTACGGTAGATGGCGCTATGCTGCTGACAAGTGTTGGGCGGGTTATTCTTAATTATAGGGCCCCCATATAAAGACTACGTCAAAATGTCTGACTTTGATCTTAAACGGCAGGACTTTGACAGGCGAAAGCCCTATTTTAACAGTTGTATTCCTAATGGTAAGCAGCTTGTTCAAATTGAGTCGGTTGATGATTTGGGTATCCTTTTAGATCCAAAGCTTAAGTTTGACAAGCATACCGCTAATCGTGCCTTTGGTCTCCTGGGTTTCATAAGCGTTGGTCTAAAGAATTTAACGATCCCTACATTACTAAAACTCTTTATACTTCTCTTGTTCGTTCTTTTCTTGAATATGGGTATTGTATTTCGTATTTCGTGTCCCCAATACAGGGTTTATCAGAATAGAATAGATAGAATAGAATCGGTACAAAAACAATTTATGCACCTTGCACTCTGTAGTCTTAACTGGAGTCCTAACACTTGCTTGCCTTCTTATCGTAAGAGACTTTTACTAACAAATCTCCCTTCTCTTTCTGATCGTAGAACCTGGCTTGGTGTAATTTTCCTACACAAACTAATTAAAGGAGAAATTGATTCTTCTGAATTAATCAGCCAGATTAGTTTTGCAATTCCGATCAGAAATTCTAGAAACTTTCTTCCTCTTTGTCTTCAAGCTCGTAGTTCTAATTATGCTATTCATAACCCCATTCGAATCTTATGCTTTAACTATAACAATCTTTTCAATCTAGTAAGTAATGCTTCTTTAAATTCTACACTTAGCACTTTACTCTTACGTCATTTATGAAATCCTTAGAGACAGCTTGTAAACAAGTGTCTACTTTTTGAGACTGTCACACAAAAATCTGTCTCATTCGTATGTATGCGTGTTATTATGTATAACAGGCAGAAAGAGACATCTCCGACCCTATAAAGTATATATTTCTTGATCAGAATCAATAGCCAAGTCGATCTTGCGCTGTCCGACTTTCTATCTGTATTTCCGTCCGGATGAACGCGTTGATCTCAGCAACTATAAGAGCTGGAAACACCAAAATTAAAATGTAGGTTCCTGAATACCATACACAGATCAATTTTGTTTCAGATTTGGAATGCTCTGCTTGCAATGCAGTGCGCTTTCGCCTATTTTTATGTGTACTTCATATACTGGAAGACATATTTTGCTTCCACTTTTGACATTTTGCTCATCTCATTTACTGACAGCCCGACAATTTGTCTCACTTTGAGCTGTTATTGCGAGACTGATTCATGATTTGCTTAATCGGAAATACGAGACAGGGAGCACGAGTGAAACGGAAAAAAGTGTTCTACTCAGAGAGAGAGTGTGAGGATATTGTAAGGAGGTTTATAATTAAGGCCCCTTACATTAGTAGTATACTAGAAAATAGCGCAAGAAGCGCAAGCGCGGATAGGTTTTATTGAATAGGCGTAACTAGTTATAGTGGTAGGTATAAGGCTGTTTTAGGATTTAGTGGCAAGAAGCCGGAAAAACTTATGTAGCGCAAGGAGCGCCAGCGCCAGGTGCGCTGTAGTTATAAGTTAAATGTAAACATTAGAATTTAAGCTGTAAGCGTTTGAATCCAAACGCAACGATCGTCTGTCACAGCTGGCACGCGCAGCTGATACAGTTCGCAATCCTGCCACCAGAGCGCGGCTTCAGTCAGAGCAAAAGCTGTGAGGTGAATAGCGAAAGCTCGTGGTAGGATTGAGCTTTTCAGGATCGCGCGTGGCTGAGCTGGGGAGACGAAATCACTTGGTACGGGAGATAAGAATTGACCAGACGTGCGTAGGCAAGAACCAAACGATTATCAAGAATATCCAAACGATTATCTTTGTTTCGATAGACCTTAACATTTATCCCGTGCACAGTTGTACGAGGCCGTAGTATTAACCTATATATTTCCCTTAGAACGTTTCCCTTCCCTACGCTCAGCGTCCCAGCATATCTTACAAATTTTCTTGTAAGTGCTGGACCCATACAGACTGAGATCTGAACCCCGGCTGGAAAACAAAAAAAAAAAAAATAATTTTATAACGGGATTGAAAGTACAGTGCGTGCGCCCGGCAGGCAGCGAAAACGGATCGTCGCAGCTCGCACACACGTGTGCGCATACATAAAACACTCTCTCGAAAAGTGCGCGCGCCGCGGTCGATGTCGGCGTCGACGAAAACAGTGAGACAAATGGTAAAACGACTGAATCATGAGTGTGGCCGGAAAAGGCCGAGATTGTGGTGGTGTTAGTGGGCTGCAAGTGGCCGAAGGTCCTGGCCAAAATAAACGGTGTACGGTCAAAAATAGGAGAAGCATAGGAGAACGTTTTCCTTACTACGGTGGAAAAAAATACCCCAGTGAGGTAACCGCAGTGATAGTGAGGAAGCAGCTAGAACTTAGAATCAACGGGGTTATTAACAGTTTTATTTTTATTTTTTGGTTAAGCAAAGCCAAATTGCCCATTGACCCAAAATTAAAATTATGGATCCAGGTGAGTGTCAAAACCCGGGGGTGGGCGTGCGCTGGATTCACCAGCAGCGCAAAGAGGAGTTGGCAGCGATAGCCCAAGAGTTCTGGGTAGATCAAGAGGGCCGTTTGGACGAGTGCAAAAGGGTGGACATAATGTTCAAGCTTAGGCGCGGCTGCCCGAATTGGAGGCGCAGTACGCCAATACGGTTTGACCGGCGCGGGCGGCCAGCCCCGAAGAACATCAGAGCCTGACCTGAGGAGAACGCATCTGTACGAGCGTACCCCAACTCCTGTCTTTAAATTAAAAGTCCCTGGTGCGCAATGTGTGCGCGACATCCTGGTGGAGGGAGATCGTGGAGTGGTAGATATCAACACTGGGGCCAAGACATCGTTCGCCGGTCCTTAGGGCGATATCTATGTTCCCAGGACCTATCCCCAGCCAGATGCCAGGTTTTCCTTTTATGTTCCGGAACAGGTCTGAAAATGGGGGATGAGGTATGATGGACTGGTAGACCCACTCGAATTTTTGGAAGTATTCGAGGAGTGGGCCGTAACTTATGGCATCAAACTAGACTGTATGTCCCGGGTGATGGGCGAAGTTTGTGTCGGCAAGGCCGCCAGGTGGTTCATGACCAGCGGGTTGAGGGACGTGTCATCGTCAGCGTTTAGGAGGGGCTTTCTGGAATTCTTCCTGCCGCCTCGCTGTTTTGAGCGGTTGGAAGATGAAATTCGGGCCCGCCTGCAGCGCAGTGGTGAGGAGTTTAAGGACTACGTGATTGACCTGACGGCACGTATGCACCACGCGAGGTATAATACGGCACAGGAGTTGCACCGTATATACGAGAACGCCGCGCTTGAGTATCAGATGTTTATACGCAGGCACGACTTCTTAACGCTGGCTGAGTTGACGCAATTGGCAGTGGAATTCGAGAGTGTCCGGAGGCGGAGTTGTGAAAGCTCGGCAAGGGCGCCTAATGGTCAGGCGGTACAGAGGCGACCACAAACCGACCCGGATCCCGTGGCCCAGCCTAAGAGTAGGTATCGCAATCCCTTTCGTTCCCCACCCAGGAGTCCTCCGGCAGCTGCGGTCGGTGGTGAGATCACGGCTGGTTTATTTTGGGCATTTGATTAGTGGGGAAGGCATTCGGACGGACCATGACAAAGTGAAGGCGATCCGACCTCCAAAGGCCCCATCCTGCGTTAAAGAGTTGCGCCAATGTCTCGGTATGGCTACGTGGAACAGGCGATTTGTGCCCAATTTTGCGACCTTGGTACAACCCATGACGGCACTTCTGAGAAAAGGTAGGAAGTGGTCATGGGAGACCGACGCGAGCATTTATGGGCTCGGTGCGTACTGACGCAGACAATAGAGGGGCAGGAGCGGGAGATTGCTCAAGGCTGAGGAGAATTATTCCGCCATTGAGAAGAAGTGTCTCGCGATTGTATGGTCGATCAGGAAGCTAAGGTGTTACCTCGAAGGGTACCGCTTCGAAGTGATCACAGACCAACTCGCTCTCAAGTGGTTGAACTCGATCGAAAGTCCTTCCGGTAGAATAGCACGATGGGCGCTGGAACTGGAACAGTTTCAATTTGATGTTCAGTACCGTCGGGGCAAGCTAAATGTGGTTGCTGACGCGTTATCCAGGCATCCTCTAGAGATCTGCCAGCAAGCGGTGGTGGTCGAGACCCCCCGCAAGTGGATCGCGAGTATGCGGGTCAAGATCGCTGAAGAGCCAGATAAGTATCCCGATTTTTTCGAGGAAAATGGGCAGCTCTACCGTCACTTGAGTCATAGGCCAGATGACGAGGATTACATTCCATGGAAACTTTGTGTTGCCAGTGGTCAGCGGGAAAGGGTGCTGCAGGAGTGCCATGACGCTCCCACTGCCGGACACCAAGGCGTGAGAAAAACCGTGTCTAAACTCGCCCAGAGGTATTATTGGCCGGATGGGATGCGCTAAATACGTAAAGTGCTGTGAGCTGTACCAAAAATTAAAGATGGCACAGCTAAAGCCAGCCGGTCGGATGTTGACAAGGCAGGTGGCAGAGCCTATGGCAGTATTGTGTGCCGACTGCGTTGGTCGCTTGCCGCGTTCAAAGCACGGCAACTGGATGTTGTTAGTATTTCATAATGCCTTTTCGAAGTGGGTGGAATTGGACCCCCTCCGGAAAGCTACGGCGAGTCAATTGCAGACAGCATTCAGAGAACGAATCTTGAGCCGGTTTGGGGTGCCCAAGACGTTCGTGTGTGATAATGGGGTTCAATTCACGAACAAGAATTTTAAATCGATTTTGGGTTCCTTGGGTGTAAAAATCCAATATACGGCCCCTTATTGTCCGCAGGAAAATCCCACTGAGAGAACCAACCTCACTGTGAAAAGGAGGTGTAAGGAAGCTTATAATTAAGGCCCCTTACATAAGAAGCGAGAAGCGCGGATAGGTTTTATTGAATAGGCGTAACTAGTTATAGTGGTAGGTATAAGGCTGTTTTAGGATTTAGTGGCAAGAAGCCGGAAAAACTTATGTAGCGCAAGGAGCGCCAGCGCCAGGTGCGCTGTAGTTATAAGTTAAATGTAAACATTAGAATTTAAGCTGTAAGCGTTTGAATCCAAACGCAACGATCGTCTGTCACAGCTGGCACGCGCAGCTGATACAGTTCGCAATCCTGCCACCAGAGCGCGGCTTCAGTCAGAGCAAAAGCTGTGAGGTGAATAGCGAAAGCTCTGAGGCGAAGAGCGAAAGCTCGTATTAAGATTGAGCTTTTCAGGCTCGCGCGTGGCTGAGCTGAGCTGACGTGCGTAGGCAAGAATAACCAAACGATTATCAAGAATAACCAAACGATTATCTTTGTCTCAATAAACCTTAACATATAACATTGAAATCTAGCACTAACGTAGAGCGAGGTATATCCCGCCTCCCGTTCAAACAATCCCGGCATTTATAAAACTAATTACTAACGTAGAGCGAGGTTTAACCCACCGCCCGTGTGAACAATCCCGGCATTTGTAAAAACTTATTACTAACGTAAAGCGAGGTGTATCCCGCCGCCCGAGTGAGCAATCCCGGCATTTGTAGAGTAGAGCGTCCCAGCATATCTTAAAAATTTTCTTGTAAGTGCTGGACCCATACAGACTGAGATCTGTACCCCGGCTGGAAAACTCCTTTCAATATGTCATTGAAAATATGTGTTGACACTTATTTGCAAGCTCTGGTATATTCATGTTCGCGATCTTTCCATGCCGTACGTTATGCGGCGCACTCCTCGGTCGGTTGGGCGGAAGGTGGGTTGCATTTATGCTTGGATCAGCGGGTTAACAAGCCCGTGCTTGGTTTCGTTGAGCCACTTGTATGTACTGTTCGTTAATACATCAACGTCCAGAAGTGCCTGTTAGATATATTTATAGATTTCTTTTATTTTATATTTCATATCATATATGTCCGCTCAAGCGTCTGAAAATGTTCTCACGATGTCCCATCATTTGAATCTGCCCAAATTAAAAAGCCCCAAATTCAGTAGTAAGCACGTAGAAAACAAGCAGTTTATTAGTTTATATGAAAGTTTTAAAAATTCAATTCGTTCGACGTCAAATATAGAAAGGTACATTCGATTTCTTGTTTAATAAAGTTCAATACAAGTGGTTATAATAATAATAAATAGAACTGTAAGGGTTAGAAACTTAGATAAAGGGATTAAGCTTTGGTGCGGACTTAGAATTTCTAATGGACCTGTTGATGACAGTAATTAGTTCAAGCCGGGATCGGACAGCAAGTGGGTCAGAGGTTAAGGGTTCGAATCTAGCCGACTTCTACTCATATACGGACAAGTTTGACCAGCCAATACTTTTCTATATTCACCCTGAATTGTTGACGTCGAGCCTGTTAAATATTTAATTTACAAATTATATGTCGCTAAAACACACATTTTATGGATACGGTCCTGGCAACTATTAAAACTTTCCAGGTGTTTGATGCAAACTATTCAAAAGCAACAAGTGCCCATTTTCCCTACATAGCGCCTTTGAGCAAATCTTCGGCCCCAGGTGTCAGATCAATTATCAATTGTCTCCACAATCGACTAATGCCTCAGATATGAATAGGCGATATTATCACTTATTTGCTGAGTAAACTTCAAAGTCAATGCCTATAAAGAGTTCGCACGCAAATCCTTGGAACAGGTGTTGTCAAAACTCGTGACAGGTTCGGACAAGTTCACCACGCTAGAGCTGTACTACATTCTGGCTCCCAGGCTAACTTCGTGACAGAACAGTTTGCTCAACAATTTAAACTTTCTAGAGAAAAGCCAGCTAAGTAGCGTAAAATTAAATTTTAAAGTTCAGCGCCGATTTGACTTTGATTTGAAGCAGGCAGCTAGACCTCTCAACCGTTTGAAAATTCAAAATTATTATGGAAAAACGGTTTTTGAAACATCCTATCAACCGTTAAAAAATTCAAAATTATTATGGAAAAACGTTTTTTAAAACATCCGAATATTGTCAATGATGACGACTTTACGAAAACGCTGGGTATGAGGTGGATTTGAAAGTTGGATACGTTCCGTTATCATTTGGAACCAGTTTCACCGATCTGAGCCCCACAAAGCGTAATATATTTTATGCTGCTGCAGTTCTTGCACGAGAGCGTGACTTTATGGAAAGATTCAGAAATCACCCCACATTGGATAAATATACCGACTTCAATGAAAACTTGATCATGGAACTCATCGACCGGAGCAACCTGCAAGGCTTGATGACAATCGAGCAGTGAAAGACGGTGGACATGAAGCTGATTGAGGCGTTATTTGAGAGGATAGAGGCGTTACAAGCTGCTTGAGGCGGTCTTTGAAAGGATGGAGGCTCTACAAGACTACCTACCTGAAGCTCACATTTGATGGCGCGAAGTTCAAAATCCTCAAATGCAACGACGAACCAACGCTGAACTGAGTTAGGTTAGCTGCTCTGGCACTGCAAGACCTGTGGTACGGGGCCCAGCTGGAGTTAGTCGACAAAACACTGATTCCGTCAGTAGCAAAGGCAAAGAGCCGTCGTCCAAGATACGGCGTTGAGACAACTCAGGGCGCAGAACCCTGACGTGCCGACGGCTGAATGAATGGTGTTACATGTTGCCGAACCGCTGCCTTAGAGCAGTGGTGGGCATCATTACATCATCCAAATAAGCAAGGAGGCAGAAGATGTTCTGTATCCACGATTTGGGAAGATGGCGTGGGGCTTGGATAGCAGACGACAACAAAAAAGTGCGCTAGTCAGGGGACGTGGAAAAGGATCTCTGGTAGAAGCTGTGCCTCTCAAAATGGCTGACGGAGCAGGCGACGGTGTCACGACCATGGAAGTCGACCCCGTGGAGGAACCAGCAACCAGCAATGCAGTTGAAGGTCCTTCAGCTGAAGCTCCACGAGAGTAAGCTCGCCTCAAGGGAGCTAATTCTCGCGCTAAAGAAAGGGGCCTTCGAGGCGGCCTTATTGCAGAAGCCCTGAATATCGTCGGGAAACAGGGTATCCAGCATAAGGTCAAACACTTCCGCAACATTTATCCTGACAACTGTAAGTAGAAATAGAACCACCATTCTAACAACAAAAGGCATCCATTGCTACTTATTACCTCATTACAGTACTTATGATCTAACGGTTGTGGCGATAGAGGACAACGGCGGCAGTGCAACGCTGACAGCGTCCTGCTATATTGCACACGACCAACCCGCACCAGACGAGGAGCAGCACAAACATAACAGCAACCAGATAGCGGCACCCGCTGGTCATAGAGGCCGATCTCAACGCACACCACATAGTGTAGGGCAGCTCGGACATTAATGACAGAGGGCATATTAAACTTTCTATTATTAACTAACCCAAGTGTGGCGAAGAATTCACATATGGCGGACTAACCTCTTAAAACGTTTTAGACCTCACATTATACACTGACAATAACACTAGAGTCACAGATTGGAGAATACTTCAGCAGGCCTCCTTCTATGACTACAAATAAATTAGCTTTAATATAGAATTTAGCTACCGAATGCCTTCGAAAGTCTACAAAAAACCCCAGAGCACCAACTGGGTACGTTTCAAAAAGTTAACAGAGAAGACACTCGGTAAACCAAGGAAAATTACGAGTCAGGCCGAAAAAGAAAATCGAGCCAACTCCTCAGAGCTTACGGCTTGAAGGCCCATACGGACTAAGCGCAAAGCAAGACCTCTATGTTAGAGATGTCGCAGTGTCTTAAGATCTAATGAGCCATATTTCCCGTTGCCACTAGGTATTATGCGCTTTTCCCAGCTAAAACTCATGCGTGTATAGCAATTCATAATTTATTATTGAGAGAAAACTGAAATTTTTGGTTCTTGTTTCGTTGATAACGTTCGTATTCTCATACGAATTCTTAAAACATAAAATGGACATGAAATTATTGAAATTAAAAACCACAATTTAAAAGACATATTATTGATATTCGAAAAAGAATTTATCCTATGCTAGAACAACATCAATCCTTCCCACAGTGCCATTATTTTGTGCATTCTGGACTACAGAATACCATGTACATGTATCATTATAAAGATTCGAATTCATTCGCATTTATTTCACATTCGAAACGGACGTGTTTTTTTCTTGCGCCTCGTATAGTTTGTTTCATAGCTATTTCACGTTATAACTTGTGCTTTTTTGGATCTTGTGACTTGTGTTATATATCGGTCGTGTGGAACACATTGTTGGACTTAAAAAAATAATAAGTATATCAACTTTTATCAATTTGTTCAAATACAACAACAAACAGCAGCACAAGCAGACTTGTGGTTGATTCGTGCAGTTTCGTCGTGCTGATACTTTGTCTAAGTGTTTTTACTCGCGAGCTTGTATCGTTGGTGTTGATTTCAGTCGACACGACCGCGTTTTAATATTTCCTTACTGTTGTCTGTAAGTACAAATCAACGTCAACAGATTAAATCATATTTTGGTTTCCATTTTTGTTTTAATCTTTTAATTTTTGATCAGTATTTATCCTTAGTTTAATTTTTATTTTAGTCTATTTCATTTTCTTTTGAATTGATAATGGTTGTCTGCTATAATGTCCATTTTATGGGTACAGTCAATAGAAATATGTGTGACAATGTGTCACATGAAAAATGTGATGCCCTTAACGCCGAGTTTAAATCTGGTTTAAAGTAGACATGCGCATCCTGTAGGGAGGTGAAAAGGGATATTGTGGGATTCATGCGGCATACTAAGAAATTCTTTGCAGATATTTTGGAGTGGTTTAAAAAACTGATCGAAGGTTTCTCAGATTTTGAGAAAGATTCTAAAAGAATGAAACTTTTGAATGAGTCTCCAAAATTGAAAAGGCCAATTTAGGTTGTGTATTGGGCCAAATGAACTTACACTTCCCACACACATATCCACTATATCCGTCACTGATTGAAATGTTAAACTAATTATTTTATCGTCCCCATCTCCATATAACTCACTCAGAAGTGACGAGAACAGCATAGTGCCCACGGATGTTTATTCTTCTGACCCCAGCGAGCTTTCTGATTCGGTGGCTGTTAACATAGTTGAGCCAGATCAACTTAATCTATATATATAACTCTGGCATTCAACATATTTAGTTTTCATGCGATTGGCTTCAAAGTCATTTTCAAGGTTCTATGGGCAAAAATAATAGGCGCGGTGTTCAAAGACTTTGGAAAATCTACCCACAAAGTCGGAAAATTTCAAAGCTGTACACTTTAAATAATTTGACACGTATATCAGCGATTTTGGGAAATAAAGCCACATGGTTGGAAAAGTCGGTGAAAAACTCTGGAATTCGACATTTTGAATTTTCATGCGATTGGCTTCAAAGTCATTTCCATTGTTCTATACGAAAATTAAATAGGCGCGGTGGTCAAATATTTTAGAAAATCTACCCCCAAGGTCGGAAAATTCGTGGAAAACTGTTGTATGAAACTTTTTTGATTATCGTCCAAATGGTTTCAACCTCATTTTCAAACTTTTCTGTTTAGCAACCAACTATTTTGGAGCTAATTTTCAAAGCACCTCACATTAAATAATTCGACACATGTGCTACCAGTTTTGAAATAAGCACGCCCACGGTCGGAAAAGGGGCGATGTCTGGAATTCAGCAATTTCGTTTTTCATGCGAATAGCTTCATACTAATTTCCAAATATAGATACAAAAACCTCGGTACTTTGCGGGCAATACGTCGGGCAGAAAATAATTGGAAAGTTTTAGTCTGGATTTTTAGTATTATTCTTGGAATTGGCTTCAAATGCCAAATGATTTTGGAAAATATACTTCACGTCGCCACGGGCGGGAAGTGGAAGTCAAAGACAAATGAGTGGGATTATTTGTTTAGTTTAATCGGCTTCAAAGACATTTTCATAGCCCTACATAAGAAACATTAGTCACGTGGCTCAACTATTTAGTTTCCTACCCCAACGGGAGGGAATACTGTGATATGCTATTTATGTGTATTTCTTACGGTTGACGAAAGTAGTCAAATTCAAAATAATGCACTTTCATCTACATGTATAAAAGAGTTCGTGCTGACTGAGTGACTGACTGACTGACCGACTGATTGGCAATCATCGCACAGCCCAAACCGTAAAAGCTAAGATGCTGAAATTTTCACAGTAGGTTCTATCTATGATGAAAGTGCACACTAAGACGGGAATTCCACCCAAGAGCGTGGAAAATCGCGGAAAACTGTTGCATGAAACTTTTTTGTCTACCATCCAATCGTCTACAAACTCATTTTCAAAGATCTACACAAAAATTAATTTGACACATATTTTACCAATTTTGGAAAATCGACCCCCTTGGCAGAAAATGGGGGTCTCAAGGTTGTATGGGCGAAAGTCTAATTTTAGTCCGATCACCTTCAAATTCGGTTTCAAAGCTCTTCACGTAAAATAATTCGACACGTGTATCAGCGATTTTAGGAAATTCGACCACATGGTCGGAAAATAGCTGGATAACTGTGGCATTCGACATTTTTAGTATACATGCGATTGGCTTCAAACTCATTTTCAGGGTTCTATGGGAAAAAATAATAGGCGCGGTGGTCAAAGAATTTGGAAAATCCACCCCAAAAGTCGGAAAATTCGTGGAAAACTGTTGTATGAAACTTTTTTGATTATCGTCCGATTGACGTCAAACTCATTTTGAAAGCTCTTTATATAAAATAATTCGACACGTGTATCAGCGGTTTTGGGAAATTCAGCCCCATGGTCGGAAAATCGGTGGAAAACTGTGCATTCGACATTTTTAATTTACATGCGATTGGCTTCAAACTTATTTGCAAGGTTCTATGGGAAAAAATAATAGGCGCGGTGGTCAAAGGTTTTAGAAAATCTACCCCCAAAATCGGAAAATTCGTGGAAAGCTGTTGTATGAAACTTGTTTGATTATCGTCCGATTGATGTCAAACTCATTTCGAAAGCTCTTCACCCTAAATAACTTGACACGTGTATCAGCGATTGTGGGAAATTCTGCCCCATCGGTGGAAAAGTCTGGAATTCGACATTTTTAAATGTTATGTGATTGGCTTCAAGCTCATTTTCATGGTTATACCCAAACACATAATAGGCGCGGTGTCCAAAGATTTTGAAAAATCTATAATTTAGGTCGGAAAATTCGCGGAAAACTCTGGTATGAAAATTTTTTTGATTATCGTCCAATTAACTTCAAACTTCTGTTTATCGTTTAATCATTTTGAAACAAATTTTCAAAGCACCTCTCATTAAACAATTCGCCACATGTGCTACCGCTTTTGAAAAATAAAAATAAATACAAAAACCTCGGTATTTTCCGGGCAATACAACGGGCGGAAAACAGTTGGAAAGATTTAATCTGGATTCTTAGTATTATTCTTGAAATTGGCTTAAAGTGCCAAATGATTTTGGAAAATCTACTCCGCGTCGCCACGGGTGGGAAATGGAAGTCAAGCACAAATGAGTGGGAAATTTTTTACCTGCTAGTCATCTAAATATTTCCCCGGGCAAGGCCCGGGCATTACCTGCTAGTTTTGTATATATACTGGTTGAATCAGCTGGTCTATCAACCAATGCTGTGGCTCCACCGGATGCTACTGTGTAGGTTGTTAAGAAGACCCTCGAAGGTGTTCCGCCAAGGAAACAAATCTTTGTTTCTAGGCTTGCCCCTGATACTACTTCTGAGGATGTTAAGGCCTTTATACAGACCAAACCTTTAAATTCACGTATTCTCGGAAAATTTCATAATTTAAAATAAGTGTTCGGCAGAATATTTCCACAATATTTTTTGAAAAGAATTTTGCCCGGATCACTTAGTTATGAGGGAATACAACGTAAAAAAAAATCTGCCTGTGATTTCACTTCTTTCTTCCTGTCATCTTTAATAGCACAAAAAACTAACAACCTCAAGTTCACTTGGCTTTGTAGTAAACTTAGTAATGTGTACCTAAAACGCCTAAATTTTCCTTTTCATGCCGTTGACTTTTCTAAAACTTGGTTAAGGCCCGACAATTTGAATTCTGAAATTTTATCTAATAAATTCGCACTCATAAATCGCACTTCTCGTCGACGTGCTTATTGCTGTTGACGCTGATTAATCTTCCGAAATAGTAATAACCGATAGCTCTGTAGATATTTAATTTGTTGCTGTTAAATTTAGAATTTGTGGTATTTGTATTTTGCTCCCTAATTCTGTGCAAATGTATGTAACAGACAGAATGGCCACTTAAAACAGGCGTTTTAGAGAGGCCGCTTGCGCTGTGGATTGCGTGTGTGTGTGGCTTAATGTGTGCGTATGTGTAAGTGGACGAAGATGTGATTGGAAGTTTTAGATCTGGGAACAGGGAGTTTCGTAGTGAGGTATACTCGACTAGAGCACTCTTATTTGTTTATTACGTATTCCAACATACCACCTTCTACAGATTGCTCGATTTATTCTTTGCATGCTTCTGCTATACATTCTGTTGCTTTCTGATCGTGAATGTCTTGTTGTTCTTGGTGACTTTAATATCGCCGGAGCTACCTGGATTTCTAGTCCTGACTCTAGCGTGTTGACTCCCACATCTCAGCACGATTTTATTGAAAGTTTATTTGGCATGTCATTGTATGAAATCAATGACATCCCAAATTCTTCACATAGAATGCTTGATCTTGTTTTTGTCTTGGATTCCTCCTTCTATTCTGTCTCCCGTACTGAACCTATATCCAATCCTGAAGATCCTTACCACCCATCTTTGGAAGTGTTGATTGACTTAGCAGCCAAGGTGTCAAGCCCAGGTAGAAAACCTGCAGGGCGAGTTCGTCAATTTCGGAAAACCGACTTTACTAAACTCCCTCAGCTCCTATCCCAGACTGATTGGTCCCAGCTGTACATGTGCAGTGATATGGATTGTGCAATAGAATATTTTTGTTACTTTAAATTCATTATTTGATTCCTGTGTCCCGTTTTGTTACGTATGGCTTAGACGTGGTTTGATAAATTTAAAAATTTCGGCTTTCTAAGCCGAGATTGTACAAAAAGTTCAAGGAATCTGGCTCTTCCTTGGATTTCTCTCGCTATTTGATTGCCCGATCTAACTTCTCTGCCCTCCATTTACACTGTTATAACAACTACCTCAGGAGCTGTAGGTTACAGTTTCAGCGGGATCCTAGAAGGTTTTATAATTTCGCTAATGCGAAGCGAAGGTCATCAACACTTCCATCAACTGAATCGATTGGTTTCGTATCCTTATCATGTGAATAACTCCAATTGCATTTTTGGGCCTTTAATCACGAAAAGTTTACTTCTACGTGACTAAGGCCATTAAGCTGGTATTTCACCGGCTATTAAGAAGCCATTATTAAACTGTCAGTGGAGTTGTTCTCGTTCCCTAACATTTGACATTGGAATTTACTTGTTTTGTCCAAAGGATTCCAAGGTAAAATGCGAACAGATGTTATTTAGCTGATTTCAGTAAGGCTTTTGACACTGTTAATCATTCTTTTTTACGTCACAAACTTCATCTTCTGGGATTTTCAACTTCATTCTTTGGATCTCCAACAATCGAACTCTTAGAACCCAAAAGGTTTATTTCAAAGGCTTAGTTTCTAAGTCTGTTCAAGTTACTTCCGGAGTACCACAAGGAAGTCATCTTGGCCTCTTATTATTTACGTTGTTCATAAACCTTTCTTCTGTCCTAAATCACTAATCACTTCTTGCGTACTGATCTATGCCGACGATGTTAAACTATGTCTGTCAACTACTGATTTTCTATCTGGTCAAAGGTTGCAATCTGACCTTGATAGTTTTCAAGCCTGGTATCGGGTAAATTTATTAAATCTCAATTGAGGTATGTGTAACAATTGTATTCTTAATGGCCGCTTGTTCGAATTGAGTCAGTTGACGATTTGGATATCCTTTTAAATCCCAATCTTAAGTTTGACAAATATATATATATTCCACAGCTAATCGTGCCTTTGGTGTCCTGGGATTCATTTAGCGTTGGTCTAAAGAATTTAACGATCCCTACATTACTAAAATTCTTTATAGTTCTCTTGTTCGACTTATTCTTGAATATGGGTCTTGTATTTGGTGTCTCCAATTAAGGTTCATGAGGATAGAATAGAATCGGTACAAAAACAATTTCTGCTCTTGACACTCCAGGGCCTTAACTGGAATCACAATACCCGCTACTACTTCTTTTTCTTCTCGTAGAACCAGTCTTGCTGTCATTTTCTTACACAAACTAATTCATGGGGAAATTAATTCTTATGAGTTAATCAGCCAAATTAGTTTTACAGTTCCGACGTTCAGATGTTCTAGAAACTTTCTTCCTCTTTCACTTCACAGTTGTAAGTCTAAGTATGCTATTTATAACTTCTTTCGAATTTTATGCTATAACTATAACAATCTTTCCATCTAGTATCTGATGCTATTTCAACTTCTGACTTTGAACTTTACTTTTACGTTATTTGTGTAATCGAGAGGTGTTTTTTGTATACTGTTATTTTTATATTTAGTTTGTATTTTTATGTTCGCGATCTTTCGTAACCATACGTTATGCGGCGCTCCCCTTGGTCGGTTGAGTGGGAGGTGGGTTGGACCTATGCTTGGGTCTGCGCGTTAACAAGCCCGCGCTTGGTGTCGTTGGGCCACTTGTATGTACTGTTCGTTAGTACATGAACTTCCATATATGAAGTACAATAAGTTTACATGTAGTATAATACGCATAATTTCCTAGTGTTATCTTCAGTACAAAACAAAAAATATTCCATGGTAAATAAAATCAAACTATTAATAAGACGGCATGAAAATAGTATTAGAGTGGATGTAGTATATCCAGGTTTCAAATATGTCAGTGCCGACACCAAAAGAACATGAAACTTGGGCTCAAATAGAAATTAGATTTTTATAACTCGCTGGCTACTTCAAGATGCCACCGAATCGAAGTGAGACAGAGTAACAGTGAAAGAAATCGAGTGCGAAGATATACATACGCGTGCTAATCTCGCATTGCATTTATTGTGTGCAGAGCGCAATCAATTTTTAGCATTTTACGCTCTCAAAGTAGTGCGGCCGATCGCTTTACGAAAAACAAGCTACCCTTGTCCCATATTATCGCACTGCGTTTGTAATCTTAATGGTTATAAGGTCTTTGGTACAAATATGTTAGTGTCGACACCAAAAAACATGAAAGTTTGACTTAAACTGAAACTAAATTGTGAAACTCGCTGGCTGCTTTCAATATGCCACCGAATCATAGAGTGAGACAGAGCAACAAAGAGATCGAGTGCATAGATATACGAACGCGCGTTAATCTCGCATTGCATTTTGGTTTTGAATTGTGTGGAGACTTTTATCAAATCGTGGTAAGGCTGAGAGCGCATTCTATTATATAGTTAATGGATAAGGCAACAAATTTTTATAATTATATTATTATTAGTAGTTTTAGTAGTTATATTTAAAAGAATTGTCAGTCACAACCGTAACCAATACTAATAGTAAGGAAAAACGTTAATCAGTACTCACCTTTTTTCTGTCAAACAAAATAAGGTGGTTCTCGGTGTTCTCAATGATTTCACTGAAGTCAAGCATTGTTGCTGATAATGTTGTCATAGAAGTTAACTCATGACAAAACCTATGTTGATTTCCATTGACTAATAAAGAGGAAACCATCATCAACAGATAGTTTATGTTTCTTATTGGAATAAAACATTCGTCCAGATTTTCTTCCATGCTTGTGTTTGCAAAAAATTTATCAGCAATTTGGGAATACTTCGCAAAGCTTTCATTGTTAAATATATTTCTATTATAGGTCCCAATATTATGGGTAGTGTTTTCTAATAGAATATCGTTATGTAGGATAACACCAACAATTTTACATATTTGCATTTTGAATTTTAGAATTTCACCAGACTTTTCCGCGCATCCGACATTTATCTGAGCATTGCTGCACGATGTTACCATACTGTTTGTTGATATCGAAGATAAAACAGATTCACATATTTTTGGCAATTTTAAGTCGGTATATATATAATCCGATTTTTTTATACGATCACCTGCTGTACACCATTCCCCACCTTTTTCAATAACTTTCGTGTTGCTGGGTGTATTAGAAATCTCAGTGTTTACATCTGTATATTTTTTTAACATTTTATCTTTTGGGCTTACTTTATTAAACACTTTTGAAATTTGAATCAACAAGTGGGCTTGGCGTGGAGTGAGCATGAAAGATATGTCGTCTATTATAATGTCCAAGTTAATTTTAGGACCAACTATATTTTCAGTTTGTTTTATGCTTATTTTAAAATTTTGACATCCCTTAAATTCGACGATTTTGCATAGTTGTCCAAAAGTCTCCAACTCCGTTGTATAGGCTTCACTGAAAATTATTTCTGAAGTATATATCATTAAATTATTGGTTACTAAGTTATGTTTAGCAATCATTGGTAATGACGTCATATTAGGCGATGTATCCACGCTTTCGCCATTACTCTCTGGTCCTTCACTTAAAGTTGAATATTTTTCATATCCAGTTTGATTTTTATACTCCACATGATTAGCCTTAAATGATATAATAATCTTTTTAGTGGATTTTGGCAGCGTATATTCGATGTTCAATGTTGTATCAGTTAAGTTGGCATGTATACGATTAAGAACTGAAATGAAAATTAATCATTTAGACGTCGAGCTATAATAAGACTTTAGAAATTTATGTACAAAACAAGTAAATATGCTCTAGTCGAGTACACCCGACAACGAGACATCCTGTTCCCAAGTCAAAACATCCAAAACACATTTTCCTATGGCGATTCCCTCGCTCTATAGTCCTAAAAAAAAGTTCCTCGACTACGTTCTGCGCATATCATCCGATCGACTTTGCGACATAAATCAAGACTGGACCAAGTATAGCACGCCAAAACTAGAGGCAATATCTTTAAAACTGTTGATAGAAAACGTTTTCATAGATTTTCGGGGTGGGAAGTCAAATAGTGAAACTTGAAAAAATTTTGAATAAAGTGTATGAGATCGGCGCGTTCTTAAAAATGAAATGAATGAATAAACGTAAGAGATAGAATTTTATATAACGAAAATGCAAACAAAGACGGGATTTCAGAAAATTCTAAGCGTGGAAATTGTAATAGACGTCAATCCCATTTTCCAAGATCTGTAGGAAAAATCAATTGACACATATTTCACCAATTTTGGATAATCCTCTCCCATGGTCGCAAAATGGGGTCCGTATGAGTAAAAGTCTAAGTTTAGTCCCATCGTCTTCAAATTCATTTGCAAAGCTTTTCACGTAAAAATAATTTGAAACGTATCTCCCAGATTTTGGAAAATTCACCCACAAGGTTGGAAATCCGATCAAAAACTCTGACATACGACATTTCTAAATTTCGTGTGATTGGCTTCAAACCCATTTTCAAGGTTTTACACGAAAATATAATAGTTCCTGTTGGAACAATGTCATAATAAGTAAGGGTAAGGAACAACTTGAATGTATAACAGCTGATTGATTCTGATACGTAATTTACACATTGTCGTAAGTCATGCACACTTTACTGTATTAAAGCAACTCAAACCGATAAAACGTTGTTCTCGCTTAGTTTGATTTTTTAGGTCTCTGGTGGTAACGAAATCTTGATCGACACGTGGTAGTCTACAAACGAAAATATCACTAACAAATGTTATGGTTCCAGGTCAACCATGCGAAACCTTAGATCCGAGAAAAATCCGAGAGTGCCTAACTCAAACATATAGTTCGGAGAAGTGGGTGGTTGGCACAGTATGCAAATTTGCAGTAGTGCAAAAATACTCGTTTGTCGTAACAAAAAAAATCGGTTGGACTATTTTCGTTGGGCAATAGAATATCGGAGTGTTACGTCGGCACGGTACCCAAACTCGCATTAGTGCATAAAAAGACCACTTTCGTTGGTCGAAAGAAAACACGTGGGGTGTCATTTGAAAAGAATACAGTCATTTTCATTAAACAAAAATGTCAAACGGAATAATGAATATAGAGAATTTATCAGAGGACAACTACGAAAGTTGGTAACTTTAAATAAAAAGCCTATTGTTTACATTAGATAACTGAAGATGTATTATCACGCCACCTGAAGAGTCACTTAGTGAAGTGCACCAAAAAGAGTGTTATGGCCGAGGACTGACCAAAAGGCAATGGCAACTATAATTATGTGCGTGAAGCCAAGTGAGCTAATCCATATCAGAAGATGGCTGAACACGCCTGGCTTAAGCTGCAGGAAATTTATTTTGCTAAGGGGCCAGCAAGAAAAGTAAGCTTGCTTAAACAATTAATAAGGTTCCAAATTAAAAGCGATGATAAAGCCCCACAAATGATTTGTATTGGTAATATATTATACGGTATTGCGGAAAATATGAATGAGATAGATTGTTGTAGCAATGGAATGCGGGAACCATCTACCGACTCTAAGTCAATTGAAGTTCAAAATATTGAAAGACGAACATCGAAGAGGCGATAAACGTCAGAAAATAAATCAAGTGGAGCGGACTAAGAGATATAAAAAAAAAATTCTGCTCGGGTACATGCTAATAACACTAGTTTACAGCCATTTTGCAAAGCAAATCTTAGTGCAATTTTCTTAAGGACTTTGGCCCACTGAACACGAAAATGGCACTTAAAATTTTTTTCATGGAAGCGTTTTCGAAATATCAATATTTTCTCGAATTTTCGAAGTTGCTCCAACATTTTTGAATATATTGCCATTTCTACTTAACCGATTTGGGCAAACAAGCACTTAAATTAAAGGTAACTAAACCCTCTACAACTTTCTTTCGTACACTATTAAGATCGGTTCAGTAGTTGAGATGCTAGCGATTCCAAAAGGTTCGAAAATGAGGTTTTTTTGTGATTTTTTGAGTTCGAAAGCTCACATATCGGCCTGGAAAAAATAGAAATCGTAAAAATAAAATTTTTGTTTTATGTTTTAAGTAAAATTGATTCTCTTACGAAGAAAATAAGCTATTATTGATGTAAATCCAACAAAAAATGGCGAAGTAATGCATCTTTCAGTGAAAGAACAAAAATCAGCTGTTTTAAGTTTTTCACGTTTTTTTCTTTCTTTATGTAAACAATTAATAATATGAATGTTAAAAAAAAAAATGGTGGCTCTTCCTTTGCATTTTTTTATTTTAGCACTCCGTTTCTCGTATGAAAAACCGAATGTAGTCGTCCATCATGGCTTCATCCCAAAAGTCGTGATACCGCCGCACCACAAGATGAATTTCGCCATAGCATTGGCGTGTCGAATGTTAACTATCGGCTAAAGTAAAAACACATGACTCCTTATGCATATTAAATAAATATAGAAAAATTACGAATTCAAACCTTTGGTCAATAGCCCAGTAACTGAGAATACAATGACACTGAGCACATGGAAACTTTGCTGTCCATGGATCGGTGAGTTTTGGTTACATATCAAAATATTTTAGATATATTTGTTGTATGTGATCGGTAAATTTCCGTATGTTCTTTTCGACCATGAACTTACCGCACACATTGCAGAAATCGTGAGTTGTTTATGTACTTAAACACTCGTCTTATTTTCACGAGTTTTATTAACTTAATAAAACGAAGCCAAGAAGTCCAGGTTACAAGGGCTCGATAAGACCATAAGTTCACATTCACTTACTATTGCAAACACTTTAAAATATAAGGCACAGTAGTCAAATCACAAATTATAACAGTTTTTCGTCTTATCTGACAAAAACTTACTTATTACAAGTGCGTGTGGTCGCCTCATGCGGATACCGTCAAGTTAAGTATAAATGCATTACTTCGCCATTTTTTGTTGGATTTACATCAATAATAGCTTATTTTCTTCGTAAGAGAATCAATTTTACTTAAAACATAAAACAAACATTTTATTTTTACGATTTCTATTTTTTCCAGGCCGATATGTGAGCTTTCGAACTCAAAAAATCACAAAAAAACCTCATTTTCGAACCTTTTGGAATCGCTAGCATCTTAACTACTGAACCGATCTTAATAGTGTACGAAAGAAAGTTGTAGAGGGTTTAGTTACCTTTAATTTAAGTGCTTGTTTGCCCAAATCGGTTAAGTAGAAATGGCAATATATTCAAAAATGTTGGAGCAACTTCGAAAATTCGAGAAAATATTGATATTTCGAAAACGCTTCCATGAAAAAAATTTTAAGTGTCATTTTCGTGTTCAGTGGGCCAAAGTCCTTAAGAAAATCACACTAAGATTTGCTTTGCAAAAAAAATTTTAGATTTTGTAAACTAGTGTAATGGAAGGAGCGCATCATAAAGTGTTTTGCATACGGTAAGCGCGTACATATTAGAGCTCAATGTAAACACGAAAGACGCAAACCAAACATGGCAATGAGCGCGTACAGTCAGAAATTAGAAAATAGTAACGACCAATGAATTTCGGATAGTGGCGATTCATCCCACATGTGCAGAAGAAGAACATACTTCGAAAAATTTAAAAAGAGCAACGAGAGTATGCCAACATTACATCGGTTTGAGACTAATATGAAAAAAATCGGAAGCGTTGAATACATTTAAAATCTTTATGGCTACAACCGAAGAACAAACGGGATACAAATTTAAATGTTTGCGCAGCGATAACGGAAGAGAATATATAAATAACTAGCAGGTAAAGCCCCGGCCTTGCCCAGGGAAACATTTAGATGAAAGTACATTTTCTTGAATTTGACTACTTTCGTCAACCGTAAGAAATACACATAAATAGCATATCACAGTATTCCCTCCCGTTGGGGTAGGAAACTAAATAGTTGAGCCACGTGACTAATGTTTCTTATGTAGGGCTATGAAAATGTCTTTGAAGCCGATTAAACTAAACAAATAATCCCACTCATTTGTCTTTGACTTCCACTTCCCGCCCGTGGCGACGTGAAGTATATTTTCCAAAATCATTTGGCATTTGAAGCCAATTCCAAGAATAATACTAAAAATCCAGACTAAAACTTTCCAATTATTTTCTGCCCGACGTATTGCCCGCAAAGTACCGAGGTTTTTGTATCTATATTTGGAAATTAGTATGAAGCTATTCGCATGAAAAACGAAATTGCTGAATTCCAGACATCGCCCCTTTTCCGACCGTGGGCGTGCTTATTTCAAAACTGGTAGCACATGTGTCGAATTATTTAATGTGAGGTGCTTTGAAAATTAGCTCCAAAATAGTTGGTTGCTAAACAGAAAAGTTTGAAAATGAGGTTGAAACCATTTGGACGATAATCAAAAAAGTTTCATATAACAGTTTTCCACGAATTTTCCGACCTTGGGAGTAGATTTTCTAAAATATTTGACCACCGCGCCTATTTAATTTTCGTATAGAACAATGGAAATGACTTTGAAGCCAATCGCATGAAAATTCAAAATGTCGAATTCCAGAGTTTTTCACCGACTTTTCCAACCATGCGGCTTTATTTCCCAAAATCGCTGATATACGTGTCAAATTATTTAAAGTGTACAGCTTTGAAAATGAGTTTGAAGCAATTCAGACGATAATTAAAAAAGTGTTATACAACAGTTTTCCGAGAATTTCCACGACTTTGTGGGTAGAGTTTCTTAATCTTTCACACCACGCCTATTATTTTTTCCCATAGACAATAGAAAATGAGTTTGAAGCCAATCGCATGAAAACTAAAAATGTGGAATGCCAGACTTTTCCACCGATTTTCCAACCATGTGGTCGAATTTCCCAAAATCGCTAATACACGTGTCGAATTATTTTACGTGAAGAGCTTTGAAAATGAATTTGAAGGTGATCTGACTAAAATTAGACTTTCGCCCATACAACCTTGAGACCCCCATTTTCCACCCATGGGGGTGGATTTTCCAAAATCGATGAAATATGTGTCAAATTAATTTTTGTGTAGATCTCTGAAAATGAGTTTGAAGCTGATTGGATGGTAAACAAAAAAGTTTCATACAACAGTTTTCCGCGATTTTCCACGCTTGTGGGTGGAATTTTCCAAAATCCCATCTTAGTGTGCACTTTCATCATAGATGGAACCTACTGTGAAAATTTCAGCATCCTTGCTTTTACGGTTTGGGCTGTGCGATGATTGCCAATCAGTCAGTCAGTCAGCACGAACTCTTTTATATATATAGATAAAAATTTTGTTCTTTTTAAGTTCGTCAGTGACATTGTCAATATTTTTGTCCAGTACTATATTAGGTGATATTGGATTGCCCATGGGCATGCCAAATATTTGGTTGTATACGACGTCATTGTCTGATGAATAGTTATTGTCAATCAGTATAAATATGTCTCATTCGGACATAATGAAAATAGAGGAAGAATTCCTTTTTGCTTAATGAGTGGAATGCTCAAGCAATGACAGATTTCTGTATTCTATTTGCTCGTGTTTTCCCAAGACAGATTTGTTGAGCACAAACGGACAAACGACACTTTGCGTATGTATGCGTGTTTTTATGTGTAACAGGCAGAAGGAGACATTTCCGACCCTATAAAGTATATATTTTCTTGATCAGAATCAGTAGCCGAGTCGATCTGACGCTGTTCGATCGCGTTGATCTCAGCAACTATAAGAGCTAGAGACACCAAATTTGAAATGACGGTTCCTGTGTACCATATGCAGATAAAGTTTGATTCAGATTTGGAATGCTCTGCTTGCACTGCAGTGCGCTGTCGCTTATTTCATACACTGAAAGACACATTTTGGTTCCACTTTTGACATTTTGCTCATCTGTAGATACTCATTTAATGACAATCCGAAAACTTGTCTCACTTTGATATTTTATTGTAAGACTGATTCGTGTGTTTTGCTCAATCGGAAATACATCACAGAGAACACGAGCGAAACTAAAAAAGTGTTCTACTCAGAGAGAGGAGAGAGAGGAGATGTCATTGAAAATGTGTGTTCACTTATTTGCAAGCTCTGGTATAAAGTCAAGAATTTCCTTAAATTTTGGCTTAGGTATATTTGTGTATTGCGTTCTTTCAGTCCATCGTTCCATTATATTTTGTATAGCTAGTTTTATCGGTATATTTGTGAACAACCAGACCAGATAAGAAGACGCTAGAATCTTATCATCGTCTATTGTGGTATTTTTTAGTTACATAGCGTGTATCGGGTCCTATGTTTTGGTTGTCTATTGGGAGAGCAAACTTTGTCCCAGAGATAAAAGCCATTGGCTTTCTTTCGGAAAATACACGTCTGTTAAGTTTATGAACCAGTCTGCGTTCAATTTGATGTCATATTGGTGAGCTAATGTAGATTTTGCTTTGTCAATTTTTCGGTAAATGTGTTGGTCATTAATGATCTAGTTCTAATTGTATAACATATTCTTGACTTAGTGTGCGTTTTAGTTTTTCGAAGGTGTGTGTGTGATATCTGTTTATAATGGAATTTTTTGTTTTGGAGTTTTCCTAATTTTTAGCTTCATGATTTTAAGTAGAAAATAAGTCTCTATTTAACCTAATTCTCTTTTTAAGTCGCCTAACGTAAAGTTGTGTCTTAAAGATTTTGTTTTGTTATTTAAATGTTTGGGTATGATGTTGTAGTCCTTACATTTAACTAGATATTTAAGTCGTCCTCTTTATTTTGCCAGCTTCTTTTGACACTTAAAATAATTCTTAACATACATTACTATTTCTTCTCCATAAGTTTTTCGTATGTGTTGCATGGACCCTTTCATGTTTGTTTTATTTCAAGTCCGGTACACTCTCCGGTTTAAGTTGTTTGTTATATGTTTGGACCTTTGCGTCCACTTTTCGTTTCCAGCTTGTCGTCCTTTTGCATCCTTTTCCATCCCATACTGCGGTACAGGTTTTGCTATACAGACTTTGGATCACGGAAAGCATTTTTGACGAAACTCCTCGACCTTAATATGCCTTTCGGTCAATCGTATCAAACGATGAATTGATGAATGAATGATTGAAGTCAATGAAGAATATATACATTTTTTTCTTCTTCTGAAGGTAATCTATT
Source organism: Hirtodrosophila histrioides (assembly GCA_037075165.1). Classification (NCBI taxonomy): domain Eukaryota; kingdom Metazoa; phylum Arthropoda; class Insecta; order Diptera; family Drosophilidae; genus Hirtodrosophila; species Hirtodrosophila histrioides. The sequence continues at coordinate 475,387 of JBAMCL010000453.1, read as the reverse complement.
GCGATTGTCGGGAGTGTAAATATGCTATGAACTACTATCCGAGTACTCTTTCTGAAAGCCCTCCTTATGTTCACTAACAATGTGGAAAGTTTTAAGTAGGACTGCTGCGAATAGCTTCTGTATGCTGTTTAGAAACGATATTCCTCTATAATCATTTAATATTATTACGCAAGTCGGGTCTCTTTATTTTAAAAAATCGGATAAATAATGCTCCTCTTGAAACTATTAGGTGCTGCGCTGCCGTCAAAAATGCAATTGAAAGCTGCAGTCATTCACCCGCAATTCCTTTGTGGCATTCTGCAAAAATTCTGCCACGATCCGATCGACTACGCGCGCTTTAACTCCGTCGCAAAGCGTTTTGGAGTTCGCATAGTGTTATTTCTGCATCAAGCTCATGCGGATATAGGGTAATGCAAAGCTAATTGCGTTATACACGGCACCTGTAGAATTTCCCTAAAGTATTTAGATAGACCTTCCGCAGTCACTTGAATAATGCGTCATGTCTCTGGCCCAGAATGTTTTGCTGTCCCGAATGTTACCAATTTGTGCCTTCATCCGCTTATAGTATGCAGTCTGCTTTACTCGGCATAACATCTTGTATGCTGTATTTGCCATTCGGTATTCTTTTCTCGATACCTTAATTCCCATGTCCCTTTATTTTAATTTCAATATATTTCTATACAAGGTTTGCAAGCGAATTATTTCTGTATCTGTTTGATGTTCACCTCTCCTCGCATTAAAGTCTCCGATCTCGACATCGTTCTCAAGAAGCCAGCTGTATACATCCTCGTAATTGTGTTTCCAATTGTTACAGTTCAGGTACATGGGTAGCAGTCAGCCTAATTTGGCCCAACTGCGGTGAAATAGAGGTGACGCATGACTGTGTATGAAATGAGCTTATGCTCTTACTAATCCCAAAAACCTGACCTCCGCTTGCACTCTTGAGAATCTTCTTCGTGCTGACATCCAATATAAAATATGCTAAGAAAAATATTTTTCAAATTGCAAGGAGTTATTTTCAACGAATGTTTCAGTCAACAAAAATATATCAAATTTGTTTACAAATGAAGAAAATTTACTAAATAGGCTCCCATTGGCGATCCCTGCTACATTAAGAATACATGTATTTTGTACAATATTTGTATTACTATATTTATGTTTTAGTTTATTGACTCCCTAACCTTAGAAAGTCGAGCTGCATATGAAAATTGGGTGATATTCTTAATTCTTTTTATGCGAGCTGTCCTTATGCACAAGTGTTCTGTTTGCTTAAAAATGCATTTACTTTTCTTGAATATTAATTTTATTGCCTTTGATCAGAATTTTTTGCTGCTGCGAGCTCCTTTTTCAGCTGTAAAAGAACAGTTTTCTGCTCCTGTCTCTAGAAGCTTAGGTCCTTTTCAATGTAGATGTTAGTCCCAGCAAGCTTTCTAGCATTTTCAAGGCTTCATTAACCAAAGCTGTCGTGCCCAACTCCGCAATTTTTCCCACCTTATTGCGTCTTTCCAATATTATTTGGGTGCTCCCATCCAAAGCTTGATCAATTTGCAGTTTCTCCTGTAGCAGTTCCATAATTCCCTCCTTTGTCCCCTTTTTTGCTCACACCCTTGATGATCAGATTTTTGCTTCGGCTCTGGTCTGCTATTCTTGTCAGTATCTTTCTGTCTAGGGTTCTCTCACTTTTCAGCTTTTCTATTTTCGTCTTCAAGACAATAGTTTTGTCCTGAAGAGCCTGAATCTTTTCTGTAACACCTCCCAGTTGTTTTTTGAGATATTGGGGAATATCGGCTTTTGAGGCTAGGTTTTCGCTTAACGCAGTGAGCTTCTCATCAATCTTGCAACCCTTTTGCTGGATTCCAAGGAGTAGGTCGCCAATTGTGTGATCTGGTGACAGATCTGCACCCTTACGCTTTTCCTGGTGTATCGGCTGGTTAGCAGGCGTTGAAGTTGCCGAAATTTTGACTGCTAGATGGCGCTGCACTAAAAATAGCTTTACAGCTCAAATTAAATGATATGGTAACCCTGCGCCACAGATTTGGAATTCACACACTTGTCGGACAATGTGGGACACGATCAGCTGTAGTTGCAGTCTGCTATTTCATACAAAATGTATAAATCGCTCATCAAATTGATTTTTGTTGTTGTTCAAGTCCGCGTCTATAACGCCAGATTATAATATTGCTGATTTCTGCCCAGGACTGGGAGCAATGAGCAAGATTCGATGCGTACGGTGTACTTCGCAGTATCCTATCTGGTATATACCACTCCACTTTTGTTTACACTGTCTCAAAGTGCTCCAAATTGCAGGCAAGCAACGGTACGCACAACCACTCGCTATACAACACAAGCCTATTTACATATGATATACACATAAGTGTATTGCTTGGATTGTCCAAAAAGAGGGAAAACCAAACCAAGTGCTCGTCTTCTGTAGTGTAGAAACTAAGTTGCGTTTTTCCGCGATATGTAATGAATGTTTGAATAGAGAAAAAAGTGTGTTTTAAAAGTTAATATTAATCCTGTTAGCGGCGTTTTGCGGCTCTTGCGGTTCTTTAAACTTGTAGATGAGCCAAATTGATGTACGGTCTTTTATTAATAGGAATTAAGTTATAATAACCATCATTAACCAAAAATTTTATGCATACATTGTTAACACCATTTACTTTAAAAATATTTCAAGAAATCCCAATTCCCTTTCAAATTTTAGCTTTTTATTCACAGCTCTCGAAACTCTATTTTATGATCACGTATTCGCTATGTTGCCATATATGGGCGGTCGGGATAGGCGTGTTCAAATTAATTTAAACTTTTGTTTAAATTGTGAGGAGCCGTATTGGCTCCTCCGCTTAGCGGCGAATTCACTTTCACGGCTGCGCTCACGGCGCTCTCGCTCTAACACACGTAGCCAGCAAATGCTACGTTTTCACTGGACAGTCAAGTGAAGGACAGTCAAGTGAATTACCGTCAAGTGAACGAGTCAAGTGCGTAAAAAGAAAAGTACAAGTATAGTGCGGGCGAAGTGTCGCTGAGGGATATTACAAGTACAAGCAACGAACGCGTCCTAACATTGGGCCGATCTACATACACACATCAGGAGCAGCAAGCATGGCCAGACATTTGGTTAAACTTTGAGGGACAAGCGAAACCACTTGCTCCGACCCAGCCGCTGATAAACTTGGAAGCAAGTCTTTTGCCAGCATAACGAGGTTCTGATAATCGTTGTAAAAGACGTGAGTAAAGTACCAGTGAGGGTTTTCGTGGATATCCAGAGAAGAGGCCAACGAACAAACCTGGTATAAGCTGTGGTATCCTTGGTGCCCTTCCCCAGGAGCACAATAGGGCGAATGCGACGAAAACCAACGGCCAAACCCGGTATAAACTGGGGTACCCTTGGTAATCTTTAGAATCATTTTGGAGAAAGCTGGGGTGCCGAGGCAAAAGCAGGAGATATAAGAGGACTTTGGGGTTAAAGCGAGCAAGTGAATCCAGGTCTAAGCCGGAGTTGTACCACTCGCATACCTAGGGCCAGATACAGGCTTGCACAGCGGCACGAGGTTAACCGATAGTATCTGAATTGATGTCTCAAGGCGCTTAGCGAACGGGACGAGTCGAAGAGAATATTGGACAACTGGAACCACGGACACTTGGCATAAGTGGCAACCACCATCACAAGCGACAACGAGGAGTAGATTTGACTATTAATATTGTAAATCTCGAAGTATTCGGGCGAACCGGCAAAATAAATATTTAAACTTAAATCCATAGATTTCTTATTTATCGCAAGTGCTGCAAACTATAAATTTGTTGGCACGAACTCCTGGTCGATCGAGCTAGACCCGGCGAAGCCAATAGGTTCGTTACAACTGGCGCCCAACGTGGGGTCCCAAGTAAGAGAGTGGAGCTTCCGTTTTGAAGGCACTACAAAGCCGCTAGAATTTCTAGAGCAGGTGGAATGGTCAGCCGACATATACGGGCTAGACATTGATTTTGTCCCCAGATCTGCTCAAGGGCATGGCTCTGAAGTGGTATGTGTCGCTAGCTTTAATGAATATTTTCTTTAACTTTAATGCGACCACTATACCGAACACCTGAGAACCAACTCAGACCAATTTACGAAAACAGCCTACCCGATCTGCGAGCATACGCTAGGCCAAATCAGTGCACTTGCCTGCCCGAACTGATGCAACTGGCTGACGAGTTCGAGGAACTGGAGTGAAACTAAACAGCAGTCTACAGGATAAGGGCGCACACCTGTCAGCGACGGTCCAAATCGTCGCTGGACAGTACAAGGCCACGATCGACCAGCGAAAGCCTGGCAACAGCCTGGATGGTGTTGGGGAAAGGAGTGCAACACGCAGGCAGGTACGGCTAGCAGACGGCCGAAACAGCATGGTGTCTGAACAAATAGACATCGAACTCGCGATGGGCACGAGCAAAATTACGCTGATACTCCTCATCTTGCCAGTAGTAATTGATAACCTGGTGTTTGGATGGGACTTCCTCACACGCATGAGCACTAAACTCGAGTGTACCGGCTTGCGCGTGGAAATCCCAGCACGGCAGAGGAATCGCGGATGGTTGGAGGAACGACTATCGACGACTGCAGTGGTCACGACCGAGGAAAATCAAGTTAAATCACGAGAGCAAGCACAGGCGGAGGTAAAACAAGGAAAATTACGAGAACAAGCAAAAGCAGAGGCAACACGAGCAACGGAAGAGATACAAGCAAGGAACACGGAGCCCAAAAGAACATACATGGCCGAAAAACCGGCAATACATCCAGCTGCAGGGGTAAATACATTCCTGCAGGCGGAGTTGGCCGCATTGGAGACCATGTCAGGCACATCGCCCATCACCGATCATCGCATCGGGATGAGCGATAATCGACCAATAAAGTAAAGATATTTCCCGAAAAATCCAAAAATGCAGGAAGAAATAAACAACCAGGTAGATGCACTTCTAGAAAAGGGCTGTATAGAAGCGTCAAATATCGCTCCACTCGTCATGGTCCGTAAAAAAAACGGGCAAATGGAGACTATGCGAGGACTTCCGACAGCTGAACAGTCGCGCTATAAAAGATGTATATCCGTTGCCAAGAGAACATCACATCCTAGATCAGCTGAGGAAAGCGCAGTACATAACCAGTTTAGATCTTAAGGATGGCTACTGGCAAATACAGAAGGAAAAGGACAGTCGGCCACTGACAGCGTTCACAGTACCAGGAAAATGACTGTTCCAATGGAAGGTAATGCCATTTGGACTCCATTCGGCACCAGCAACGTTTCAACAGGCTCTGGATCGCGTCATCGTGCCAGAAATGATGCCACACGCTCTCGCCCACCTGGACGACATAATCGTCAATGGAAAAACAAATGAACACATGGCCAATCTACGAGAAGTGTTTCGGCGACTAAAGGCAGCGAACCTGAGGATCAACGTGGACAAGTGCGATGTTTTAGAGCAAGAGCTGAAATACTTGGGACACCACGTAACCGAGCAAGGCATCCGGACGAATCCGGAAAAAGTGGCAGCAATAGCAGAACTAAAAACGCCAACGAACGTTAAAGAACTGGGGCAGTACCTGGGCGTAGCGTCGTGGTATCGACGAAGGGTACCACTTCACTGTCGTGACCGATCACATGGCACTGAAGTGGCTGAATTCCATAGAAAGCCCATCCGGGCGGATTGCCAAGTGGGCCCTCGAACTCCATCAGTACGAACCCCAGCAGTACGAACTCGACTTATCATACCGGACGACGTCTGCAGACGAATGACAGACAAAGAGGCAGCGACAAAGTGCAGATTGATTTAACAAATGATCAAGAAAATAGAAATATATACCAGCAAATACCCAGACTACATGACAAAGTCATAGGCACTATACCGGCATATTCCCCACAGAGCAGGACACGAGGATGTAGTTTCATGGAAGCTCTGCTGCCCAGCAACAAACGAGAACGTGTGCTCCAAGAAAACCACGACACGCCATTAGCAGGACACACAGGTCGCCGGAAAACGATATCTAGAGTCGAAGCACGATATTACTGGCCTGGACTGTACAGAGATGTACGCGCACACGTGCAGCGCTACGAGACCTGCGCACGCTACAAACCCAGACAACTGAAAACAGCGGCAAAAATGCAATGTATTCTTTTCTCGATACCTTAATTCCCATGTCCCTTTATTTTAATTTCAATATATTTCTATACAAGGTTTGCAAGCGAATTATTTCTGTATCTGTTTGATGTTCACCTCTCCTCGCATTAAAGTCTCCGATCTCGACATCGTTCTCAAGAAGCCAGCTGTATACATCCTCGTAATTGTGTTTCCAATTGTTACAGTTCAGGTACATGGGTAGCAGTCAGCCTAATTTGGCCCAACTGCGGTGAAATAGAGGTGACGCATGACTGTGTATGAAATGAGCTTATGCTCTTACTAATCCCAAAAACCTGACCTCCGCTTGCACTCTTGAGAATCTTCTTCGTGCTGACATCCAGTATAAAGTATGCTAAGAAAAATATTTTTCAAATTGCAAGGAGTTATTTTCAACGAATGTTTCAATCAGCAAAAATATATCAAATTTGTTTACAAATGAAGAAAATTTACTAAATAGGCTCCCATTGGCGATCCCTGCTACATTAAGAATACATGTATTTTCTACAATATTTGTATTACTATATTTATGTTTTAGTTTATTGACTCCCTAAACTAGAAAGTCGAGCTGCATATGAAAATTGGGTGATATTCTTAATTCTTTTTATGCGAGCTGTCCTTATGCACAAGTGTTGTTTGCTTAAAAATGCATTTACTTTTCTTGAATATTAATTTTATTGCCTTTGATCAGAATTTTTTGCTGCTGCGAGCTCCTTTTTCAGCTGTAAAAGAACAGTTTTCTGCTCCTGTCTCTAGAAGCTTAGGTCCTTTTCAATGTAGATGTTAGTCCCAGCAAGCTTTCTAGCATTTTCAAGGCTTCATTAACCAAAGCTGTCGTGCCCAACTCCGCAATAATGCCCACCTTATTGCGTCTTTCGAATAATATTTGGGTGCTCCCATCCAAAGCTTGATCAATTTGCAGTTTCTTCTGTAGCAGTTCCATAATTCCCTCCTTTGTCCCCTTTTTTGCTCACACCCTTGACGATCAGATTTTTGCTTCGGCTCTGGTCTGCTATTCTTGTCAGTATCTTTCTGTCTAGGCTTCTCTCACTTTTCAGCTTTTCTATTTTCGTCTTCAAGACAATAGTTTTGTCCTGAAGAGCCTGAATCTTTTCTTTAACGCCTCCCAGTTGTTTTTTGAGATATTGGGAAATATCGGCTTTTGAGGCTAGGTTTTCGCTTAACGCAGTGAGCTTCTCATCAATCTTGCAACCCTTTTGCTGGATTCCAAGGAGTAGGTCGCCAATTGTGTGATCTGGTGACAGATCTGCACCCTTACGCTTTTCCTGGTGTATCGGCTGGTTAGCAGGCGTTGAAGTTGCCGAAATTTTGACTGCTAGATGGCGCTGCACTAAAAATAGCTTTACAGCTCAAATTAAATGATATGGTAACCCTGCGCCACAGATTTGGAATTCGCACACTTGTCGGATAATGTGGGACACGATCAGCTGTAGTTGCAGTCTGCTATTTCATACAAAATGTATAAATCGCTCATCAAATTGATTTTTGTTGTTGTTCAAGTCCGCGTTTATAACGCCAGATTATAATATTGCTGATTTCTGCCCAGGACTGGGAGCAATGAGCAAGATTCGATGCGTACGGTGTACTTCGCAGTATCCTATCTGGTATATACCACTCCACTTATGTTTACACTGTCTCAAAGTGCTCCAAATTGCAGGGAAGCTGGAGCTCAACGGTACGCACAACTACTCGCTATACAACACAAGCCTATGTACATATGATATACACATAAGTGTATTGCTTGGATTGTCCAAAAAGAGGGAAAACCAAACCAAGTGCTCGTCTTCTGTAGTGTAGAAACTAAGTTGCGTATTTCGGCGATATGTAATGAATGTTTGAATAGAGAAAAAAGTGTGTTTTAAAAGTTAATATTAATCCTGTTAGCGGCGTTTTGCGGCTCTTGCGGTTCTTTAAACTTGTAGATGAGCCAAATTGATGTACGGTCTTTTATTAATAGGAATTAAGTTATTATAACCATCATTAACCAAAAATTTTATGCATACATTGTTAACACCATTTACTTTAAAAATATTTCAAGAAATCCCAATTCCCTTTCAAATTTTAGCTTTTTATTCACAGCTCTCGAAACTCTATTTTATGATCACGTATTCGCTATGTTGCCATATATGGGCGGTCGGGATAGGCGTGTTCAAATTAATTTAAACTTTTGTTTAAATTGTGAGGAGCCGTATTGGCTCCTCCGCTTAGCGGCGAATTCACTTTCACGGCTGCGCTCACGGCGCTCTCGCTCTAACACACGTAGCCAGCAAATGCTACGTGTCGCACAGAGAGCGGCCGCCGTTAGTGCTGATCGCGCGCCGCTGGAGATAAGCTATCGCCGTGAGTGCGTGAAGAATGCATTCGATGATAAGCAGCACTCGTTTGCACTGGCGGCGAGCAAGCGTAGCGTCAGTAGTTTACTGTTGTTGGTTGGCGAGCATCAGCCGATTTCGCCGTTAGTTAGAAGCTGACGTCGACGCCAAAATCAAGCTTAGCAACAACGCTGCTGTATGCACCGCTATACGAGAGTTTTGAGAGTTTGCCGTCGCCGTGGCCCCCGATCTAGCCACCAAGCGGGACCTGCCGGCAGAGACAATAAAAGCCGAGATCTGCGTGGGAACTGGACAGTCAAGTGAAGGACAGTCAAGTGAATTACCGTCAAGTGAACGAGTCAAGTGCGTAAAAAGAAAAGTACAAGTATAGTGCGGGCGAAGTGTCGCTGAGGGATATTACAAGTACAAGCAACGAACGCGTCCTAACATTGGGCCGATCTACATACACACATCAGGAGCAGCAAGCATGGCCAGACATTTGGTTAAACTTTGAGGGACAAGCGAAACCACTTGCTCCGACCCAGCCGCTGATAAACTTGGAAGCAAGTCTTTTGCCAGCATAACGAGGTTCTGATAATCGTTGTAAAAGACGTGAGTAAAGTACCAGTGAGGGTTTTCGTGGATATCCAGAGAAGAGGCCAACGAACAAACCTGGTATAAGCTGTGGTATCCTTGGTGTCCTTCCCCAGGAGCACAATAGGGCGAATGCGACGAAAACCAACGGCCAAACCCGGTATAAACTGGGGTACCCTTGGTAATCTTTAGAATCATTTTGGAGAAAGCTGGGGTGCCGAGGCAAAAGCAGGAGATATAAGAGGACTTTGGGGTTAAAGCGAGCAAGTGAATCCAGGTCTAAGCCGGAGTTGTACCACTCGCATACCTAGGGCCAGATACAGGCTTGCACAGCGGCACGAGGTTAACCGATAGTATCTGAATTGATGTCTCAAGGCGCTTAGCGAACGGGACGAGTCGAAGAGAATATTGGACAACTGGAACCACGGACACTTGGCATAAGTGGCAACCACCATCACAAGCGACAACGAGGAGTAGATTTGACTATTAATATTGTAAATCTCGAAGTATTCGGGCGAACCGGCAAAATAAATATTTAAACTTAAATCCATAGATTTCTTATTTATCGCAAGTGCTGCAAACTATAAATTTGTTGGCACGAACTCCTGGTCGATCGAGCTAGACCCGGCGAAGCCAATAGGTTCGTTACAACTGGCGCCCAACGTGGGGTCCCAAGTAAGAGAGTGGAGCTTCCGTTTTGAAGGCACTACAAAGCCGCTAGAATTTCTAGAGCAGGTGGAATGGTCAGCCGACATATACGGGCTAGACATTGATTTTGTCCCCAGATCTGCTCAAGGGCATGGCTCTGAAGTGGTATGTGTCGCTAGCTTTAATGAATATTTTCTTTAACTTTAATGCGACCACTATACCGAACACCTGAGAACCAACTCAGACCAATTTACGAAAACAGCCTACCCGATCTGCGAGCATACGCTAGGCCAAATCAGTGCACTTGCCTGCCCGAACTGATGCAACTGGCTGACGAGTTCGAGGAACTGGAGTGAAACTAAACAGCAGTCTACAGGATAAGGGCGCACACCTGTCAGCGACGGTCCAAATCGTCGCTGGACAGTACAAGGCCACGATCGACCAGCGAAAGCCTGGCAACAGCCTGGATGGTGTTGGGGAAAGGAGTGCAACACGCAGGCAGGTACGGCTAGCAAACGGCCGAAACAGCATGGTGTCTGAACAAATAGACATCGAACTCGCGATGGGCACGAGCAAAATTACGCTGATACTCCTCATCTTGCCAGTAGTAATTGATAACCTGGTGTTTGGATGGGACTTCCTCACACGCATGAGCACTAAACTCGAGTGTACCGGCTTGCGCGTGGAAATCCCAGCACGGCAGAGGAATCGCGGATGGTTGGAGGAACGACTATCGACGACTGCAGTGGTCACGACCGAGGAAAATCAAGTTAAATCACGAGAGCAAGCACAGGCGGAGGTAAAACAAGGAAAATTACGAGAACAAGCAAAAGCAGAGGCAACACGAGCAACGGAAGAGATACAAGCAAGGAACACGGAGCCCAAAAGAACATACATGGCCGAAAAACCGGCAATACATCCAGCTGCAGGGGTAAATACATTCCTGCAGGCGGAGTTGGCCGCATTGGAGACCATGTCAGGCACATCGCCCATCACCGATCATCGCATCGGGATGAGCGATAATCGACCAATAAAGTAAAGATATTTCCCGAAAAATCCAAAAATGCAGGAAGAAATAAACAACCAGGTAGATGCACTTCTAGAAAAGGGCTGTATAGAAGCGTCAAATATCGCTCCACTCGTCATGGTCCGTAAAAAAAACGGGCAAATGGAGACTATGCGAGGACTTCCGACAGCTGAACAGTCGCGCTATAAAAGATGTATATCCGTTGCCAAGAGAACATCACATCCTAGATCAGCTGAGGAAAGCGCAGTACATAACCAGTTTAGATCTTAAGGATGGCTACTGGCAAATACAGAAGGAAAAGGACAGTCGGCCACTGACAGCGTTCACAGTACCAGGAAAATGACTGTTCCAATGGAAGGTAATGCCATTTGGACTCCATTCGGCACCAGCAACGTTTCAACAGGCTCTGGATCGCGTCATCGTGCCAGAAATGATGCCACACGCTCTCGCCCACCTGGACGACATAATCGTCAATGGAAAAACAAATGAACACATGGCCAATCTACGAGAAGTGTTTCGGCGACTAAAGGCAGCGAACCTGAGGATCAACGTGGACAAGTGCGATGTTTTAGAGCAAGAGCTGAAATACTTGGGACACCACGTAACCGAGCAAGGCATCCGGACGAATCCGGAAAAAGTGGCAGCAATAGCAGAACTAAAAACGCCAACGAACGTTAAAGAACTGGGGCAGTACCTGGGCGTAGCGTCGTGGTATCGACGAAGGGTACCACTTCACTGTCGTGACCGATCACATGGCACTGAAGTGGCTGAATTCCATAGAAAGCCCATCCGGGCGGATTGCCAAGTGGGCCCTCGAACTCCATCAGTACGAACCCCAGCAGTACGAACCCCAGCAGTACGAACTCGACTTATCATACCGGACGACGTCTGCAGACGAATGACAGACAAAGAGGCAGCGACAAAGTGCAGATTGATTTAACAAATGATCAAGAAAATAGAAATATATACCAGCAAATACCCAGACTACATGACAAAGTCATAGGCACTATACCGGCATATTCCCCACAGAGCAGGACACGAGGATGTAGTTTCATGGAAGCTCTGCTGCCCAGCAACAAACGAGAACGTGTGCTCCAAGAAAACCACGACACGCCATTAGCAGGACACACAGGTCGCCGGAAAACGATATCTAGAGTCGAAGCACGATATTACTGGCCTGGACTGTACAGAGATGTACGCGCACACGTGCAGCGCTACGAGACCTGCGCACGCTACAAACCCAGACAACTGAAAACAGCGGCAAAAATGCAATGTATTTTTTTCTCGATACCTTAATTCCCATGTCCCTTTATTTTAATTTCAATATATTTCTATACAAGGTTTGCAAGCGAATTATTTCTGTATCTGTTTGATGTTCACCTCTCCTCGCATTAAAGTCTCCGATCTCGACATCGTTCTCAAGAAGCCAGCTGTATACATCCTCGTAATTGTGTTTCCAATTGTTACAGTTCAGGTACATGGGTAGCAGTCAGCCTAATTTGGCCCAACTGCGGTGAAATAGAGGTGACGCATGACTGTGTATGAAATGAGCTTATGCTCTTACTAATCCCAAAAACCTGACCTCCGCTTGCACTCTTGAGAATCTTCTTCGTGCTGACATCCAGTATAAAGTATGCTAAGAAAAATATTTTTCAAATTGCAAGGAGTTATTTTCAACGAATGTTTCAATCAGCAAAAATATATCAAATTTGTTTACAAATGAACAAAATTTACTAAATAGGCTCCCATTGGCGATCCCTGCTACTCTAAGAATACATGTATTTTCTACAATATTTGTATTACTATATTTATGTTTTAGTTTATTGACTCCCTAAACTAGAAAGTCGAGCTGCATATGAAAATTGGGTGATATTCTTAATTCTTTTTATGCGAGCTGTCCTTATGCACAAGTGTTGTTTGCTTAAAAATGCATTTACTTTTCTTGAATATTAATTTTATTGCCTTTGATCAGAATTTTTTGCTGCTGCGAGCTCCTTTTTCAGCTGTAAAAGAACAGTTTTCTGCTCCTGTCTCTAGAAGCTTAGGTCCTTTTCAATGTAGATGTTAGTCCCAGCAAGCTTTCTAGCATTTTCAAGGCTTCATTAACCAAAGCTGTCGTGCCCAACTCCACAATAATGCCCACCTTATTGCGTCTTTCGAATAATATTTGGGTGCTCCCATCCAAAGCTTGATCAATTTGCAGTTTCTTCTGTAGCAGTTCCATAATTCCCTCCTTTGTCCCCTTTTTTGCTCACACCCTTGACGATCAGAATTTTGCTTCGGCTCTGGTCTGCTATTCTTGTCAGTATCTTTCTGTCTAGGCTTCTCTCACTTTTCAGCTTTTCTATTTTCGTCTTCAAGACAATAGTTTTGTCCTGAAGAGCCTGAATCTTTTCTTTAACGCCTCCCAGTTGTTTTTTGAGATATTGGGAAATATCGGCTTTTGAGGCTAGGTTTTCGCTTAACGCAGTGAGCTTCTCATCAATCTTGCAACCCTTTTGCTGGATTCCAAGGAGTAGGTCGCCAATTGTGTGATCTGGTGACAGATCTGCACCCTTACGCTTTTCCTGGTGTATCGGCTGGTTAGCAGGCGTTGAAGTTGCCGAAATTTTGACTGCTAGATGGCGCTGCACTAAAAATAGCTTTACAGCTCAAATTAAATGATATGGTAACCCTGCGCCACAGATTTGGAATTCGCACACTTGTCGGATAATGTGGGACACGATCAGCTGTAGTTGCAGTCTGCTATTTCATACAAAATGTATAAATCGCTCATCAAATTGATTTTTGTTGTTGTTCAAGTCCGCGTTTATAACGCCAGATTATAATATTGCTGATTTCTGCCCAGGACTGGGAGCAATGAGCAAGATTCGATGCGTACGGTGTACTTCGCAGTATCCTATCTGGTATATACCACTCCACTTATGTTTACACTGTCTCAAAGTGCTCCAAATTGCAGGGAAGCTGGAGCTCAACGGTACGCACAACTACTCGCTATACAACACAAGCCTATGTACATATGATATACACATAAGTGTATTGCTTGGATTGTCCAAAAAGAGGGAAAACCAAACCAAGTGCTCGTCTTCTGTAGTGTAGAAACTAAGTTGCGTATTTCGGCGATATGTAATGAATGTTTGAATAGAGAAAAAAGTGTGTTTTAAAAGTTAATATTAATCCTGTTAGCGGCGTTTTGCGGCTCTTGCGGTTCTTTAAACTTGTAGATGAGCCAAATTGATGTACGGTCTTTTATTAATAGGAATTAAGTTATTATAACCATCATTAACCAAAAATTTTATGCATACATTGTTAACACCATTTACTTTAAAAATATTTCAAGAAATCCCAATTCCCTTTCAAATTTTAGCTTTTTATTCACAGCTCTCGAAACTCTATTTTATGATCACGTATTCGCTATGTTGCCATATATGGGCGGTCGGGATAGGCGTGTTCAAATTAATTTAAACTTTTGTTTAAATTGTGAGGAGCCGTATTGGCTCCTCCGCTTAGCGGCGAATTCACTTTCACGGCTGCGCTCACGGCGCTCTCGCTCTAACACACGTAGCCAGCAAATGCTACGTGTCGCACAGAGAGCGGCCGCCGTTAGTGCTGATCGCGCGCCGCTGGAGATAAGCTATCGCCGTGAGTGCGTGAAGAATGCATTCGATGATAAGCAGCACTCGTTTGCACTGGCGGCGAGCAAGCGTAGCGTCAGTAGTTTACTGTTGTTGGTTGGCGAGCATCAGCCGATTTCGCCGTTAGTTAGAAGCTGACGTCGACGCCAAAATCAAGCTTAGCAACAACGCTGCTGTATGCACCGCTATACGAGAGTTTTGAGAGTTTGCCGTCGCCGTGGCCCCCGATCTAGCCACCAAGCGGGACCTGCCGGCAGAGACAATAAAAGCCGAGATCTGCGTGGGAACTGGACAGTCAAGTGAAGGACAGTCAAGTGAATTACCGTCAAGTGAACGAGTCAAGTGCGTAAAAAGAAAAGTACAAGTATAGTGCGGGCAAAGTGTCGTTGAGGGATATTACAAGTACAAGCAACGAACGCGTCCTAACATTGGGCCGATCTACATACACACATCAGGAGCAGCAAGCATGGCCAGACATTTGGTTAAACTTTGAGGGACAAGCGAAGCCACTTGCTCCGACCCAGCCACTGATAAACTTGGAAGCAAGTCTTTTGCCAGCATAACGAGGTTCTGATAATCGTTGTAAAAGACGTGAGTAAAGTGCCAGTGAGGGTTTTCGTGGATATCCAGAGAAGAGGCCAACGAACAAACCTGGTATAAGCTGTGGTATCCTTGGTGTCCTTCCCCAGGAGTACAATAGGGCGAATGCGACGAAAACCAACGGCCAAACCCGGTATAAACTGGGGTACCCTTGGTAATCTTTAGAATCATTTTGGAGAAAGCTGGGGTGCCGAGGCAAAAGCAGGAGATATAAGAGGACTTTGGGGTTAAAGCGAGCAAGTGAATCCAGGTCTAAGCCGGAGTTGTACCACTCGCATACCTAGAGCCAGATACAGGCTTGCACAGCGGCACGAGGTTAACCGATAGTATCCGAATTGATGTCTCAAGGCGCTTAGCGAACGGAACGAGTCGAAGAGAATATTGGACAACTGGAACCACGGACACTTGGCATAAGTGGCAACCACCATCACAAGCGACAACGAGGAGTAGATTTGACTATTAATATTGTAAATCTCGAAGTATTCGGGCGAACCGGCAAAATAAATATTTAAACTTAAATCCATAGATTTCTTATTTATCGCAAGTGCTGCAAACTATAAATTTGTTGGCACGAACTCCTGGTCGATCGAGCTAGACCCGGCGAAGCCAATAGGTTCGTTACAACTGGCGCCCAACGTGGGGTCCCAAGTAAGAGAGTGGAGCTTCCGTTTTGAAGGCACTACAAAGCCGCTAGAATTTCTAGAGCAGGTGGAATGGTCAGCCGACATATACGGGCTAGACATTGATTTTGTCCCCAGATCTGCTCAAGGGCATGGCTCTGAAGTGGTATGTGTCGCTAGCTTTAATAAATATTTTCTTTAACTTTAATGCGACCACTATACCGAACACCTGAGAACCAACTCAGACCAATTTACGAAAACAGCCTACCCGATCTGCGAGCATACGCTAGGCCAAATCAGTGCACTTGCCTGCCCGAACTGATGCAACTGGCTGACGAGTTCGAGGAACTGGAGTGAAACTAAACAGCAGTCTACAGGACGAGGGCGCACACCTGTCAGCGACGGTCCAAATCGTCGCTGGACAGTACAAGGCCACGATCGACCAGCGAAAGCCTGGCAACAGCATTGGATGGTGTTGGGGAAAGGAGTGCAACACGCAGGCAGGTACGGCTAGCAAACGGCCGAAACAGCATGGTGTCTGAACAAATAGACATCGAACTCGTGATGGGCACGATCAAAATCACGCTGATACTCCTCATCTTGCCAGTAGTAATTGATAACCTGGTGCTTGGATGGGACTTCCTCACACGCATGAGCACTAAACGCGAGTGTACCGGCTTGCGCGAGGAAATCCCAGCACGGCAGAGGAATGGCGGATGGATGGAGGAACGACTATCGACGACTGCAGTGGTCACGACCGAGGAAAATCAAGGAACACGGAGCCCAAAAGAACATACATGGCCGAAAAACCGGCAATACATCCAGCTGCAGGGGTAAATACATTCCTGCAGGCGGAGTTGGCCGCATTCGAGACCATGTCAGGCACATCGCCCATCACCGATCATCGCATCGGGATGAGCGATGATCGACCAATAAATTAAAGATATTTCCCGAAAAATCCAAAAATGCAGGAAGAAATAAACAACCAGGTAGATGCACTTCTAGAAAAGGGCTGTATAGAAGCGTCAAATATCGCTCCACTCGTCATGGTCCGTAAAAAAAACGGGCAAATGGAGACTATGTGAAGACTTCCGACAGCTGAACAGTCGCGCTATAAAAGATGTATATCCGTTGCCAAGAGAACACCATATCCTAGATCAGCTGAGGAAAGCGCAGTATATAACCAGTTTAGATCTTAAGGATGGCTACTGGCAAATACAGAAGGAAAAGGACAGTCGGCCACTGACAGCGTTCACAGTACCAGGAAAATGACTGTTCCAATGGAAGGTAATGCCAGCAACGTTTCAACAGGCTCTGGATCGCGTCATCGTGCCAGAAATGATGCCACACGCTCTCGCCCACCTGGACGACTTAATCGTCAATGGAAAAACAAATGAACACATGGCCAATCTACGAGAAGTGTTTCGGCGACTAAAGGCAGCGAACCTGAGGATCAACGTGGACAAGTGCGATGTTTTAGAGCAAGAGCTGAAATACTTGGGACACCACGTAACCGAGCAAGGCATCCGGACGGATCCGGAAAAAGTGGCAGCAATAGCAGAACTAAAAACGCCAACGAACGTTAAAGAACTGGGGCAGTACCTGGGCGTAGCGTCGTGGTATCGACGAAGGGTACCACTTCACTGTCGTGACCGATCACATGGCACTGAAGTGGCTGAATTCCATAGAAAGCTGTCGTGCCCAACTCCGCAATAATGCCCACCTTATTGCGTCTTTCGAATAATATTTGGGTGCTCCCATCCAAAGCTTGATCAATTTGCAGTTTCTTCTGTAGCAGTTCCATAATTCCCTCCTTTGTCCCCTTTTTTGCTCACACCCTTGACGATCAGAATTTTGCTTCGGCTCTGGTCTGCTATTCTTGTCAGTATCTTTCTGTCTAGGCTTCTCTCACTTTTCAGCTTTTCTATTTTCGTCTTCAAGACAATAGTTTTGTCCTGAAGAGCCTGAATCTTTTCTTTAACGCCTCCCAGTTGTTTTTTGAGATATTGGGAAATATCGGCTTTTGAGGCTAGGTTTTCGCTTAACGCAGTGAGCTTCTCATCAATCTTGCAACCCTTTTGCTGGATTCCAAGGAGTAGGTCGCCAATTGTGTGATCTGGTGACAGATCTGCACCCTTACGCTTTTCCTGGTGTATCGGCTGGTTAGCAGGCGTTGAAGTTGCCGAAATTTTGACTGCTAGATGGCGCTGCACTAAAAATAGCTTTACAGCTCAAATTAAATGATATGGTAACCCTGCGCCACAGATTTGGAATTCGCACACTTGTCGGATAATGTGGGACACGATCAGCTGTAGTTGCAGTCTGCTATTTCATACAAAATGTATAAATCGCTCATCAAATTGATTTTTGTTGTTGTTCAAGTCCGCGTCTATAACGCCAGATTATAATATTGCTGATTTCTGCCCAGGACTGGGAGCAATGAGCAAGATTCGATGCGTACGGTGTACTTCGCAGTATCCTATCTGGAATATACCACTCCACTTATGTTTACACTGTCTCAAAGTGCTCCAAATTGCAGGCAAGCTGGAGCTCAACGGTACGCACAACTACTCGCTATACAACACAAGCCTATGTACATATGATATACACATAAGTGTATTGCTTGGATTGTCCAAAAAGAGGGAAAACCAAACCAAGTGCTCGTCTTCTGTAGTGTAGAAACTAAGTTGCGTATTTCGGCGATATGTAATGAATGTTTGAATAGAGAAAAAAGTGTGTTTTAAAAGTTAATATTAATCCTGTTAGCGGCGTTTTGCGGCTCTTGCGGTTCTTTAAACTTGTAGATGAGCCAAATTGATGTACGGTCTTTTATTAATAGGAATTAAGTTATAATAACCATCATTAACCAAAAATTTTATGCATATATTGTTAACACCATTTACTTTAAAAATATTTCAAGAAATCCCAATTCCCTTTCAAATTTTAGCTTTTTATTCACAGCTCTCGAAACTCTATTTTATGATCACGTATTCGCTATGTTGCCATATATGGGCGGTCGGGATAGGCGTGTTCAAATTAATTTAAACTTTTGTTTAAATTGTGAGGATCCGTATTGGCTCCTCCGCTTAGCGGCGAATTCACTTTCACGGCTGCGCTCACGGCGCTCTCGCTCTAACACACGTAGCCAGCAAATGCTACGTGTCGCACAGAGAGCGGCCGCCGTTAGTGCTGATCGCGCGCCGCTGGAGATAAGCTATCGCCGTGAGTGCGTGAAGAATGCATTCGATGATAAGCAGCACTCGTTTGCACTGGCGGCGAGCAAGCGTAGCGTCAGTAGTTTACTGTTGTTGGTTGGCGAGCATCAGCCGATTTCGCCGTTAGTTAGAAGCTGACGTCGACGCCAAAATCAAGCTTAGCAACAACGCTGCTGTATGCACCGCTATACGAGAGTTTTGAGAGTTTGCCGTCGCCGTGGCCCCCGATGTAGCCACCAAGCGGGACCTGCCGGCAGAGACAATAAAAGCCGAGATCTGCGTGGGAACTGGACAGTCAAGTGAAGAACAGTCAAGTGAATTACCGTCAAGTGAACGAGTCAAGTGCGTAAAAAGAAAAGTACAAGTATAGTGCGGGCAAAGTGTCGTTGAGGGATATTACAAGTACAAGCAACGAACGCGTCCTAACATTGGGCCGATCTACATACACACATCAGGAGCAGCAAGCATGGCCAGACATTTGGTTAAACTTTGAGGGACAAACGAAGCCACTTGCTCCGACCCAGCCACTGATAAACTTGGAAGCAAGTCTTTTGACAGCAGAACGAGGTTCTGATAATCGTTGTAAAAGACGTGAGTAAAGTGCCAGTGAGGGTTTTCGTGGATATCCAGAGAAGAGGCCAACGAACAAACCTGGTATAAGCTGTGGTATCCTTGGTGTCCTTCCCCAGGAGTACAATAGGGCGAATGCGACGAAAACCAACGGCCAAACCCGGTATAAACTGGGGTACCCTTGGTAATCTTTAGAATCATTTTGGAGAAAGCTGGGGTGCCGAGGCAAAAGCAGGAGATATAAGAGGACTTTGGGGCTAAAGCGAGCAAGTGAATCCAGGTCTAAGCCGGAGTTGTACCACTCGCATACCTAGAGCCAGATACAGGCTTGCACAGCGGCACGAGGTTAACCGATAGTATCCGAATTGATGTCTCAAGGCGCTTAGCGAACGGAACGAGTCGAAGAGAATATTGGACAACTGGAACCACGGACACTTGGCATAAGTGGCAACCACCATCACAAGCGACAACGAGGAGTAGATTTGACTATTAATATTGTAAATCTCGAAGTATTCGGGCGAACCGGCAAAATAAATATTTAAACTTAAATCCATAGATTTCTTATTTATCGCAAGTGCTGCAAACTATAAATTTGTTGGCACGAACTCCTGGTCGATCGAGCTAGACCCGGCGAAGCCAATAGGTTCGTTACAACTGGCGCCCAACGTGGGGTCCCAAGTAAGAGAGTGGAGCTTCCGTTTTGAAGGCACTACAAAGCCGCTAGAATTTCTAGAGCAGGTGGAATGGTCGGCCGACATATACGGGCTAGACATTGATTTTGTCCCCAGATCTGCTCAAGGGCATGGCTCTGAAGTGGTATGTGTCGCTAGCTTTAATGAATATTTTCTTTAACCTTAATGCGACCACTATACCGAACACCTGAGAACCAACTCAGACCAATTTACGAAAACAGCCTACCCGATCTGCGAGCATACGCTAGGCCAAATCAGTGCACTTGCCTGCCCGAACTGATGCAACTGGCTGACGAGTTCGAGGAACTGGAGTGAAACTAAACAGCAGTCTACAGGACGAGGGCGCACACCTGTCAGCGACGGTCCAAATCGTCGCTGGACAGTACAAGGCCACGATCGACCAGCGAAAGCCTGGCAACAGCATTGGATGGTGTTGGGGAAAGGAGTGCAACACGCAGGCAGGTACGGCTAGCAAACGGCCGAAACAGCATTGTGTCTGAACAAATAGACATCGAACTCGTGATGGGCACGATCAAAATCACGCTGATACTCCTCATCTTGCCAGTAGTAATTGATAGCCTGGTGCTTGGATGGGACTTCCTCACACGCATGAGCACTAAACTCGAGTGTACCGGCTTGCGCGAGGAAATCCCAGCACGGCAGATGAATGGCGGATGGATGGAGGAACGACTATCGACGACTGCAGTGGTCACGACCGAGGAAAATCAAGGAACACGGAGCCCAAAAGAACATACATGGCCGAAAAGCCGGCAATACATCCAGCTGTAGGGGTAAATACATTCCTGCAGGGGGAGTTGGCCGCATTCGAGACCATGTCAGGCACATCGCCCATCACCGATCATCGCATCGGGATGAGCGATGATCGACTAATAAAGTAAAGATATTTCCCGAAAAATCCAAAAATGCAGGAAGAAATAAACAACCAGGTAGATGCACTTCTAGAAAAGGGCTGTATAGAAGCGTCAAATATCGCTCCACTCGTCATGGTCCGTAAAAAAAACGGGCAAATGGAGACTATGTGAGGACTTCCGACAGCTGAACAGTCGCGCTATAAAAGATGTATATCCGTTGCCAAGAGAACACCATATCCTAGATCAGCTGAGGAAAGCGCAGTACATAACCAGTTTAGATCTTAAGGATGGCTACTAGCAAATACAGAAGGAAAAGGACAGTCGGCCACTGACAGCGTTCACAGTACCAGGAAAATGACTGTTCCAATGGAAGGTAATGCCATTTGGACTCCATTCGGCACCAGCAACGTTTCAACAGGCTCTGGATCGCGTCATCGTGCCAGAAATGATGCCACACGCTCTCGCCCACCTGGACGACATAATCGTCAATGGAAAAACAAATGAAGAACACATGGCCAATCTACGAGAAGTGTTTCGGCGACTAAAGGCAGCGAACCTGAGGATCAACGTGGACAAGTGCGATGTTCCAGTCCAGCAGTACGAGCCCCAGCACACTATAGGTAATTTCGACACTTTTTCGGATATAAAGTCGTTTTTTCAAAGTATTTAAATTAACTAACTCTTGTTGGTAATCTATTAGGAATACCCCAAACCACAATGTTGCATACCAGAAATGTTAACATTGCATTCTGCTGTTAAGATAACAGCTGTTAAAACAGCTGCTCCAAACGAAAACCACGTGCTCATAAATTTTGCAACAAATTCGGTGAAGTTTGAGTGGCTCAAGTTCTTTCAAATTGATATTAGTGAATGCAATTTATAATGAATAGTGATCAGTGTGGTTTGTACTTTATGTTGGTTAACCTGTCCTGTTGGTATTGTACGTGTTGTCTATTGTAAGTGTCAATAAAGAGACGTCCCAAATTTTTTTTTTTTTTTTTCAAAACTTTATCTTTGGGAAGAGTTTTAAAAGTTTGTCCACACTTGTCCACCAAGTGACTATAGACATGTAGTAGAGTAATTAATTGTGAACACGTAACAGTTAATTTTAGATCCTACTTTTTCCGATTCTTTCAAAAATTTAACTTTCTAGCACATAGCTGTATTTAAGCAATGACAGTCAGCTTTATGAATTTATGCCAGAAAAAGTAGCAATTTTACTGATTGTTCCTATAAGATCTATACGATATAGTAGTCCAATGATGACTTATTGTCAGAAGAATTTCAATCATATCTGGTGAGTTTGGCTCCGATGTATTGAAAACAACAAGATTTTCATACAAAATTTGTTTTCGACCGATAATTCCAATTATTTCTATATGATGTAGTTGTCCGATTTGGATCATATTTTACCAGAAATTTAGTAGCACAACACTCCAAATCTAAAAATTTGGAATAGATTACTCGAAAAACAAAAAAATTTGCATATCGTGAAATTAACAATAAAGGCGGTGCCACGCCCATTTTTCAATGCCAATTGTTAATTGATATTGTAAGCCCAATGCAAAAAACCAAACCAAAAAATCTTTATTCGTTCTCGAGTTATTAATTTATATCCGAAAAAGTGTCGAAATTACCTATAGTGCAACAGTACGAACTCGACTTATCATACCGGACGACGTCTGCAGCGAGACCTGCGCTACGAGACCTGCGCACGCTACAATCCCAGACAACTGAAAACAGCGGCAAAAATGCTGACGAAAATTCCGGAGGAACCATGGACTACCGTATGTGCGGATTTCGTTGGGCCACTACCACGATCGACGCACTGCAACACCATGCTCTTGGTGTTCATTGACAGGTTCTTGAAATGGACGGATTTAGTACCACTTCGAAGCGCAACAACGACGACACTTCAGAAGGCCTTCAGGGTAAGAATCTTGGCAAGATTCGGGGCGCCTAAGGTACTAATTATGGACTATGGAACACAATTCACCAGCAGAACCTTCAAATCGTTCCTTGAAGACTTGGGTGTGGAGCACCAGTTTACAGCGCTGTATACGCCACAAGAAAACCCGACAGAGCAAGCAAACCGCACCGTAAAAACGATGATAGCACAATTAGCAGGAACAAATCAACGTCGGTGGGACGAAGCACTACCAGAAATAACACTGGCAGTAAACACAAGTGTCTCCGTCAACCGGATATAGTATATTGCCACGCGGCGTAAAGAGGTTCTGCTAACCGGTGTAAAAGGCGTCGCCCCGGACCAAAGTCCAAAACGTGAGTAAAGTGCCAGTGAGGTTTTTCGTGGAAATCCAGAGAAGAGGCCAACGGATAAACCTGGTCTAAACTGGGGTATTCTTGATATCCTTCCCCAGGAGTACAATAAGGAAAATCCGAGGAGAACCAGCGGCCAGACCCGGTATAAACTGGGTAACCTTGGTAATCTTTAGGATCACGATAAGGCATTTTGGAGAGCATCATCTCTCTCTTAATTACAGGCATTATAGTCACTCATAAGGATCCCGACGCCCAAACCCGATATAAACTGGGGTAACCTTGGGTCATTCAGAGAGAGACAGGCAGGAAATCCCGAAAGACACCGACTGCTAAACCAGGTCTAAACTCGGGTAACCTCGGCGAGTTCTAGGGTCAAGACAAACCAAGACAGCCATGCTAAAGGAGTCCGGGGACCAACCTAGGCAAAACTAGGAATCCACGAGATTCTACGGAGAATAGACGGGCGGAGAATAGACGGGCGGAGAATAGACGGGCGGAGACAGACTAGTACCGGTCGACCAAATCGGGTTTAAGCTGGGGTATCCCCGGTAACGTACGCAGGACATAGCGAGCAGAAGAACAGTCACGGCGTAAACCTGGTATAAACTGGGATGCCAAAGGAAAACCAGGAGACAAACCGGAGTTGTATCACTCGCATACCTGGAACCACGGACACTTGGCATGAGTGGCAACCACCATCACAAGCGACAATGAGGAGTAGATTTAACTATTAATATTGTAAAACTCGAAGTATCCGGGCGAACCGGCAAAATATATATTAAAACTTAAATCCATTGATTTCTTATTTATAAATTTGTTGGCACGAACTCCTGGTCGACTGAGCTAGACCCAGCAAAGCCAATAGGTTCGTTACAAAATATTTAGACCGTTATATTAGCAAATATACCAAGTTTAAACTCGATAACTGCAATGTTCGACCTTATGCTAATTATTTGGTGATTCGGCTCAGTGTGCAGTGGTACAGTTAGCACAAAATTGCGCCCGACGCGCCTCAATTTTGCATGTTTTTGAAGTCAGGTGCGTTCATTGTTTTATTAATGAAAACCGGAGTGGCAGCTGTTTTTGTTTTAGAAATTGTTTTAACAATGTTCACATAATCAATTTATTATAGTCACATACCTCAACTTTGCTGGACTATATGCGAAAAGTCTATATGAAGTTGCAAGACTAAGTTAAAAATAGTGATAAAGTAATTTATTTAAAATACTAAAAAATTATAAAAACCTAAATATTTTTCTTTCGTTCGCTTTAGAATTGTCACATCTTTCAACTAAAATAAAGACAATAAGAATCAAGTAAGCCGTTTGTGTATAGTTCTATCTCAAAAATTAAAAATATTCCCAAAAAAATTATACTAACATCAAAATGGAAAATTTTCGCAAGATTCACGATCTCTACCGACCAAACGAATTAACAAAATTTAAAAATTTTCAGTTTGTTTATCTATTAGCAATTCTCTATCAAACTGCATTAGTCGTTTGACCCATTCGCATCATGACCTGTTTTATTTTTGCCATACGCATCGGTCAAACGAGCACTTTACGACGCAGCCACAACACTGGTACATTTCAACTAATAAATCTTTGTCCTAAGTGCTGTCCGAGTCCTTGTGTACCAGGAAAGCTAAGTGGTAAATCCTTGAGGATAGCAGGACAATTCCTTGCGTAACAGGATCTTTCGAATCCCTATGGATCCAACTAGCTCCACTAAGGTTTCCTATTAGGTCCCACCAGTCCCAACAAGGATCCATAGCGGGCACCACAGCTCCACAAGGATCCCCACCGGATCCCACCAGCTCCAGCAAGGATCCCTACCTACATCAGCCCAGGGGGAGTTCGTCAATTTCCCCATTCCTAAGTGACTGCTCCCAGCTTTACATGTGTAGAGACATGGATAGTGCAATTTAATTTTATTATACTATTTATTATTTTCTACCAAACCTGTGTGGCTTACGCGGTAATTAAAAAACCCGAAAATATCAAGTTTGTACAAGAATTTCCAGGTATCTGGCCCTTTCTCGGATTTCTTTCGTTCTTTCCAAACAAAGCCTTCGGCAGCTATGTGGTGGTCAAAGCAGGACGCACAAGCAGTGGCCGGATTTTGCCTGTTTTTTACAGCAGCGTGGCCCGAGCATTTTGTACAGCAACAACCAGCAGCATATTAGCTAAAGATGATAATGCACAACCACAATGCAATTTTTAGCTAGTTTTGTTGGCAATATGTCGAAGACTATATATAATTCAAGTGAAAATACGTTATTTATGTCACTTATGAATGTATGTTATCAACATGAAGTGCAAATTAACAGCAATAAGACAGAGTTGTATCATAGAGACAAAGTACACCAAAAAAAAAAAAAGAAAAACAAGACAACTCCGGTTCTCGATCTAAGAGAAAGATCAACAACATAACATTGTCGACAACGAAAATCAAAAAATTTGGAGCTTCTCACAATAAATGTATTTGTGCAATTACACTACAACAAAATAGTTACTAGTCATTAAATAATGACAGAAACCGATAAAACTGAAAGTGCAGGCAAAGCAGCAGCCTTCTACATGCGATCAAAGATGCCAGAATTCACGCCATTCATCACTCCTTGGAAAGGCTAGAAACTTACCTTGCGCAAACGAATTGCACTATCGAACAACTTTATAAGTGCATTTTCTTGAGGTCTGTAGGAGTCGAAGCCTACAATGTTCTACATAACCTATGTAGCCCAAAACTACCATCAACGCTAAAGGACGAGGAGCTGTATAGCATTTTACGCCGCCGAAGATAATATACAACGAGCGCAAACACTTTCACGTTGCGACCTGCAAACCAGAGGAGTCCGTTGCAGCGTGGTATTCGCGCGTGAAGCAGTTGGCCATGAGTTGTAAATTTTGTCCATACTTAAACGCATCATGGGACTGCAGCCTTGCATTTTTCAAGATGTGTGAGGAGAATGAGACGCTTACGTTACAGCAATCGATACGAAAAGCACTAATCATGTAATCAAATATTGTCACGAAATCCACGGTAAACATCGAAGCCGAAGGAGTCAATTTCATGAGATGTTCCAATAAGGGTACTTTAAGCAGCAGGAAGAAGTGTTGCGGATGGCGCAACCACACAGCTGCAAAATGTATATTCAAGAACAGCACTTGTCACAACGACAAAACAAATTTTGTACAAGCAGGACAAAAATAAAAGTGTCAATTACATTTTAAATCCAAAAAAACAAAGTATTGTATTTATATTGAAAATCTAATGAATATATTTTTAATACATGAAACATAATCTCTATATAACAGAATATACAAGCCATCGAAATAGATGCAGCATGTGACACAGGTGGGTCTTGTAATCTTATACTGGCGAGCTTATACAAAAGAATGCAAGTGCCACACTTGGGCGCTTCTCGTTACTGAAACAAAAATTTGCTTAGGTGTTCAAAAACGAGCTTGGAGCATATACAGGTTAGAAAATTTGATTAAAATTGGAGGCAGACGCTAAACTAGTGTTTCCCAAGCCTAGATCTCTGCCACCGATGTGAAAAATAAAGTCGAACAGAATCTTAGGGATTTGGTGAAGCTAGACATGTTAGAAGTAAAAGACAACTCAGAGTGGGGAACGCCATTAGTTACTATACTCAAGCTTAACGGCAACATACGTATGCGTGCTGACTACAAAGTCACAATAAATGAATTTAAAATTAATTTCAAATATCCTCTGCCGAGTATAAGCGAAATATTCATGTCGTTAGGAGGGAAGCTATTTACAAAGCTTGATCTATCCCAAGCATACAATCAATTGTTGCTAGACGATGAATCACAATCAATTTGTTTATGGAGCACACACATACATAGGTGTTTTAAAAGTTAATATGCTACCTTTGGCATAAAAATGGCAGCAGCCATCTTTCAGACACCAATAGAAAACTTGTTAAGAGGAATTTCTCAGATACTCGTTTATCAAGAAGGCATAACTGTTACAGGGCCTGAAACAAAATCACAGTTTTAAGAAAATTAGAATCTTTGAGATGAAACTTAATGAAGAAAAGTGTTAATTTTTTCAACCAGTGATGCAAATGGTCTCAGAAAAAATAGTGAAAGACGTCTTGCATCATTCGAGCGCCTGCGCCAACCAACGTTGCAGAAGTTAGGGCGTTCACTGGCATGGAAAACTAATATTCAAAATTCGACCTATTTGCAAATAATTCAAGTGAACGGAGGCCTGCAAATTGGCAAATTGAAATAATAAAACAAGTAAGAACGTTGAAGTCGGACGCACCCGACTGCAGAATACTATGTTCCCTGTCCTATATAATTTGATTATTTATGGGTTCCGAAAGAGACGCGAAAAAAAAAGTAATCTGTATGTCAAATTTGATGACTCTACCTGTACAGGTGTGAGAGATATAGATTTTGCTACTTTGTGGGAGGGGGTGGGGGGTCAAAAATTTTTTGATGCAGAATTTTCCAGGGAGTAAAAATTTGTCAAAATTGGTTACTCTACCTGAAATGGTGTAAGAGATATAGATTTTGCTCATTTGTGGGGGAGGGTGTGTGGTCGTCAAAAATTGTTGATGCAGTTTTATCCAGGGGGTCAACATTAGTCTCTATGCCAAATTTGGTGACTCTAGCTCTACTGGTGTGGGAGATATAGGTTTTGCTCCATTGAGGGGGTGGGGGTGGGGGGGTCCAAACATTTTTGTGCTGATCTTGACACTTTATAAATTGATGATATACACCAACATGTGTACCAAATTTGGTTGCTCAAAGATAAAGGCAAAAAAATTGCGTTCATACGGACAGACGGACATTTCGCAAACCCAATATACTATTTTTCCCTTCGGGAACATAGTATAAAAAGAAATTGGGCTCGCGAACGTATTTATGTGCACTCACACACAACAACCGTTTCATCAAAAGACACACAGATCCAATTATAAATGATTCGAACGCACATCCTGAAAATACATTATTTGAGCACAGGGCTCACTTTCTTTTCTTTCGGACGTTGATGTACTAAACGGGCAGTACATTCAAGTGGCCCAAACGACACCAAGCACGGGCTTGTTAACGCGCGGACCCAGGCAAAATGCAAACCCACCTCTCGCCCAACCGACCGAGGGGCGCGCCGCATAACGTGCGGTAACGAAGATCGCGAAACATATAAATAAGAACACACTAAATAAAAGTTCTACATAAATTAAACAATATACAAAAAACTATAGATTACACAGATAACATAAAATTGAAGTTCTAAGTAAGGAAATAGAACTAGCATTACATATTAAATGATAAAGATTGGTATAATTAGAACATATGATACGAAAAGGGTTATGGATAGCATAGTTAATGTTACAAGCTTGAAGACAAAGGGGAAGAAAGTTTTTGGAATTTCTGATAGGAACTGCAAAACTAATCTAGATAATTAATTCAGAAGAATCAATTTCTCCTTTAATTAGTTTGTGTAAAAAAATTACACCAAACATGGTTCTACGATCAGAAAGTGAAGAAAGATTTATTAGTAAAAGTCTACTACGATAAGAAGGCAAGTGAGTATTAGGATTCCAGTTAAGACCCCGGAGTGCAAAGAGAAGAAATTGTTTTTGAAACGATTCTATTCTATCCTGATGAACCTTGTTGGGGACACCAAATACAAGACCCATATTCAAGAATAGGTCGAACAAGAGAAGTATATAGAGTTTTAGTAATGTAAGGATCGTTAAATTCTTTAGACCAACGCTTAATGAAATCCAGGACACCAAAGGCACGATTAACGGTGGAAAAGATATGTTTGTCAAACTTAAGCTTGGAATCTAAAAGGATACCCAAATCATCAACCGACTCAATTCGAACAAGCGGCTTACCATTAAGAATATAACTGTTAAAAAAGGCATTCGCCTGTAAAAGGACATTACTTTACACTTACCACAATTAAGATTTAATAAATTTACCCGACACCAGGCTTGAAAACTGTCAAGATCAGTTTTCAACCTTTGACCAGATAAGAAATCAGTAGATGACAGACATAGTTTAACGTCGTCGGCATAGATCAGCACCCGAGAGTGAATTATGACATAAGGAAGGTCATTTACGAACAGAGTAAATAATAAGGGGCCAAGATGACTTCCTTGTGGTACTCCGGAAGTAACTTGAAAAGACTTAGAGACTAAGCCTTTGAAATAAACCTTTTGGGTTCTAAGAGTTATAAATAGTTAGAAATCCAAAGAATTAAGTTATTTGGAAATCCTAGAAGATGAAGTTTGTGAAGTAAAAGAGAATGATTAACAGAGTCAAAAGCCTTACTGAAATCAGTATAAATAACATCTGTTTGCATTTTAGATTGAAATCCCTTAATAACAAGAGAAGTGAATTCCAATAGGTTAGTGGTAGTAGATCTATATTTCACAAACCCATGCTGGCAGGGTGAAATTATAGATCTACATAAATGTTGAAGTTGAGAAGTTATTAATTTCTCAAAAATCTTAGGAATAGCAGACAACTTAGAAATACCTCTATAGTTCTCAACATTGGACTTGTTTCCTTTTTTATGGAGAGGAATAATAAATGACTCTTTCCAAATATTGGGGAAAGAGCACAACTCCACGGACAATTTAAAAAGAACAAATAATGGCTTAAAAATACCTTCAGCACAGTACATGAGCATCAAATAGCGAGAGAAATCCGAGGAAGAGCCAAATTCCTTGAACTTTTTGTACAATCTCGACTTTCTATTTTTTAAGTTTATCAATTCACGTGTAAACCACACAGGTTTGTTAGACCTACGAGGGTTACAAAACGGGACACAAGAATCAAATAATGAATTTAAGGTAGAATAAAAGTAATTGTTTGCACAATCCATGTCTCTACACATGTACAGCTTGGGCCAGTCAGTCTGGGATAGGAGCTGAGCAAGTTCAGTAAAATTGGTTTTCCGAAATTGACGAACTCGCTCAGCCGGTTCTCTACCAGGGCTTGGCACACTGGCTGGTAAGTCAATCAACACCTCCAAAGTTGGGTGATAAGGATCTTCAGGAGTGAATATAGGTTCAGTACGGGAGACAGAATAGAATGAGGAATCCAAGACAAAAACAAGATCAAGCATTCTATGTGAAGAATTTGGGATATCATTGATTTGACACAATGACATCCCAAATAAACTTTCAATAAAATCGTGCAGAGATGTGGGAGTCAACACGCTAGAATCCGGACTTGAAATCCAGGTAGTTCCGGCGATATTAAAGTCACCAAGAACTACAAGAAAATCACGATCAGAAACCATAGATGGGACAGATTGTATAGCAGAAGCATGCAAAGAATATATCGAAATATCGGAAGAAGGTGGAATATAAGAGCAAGTAATATAAAAGCAAAAACTGGAGATACACAATTTTACAGCAACAAATTCAATATCTATACAATTATCGATTATTACAAGCTCCGATGATAAATCAGCGTCAACAGCAATAACAACACCACCACCACAACGAGGGGTGCGATCTTTTCTATTAATGGAGAATTTGTTAGACAGGATTTCAGAATTAAGGATGTCGGGCCTTAGCCATGTTTCAGAAAAGGCACCGGCATGGAAAGGAAAAGTTAGGCTATTTAGATAAAGATTACTAAGTTTACTACAAAGACCTCTTACATTCTGATAGCCAAGTGAGAGGGAGGATGTTAGTTTTTTGAACTATCAGATATTACAAGAGGTGGGTTAGAACTACCACCGGAAGAAGGAAGTGAAATCGGAGGCCGATTTTTCTTTTTTACGGTATATTCTTTAATAACTAAGTGGTCGGGCCGGAATTCTCTGCAACAAATATTGTTGAAATATTCTGCCGGAACACTTATTTTAAATGACGAAATTTCCCGAGAATACGTAAATTTGAATTTTTCCACCGTAATGTGGGCTTTAGATTTGGCCTGTATAAAGGCCTTCACATCATCAGATGTAGTTTCAGGGGCAAGCCTGGAAACAAAGATTTGTTTCCGTGGTGGAATTCCTATAAGGGTCTTCTTAGTAACCAAAGCAGTTGCATCCAATGGAGCCACAGCATTGGTTGCTAGACCAGTTGATTCGACCGGTATATTATCACTAGGCTGTTGATCCGGATCAACAGTGTTAATAGCCAGCGAATCAGAATGCTCTACGGGGTCAGAAGGAACAACATCCATGGGTACGATGCTATTCTCGTCACTTCTGATTATTGAATTATGAGGAGAGGGGGACGATAAATTGATCAATTCTAACTGTTTATTAGTTGCGGATGTAGTGGAAGCATGTGTGGGGAGTTGCAGTTCATTGGGGCCAATAGATAGCCTAAAGTTAGCCTTCTTCCGTTTTGGAGACTCATTTAAAAATGTCATACTTTTAAATTCCTTCTCCAAGTCGGAAAAACCATCGAACAGTTTTTTGAACCGCCCGAATATGTCACCAAAGCCTTTATTAGTCTGCCTCATGAAACCCATGATGTCCCGTTCAACATCCCTACAGGATACACATGTCCACTTGAGGCCAGATTTCGACTCAATCTGGTCCACAATTATGCCGTTTAGGCCAGCACATTTTTCGTGTGACACATTATCACACAGCCAGCAGCAAACAAAGCCCATCTTAGAGTTTGCTCTAACCTGGCAATTTTTATTATAACAGACAAACATACTTGCAAAAAGGAATTTAAATTTAAGAAAATAGAATATAAAAAAGGTAAACAAAAAATAAAATATAAAGCAACTGAACCAAAAAAGACTGTAAAAAGAACAGAAGGCACCCTAGGGTTAAACAACTACCGCTGATTTGTACTTACAAACGCAATAAGAACACAAAGCGCGGGAGCGACGACCGAAACTCACAAACGGAATTCTAACAGAGAAGACCGCGACCAACACCAACAACACAACTAATGCAAGCGCGGGGGACTTTTCTGTTGTTGTGTTTAGGCACAAAATATTTTAAATTTGCAAATAAAGCACAAATAATTACAATTAAAGTCCAACACAGGTGTTTAACACAACCGAATGTAAACACAAGTCATAAATATAAAACTTGCAATTTAATAATTGCTAAGAACGGGGAAAGAAAAATGAATTGCGAGGCGCAAGAAAAAAACACGTCCGTTTGCGAAAGCGACGCGTAACGAATTGTGTCGCGATAAATCAAAACTGAATGACAATGTAAAGATTTCGACGCAAGACATCACTGAAACTCCTATCAGAGTCCTTAGACCATGGATAGATGGGGGAGTATTAAAAAAAAAATACATAAATAAATAACTCGTCAAGAAATTAGTGCATTTAAATACAAATTTTCAGAGTTTGTGGATGTTAACTATGCACTCATAATATAAAGCTTATCTTAGAATTCAAAAAACAAAAATTAAAAATATTTAATAAGTTCGAAAACCCCAGTAACAACTATGTTTAACGAAAATACACATATGCGCTCATGCAAAAAATTGTGTAGGGTCGCAATGAGTCTTTGCATGCCGATTGCTCGGGTCTTTCGGGCGACGTACTTATATATACCTAATGTAAAACCGGCCGCTATCTGCTACTACACAAACACAACAAGCACTTACAGGACGCGGTTAATTTTCGGAAACTTGCGATTCGCTTTCAATCACCAACGGACGTGTATTTTCCTGAGCTTTGCAAATTTATATATTTCTCGGGTTAATTAATAAATAATTCACTACATTCGTACTTGTGACTTGTGTTAATACTTCGGTTGTGTTTAGCACAAAGTTGAACAATAATTACATAGCTGTGGCTAATTGTTTTTAACAATAAATTGTGTCTAAGTACAACAACAATTTGCAGCCTAAGCTCACTTGTTGTATTGTACAGTTGCTTGGTGCCCAATATTTTGTGTTTGTACTTCGATTCTCTAACTCCCGCGCTTAGGTTGTTGTTGTTTTGTGTTGGCTTTATTTTGTTTTTATTCCGTTGTGCAGTTTTTGGTCGTCGCGCTCGCGGTTCTGTTACTGTATTGTTGTGCCAGTAAGTTCTAATTTGTACATCAGAATTTAAGACTATTTGTATGTGCCTTTATTTTATTCATCTATTATATAAAAGAGTTCGTGCTGACTGACTGACTGACTGACTGACTGATTGGCAATTATCGCACAGCCAAAACCATAAGAGCTAGGATGCTGAAATTTTCACAGAAGCTTCCATCTATGATGAAAGTGCACACTAAGGCGGGATTTTGGAAAATTCCACCCACAAGCGTGGAAAATCGCGGAAAACTTTTGTAAGAAACTTTTTTGTTTAACATCCAATCGTCTTTAAACACATTTTCAAAGATCTACACAAAAATTCATTTGACACATATTTCACCGATTTTGGAAAATACACCCCCTTGGGCGGAAAATGGGAGTTACAAGGTTGTATTGGCGAAAGTCTAATTTTAGTCCGATCACCTTCAAATTCGGTTTTAAAGCTCTTCACGTAAAATAATTCGACATCAGCGATTTTGGAAAATTCAACAACATGGTCGGAAAATCGGTGGAAAACTCTGGCACTCGACATTTTTAGTTTTCATGTGATTGGCTTCAATTTCATTTTCAAGGTTCTATGAGAAAAAATAATAGGCGCAGTGGTCAAAGATTTTTGAAAATCTACCCCCTAAGTCGGAAAATTCGCGGAAGTCTGAATTAAACTTTTTTGATTATCGTCCGATTGACGTCAAACTCATTTCGAAAGTTCTACACACTAAATAATTTGACACGTGTATCAGCGATTTTGGGAAATTCTGCCCCATGGTCGGGAAATGGGTGAAAAAGTCTGGTATTCGACATTTTTAAATGTTATGTGATTGGCTTCAAACTCATTTTCATGGTTTTACCCAAACACATAATAAGCGCGGTGTTCAAAGATGTTGAAATCTATCCCTAAGGTCGGAAAATTCGCGGAAAACTGTTGTATGAAATTTTTTGGATTATCGTCCAATTGATTTTAAGCTTCTGTTTATCAATCATTCATTCATTTTGAAACTAATTTTCAAAGCACCTCACATTAAATAATACGTCACATGTGCTACCGGTTTTGAAAAATACACGTGGCTTTATACTAATTTCCAAATATAAATACAAAAACCTCGGTACTTTGCGGGCAATACAACGGACGGAAATTAGTTGGAAAGATTTAATCTGGATTCTAAGTATTATTCTTGAAA
The DNA here is from genome assembly GCA_037075165.1 of Hirtodrosophila histrioides. Taxonomy (NCBI): domain Eukaryota; kingdom Metazoa; phylum Arthropoda; class Insecta; order Diptera; family Drosophilidae; genus Hirtodrosophila; species Hirtodrosophila histrioides. The sequence goes on along the minus strand of JBAMCL010000453.1, from coordinate 440,955 downwards.
TTGGCTTAAAGTGCCAAATGATTTTGGAAAATCTACTCTACGTCGTCACGGGCGGAAAATGGAAGTCAAGGATAACAGATATTTTCATAGCCCTACACAAAAAACATTAGACACGTGGCTCAACTATTTAGTTCTATTTCTTAAGGTTGGCGAAAGTAGTTAAATTAAAAAAAAATGCACTTTTATCTAAATATTTCCCCGGGCAAGGCCGGGATATTACCTGCTAGTATATTATATTTCTGTCGCTTTTTTTTAAACATGGTTGTCGGCCGGGTTAGAGTAAATGTTAAAATGGGTTTTGTTTACTGCGGACTATGTGACAATGTGTCACTTGAAAAATATTCTCGTTTTAACGGCCGAATTGTAGACCAGTTGAGTCTTAATGTGGATATTATGGGATTCATGCGGCATACTAAGTAAGGCTTTGGGGATAATTTCGCGCAGTTTAAAAAACTGTTCGAAGGTTTCTAAGATTTGGAGAATAATTTTAAAAGCATACAATTTTGGGTGTCTCCAAAACAAAAAAAACCTAATTTAAGTTGCCTATTGGCCAAAACAATCTTCCACTTCCCTCACACATATCCAATACATCCGCCGCGATAGATATGCTAATTAATTTATCGTCCCTATCTTCACATATTTCAAGCAAAAGTGACCCGGCGAGTTTCCTGATTCGGTAGTTGTTAACACAGTTGATCCTAACTAGTTGTAATATACCGTTCGAATCAGATGGTCTACCAACCAATGCTATGGCTTCACTAGACGATACACTGTCGATTATTAAAAAAAACCCTCATAAGTGTTTCACCAAGGAAACAAATTATTGTTTCTAGGTTTGCCCCCGATACCACATCTGAGCATGTTAAGGCCTTGCCTTTATACAGGCCAAATCTAAAAAAATAAAAAAAATTAAAATTCATATATGCTCGGGAAATTTCGTAATTTAAAATATGTGTTCCGGCCGAAAACTTTATCTATATTTGTTGTAAAGAATTTTTGGCCGGATCACTCAGTCACTAAGCAAAACACTGTAAAAAAAAAGAAAAATCGGCCTCCGGTTTCACTTCCTTCTTTTGGTGGAAGTTCTAATCCACCTCTTGTCATCTCCGATATCACAAAAAGTTAACAACCTCCCTCTCCCTTGGCTATCAGAATGTAAGAGGTCCTTGTAGCAATCTTAGTAATCTTTACCGTAATAAGGGTATTACTTTCTTTTTCATGTCGCTGCCTTTTCTTAAACATGGTTAAGGCCCGACAATTTTAATTCTGAAATTTTTTCTGATAAATTCTCTATTTATAGTAAAGATTGCACTCCTCGTTGTGGTGGGGTGTACTTATTGTTGTTGACGCTAATTTATCTTCTGGGATAGTAATAACCGATAGTTCTAAAAGTTTAGAATTTGTTGCTGTAAATTTGAGTATTTCTGGTGCTTGCTTTTTTTTGCTTGTTCTTATCTTCCACCTCCTTCAGATTTATTTGTATACTCCTGCTATACACTTTGTCTCTCTTATGCTTTTTGATCGTGACTTTCTTGTAGTTCTTGGTGACTGCAATATTGCCGGAGCTACCTGGATTTCAAGTTATGACTCCAGCGTGTTGTCTTCCACATCTTAGCATGATTTTAATGACAATTTATTCGGGAGGTCATTGTGTCAAATAGAATTCCAAATTCTTCCAATAAAATGCTTGATCTTGTTTTTGTCTTGGACTCCAAATTCTCTTCTGTATCCCGTACTGTTCCTATATCCATTCCTGAAGATCCTTATCACCCGATCTTCGAGGTGTTGATTGACTTACCAGCCAGGGTGCCAAGCCCAGGTAGAAAACCTGCAGAGCGAGTTCGCCAATTTCGGAAAACCGATTTTACTAAACTCGCTCAGCTCCAATCCCAGACTGACTAGTCCCAGCTGTACATGTGTAGAAACGGATTGCGCAATCAATTATTGTTATTGTAACTTAAATTTATTATTTGATCTCTGTGTCCCGTTTTTGTCGAAAACCTTCGAACTGAACCCTCCACGAGGGTGCTGGCCGGGCAAGGGACACTGTATTAACCTAGGAGTAAACGGATTATACTTCGCCTATATCTCCAGGTGGTGCAGTGTATAGCGAAGGCGACGGCACAGTATTTCCTATCGGCTATTTCCAAGCTTGGGGTACTGCAACCGGACCCATGGTTCCAGGTACCTGTCGGCAGGTATAAAACGCTAAGGGTGAATTCCCGACAGAAAAGTCAACATGGAGGAAACAAAGGAGACAACTCGGACTAGGATGTCGTTCCAAACGTCGGTGGGAAGCATGACTGCTACCACCGGCGGGCAAGGGGAGGAGCAATCCTCTCTGCGTGTCGCCAGCCGTCACACCTCTGGTTGGAGCAGGACATGGTAGTTGCAAAGCTACTGCCACCACCAAAACTGGTGGTGCCGTAGTCGAAACAGACTCGGACCGCGAATCGCACGGCGACAGCATATCATCGGAAGCCGAAAACAAGCTTCTGCTTTCCCCTGTTCAGGCGGGTGCCAATTTTGCCCAGAAGCAGACACTACAGGCTTCTAGGGCAAATACGCGAATAAGGTCGAAGAGCAATTGGCCACTAAATGCCAGCGCTCGCCCGTGAGCAAGCGGCCCCGCCCCACTAACAAGACCACCAGGGAGTCCGCAAGCGACGTAGCAAAACGAAATCTTGTCGTGGGGCTCGTCGACAAAAGCGACCACAATGGCAAGATGTCGCCAGAACGGTGGAGACTAGTGGAAACACGACTGCTCGAGGCGTTGCTGAAGAGGATGGAGATAGCGGATGCCGTACCCACTACATTCGATGGTGCAAGTTGGCTCAATGGAGTCAAAATTATCAGCTACAGAGACGACCTCGTGCCTAAAGAGCAGGCTCTCAAATTACTCAAATGGCAGAATTCAGACGTGCCCTCCGCTGATTGGCAGGTCATTCATGTCGCTAAGCCCTATAAAAAGGGACAGCACATGATCCTGCAAATTAGCAAGGAATCTGCTTTATTCAATGTACGGGAAGATGGCGTGGGGCGTGGGTAGCGTACACCTGCGTCTCAAGAAACGCCACACCCCAAGACAACACGCTGATGGCTGGTGAGGTCGAGCTACACCTGGACCTTGTGTCGATGGTGAAAACTACCTAGCCTGGTAATCGTGGATGTGGACACAGTAGTCACGCCCGGGGACCCAAACGGAGGGCAACGAGGATGGCGACACGACATTGGTAGTCGAGCCACCGCGGAGGAGGAATCTAGCAGCCTCCAGCTCAACTTACATAAGAGTAACCTAGCGACTGCGGAGCTCCTTATAGCCCTGGAGCAGGTGTCCGCCGATGTTGTTTTAGTCCAGGAACCTTGGTTGGCAGCAGGCAACAAGGTGTCTGGGCTAAAGTTTGCTAACTTTTACACGTTGCACCCGACAACAGTTAGTAGGAACAAAACAGCTATCCTAGTAAGGAAAGGCATTATGGAAAGGCTTATGTCTAATTACAGTACTGCTGATCCCACAGTCGTGGCGCTGGAAGGTGCCAAGGATAAGCCCACGGACATAGCGTCCTGTTACATAGCGCTCGACAGGGAGGCACCACCCGAGGAACTCAGGAGAATGATCGCGGAGGCAGGCCCGCGGAGGCATCCCCTTAATGTCGGGACGGACGCCAACGCTCACAATACTGTGTGGAACAGTACGGATATCAACGACAGAGGTGAGTCTCTCCTTAACTTTATACTACAATCTAGCCTAAGCATAGCAAATGTTGGGGGTGAGCCTACATATGTGGGACCCACGTCTTCCAATATCCTAGATCTTACACTTGCAGCCGGGAATAGTACACAAGTGACGGAACAGAGGGTTCGCGAAAAACGCTCCTTCTCGGATCACAAGTACATCCTATTCAAAGTGCAATTCGACTTTACTCCCCTTAAAGTCTATACGAAAACCCCCGGAACACAAACTGGGAGAAGTTTGTAACAACGATGGGAAAAAAAATTACCCACACCACCCAAAATCTCATCAGTGGATGATACAGAGTGTTCCTGAACACACTCACACATCACTTCATGACAGCGTACCACACATCGTGCAATCCATCAAAATGCAAAAGAAGGACCAGGCCACCCTGGTGGACTCCAGAGCTTAAAGCACAAGGGAAAGATGTACAGGATCTCTTCAAGATTGCAAAACAAGCCGAAGAGAGATTATCTGGGATGAATACAAAATATTTCTGCGTAACTTCAAAAAAGAAGTTCGAAAGGCAAAGAGGAACTCATGGAGAACCTTCTGCTCCGGCGTAGAGGTCACTGAAATGGCGAGACTCCGGAAACTGCTTTCGAGACAGCCAACCATACAGAATCAGCTAAAAACAGATGATGGGCGATGGGCGGAAAACAGCAGGGAAGCGATATGTGCTCTCATCGATGCACATTTCCCTGGTTGTACAGAAGTCACAGAGTCTGACACACCTCATACGATCCGAACAATAAACTCGGACCTACCCGCAAACATAGTCACACCGAAAAAAATCCAGTGGGCAATAGACTCGTTCACGAGCTACAAATCCACTGGATTGGACGGAATCTTTCCAGCGATGTTGCAGATGACCAAGAATTGGATCACCCCATGTCTGCATCTACTGTTTGAGGCATGTTTGGAACGCGGCTATATGCCTGTGGCCTGTTGCACATTAGAGAGAGCGGAATCTCACTCTCGGAGCCCAACCTACAGTAAAGGGAAATCAGTGGAGACGGCGCTACACTCCCTGGAAGCGTATATAGAAAAAGCCCTCCACCCCCAAGAATATGCACTGGGAGCATTTTTAGACATCTCCGGTGCATTCAACAACGTATCAACTGAAGCGATAATGCGAGGCCTGACAGCCACAGCATCCCACTCGGCAATACACTCGTGGATACAGAATCTGTTGAGCTGCAGACGAGTCAAAGCCGAATGGGGAACCACCATAACAAAGGAAGCTCATGGAGGCACGCCAAAAGGCGGAGTCTTCTCTCTTCTGTTGTGGAATCTAGTGGTGGACAAACTACTTAATGAATTCTACAGGAAAGCCCCAAAGATAACTGCCTATGCGGATGACATGAGCATTATTATTACGGAAAAATGTGCATCGACCCTCAGCTCAGTCATGGAATACACGTTACAGGAAATACTAAGATGGGCCACCGGAGACGGACTTAGCATCAACGCGGAAAAGACGGACCTCATACTCTTTAGTAAGAGATACAAGGCATCGCGGTGGAACCCGCCAAAGTTGAACGGAATGCCGCTCACGCTAAAAATTAACGTCAAATTCCTCAGAGTAGTCCTGGACAGCAAACTGACATGGAGACTCAATGTTGAAGAAAGTGTGAAAAAGGCAACAGTCGCACTTTACGCATCGCAGAAGATGCTAAGTAGTACTTGGGGCCTGTCACCACGACTGATGCATTGGATCTACATATCAGTAGTGCGCCCGATACTACTATATGGCGTCCTGGTATGATGGCAAGCCACGAAGAAGACCACATACCTGAAACTGATGGAAAGGACCCAGCGACAGGCACTTGTCTGTATCACGGGGGCGTTGAGGTCCACTCCAACCAAGGCACTCGAAACACTACTGTGTGTCAACCCCCTGGACATCCACGCTCACCTGCTCGCACAGAGGACAGCCCAACGTCTATGCGCAACGGGTAACAAGGCACTTCAAAGTTTTGGACACAGTTCGATTGGGAGGGAGAGGCAAAGTAGCTCGGACTACATGACTCCTCGAGCTAACTTCAAAGAAACGCAAACGTCAATGGGACCAGAAGATTGGTGTACAGGACTGGACCAACACGCCATGAAGTTAATCACGGACGGCTCAAAAATGGATACAGGAGTAGGTGCGGCAGGGTATTGTGCAGAACCGGAAATAAGGTTGCCGCACAAGTTGCCCGACTACTGCAGCATATTGCAGGCGGAAGTCTTCGCAATAAGGAAAGAAGAAACCCGTTTGGGCTAAAGCTGGGGAAAGGTGGAGGAACACCACCTGCCGCAGAATTACCAAAATTATGTGCAAGGAGCGAAATCAGAAACATTGCCTAGCAGCAGCTCATGCTAAGAAGCTGGGGATATTAACGGAAGACGTCTGCCGGATATGTAAGGAACCAGTTGAGGAAACCTTGGAACACTTTGTATGCAGCTGCCCAGCACTCGCAACACTAAGACATCGATACTGCAACAAACACTGGCTCGCATCACTAGAAGAAGCGGTCGGATGCTCACTCCCAATGCGCAGTTGGCGTTTGCCAAGCGCACACGAATTCTACAGGATCAACAAACCTCATAACGACCTTCAGTATCCGGCGACACTAAGGACCTGCTCGGTCTATGTGGGACCACCTTGTCATTGTCAACCGGTTCTACCTAACCTAACCTTTGTTACCCTCGTAGGTCTATCAAACCTGTGGTGCTGTGTGATTTAATAAATTTAAAAAAATGAAAGTCGAGATTCTATAAAAAGTTCAAGGAATCTGGTTCTTCCTCGGATTTCTCTCGCTATTTGATTGCACGAACTAACTTCTCTGCACTTAATATACACTGTTATTACACCTACTTCAGGAGCAATAGGTTACAGTTTCAGCGGGATCCTAAAAGGTTTTATAACTTTGTTAATGCGAAGCGTGGGTCATCAAACTTCCATTAACCTTCCTTTTTTATTTTTAATAAATACAAAATAGCTGACTCAAATCAGGGTATTGTCGACCTTTTTGCAAAATTTTTTCAAACGACTTGTAGTTTACACCCTTATTAATTGGTTTCGCCTTCTACCTCTCATGTAAATAGCTCCAACTGCATTTTTGGACCTTTAATCAATGAAAGTTTGCTTCTACTTGATTTAAAGGCCATTAAGCCCGTATTTTCACTGGGACCTTATGGATTACCAAGCCACGCGCACAAGTACTTTGCTAAAGGTATTTAAGCCATTATGTCTTCTTTTTAAACTGTCTGTGGAGATATGCTCTTTCGCCAACATTTGAAAAGAATCATTTATTATTTAATAAATTTACCCGACACCAGGCTTGAAAACTGCCAAGATCAGTTTGCAACCTTTGACAAGACAAGAAATCAGTAGATGATAGACATAGTTTACCATCAGCGGGATACATCAGCACCCGAGAGTGATTTAACAATGTAAATAATAAGGGGCCAAGACAACTTCATTGTGTTACACCTGAAGTAACTTAAAGAAACTTAAAGGCTAAGCCTTTGAAATAAACCTTTTGAGTTCTAAGAGTTAAATAAAAACCTGAGTTATTTGGAAAACGCAGAAGATGAAGTTTGTGAAGTAAAAGAAAGTGATTAACAGAATCAAAAGCCTTACTGAAATCAGAATAAATAATATCTGTTTGTATTTTAGATTGAAATCCCTTTATGACAAGAGAAGTGAATTCCAATAGGTTAGTGGTAGTAGATCTATATTTCACAAACCCGTGGTGGCAGGGCGAAATTTTGGATCTATATAGATGTTAAAGTTGAGAAGTGATTAATTTCTCAACAATCTTAGGAATAGCAGACAACTTTGAGATACCTCTATAGTTCTCGACTTTAGAATTGTTTCCTTTTTTTGTGGAGAGGAATACGAAATTATTCTTTCCAAATGTTCGCTGAGACGGGAGCAGGTCTTAGTGATTTCACAGCAACTGCCACAAACAACAGGTCACTTTCGAGATTAGGTGCCGCAGGTGATGCAGACTCGGACATGGGTAGCGAAGTGTCACTCAACACCGAAGAACGCCTCCTCCAGTCTCCGGACAAGTCTTCGGGCACCAGCTCCTCACGTAAGGAAAGGCCCAAGATAAAGTCAAAGGATGGAATGAAGGCGAAGGCACAGTACAAAGCTGCGTTGAGAATCCGAAGCAGACTGACGGACAAGAAGGATCTCACTTCCAATGAGAAGGAGTTCCTTGCCTGGGCAGAAAGCTGGATAAATGATATTCGAGAGCACTTTGCATCAAGACCCCAGCTCACAACTAAGGAGGGCCACTTCGCCAATCGTGTGGAGGAGCTTGCCGCCAAAAAGCGGCAGCGCTCCACTGAAAGTGCAAAGACAGGAACCCCCGCAGGTAAACGGCAAATGCAGAAGGCGAATGTGAGGCATCCGAAAACGAACAAAGCAAAGAAGAGCGACGTGGCCAATCGACACTTGATCGTGGCACTCACCGACCACAGCATCCCGCAAGGCTAGATGACGATTGAGCAGTTATTTGAGAGGATGGAGGCCCTACCAGACTCCCCGATGACCACATTTGATGTCGCTGAACGGGGTCAACATCCTCAAATGCAACGACAAACCGACGGTAAACTGGGTGAGGGGAGCTGCTGCGACACTCCAGGACCTGTGGGACGGGGCCAAGCTGGAGGTAGTCGACAAAACTTTGATTCCGTCGGTACCAAAGGCAAAGGTACTCATCCCCAGAGTCTTTCCCCCAGATATGACGTTGAGACTGCTTTGGACGCAGAATCCCAACAGCTGACTGGAAGGTGTTACATGTTGCCGAGCCGCTGCCTCAGAACAGTGGCGGGCAGCATTACCTCATCCAAATCAGCAAGGAGGCAGAGGACGTTCTGTATCCACGATTGGGAAAATGGCGTGGTGCGTAGGTAGCCTGTACCTACGTCTGAAGAAACGGCACCCCGCAGACGACAACAAAAACACGCTAGAGTCAGGGGAGGTGGAAAAGGATCTCGGCCTAGAACCTGTGACCGACGCCACCCTCGCTCTAAACCTAACTGACGCAGCAGGCGACGGTGGAACGACCATTGAAGTCGACCCCGTGGAGGATTCAGCAACCAACAATGCAGTTGAAGGTCCTTCAGCTGAATCTTCATAAAAGTAAGCTCGCCTCAACGGAGCTCCTTCTCGCGCTAGAGGGAGGAGCCGTCGACGTGGCCTTATTGCAGAAGCCCTGGATATCGTCGGGAAACAGGGTATACGGCATAAGGTCAAACACATACGCTACATTTATCCAGACAACCGTAAGTAGAAATATAACAGCCATTCTAACTAGAAAAGGCATCCATAGCTACTTATTACCTCTTTACAGTACTGATGCTCTAACAGTCGAGGTGTTACGAGGACGCGGTGGCAGTACAACACTGGTAGCGTCCTGCTTGATGCCACACGACCAACCCGCATCACCCGAGGAGCTGTGCATTACAGGGGCATTGAGATCAACTCCCTCGAGAAAATACTAGGCGGGGATTCCCTGGACATACACGCGAGACTAATAGCTCAAAAAAGCGCACAACGCTTAGTGGCAATAGTTCTTCAGAGCCTAGGACACTGCGAGATCGGCAGGGAACGATTAAGTAGCACCGACTACATGACCCCTGTGACGAACCTCAACCATAAAACAGAAATGATGATTGGTCCTAACCACTGGCGAACCGGACCGGAACGGAAGCAGTGGACGATCAACATCTACACAGACGGCTCTAAGATGCGAAGTGCAGTAGGCGCGGCGGTTTATTGTGAGGAGCTCAACATAGAGCGACCATGCAAGCTTCCGAACTACTGCAACATCTTCCAGGCGGAGGTCTTCGCTATACGGAAGGCGGCTGAAGTTGCCTAGAGCTCAACACGCAGCACACACATGTTAACTTATTCATTGACAGTCAGTAGACCATAAAATCCTTATTCTCGGACGCCATCAAATCCAAAAATGTTCTGGCAAGCAGGGAAGCGGTGGATGCATTAAGCACTTCCATAGAATGCGCATCTACTGGGTTTCCAGCCACCGGGGCATTAGCGGAAACGAAAGGACGAGTTAGCTAAGGATGGTGTGGAACTAACGACTGGTAGCGTCGAGAATCTACCAATCTCCCTGCAAGCAATATATGCAGAACTCGAAGAACAAGCTCAATAGACAGTCAGCCGCAGATGGAGAGGTGCGACGACATGCGGAACGGCTAAGATAATATGGAACGCGCGAAACGCCAAGGGACACTGTATGACAGCGACCCATGCGAAGAAGCTCGGCATCACAAACGAAGACAACTGCAGGAAGTGCAGAGAGCCGGGGGTACCCGAAACCCTGGAACACCTCCTCTGTACCTGTTCAGCGCTCATGAGAAGCAGACTCAACCATCTGGGATCCCACACCTTCACTTCCTTGGGGTGTATCGAGGACACCACTGAACCAACTCTTAAAATTCACGAAAGTTATCTTTAAAGAATCTTAAACGTCGCAAGGGTCAAATATGCGGTAGCACTAAGGACCAGATGGTCTATGTGAGGACACCCTAACCTAAATGTTAAGGAAACAGGACAACTCCACGAAAAGTTTAGAAAGAATAAATAATGGCTTTAAAATACCCTTAGCACAGTACCTAAGCACACAGCTTGGTACTCCATCAGGTCCGGGTGAGAATACTGACTTAAAGGCCTTTAAATCACGTAGAAGCGAACTTTTAGTGATTAAAGGTCCAAAAATGCAGTGGGAGCTATTTACATGAGAGGGATAAGGCGAAACCAATAAATAAGGCTGTAACTATAAGTCGTTTGAAAAAAATTTGCAAAAAGATTGACGATTTCCTGATCCGAGTCAGCTATTTTTTTTTTTTATGGTTGATGACCCACGCTTCGCATTAACAAAGTTATAAAACCTTTTAGGATCCCGCTGAAACTGTAACCTATTGCTCCTGAAGTAGGTGTAATAACAGTGTATATTAAGTGCAGAGAAGTTAGATCGGGCAATCAAAGAGCGAGAGAAATCCGAGGAAGAACCAGATTCCTTGAATTTTTTATAGAAGCTCGACTTTCTGTTTACAGGTTTGATAGAGACCTACGAGAGTTACAAAACGGGACACAGAAATCAAATAATGAATTTCAGGTAAAATAAAAACAAGTAAGAATGCTATAGTTAAGTATATCCAACTACAAGACTCCCTGTACCCAGGTCAAAAATTTCCGATCGCATCTTCGTACACTTACACATAGACACAAAACTTACACAAAGGCGCACACATACAAGCGGCTGTGCTGCTTTTCGCCCCCGCGCTAAGTACTGAATCTTGTTTGTTGAATAACTTCCGTGTTTATTATCCGATCGACTTGAAATGTCGACAGTAGATTAAGAGTGACAAAGTATTGTACATGCAAGCAATATCTTGAAAATTGTTACTGCAAAACTGTTTTTATCGAATAGTGGGGGAATGGAGGAGAATATCTCGGATCCAAAATAAACTTGACCTGCGCCCGCTATACACGAACCTTTATTCCAAATTTGGTCTCTAGCTCTTATAGTTGCTGAGATCGACGCATTCATACATACGGACAGACAGACGGAGATTGCCAAATCGAACACTCTTTCTCTTTGTCTTTAGACGTCTTATCGTTTAAATATAAAAAACCTAAATGACTGTCGAAAATATGCAAAATATATGCAAAAAATTTGCAAAAAATATGCAAAATATGCAAAAAAATATGCAAAATATGTATGCAATCAAATTTCATCTTAAAATTGAATTCCTCTCGTTAAATATTAAAGGGCGGGCTATATTATTTCTACACTCAGAGAAATAATTAAGTATTCTGTACTCAAACAAAGTACAAACGCGGTCAAAATTCGACAAAGTTCGAAAAGTTTAATTATGAGTGCAGAATTCTTAAATTAAGAACGATTTTTTAAGTCCGGAATTCTTGAAATAAGAACTTTCGAGATATATGAAGAACACTTGGATTTGGGTAGCGAAGTGTCACTCAACAAAGAACGCCGAAGAACGCCTCCTCCAGTCTCCGGACAAGTCTTCGGGCACCAGCTCCTCACGTAAGGAAAGGCCCAAGATAAAGTCAAAGGATGGAATGAAGGCGAAGGCACAGTACAAAGCTGCGTTGAGAATCCGAAGCAGACTGACGGACAAGAAGGATCTCACTTCCAATGAGAAGGAGTTCCTTGCCTGGGCAGAAAGCTGGATAAATGATATTCGAGAGCACTTTGCATCAAGACCCCAGCTCACAACTAAGGAGGGCCACTTCGCCAATCGTGTGGAGGAGCTTGCCGCCAAAAAGCGGCAGCGCTCCACTGAAAGTGCAAAGACAGGAACCCCCGCAGGTAAACGGCAAATGCAGAAGGCGAATGTGAGGCATCCGAAAACGAACAAAGCAAAGAAGAGCGACGTGGCCAATCGACACTTGATCGTGGCACTCACCGACCACAGCATCCCGCAAGGCTAGATGACGATTGAGCAGTTATTTGAGAGGATGGAGGCCCTACCAGACTCCCCGATGACCACATTTGATGTCGCTGAACGGGGTCAACATCCTCAAATGCAACGACAAACCGACGGTAAACTGGGTGAGGGGAGCTGCTGCGACACTCCAGGACCTGTGGGACGGGGCCAAGCTGGAGGTAGTCGACAAAACTTTGATTCCGTCGGTACCAAAGGCAAAGGTACTCATCCCCAGAGTCTTTCCCCCAGATATGACGTTGAGACTGCTTTGGACGCAGAATCCCAACAGCTGACTGGAAGGTGTTACATGTTGCCGAGCCGCTGCCTCAGAACAGTGGCGGGCAGCATTACCTCATCCAAATCAGCAAGGAGGCAGAGGACGTTCTGTATCCACGATTGGGAAAATGGCGTGGTGCGTAGGTAGCCTGTACCTACGTCTGAAGAAACGGCACCCCGCAGACGACAACAAAAACACGCTAGAGTCAGGGGAGGTGGAAAAGGATCTCGGCCTAGAACCTGTGACCGACGCCACCCTCGCTCTAAACCTAACTGACGCAGCAGGCGACGGTGGAACGACCATTGAAGTCGACCCCGTGGAGGATTCAGCAACCAACAATGCAGTTGAAGGTCCTTCAGCTGAATCTTCATAAAAGTAAGCTCGCCTCAACGGAGCTCCTTCTCGCGCTAGAGGGAGGAGCCGTCGACGTGGCCTTATTGCAGAAGCCCTGGATATCGTCGGGAAACAGGGTATACGGCATAAGGTCAAACACATACGCTACATTTATCCAGACAACCGTAAGTAGAAATATAACAGCCATTCTAACTAGAAAAGGCATCCATAGCTACTTATTACCTCATTACAGTACTGATGCTCTAACAGTCGAGGTGTTACGAGGACGCGGTGGCAGTACAACACTGGTAGCGTCCTGCTTGATGCCACACGACCAACCCGCATCACCCGAGGAGCTGTGCATTACAGGGGCATTGAGATCAACTCCCTCGAGAAAATACTAGGCGGGGATTCCCTGGACATACACGCGAGACTAATAGCTCAAAAAAGCGCACAACGCTTAGTGGCAATAGTTCTTCAGAGCCTAGGACACTGCGAGATCGGCAGGGAACGATTAAGTAGCACCGACTACATGACCCCTGTGACGAACCTCAACCATAAAACAGAAATGATGATTGGTCCTAACCACTGGCTAACCGGACCGGAACGGAAGCAGTGGACGATCAACATCTACACAGACGGCTCTAAGATGCGAAGTGCAGTAGGCGCGGCGGTTTATTGTGAGGAGCTCAACATAGAGCGACCATGCAAGCTTCCGAACTACTGCAACATCTTCCAGGCGGAGGTCTTCGCTATACGGAAGGCGGCTGAAGTTGCCTAGAGCTCAACACGCAGCACACACATGTTAACTTATTCATTGACAGTCAGTAGACCATAAAATCCTTATTCTCGGACGCCATCAAATCCAAAAATGTTCTGGCAAGCAGGGAAGCGGTGGATGCATTAAGCACTTCCATAGAATGCGCATCTACTGGGTTTCCAGCCACCGGGGCATTAGCGGAAACGAAAGGACGAGTTAGCTAAGGATGGTGTGGAACTAACGACTGGTAGCGTCGAGAATCTACCAATCTCCCTGCAAGCTATATATGCAGAACTCGAAGAACAAGCTCAATAGACAGTCAGCCGCAGATGGAGAGGTGCGACGACATGCGGAACGGCTAAGATAATATGGAACGCGCGAAACGCCAAGGGACACTGTATGACAGCGACCCATGCGAAGAAGCTCGGCATCACAAACGAAGACAACTGCAGGAAGTGCAGAGAGCCGGGGGTACCCGAAACCCTGGAACACCTCCTCTGTACCTGTTCAGCGCTCATGAGAAGCAGACTCAACCATCTGGGATCCCACACCTTCACTTCCTTGGGGTGTATCGAGGACACCACTGAACCAACTCTTAAAATTCACGAAAGTTATCTTTAAAGAATCTTAAACGTCGCAAGGGTCAAATATGCGGTAGCACTAAGGACCAGATGGTCTATGTGAGGACACCCTAACCTAAATGTTAAGGAAACAGGACAACTCCACGAAAAGTTTAGAAAGAATAAATAATGGCTTTAAAATACCCTTAGCACAGTACCTAAGCACACAGCTTGGTACTCCATCAGGTCCGGGTGAGAATACTGACTTAAAGGCCTTTAAATCACGTAGAAGCGAACTTTTAGTGATTAAAGGTCCAAAAATGCAGTGGGAGCTATTTACATGAGAGGGATAAGGCGAAACCAATAAATAAGGCTGTAACTATAAGTCGTTTGAAAAAAATTTGCAAAAAGATTGACGATTTCCTGATCCGAGTCAGCTATTTTTTTTTTTTTATGGTTGATGACCCACGCTTCGCATTAACAAAGTTATAAAACCTTTTAGGATCCCGCTGAAACTGTAACCTATTGCTCCTGAAGTAGGTGTAATAACAGTGTATATTAAGTGCAGAGAAGTTAGATCGGGCAATCAAAGAGCGAGAGAAATCCGAGGAAGAACCAGATTCTTGAATTTTTTATAGAAGCTCGACTTTCTGTTTACAGGTTTGATAGAGACCTACGAGAGTTACAAAACGGGACACAGAAATCAAATAATGAATTTCAGGTAAAATAAAAACAAGTAAGAATGCTACAGTTAAGTATATCCAACTACAAGACTCCCTGTACCCAGGTCAAAAATTTCCGATCGCATCTTCGTACACTTACACATAGACACAAAACTTACACAAAGGCGCACACATACAAGCGGCTGTGCTGCTTTTCGCCCCCCGCGCTAAGTACTGAATCTTGTTTGTTGAATAACTTCCGTGTTTATTATCCGATCGACTTGAAATGTCGACAGTAGATTAAGAGTGACAAAGTATTGTACATGCAAGCAATATCTTGAAAATTGTTACTGCAAAACTGTTTTTATCGAATAGTGGGGGAATGGAGGGGAATATCTCGGATCCAAAATAAACTTGACCTGCGCCCGCTATACACGAACCTTTATTCCAAATTTGGTCTCTAGCTCTTATAGTTGCTGAGATCGACGCATTCATACATACGGACAGACAGACGGACATTGCCAAATCGAACACTCTTTCTCTTTGTCTTTAGACGTCTTATCGTTTAAATATAAAAAACCTAAATGACTGTCGAAAATATGCAAAATATATGCAAAAAATTTGCAAAAAATATGCAAAATATGCAAAAAAATATGCAAAATATGTATGCAATCAAATTTCATCTTAAAATTGAATTCCTCTCGTTAAATATTAAAGGGCGGGCTATATTATTTCTACACTCAGAGAAATAATTAAGTATTCTGTACTCAAACAAAGTACAAACGCGGTCAAAATTCGACAAAGTTCGAAAAGTTTAATTATGAGTGCAGAATTCTTAAATTAAGAACGATTTTTTAAGTCCGGAATTCTTGAAATAAGAACTTTCGAGATATATGAAGAACACTTTTTGATTTAAAAAACATGTGTATATATTTTATTTAGGTATCAAAAGGGATTAATTTCCCGAAACGCGGTTGATTTAAGAATGTTTATTATTGATCGTATCGTCAAAAGTCATAGGTGTATGTATGTGCGAGTATATGAAAGATAATAGCACCACATGCAAATGAAATTTCGAGTGGCGTTACCATATTTAGTATTTATTGCTATGGGCAAAGTTGCAGCGGTAAAAAGATTTAACTTGAAAAAAATGTCTTCCATTGATATCTTAGCAACTTATTTGATTACAGTTTAAGGAAATAAAAATATCATCACCCAAAATTTCCTCAGTAGGATTTGCACTCGGGACCGCCGCACAGGTGCTGCGGCGAACCGCAACTTAGTCAACTCAGCCAGCCTACGATTCAGTCAACGATTCCCGATCATACTGGATTTAAGAATTCTGAACGACGAATAATTGCTTAAGAAGATTACCATTTTGTTGTATCTAGGCTTATAATTCCCAAATAGTTAAAACATTTGTTTGATTAATTTGCTGTATTTAAAATAATACTATATCAATGTTTATCAATGATAAAGTGTGAAATGTCAAAAATCAATAATAAAAAAAATTAATGGGAAAATGGCTTAAAAGCTTTCCCGAAAAGTGCTTTGAAATTGATGGAAGCAATATAATTTGTCAATCCGATAACCCATTATTTTTGAAAACGATATTATGCAATTACTTTAGTTTGATAGAGAATAAAATTCTTAATTTCCTTGAAACATTGAACCCAGAAGATGCTGAATGTATAAAGCAGGCAAAAGAGCTTATAAAAAGTCCCCAACTGCATCGGGATTTTATATATATAAAATCGAATTTCGGGAGAGTTGCCGAAATAATAACTTTCTTGAAAGCGAAAGGTCTGCCTTTGGCAAAGTCAATGGACTAATTTAAGGAAGCTGAAAATATTGTTCAGAATACAAGTGGTGATTTTGGAATGGAGTTGAAAGAAAAATTTGAAGGCATATTAAACAGAAATCCTCCGAAGTATCCTTTAGAGCTGGTGAGGTGGTTCTGAGGGCGGCCTAGCTGAGGCCACCGGACGGGTCGCAGGTTGCGGATAGCGAACGGCCTCCTGTAGGGGGTCAGCTGCGAATATTTAAATAAGCAGTCCCGGACAGCCAGCGGGTACTGCGGACGTTACCACTGTACTGACGAGGCGTTTGTCTGACCGCCTTCTAAAATTATAGTCTCACACACACCACCATCCCTACACATGTTCCTACCCAATCCTACCCCTCACATCTCACACCTGGGCCGGACCAAGGTGTCATCCGACCCGTGCTGATGGTCAGACTGGCTGGGGGCCCAGGTTTAACAAATATATCTCAGTCGTGAACGGAGGGCTCAGGTGCCTGGCAAACACCTGTTCTATTCTTGCCTTACCCGGGTACTGCGGATCTCTGCCCGGGTGGACCGTTCCCCTTCTCCGCAACTCGTGGGAATCATAACAAGATGAACAACAACAACAAAAATAACCTAAACAAAAAAGAGCCCGGTACTCTAAGAAAGCCGGAAGGAGCAACCAGCTCCGGTAAAAAGAGTGTTCTAAACCGCATGAGCACGCAGAAGCCAGCAGCTTCCAGCGCTTCCACTGGAGCACGCCCGTCTTCCGCCGGCATTATAGCCACCAGTAGGCCCTCGGCCTCTGGCGTGTCAGCTGGCAAGAAGACGGAAACGGCAAAGGTGAGGAGTGCTGTGACAGGCGGCACTACAGCAGAGCAGAATCCTACTGTGTCTGCCCCGGTTTGTTCCAACATAGCCACCAATCTCATTGGCGTGTCAGTTGGCAGCAAATCGGGAACAGACACAGTGGTGAGCAAAAGGGCGGTCGACTTCACTCGACCGGACCCGTCTAAAGCCCGTCCGAACGACAAGCGGACGGCCAAAAGAATATTGACGCGCAATGCAACCGCCCCAATAACCAGGGAACAGGCGTCGGAGGAGGACTTTGCTAAGATCCAACAGGATCTGGAGTGGGCAAAGGCCGTCCTGCCAAATTTTAAATTGGGGGATACCGCGCAGCACACCGCTACCAAACGGAATCGCTCCATGGAGGAGCCAAGCACCATGGCTAAGAGAGTGCGAACCCAGGCTCCGTTGTCGAGGTCCTTCGCGGAGGTGGCGAAGGACAAGATCCTCATTGGGGTCATCGACAAAAATTGTCAGGAAGGGCGCATCCCACGACACCAGTGGCGCTGGGTGCAGGTGGCTCTAGCGCCAATCTGCCTCACCATGCTGCGCGAAAACCCAGGCCCACCACCGGCATGCGAGGATGCTGGCTGGTTCCAAGGGACCATCAAGCTGGTCGCTTGCGGGGACGAAAGGTCGGCACAGCTCTACAAGGCTGCTGTTGAGAAACTTGGGGAGGTATACCCTGGCGCGAAACTTGCGGCAGTGGATGCAAAGGACATCCCCTCGAGACCCAGAGCAAGGGCTTGGCTACCGTGCGAACCCTCGGAGCCAAATGACATATTGGAGATGGTCAGGCTATGCAATCCGGACATGCCTGCATCCAACTGGAGAGTTCTCAAGATAGAGAAGACAAACCGTGCCTCCATGCAGGTTGTCTTCCAAATAGACAACGAGAGCTCGGTTCATCTGGAGAAAAAGGGCGGTAGCATCTGCTACTCGTTCGGGAAGGTTGGCGTGAAGGTCTACAAATCCGACGCCGGTGCGCAGGCGGACCTGGCCAGCTGCGTCGAGGCAGAGTCGGTGGACCCACCGAGCGAGGCCGAGGAGATGGAGGCCGAAGATGCTGCCCCTCAGGGCAGTATCGACGGCTACGTCTCCTCGGGCTCGGACTACGGTGGGACACTGGGACTGCTGTACTCCGAAAAAGAGCTCCTAGGCGAGACATCAGCCGATGAAGCGGATAGGACGATCACGGAGAGGAGTGCTGCCCTACTTGATGCAGATACTCCAAATAAATCTGCATCACAGTAGGGCAGCCTCGGCTGCGCTTCTGCTGCGCCTAGCACCTGGCGTGGTGGATGTGGTGATGGTCCAAGAGCCATGGATCGCTGCTGACAGGGTCTGTGGCTTGAGGACTCCAAAATATACCCTATTTTATAGCTCCGGTAAGGGCAAAATAAGAACCTGCTTATTAATAAAAAAACGTTACAATGCTTTTCTACTCTCCCAGTTCAGTGATGGAGACATCACGGTAGCCAGCCTTGAACTGGGGGCTAAATATTACAGGCTGGCCTCCTTCTACCTTCCTCACGACACCGAGGGAAGCATTCCATCGACCAATTTCCGTGACCTGGTCTCACAAAGTGCAGGCACGAGGACGAGCATCATCATGGGAGGAGATGCAAACGCGCATCACACACAATGGGGAAGTACAAACACCAACGAGAGGGGTGAGTTACTTTTTGACTTTCTTCTTAGTACTAACCTAAACTTATGTAATAGAGGTAGCGACCCCACCTTTATCATCAAAAACAGAAGTGAGGTCTTGGATATTACCCTTATCTCAGACTGTATTTCACAGCGGGTGGCGTCCTGGAAAGTTCTACCAGAACACTCCTTCTCAGACCACCGCTACATTGAATTTAACTTTGACGTATCTCGTCCACCACTTAAGAAAACCCAAAACCCTAGAAAAACCAACTGGGGTAAATACATGCGACTACTTAGGAAAAACCTGGCTCAAACCCCGCCCCTTATTCCGAAAAATGCAGCAGAGGTAGACTCCTTGGTCGACACCCTAACAAAGGTTTGTAACGACGCCCTAGACAAATCTTGCCCAAAAATAACCCCCAAAGAATCCTTCAAGCCATCATGGTGGTCCTCAGATCTCGATACACTCAAAACAAAGTGCAGGAGAACTTTTAATCATGCAAAAAGTACGACGCTTGACACTACCTGGGCCCAGTACAAGAACGAGCTAAATAGTTACAAAAAAGCTTTAAGAAAGGCAAAGAGAGCCTCGTGGGCCAATTTTTGCAGTACTATTGAATCCACCTCTGACGCATCACGTTTAAGGAAGATTCTAGCCTCCTCCCCAACCCCCCCAGGGTTTTTACAAAGGGACGACGGATCGTGGACAGAATCCAGTTCGCAAACACTCGAACTTCTACTAAATACCCACTTTCCAGGGTGTTCTCAAGCACCGCGACCAGCGACACAAAGCTATCATAGCCGAACAAACATGACTAACGTAATAATAACCGATCGCAAAATTGGGTGGGCAATCAGCACCTTCAAGCCCTTTAAATCACCGGGTCCAGACAACATTTACCCAGCTCAACTCCAACATAGCCTCAGCTACATCATAGCGTGGCTTCGTAGCATCTTCACAGGATGTCTTACGACAAACCATATTCCTCTAGCATGGAGGGAAACGAAAGTAGTCTTTATACCCAAGGCAGGAAAACCTTCCCACGTCAAACCGAATGATTTCAGACCAATCAGTCTTTCCTCCTTTCTCTTAAAAACCCTCGAAAGGATTTTAGATGTACATCTTAGAAACCTCATTAACCCCTCCCTACTTTCGCGTACACAGCACGCATACACCAAGGGCATGTCTACCGAGACAGCTCTGCACTCTTTAGTCTCTCGCATCGAGAGATCGCTCAGTGTCAAAGAATACAGCCTGGTGACCTTCTTAGACATAGAAGGAGCTTTTAACAACATTCTTCCAGTAGCTATCACCTCCGCACTGACGAGTCTGGGGGTTGAGGACCCCCTGGTAGAGCTCATAGGACTGCTGCTCACCAGCAGGACAGTGAGCTCATGCTTAGGAGAGTCCTCGATCAGTAGGTGCGTCAGTAGAGGCACTCCTCAGGGAGGTGTCCTATCTCCACTTCTATGGGTACTGGCGATAAACCAACTGCTATGTACGCTGGAGGAGGAGGGGCATGTGGCGGTAGCCTACGCGGATGATGTTGCAATCCTAACCCAAGGTAAATTTCCGCAAACCCTCTGCGACAGAATGCAATCAGCACTCAATACTTTAGTAAATTGGACCAAGACCTGTGGACTAGGCGTGAATCCGAGCAAGACAGAGCTCGTTCTTTTCACCAGGAAATATAAACCCCCGAGTTTAAACCTCCCTAGAATCAATAACACGATTCTTACCCAGAGCTTTCAGGCGAAGTACTTAGGTGTAGTACTGGATAGCAAACTACACTGGAAAGAAAATATAAAGCAGAGGGTATGCAAGGCAACCACTGCTCTTTTTGCTTGCAAGAAGGCCATTGGTACCAGATGGGGCTTCTCTCCACGCATAGTCCACTGGCTGTATACAGCAGTCATCCGACCCATCCTACTTTATGGAGTGCTAGTGTGGTGGCCCGCACTTGATCTACCATCCAACCTCAAAACAATCCATAAAGTTCAAAGAAGTGCAGAAATCTGCATCAGCGGTGCCCTACGCACCACTCCAACCGAAGCCCTGAACATCATGCTTCATCTAATACCGCTGGATCTACTGTCCAAAGAATTAGCTAGAAACTCAGCCATTAGACTCAGGGAATCCAACAACTGGACGACAGGCACAACGGGGCATACCGTAGTTCTCAAGTCCATACCTCGGATTCCCCCCTTTACAGACTATTGCACACCTAAACTGACTTTCGACAAGTTATACAGAGTGTGCATTCCTAGCCGCTTAGACTGGGAAAAGCCGGTTCAACATGTACCAGGCTCGATCAGAATCTTCACTGATGGGTCGAAGCTGGAAGAACGTGTGGGCGGCGGTGTATATTCCCCCGATTTAGGAATCAGAACCAGTTTCCGTCTTCCCGACCACTGTAGCGTGTATCAGGCAGAGGTGAGGGCCATCCAGGAAGCCACCCTCTGCCTGCGCACGCTCAACATCAGTGTAGGGAATATCTACATCTACTCAGACAGCCAAGCCGCCTTAAAGGCGCTTGACTCATGCACCAACAACGCAGTCTCACTCACTGAGTGTCGCCAATCTCTAAACGAGATAGCCCAACAGCTCAGTATCAACCTCGTATGGGTGCCTGGACACCGTAATATAGAAGGAAACGAATTGGCAGATGAACTGGCCAGGCAAGGCACCAACGATATACTCCTCGCTGAGAGGAGCAGCGTCGGCATGCCTCTGTCCACTTTCAGGCTGCATAGTAAGGAGTACACCAGGCGTCTAACCGCCGAACGCTGGAGTAATCTCACTACATGCACGGTCTCCAAACTCACTTGGCCTACCCTTGACACAAAGCGCACAGCTGCTTTGATCAAACATAGGAGATCCCACATCTCGACAATAATAGGGGCTCTCACAGGCCACTGCCTTATAGGGACTCACGCTTACAGACTAGGAGTACCACACCATGACTTTTGCAGAAGTTGTGGTATTGTAGAAGAAATAGAGAGCGTAGAACATCTGCTCTGTCACTGTCCTGCACTCAGCAGGAGAAGGTTCCAGCACCTGGGACACTACAGTTTTGATACCTTATCGGACGTATCCGAGGTTGGGATTTACAGTATCCTTAAATTCTTAAAATCATCAAATTGGTTTAAGGGGGAACAAAATGTTTAAAAGACATTATGTGGTATCACAAGGGGCCAATCCCTGGCCTAAGTGTGGAGTGGGTCTCTGCTCCAGCCACCGCAACCTAACCTAACCTAACCTAACAGAAATCCTGATTTTAATACAGTTTTTAAAATTAATAATATTTTAAGTCTCAATGTCGAAGATTTGTCTGGACTTAACGCCGTTACAAGTGAAAATATAATAAAATATAAATTTTCTCCAATTACTTCTTGTGATGTTGAAAGAAGCTTGCGCCTACAAAATTAATAATTAATAATTTAGAGAAAATTATAGTAATATACTGTAATAATAATTATATTGAATAATTTTTAATCCTATAAAATAAAATTTTAATATGTACACGACCCCCTGAATCGCTCTCATATTATTTCTTGATTTGTTTCACATGGGAAATTTTTCCATATTAAGCATATTTTTGCAAATGTTATGCATATGCATTTCATGCAAATACCAAAAAAAAAAATTAAAATATGCATATCGTTTTCAACTCTATTTTCAATGAAACGACCTTTGGTGTTATCAGAACTTACCTATCTTAATCCTTCAAAAGTATGTAAATATGCAAAATCAGAGGTCTACTGATCAAGAATATATATACTTTGTTGGGTCGGAAACGTCTCCTTTTTAATTTTAAGGTTCATTGCATTCTGTTTGTGTAAGTCCCTCGCAAATTTGGCGGAAAAGTTATCACGTGTTGGTACTACCAAATATCTTCCAACCGCCACAAATGTTAATAACGAATGTTAATATCATGCGAATGCTACTGGGCCGATTTTCTTCATAATAATATTAATTTGTAGTAAATCGGCTCAGCAGCATTCACATTCTATTAACTTAAAATGTACATAATTTATCAATAAATTTAAATGATTAAATCTAAGAAAACCGTGGTTTCGCAAAACAAATCATGTCAAGCAGCACCAATCAAAGTTTACAGCGATTCAAGAGAGATGTTTATTATATTTTTTCTTTTTAAATTCGTGCAAAAGTATGTAACAGGCAGAAGGATACATCTCCGACCCTGTAAAGCATATATATTCTTGATCAGTATCAAAAGAAATATCGATTTGGCCATGTCCGTCTGTTCGTCCGTATATATGAACGCAACGATCTCAGTAACTATAAAAGCTAGACACCAAATTTGAAATGTAGGTTCGTGTATAGCAGGCGCAGGTCAACTTTGTTTCTGATCTCAGATATCTCCCCCCGTTCCCCCGCAATTCGATCAAAACGTTTTACAGCCACACTTTTAAAGATATAGCTTTGGAATTTGGCATGTACAATACTTTAGTCATTCTTAATATACTATTTCAAGTCGATTGGATAATAAACAGGGAAGTTACTATTACCATTAACTACTTAAACATAGATGTCTCAAACAAGCATTTTTCTGAGGCCAGATGCTTTGGTGTTATCACAACCCCAAGACACTTCGGCAAAAAAGCCGAACTCATCAGAACCCCTTCGTGGTTTGCCAGCTCGGCAAAAAAAAAAACCGAGTTGCTAACGCCGCTGCTCAGAACGAATATTTAGTCTTGGATCGACACCAGAACGCTGAGCACGGCTTATGTCGCTTGCGCTCTCATTTCGTTTCTATGTGTGGGTCCAAGTACGCATATGCGCTTGCTTCTTAGTATGCGTGAGAAATGCAGAAAGGCAACAGCGCATGGCACTATGAAATTTCAATTCAGAAATGGAAATGGAAGCAGCGACGAACCAGACATGGCCGTGTTATATGCACATAGCTTGATTTTGCCGGCCGTATCACTCATGATGCGATGGCGGTGTGGATAGAGTGCTTGCTTGAAGATCGGCTTTTTGCAGGTTCGATCCCCAGTTCATCCATTTCTTTTAATAATGGGAAACAATATTTATTTTCTATTTTCTTTTGATTTTCTAATATTTTAAAATGTTAGTTGTATTAACAATTGCATTGGCAAGAACAACATATGCAAGTGTACACATTAAATACATCTCACATACTTTCGGTCAGCTGTGTGCTGCCACCGAAGACGATAAATTTATTATAATTAGCCAGTGTAGTTTATTAGATAATAATTAACATAAAAATAATAATAATAACATTTTAAAATATTAGAAAATCAAAAGAAAATAGAAAATAAATATTGTTTCCCATTATTAAAAGAAATGGATGAATTGGGGATCGAACCTGCAAAAAGCCGATCTTCAAGCAAGCACTCTATCCACACCGCCATCGCATCATGAGTGATACGGCCGGCAAAATCAAGCTATGTGCATATAACACGGCCATGTCTGGTTCGTCGCTGCTTCCATTTCCATTTCTGAATTGAAATTTCATAGTGCCATGCGCTGTTGCCTTTCTGCATTTCTCACGCATACTAAGAAGCAAGCGCATATGCGTACTTGGACCCACACATAGAAACGAAATGAGAGCGCAAGCGACATAAGCCGTGCTCATCGTTCTGGTGTCGATCCAAGACTAAATATTCGTTCTGAGCAGCGGCGTTAGCAACTCGGTTTTTTTTTTTGCCGAGCTGGCAAACCACGAAGGGGTTCTGATGAGTTCGGCTTTTTTGCCGAAGTGTCTTGGGGTTGTGATAACACCAAAGCATCTGGCCTCAGAAAAATGCTTGTTTGAGACATCTATGTTTAAGTAGTTAATGCTATTACACTACGATATAATAGGAAGCTACAGTAAATTATTTCAGGTTTCTAGCTTCTACCGCTTAGTCTGCCCGTGTGTCACCAATCAGTCAGGTTAAATCGTTGTATGCATATGTATATAGATTTCATACCAACCCAGCAATAGTAGTTTTATTATACTTCATATAGTAAAGTATGATTATAAGCACTTTGTTATTTATGAATTTGTCATAGGAACAATAGGTGGAAACAAGTGTTTATTTGTCGCCAACCAACAATATGACACCAATGAAAAGGATCATTGTTATTCTAAATGTAGACTATATATGGGTAAACAACAAGTGCAGAAAGAAAAAAGAAATAATTTATTCAGGATCTACATATGTATTCATTTTTTATTTTTATTTGAACGCTTCTAATATTTGCAGGTACAAACTAATGATGATCTTATTTTTACTTATGGGCCGTGTGTATGCCACGGCGTCCTCAGTTATTAGTTCCACGTTTTGGGAATCGCTGTACAGTTCCGAACTGATCTGCGATTTCTCTTAAGGTTATATTGCAATTAACTTAGTAATCGTTGCACTTTCTTGTATTTGAGGATTCTGTCTCGCGCACGACATTCATTTCAGGTTCGAGAGTGATGTGGCATTTAAGCACGCTTTATATAGAATATATACAAACAAATAAACGATTAAAACTTTCTTGTGCTTAGTTTACCTTATTTTCTCCTCCATCGGCTTTCGTCTCGACGCCAGCAGCAGTACGACCCCTCATAAACATACGAATTTTTTCCTGGCCCTAGGGTGTCTAGGGTCCTTTTATACTTGTATCGACGAACAGTTTTACAAACCTTTTCGGCAACATTATCGATACATACATGTTTTGGTTCGTGAATTGCAAACATTAGCACGTGCAATTTTTATGCGAATTTTTTATTCGACAAATAAAATTTTACGGTTATCGGAAAACACGCTAGCTCAAATAGGCTAATAGGCTATTTACATTGAGCCAACATCCAACATCCGCCATCATCTGTCATGATGTACCCATAGTTTTACCCGTGCCAAAACCATCCGTCCAACATCTCTTTTGGATGTTTCTATCCCACACGTTCCCGTACGATACTTAGGCAATAGTATTCGAATGCAACACTGAATATTTGATATTCACTACGAAAATGTAAATATTGTCAACAAAAATGAATGGCATAAACAAGAAGAACAAAACTAAAAATGAATGAGAAATGGCTGAATCGTATATAACAGTGGTGCCCCAAACAGAAAGGGAAACTCAAGATTGTTGTATTATGCATTGGCTTATGAAATGAGCCGTACATGTACATATATGCGCATTGCTCGCCTATGCATAAGAGCAATTACAAAAACATAGCTAGATAAGGCTGGGCACTTTGGGTATAAATATATAATTCAGTAAAAACCTGACTGACTAACCTAACAAGACATCCAAAATGGTCGAAATGTGGATTCAAGAAAACGCGTCGTCTGCCTGCTGCTCTAAAAACTACATTTCATATGTTTTCTTGAGTTCCGTCATTAGCTTAGTAATTGATATGCTGCGCAACACCACCAACAACAGACACCTTCTGAGTAAAGTCCATTTTTATTAATTTTATAAAAATTTATAAAATTTTGATCTCTTCTAACGTCAAAGGGTAGAATTGATGTTGGATGTTGTCAGTGTGAATCGGTGTTTCACATTCAATATCATTCCCATGCGTTCCCTGTACGGCAATAATGTCTTGTCCGGTGCCGGAATTTGCTTGCAAATTTTCAGACACATCGTTTAAGACTAACAGCACGCATTTTGATGCAGTCTTTATGTGGGACCCGTAAACTTTAGAATTACCGCACTGAGTGTGAAAAGCCTATAACGACAGAGTAAAAAATCTATCGATGGTATAAGACGATATGGGTTATCGATAGTGCAATCGATGGTGTAATCGATAGTTTTGAAGCACAATAGATATGTATGTACAATTGAATATTCTCCTGGATAACATTCAGGATTATATAAATTAGCGCGTTAATCTTTTTATCAAATGATCACTTATTTTATCCTTGTTATCATGAATGAACTTTTTGCGTCCAGTTTGCTTAGAGAGAACGTTTAGGCAGGTAATCTACAAAACTGTTACTTACCATTGTCAATGGTTTCAGCAAATTTTTCCAAACCGATTAAGGTATTGTTATGGTTTAAAAATGGTATGTCATCGTCAATTTGTTTCATGCATTCTTCCGCCATTTGCATGGAACTGCTCACGGAAGACCACATAGATTCTAGCATAGTTGTTCCACTTTGAGAACGCGAAACTGGTCTAAGAGTAATTGTCATGTTTGATATATTAAGGGAACTATCGTTTGTCATAAGAGCGTTCCATGGAACCATTGCAGTTAAACATCCAATATGTCCGGAAACCACTTCAAAGGCCCAACCCTGAGCATCAAACAAGTCATTGAGAGCCTAAAAGACAATTATTAGTTAAAATTATTATTAATCGTAGAAACTCTGAGTTATTATGAATTCATTATTATACTAAACTATAATATACCCAGTACAAATAGCTATTAAAAAAGGATAATATCACTGTGAATATGTATGTATGTATATGACAAGAAAAGAGCATCTCTGGCCACATAAAGTATGAACGTTCTTGATCCGCAGCCGAGTCAACCTGGTCATGTTCGATTGACCGTCTATCCGTCCGTCTGTATGAACGCTTAAAATTTTAGAGACTATGCTAAAAGCTAAAAATATTACATTCGGGATACAGGGTGCTATATAACATAAATATAGATAAAGCTTCTTTACTTATATTAGTAGCATGCGATGTTGTGGCTTCGCCCGAGCCAAATCTACGTCATAGTTATTTTTTGGTATGTAGTACGTGTTATTTAAAAAAATAACAACAAAACTTCACATTTGACCTTGAGTCAGTTCTCACTATTTTTTTTTGTTTTGTGTACAGCTTTGACAATGAGTTTTAATGACATTTAATGAATGATATGCGTAAGATACAGAAGGGAATGAAATATCTATAAACGTGTTTGTAAAAGAGTACGTCCTGACTGACAATCATCGCATAGCACAACCCTAAGCGCTAGGATGTTGAAATCACAGTAGGCTCCATAAATGGTGAAAGTGCACACCTCTTTCCACTACAGCCAAAAAATTTCACATTTTACCATTTAAGATAATGGTCTTTCCACGGCCAAATTTGTCATTTCGCCGAATTCAATCAGCTGTTCGGCTTGTATTGATGAAAATTTTCACAAAAAGTGAAAAATATCGCAAATAGTGGCAATACTGTAGAAAATCAAAGTTGCATATCAAATAGGCATATGACGAAAATTACGAAAAATTAAAATGGAAAGAGGCTATAAGACGGGATTTTGGAAAATTCCGATGAACATTTTTTGATTACCATCCAATCGGCGTCAAACTTATGGGACCCATACACAAGGCAACTCAGTTGCCCAACATGAGTGGGTTTTTCGAGTTGCGGCATCCGATTGCACGTAATTAGTACGGTTGCGACAATGTTTTGCCAACTAAATTATGTATCAAAACCTTTTGTTACGAGCAGCGCGTTGCCGCAACTGGTTTTGGTATATTTCGGCTACGCACTACTTAATCGACACAACTCGTGGGCGTTTTTCTTTGGTTTTGTACTTCCTGCTGCTGTTTTTATTGTTTGTCTGGTGTTAGATGCTGTTCGTTGTATGCAAAACACTTGCAGAGCTCTGGCTTCATGATCGGGGTTGTTTTGCTATAGTTATGTACATCTTTGTGGGCGTCTCCCTATCCGTTTTGGTTTTACTCGCTACTGTTTTTTGTGTTCGCCTGGTACTTGGCTGTTGTTTTGTGCGAAACATTAAGCGGCGTTGTTTAGCAGAAATTAGTGAAATTAATGAAAATTTAGATATTATTTTTGTTGTTATCTATATATAGTGGCATATCTTTCTTATCACATTGACTTCAAAGTCAAATCCTACAATGCAGACTTCAAAAGACCCCTTCAGCGTCTTATTTTCCGTTATAAACAAAAGACCCCTTCAGGATCTAACTGTAAACATTATCACCCCTATCATGGGAACCACAAAGCTACAACACAAAGTCCAAAGCTTAGCCGAAAGTTAAGCTCTCTCCGAAGCTCAACGCTCTCGTGCTTTTCACCTTAATTCACCATGATCCAGAAAAGCTCCTGCACCCTATAAAATCAGTTATATTGAGGATTGTAAGTTAGGTCTATTTCTCCATTATTAATATAGAAACTTATACACTTTTAATGAATAGAAAAGAAAAGAAATGAAAAGAATAAAATAATAATATCTTTTTCTTTAAATATTAACTTCGAACACTTATTTATATACATATAAGAGAGTTCGTGCTGACTCACTGACTGATTGGCAATCATCGCACAGCCTAAACCATAGGATGCTGAAATTTTCACAATAGGTTCCATCTATGATGAAAGTGCACAATAAGACGGGATTTTGGAAAATTCCACCCACAAGCGTGGAAAATCGCCGAAAATTGTTGTATGAAACTTTTTTGTTTTCCATCCAATCGGCTTCAAACTCATTTTCAAAGATCTACACACTTGACACATATTCACCGATTTTGGAAAATCCACCCCATTGGTGGAAAATGGGGGTCTCAAATTTGTATGAGCGAGTCTAATTTTAGTCCGATCACCTTCAAAATCATTCGTAAAGCTCTTCACGTAAAATAATTCGATACGTGTCTTACCGATTTTAAGAAATTCAGCGTCATGGTCGGAAAGTTTGTAAAACTCTGGCATTTATAATTTTGAATTTTCATGCAATTAGTTTAGCGATTGCGGAAATTTACCCCTCCTGTCGAAAATTCACTGAAAACTTGTATGAAGTTCATACTATGAACCTTGTTTATTGTCCGATTGAATTCAAATTAATTGTCAAAGTTCTACATAAAATTGTTCGACAATTATTTCACAGCTTTTGGAAAATCCACTCCACTGGCGGAAAGTGGGGTCTTAAACTTACATTGTCGAGAGTATGATTTAAGTCCAATTATCATTAAACTCGCTTTTAAAGCTGTATACAAACTCATCTACGTACACACGTTTACAAGCAACAGGCCTAGGGAGGCATTTCAAGAGGCGTCTGCGCTTCTTCCCTCCTCTCAACAGTTCTGAATCTTGCGCAAATAACTTCTGGGTTTATTATCCGGTCGATTAAAAGTTTTTACCGTAAATTAAGAGCGACCAAAGTATTATACATGCAAAATTCCAAAGCTATACCTTTAAAATTGCGGCTGTTCAACAATTTTTTGATCAAATTGCGGGTGTGTTGGTGATATCTCCAATCGGGAAAAACTCGATCTGCGTATCGTATAAAGGAACCTACATTCCAAATTTGATTCTCTTATAGTTGCTGAGATCGACGCGTTCATACGAACATAGCCAAATCAAATTTTCTTCTGATTCTGATCAAGAATACATTTTACTTTACATTATTACATTTGCACAGATTTAGTACACCCGCTCATTTTAAAGGTACAGGCAGTAAAAGTGATCAAGGAATAAACGTACATATTTGGTAAAAGGTCCAAATCATTCTCGTTTTCATTCGCCTGTGGTGTAAATATGTTTATTGAATTTAATCTTACAGACATTAACAGCAAACAAACAAAAAATAGTCACGTTAGTTAAACATATATTAAGTACCTTCATATTTACTACTTACATTAACCTTAAGTGATATATTTTCAACAACAGCTTTTCCATTATAAAGATCCACTTTCAGTTGTTCAAGGTTAAGATTATTTTCAAAAAACTGACCCAAATACCTCTGTAAAAGGTACCTACAGGTCTTGGTTTTTAATCCGTCCCAGAGATTAAACCAAGACATCTTTATTCCACTTATTTATTTTGCGTCAATTGATATTATAAATCATCAATAGGTAAACATTTGTTATTGTTTTTCTTTATCTGAAGATGAGTAATCCAGTTATCGGACTTACTAAGTTGAAAAGTCAAAAAATTCTATACAGTCATTTTGGTATATGGGAATGGATAATGATATATGCTATTCACACTGAGCCAACATCTGCCAGCATCTAGAATGATGATGACTACGATAAAATACAATATGTAAAACAATATATAACAGAAATGAATGGCATAAATAAGAAGAACAAGACTAAAAACGAATGAGGATCAGTGGAGCCCCAACGTCTAAAGCAAAAAGAAAGGAAACACTCAAGATTGTTGTATCATGCAATGGCTTATGAAATGAGCCGTTCATGTACATATGTGCGCATTGCTTGCCTATGCCTAAGAGCAATTACAAAAACATAACTAGATAGATGACCAATGAGGCTGGGTACTTTGGGTGTATATATATATATATATATCCTTAAAAACCTGACTGACTAACCTAACAATACATGAAAAATGCTCGAAATGTGGCTTCAAGAAAACGTCGTCGTCTGCCTGCTATTCTCAAAACTACATTTCATTTGTTATGTTGAGTTCCGTCATTAGCTAAGTAATTAAATCTGTGATATGTTGCGCAACACCACCAACAACAGCCACCTTCTGAGTAAAGTCAGTAAAGTGATGTAAAGTAACGTATATTGGGGAACCTGGAATTATTTATGTTATTTTTACTACTTTTACTTAACATAAAAGCTGTTATGCCTGTGCTATTTAAATGGACACTGCCAATTTGTGTTATTTTAAGGACTATCTATATTTTTGAACAATTCTACTCATAATACTTGGTACTAAATAACCAATTTGATGTACAGGGTATTTTATGCAAGACTCAATTACCTTCGCATGCATGCCAGTCGCGGCTTGCCAAACTATCGAAGTAGCAAATAAACGAAAACGATTCTTGTGCATGTACATACATATATGCATGTGTGTATGTATGTATGCACGCATGTAACCGCAGATCAGCGCATACATTCATCGATGCGCTCGACTCGGCGGTCGCATAGCACCTGCGACAGAGCCACGAACTTGGTGGACCTGCCGCTTCGGGTCGAGAGAGCGAGAGCAGCGCTGCGACAGGTCCCCCCGAACAAATATGAATAGGGGACCTGCCGCGTTGAAAATTTCTAGTAAATATTGTACCCATGTATGGTATCTCTATAAGTGATTTTCTCAGTGGTAGAATTGATGTTGGATGTTGATGTTGTCAGTGTAAATCGATGTTTCACATCCAACATCAATCCCATGCGTTCCCCAATGACACACTCAGTGTGAAAAGCCTATTATGTCACTACTCTTATCTACAATTTATTTCGCGACGTATACCTACATTACTATGATACAGTATAATCACATTACAACAATGCTCCTTAACTTAATACCAATAATTTAGAACGATTGTATGGAACGTATTTTATTAATTGTTTTACAAATTCTTTGAGCAAGAAAGTCAACGTCTGGCATATTACCATGTGTTTTAACACCAAAGTTGGTGAAATTTTGAGTCGTCTTTATATAAAGTAGCGCTACAGATTTTTTGTTGAAATGAAATCATTTTTAGATATACAATTTAATTAATTGTTGAGATGTGTTTCTTTGATATGAAATAATTTTTATATTATGATGCGTCGAAAGTTTCGAAAAGATCTCACGTTGTCTTCATCGATATTATCGATCATTATTTCGTCAATTACGTCGACCTGCCCCACCTGAAATCGAATCCTCAATATGTTCTGCGTGCTTTAAGAGCAAAACAAACAATCTCAGTGCTTTCTTTATATGCAGATCACAAATCAGAATATTTTTATTTAGATTTGTCCAGGGGGTCAACATTAGTCTGTATGCCAAATTGACCATGACACTTCATAAATTGACGATACACACCAACATGTGTACCAAGTTTGGTTGCTCTAGCTTCAATAAAAATTTCGTTCATATGGACAGAGAGGACATATCGCAAATCCAATATACTCTTATTCCCTTCGGGAACAGAGTATAACAAGATACAAACACTTCTTTGGCGCTTTGAGCTATTTATGACAGCGTTTAAACAATGTGTAACGCAGCGCTCACAAGAAAGATTTATTCTTTTCCAGTTATTGATCATGGATCAGTTATGGTGGTGAATATTGCCAATGTCAACAAAAATTTATGGAAAAAATAAGACGAGCAAACGTTAACCACAAACGAAAGGGCCGAAACGTTCCATATCTAAATATATAATAGAGTTCTTTCTGACTGACTGACGACTTTTGCGCAGCAAAAACGATTGAAGCTAGAAGCCTGGAATATTCACAGTACCTTGTTATTATTAAGTATGTTGGATCGGTCGAAAAAAATGGTTAAATTGTATATTATATTATTATTATTATTATTATTATTATTATTATTATTATTATTATTATTATTATTATTATTATTATTGTTATTATTTTTATAATAATTATTATCTAATATATTACATTGGCTAATTATAATGAATTTATCTTCTTCGGTGGCAGCTCACAGCTGACCGCAAGTACGTGAGATGTATATAATGTGTACACTTGCACATGTTGATTTTGCCAATGCAAGTGTTTGGCGCGCTCCCATTTTGTTTGATTAATTTAATTAAGTGTTATTGCAACTAACACTTAATATATGTATGTATATATATTAATACAGATAGATTATATTTACATATACACATAAGTACATAGATATACATATATTCATTATGCCAATGTAATTTATTAGATAATAATTAACATAAAAATAATAATAAGATTTAAAAAATATTAGAAAATCAAAAGAATCTAAAAAATAAATATTGTTTCCCATTATTAAAAGAAATGGATGAACTGTGGATCGAACCTGCAAAAAGCCGCTTATCAAACCAGCACTCTATCCACAAAATCAAGCTATGTGCATAAAACAGGGGCATGTGTTGTGTGCTTGGTCGCTTCCATTTCTGAATTCAAATTTCATATTGCCATGCGGTGTTGCTCGGCAAGACCGTGGTATTTCCAACTATAAATAATGTATAATTGTAATAATTGAAATTTAATTAAATATAGTTAGGAAATTCGAGCATTGCCGCGGGTATAAGCTAGTCATGTACATAGTCACTTAGTCCGCATTTAGACAATGATTTAAGATCGCGATTTTTTTCATCCGTATTGAAAATATCACTCATTTGGACGGTGAGTTTTAAACCACACCATGCTATTGATTTTATGTTGCATTGCAACTCTGATTTGGGTTAAAGTAGAGTTACCAGTCTATGGGAAACTTTTGCACAAAAAATTTTCAACGCGTTCCCACACGCTTCCTATTTGTACGGGTGACCTGCCGCTTCGGGTGGGACCTGCCGCTTCGGGTCGGGAAACCGAGACCAACGCTGCGTCAGATCCAACCAAGTTCGTGGCTCTGTCGAAGTTGCGAAGCGATCGCCAATTTAGATTTGCCACGGAGTGTTTGGATGCATGTAAGTAAAACTTTTTTATATGAAACATATGAAAATTCATATAACATGCATTGCTTATATATTTTAGAAGCGGTTTGGCACGTTTTGGGAGACGGACGTTCCCCAGAATGATGACAAATTTTTTAAGGAGAGCTTCCGTATGGAGCGCTCCACTTTTTCTATGCTGGTGAGCCGTCTGCCACTGGAAAAGCGGATAGCTATAGCCCTGTACACATTGGGTACGGCTTCAGAATATCGCACAATTGGCAGATTGTTTGGCGTAGCTCCCAACAGCGTCTGCAATATTCTGCACGAATTTTGCAAGGCCGTCGTTGCGGAGTTTATGGAAGAATACATGACGCCAAACATCCTGACCGAATCCAAGATGTGTGCAGGGCTTTCAAGCTATCGGGTTTCCTCAGTGTCTTGGTGCAATTGGTAAGAATAAAACAAAACATTTCACATTTAATGTTAAATAATATAATTATTTTATTTAGATGGATGTCATATTGAGATAAAGCCAACAACAGCAGAAGCAGTCGACCACTTTAATTACAAAGGGTGGTACTCGGTTGTACTCTTTGCTCTGATAGATTTCCGATAAGTTAGTAAATACGATTTTTACTTATATAAAAATATGTTCTAATTCAATTCAAATTTTAAGTTACAGATTCATGTAAGTGAATATCGGTTCCATGGGTCGTTGGAATGACTCACATATTTTCCAACGGTCGAGCCTTTCCAGCAAGCTCGATTCGTGCCCATTGCTGGAGGCAACATCCAGGAAAATATGTGTTGTTGAAGTCCCAGTGGTCTTAATTGGAGACTCTGCGTTCCGATTTTCTCGGAGGTTGATGAAGCCATACCCGTTCTCAACAGAAGCGCCCTTGCAGAAGAGGACATTTAACTTCAACTTGTCCAAAGCAAGGCGAGTTGTGGAGAATGCCTTTGGACATTTGAAGGCCAGGTTCCACCGCGTTGGCAAAGGGCTTGACAGCTACTATAAGAACAACGCGGTTATCATCATGGCTTGTTGTGTGTTGCACAACATTTTGAATGTGAACAACAGCAGCATTGATGACACATGGAGAGCCGCACTTAGCGAGGCCGAAAAGGAACAGCCGATTCAGGACAACACATCCGCTGATTTCACCAGATCGGCCGAGGAAGTGCGATCTGCTATATCAAAATATTTAATCGAGAAATAAAAATATTATAAAGCATTTTATGTTTAATTATCTTTATTTTTTTAATGGTTCGTATATCTAATATTTGATCTTGGAAGTCCTTGCTATTCTTTACAATCTCTTGTAAGACATGTAAGGTCGCCTTTTGGCCCTCCTCCTGCAATTTAATTTTTATTTCAGCAATTTCCAACAACGCTGCTTGGGTGTCCAACTTGCTGCGCTTTGCTGGAGGCGACTTGACATGAGTCCCACTGCTGCTGCTGCACGACGGCACCTCCGGGTCAAATTCTATGACGTCCTCCATATACTCCATATAATCTGTAATTAGGGTGTTTAAGTATAATTAGTTAATGAACAACTAATAAGTATACTAATACAAAACTTACTGCTGTTGTCCAGGGTCGGCAAGTCAACGTCATGCACTCGCAAGCCGCCCAAAATGAAGTGAACCTTCGCCAAGAAGATGGCGCACCTCCACTCGGTCCCATTTTTTTTTTCTCCGACCTGCAAATACATAGAATATTAATTTTAACTTATCTTAAACAAAAATTTTATGTATTACCTGTACTTGCGCGTCAAATTTTCAATTTAGGTGCGCACATCGGTCCACACACCAAGAAAACCGGCATCTTTTAAACTTCCAACCATCTCCATATAAATATGGGAGTTCTTGCGCGCGCCTCGTAAGTCGCCAATGTTTTCCCCCACAAATCTATTAGCATGTTTTCGAGCTCGGCCTTCCAGCTCACCCTGGATTGCGTATTCTTGCAAGCTGTGAATCAAATATCCATTATTAATAAAACTTGATTCCGCAATTTCTCACTTGTTTCTGCTCTTGTTCCTATTAGTTTTGCCATTAATTTATGTTGACATTGTTTACATTTTCGTAGTGAATAGCAAATACTGAATATTTGCATACGAAAAAAATCGGCTTAAAATCGAAAAGTCACGTGTGGGTTAGGAACATCCAAATGAGATGGTGGAACTGATGGTCAAATTTCGGCACGAGTAAAAGTATGGGTCCATTATGCCAGATGATGGTGGATGGTAGATTGTGGCCCCGTGTAAATAGCCTATTACAATCTTATAAAAGTACGTGTTGCTTTGCTCGTAATCATCTAAAGATTAACATTATCGAAGCCACCTTGTATCGATAATGGCTTGGAGCGATGTCGATACAAGTTAACATTATTCATTATTATTATATTAACATTTTATTCTTATGAGTATTTACAATATTTACATGAATACAATTTTCTCTATTTACACCATAAAGTTACGGTGCTTACAAGACATGTAAAATGACTGAAATGTGGAAATTACGAAATCATCGTCTGTCTACTGCTCAACAAACACCATTTTGTCTGATTGGTCGAGTTCCGCCATAGGTTTATGTATTTAATCATTACTTTGCTGCGAAATAGCAACATCAGATAATTTTTTATTAAAATTCATAAATATATATACTTTTAAGCAATTTTATACGCTTGTGATGCCAAGGGGTAGGATTGATGGTGGACGGTAGATGGCAGAATGATTCGGTGTTTCACATCTACCACCACTCCCATGTGTTCCACGAAGATGTATTCAGTGGGAATAGATTATTAGCGTATTATCTATACATATCATGTAAAACTTGTGACACGTACTAACGACCTAAATAACACCCATCTCTAGTGTTCATATGTTCCGATGTATTTCAACTTCAAAAATTACAAAATATGTTTGGAAATTTGAGAAGTTGCCGCAGATTGTTGGTGTCTGAAAAGGCAATAAATATTTTTAATGGCAACGGAAAAGTAATCAATAGAAAAAGTCACGTGTAAGTGAAATGCATGCTAACATGCACATATTACCATCGACTTATATAATAAATTATATGTAGACTTTTGTGTTTGTACAAAATGTATAAGTTGGTTTTTTATGTATGTATTTTAGTGTGTCCTACCGTAATGCGCCACCACCTCACTCAAAGTCTACTAGGATTGGAGCTATCGCTGTTGGTGGGGCCATGTGGTGGTGGGTAATTTGGCACTTATGGCATGAACCTGATCACATCACGGTAAGTAGGAGTATGCACATTTCATGCATATCATTTCAGAAATTAAAATTGTATTTACAGGGAGAGTTTGACTTCCCCAACCCTTCATCATGGACCAATTCCCAATTGGGAATTCCTCGTGATATGTAATGTAGGTTGTGATTTGGTTCTTAAAAAATCAAATAAAACGTAAACGGTCGACAGATAAATAAGACTTTGTTTATGTACGCCATATGGGATCTCAGGTCGAAAGGTGTTGTAGGTATGTTCGGTGTCTAAAATTGGTCCATCTAGATATGCACAATCAAAACAAGAAAGAACGGTGCAATCGGACTTTCTCTGTTTCAAACTGGGACCGTAAATAATGAATATATATATATTTTTTTAAATCAAAAAATCATGCACTAATAGTAACTTTGAGAAAGCGGGAAATTGACTTTTAAGCTAAATCTATGAATTTTCACCATGATTAACTTTTTTTTTTTGAATTTTATAGATTTTCTAACCAAATAATTAATTTTGAAATATACTTTATATACTTCTCAACCAATAATCCTATTTTGAGAAAAAAAAACCAAATAATGATTATTCCTTGAGCTTTCGCTCGAAAATAAAACTCTAGTTATTTTGACTTTTCCATATAGATATTGGGACATTTTATATATATTCTCAGTCAGTGAGCCAAGACAAACCTCAACAATCCATTTTTTAATTAAGGAATATTATATAACCACTAATCATACAGTGTATATAGATATTTCAAATGGTACGACTGCAGTGAGCCGACAAATTAGCTTGGATCATGGACACTTAGACTTCGTATTCCGTCACGATTGAGAGAGCTCATAGGTTATGACAAGACGACTGCAACTTTTAGCTCACACTGCGCATGTACGAACATGAAAATCACTGACTTTTTTTTAATATATCAGCTCGTGCGGCGGTAATTCCAGTCCGATCTTGAAAATCTTGCCAGCATATTGTAGGGAAATTCATACCGATAGGTGTCAAGTTTCATAATCATAGTTTTAAAATTGAGCGATAAGTTAGAATGTAAACATTCGAACTGGCAATTTCCCAAAATCGCTGATACACGTGAATTATTTAACGTGAAGAGCTTTGAAAATGAATTTGAAAGTGATCGGACTGTAACTTTCGCGC
The DNA here is from genome assembly GCA_037075165.1 of Hirtodrosophila histrioides. NCBI lineage: Eukaryota > Metazoa > Arthropoda > Insecta > Diptera > Drosophilidae > Hirtodrosophila > Hirtodrosophila histrioides. Next base: position 402,211 of record JBAMCL010000453.1, on the reverse strand, counting down.
ATACAACCTTGAGACCCCCGTTTTCCACCCATGGGGGTGGATTTTCCAAAATAGTATTAAAATAATTTTTGTGTAGATCAGGGGTGCCCAACCGCTGCTTATGGAAGAGCAAATTTCAATACATATGCAAGAAAACACTAACACATGTAAGGAAAACAATTTTTTTCATTCTTTTATTTCTTTGAAAATAATGCATAGTTTTCACACCTAAAAATGGTTTCCAAAAAAGTACGGCGTCCAGATATTCATCTTTTCACCACCACTATTTTATTGTAACTATTATGTGTATGCAAATGCACTTAAAATGGTTTGCAGATGAATATCGTGTCCAGCGTTCAATCAAATATTTTTTTTTTTTTTAAGTGCCGGCCTCAACGAAGAGCAACAACAAAATTACTCCGAAATTCAGTAGCGCAACAACAAAGAAATTATGTGTTGTTGCTTTTCTCATGAGCCCAGCCAGCGAAAAGAGATAAGAAAGAGAACACGCAACATTGTTTTTATACTATGTTCCCGAAGGGAAAAATAGTATATTGGGTTTGCGCAATGTCCGTCTGTCCGTCTGTCCGTATGAACGCAATTTTTTTGCCTTTATCTTTGAGCTAGAGCAACCAAATTTGGCACACATGTTGGTGTATATCGTCAGTTTATAAAGTGTCAAGATCAGCCCCCCGACCCCACCCCCTCCCCCAAAATTTGGGGCAAACCTGTATCTTCCACATTTTTAAAGCTAGAGTTACCAAATTTGGCATACACACTAAAGTTGAGATTCCTGACAGATCTGCATCAAAAATTTTTGGACCCCCCCACCCCCACCCCCCAATGGAGCAAAACCTATATCTCCCACACCAGTAGAGCTAGAGTCACCAAATTTGGCAGACAGACTAATGTTGACCCCCAGGATAAAACTGCATCAAAAATTTTTGGACCCACCCACCCCCACCCCCCCAATGGAGCAAAACCTATATCTCCCACACCAGTAGAGCTAGAGTCACCAAATTTGGCATAGAGACTAATGTTGACCGCCTGGATAAAACTGCATCAAAAATTTTTGGACACCCACCACCCCCACCCCCCCAATGAAGCAAAACCTATATCTCCCACACCAGTAGAGCTAGAGTCACCAAATTTGGCAGACAGACTAATGTTGACCCCCTGGATAAAACTGCATCAAAAATTTTTGGACCCCCCCACCCCCACCCCCAAAATGGAGCAAAACCTATATCTCCCACACCAGTAGAGCTAGAGTCACCAAATTTGGCATAGAGACTAATGTTGACCGCCTGGATAAAACTGCATCAAAAATTTTTGGACCCCCCCACCCCCACGCACCCAAAGGAGCAAAATCGCGTTTCTTTCTGAACTCACAAATAACCATATTATATACATAGGACTAGGAACATAGTATTCTGCAGTCGGGTGCGTCCGCCGTCGGACGCCACCGCCGACTGCAACGTTCTTACTTGTTGTGTTATACATTGGCGTATGAATAGAGCCGTGCATGTACAGTCTCATTGCTGCCTATGCCTAAGAGCAATTACAATAACAAAATGAGCCAGATAAGCAATGGGCTGGGCACCCCTGGTAGATCTTTGAAAATGAGTATGAAGCCGATTGGATGGTAAACAAAAAAGTTTCATACAACAGTTTTCGGCGATTTTCTACGCTTGTGGATGGAATTTTCAAAAATCCCGTCTTAGTGTTCACTTTCATCATAGATGGAACCTACTGTGAAAATTTCAGCATCCACTTACGGTTTGGGCTGTGCGATGATAGCCAATCTGTCAGTCAGTATAAACTCTTTTATATATAGATAATCTCTTCAATTTTTATTTAAATTCAAGAAAGGACGGCTATCTTCGGAGTGCCGAAGCTATATACCCCAGCAGAAATTAATGTTTATACAAAACATAATTTTCGTCTGAAACGTCTGCTTCAGTCCATCACACATTTCGAGACAAAATTATAATACCCTCTGCTAGGGTAAAACAATCTTTATTTTGTAATTTTAAAAACAAAAACAAGTCCCTGGTTTCAAGTCCTATATTATTTCGTAGTTTTTGTGATCAGGAAGGGACATGAAGAAAAACAGTGGTGTCTATCTGTACAGGTGTAGGAAAACATTTTTTTGATGCAGGTCTATCAAGGAGCTCAACGGTAGTCTGCATTTTGTGACAATAGCTTTAAAAATGTGGAAGATATAGGGTTCCGCCCAATTTTGGTATTGAGTGGCGACCTTGACCATGCACAATGGGCCCACAGCGTCATAAGATCGAAAAATGTATGAATATATATAAATAATTTGGTATAATGTATAACAAACGGTATTGTGTTTTGTGGACTATTACTTTCGCAGCGCACATCTGCGCAAGCATCCAGAAAGGCCAAGGTCTTAATAAGTCTATTCAGATTTATCTGTCTACATGTACATATGTAGATAAAAGAGTTTGTCCTGACTGATCGTCAATCATCGCACAGCGCAAACCGTAAGAGCTGGAATGCTAAAATTTCACAGTCCATCTGTGATGAAAGTGCCCACTGTGACGGGGTTTTGGAAAATTCCACCCATAAGTGTAGAAAATCGCGGAAAACTGTTGTATGAAACTTTTTTGTTCACCATCCAATCGGCTTCAAAGTCATTATTAAAGGTCTACACAAAAAATCGGTAATTCTAAAGTTTAGCGGCCCTATATAAAGACTGCATTAAAATGAGTCTTATAAGTCTTAAACGACGTGTCTGAAAATAAGAAAGCAAATCCCGGCGGCGGTGTAAGACTTTGTTGCCGAAATATTGAAATAAATGCAAATAAAAGTTGATCGATATGTTTACATAAACACGTTAATTTATAGGTATTAGTGTTGGAAAACATCGACAAATGACCAGAGCTGCCAAACAATCGCGCGATTTCTATTATTATATCACGCAAAATATATACTTATTTATGTATACAAAACACATATTTACATGTATATATACACATATGGTAAGTCTAAAGTGTGGGGGCTCTACATAAAGACTGCATCAAAATGTTTGACTTTGGTCTTAAACAACACGTCTGAAAATTATAAAGCAAATTCCAGCGGATGAGCAAGACTATTGCCGAAATATTGAAATAGATGCAACAAACCAAGTTCAATGTACAAAAATCGATGAAAAAAACATTCGATAGGTGGTGGAAATCGGTGAACTATCGCCATATTTATGCGATAGCTTAAAGGTGCGGTCACATTGCCACATTTAGGGCAGTCGGCAGTTACCATAGCGTGTGAGTACGATATGTCAGGCTCCCACAAAATTTATGATTGAGATATAGCGAATCAAAGATTTCTATGTTAGCAACGTGCGATATAAGTTTATACATATGTTAAAATATTTAACATATATTACTTTTGCCATATAAAATATGTTATGGCCAAACGCCATATCGTGTGACCGCACCTTAAGAGTGTTGTAAGAAATTCATTTTCAAAGCTCTTCACGTAAAATAATTTGATACGTGAAAGCTCTGGCATTCGAGATTTTTAATTTTCATGCGATTGGCTTCAAACACATTTTCAAAGTTATACACAAAGACAAAATTGACGTGGTGGTCAAAGATTTTGGAAAGTGTACCCCCAAGATTTTCCCAATATTTTTTTGAGTCTAAACCTTGTATTTATTTATTTAACTTGTATTCTGCTACAATAGTGGCAACTTGACAGGTTGCATGTAAAAAACTAAAAACTAACTAGAGCTAATATTACATAGCCCGTACATGTGAATTTCTTATACATATTTTACAATAATTATATATTATATTTTATTCGATATCCTGGTGGGCAAGTCATTTGGGTGACATTTGGGTTTTACTCTTCTTCTGACGTTGCGGCGAGAACTTTCGCCACTTAACCTCTTTGCTGGTGCATTGGGATGAGCCGCAAGTCGCTCAGCGTATTTTTCAGCTTCATGTTGTAGAACGTCACCTACTTTAGGGACTCGTTAATCTTTTTCTATGTCCCTCGAGCGCATGTACCAAGGGGCTTTGCAAATTCTTCTGAGGATCTTGCTTTGGGTCACACGAATTTTATTTATATGGCTTTTTGCGGCAATTCCATATACCTGCAGGGCATATTTACACATTGGGCTCAGGACACATTTATAAATAGCTACATTGTTAGACAGTGACAGCTTGTTATTGGCGGATAGGAGGCACGACATTTTTTCAGCTTTGTTACGGACCGCTTGAGTAATCATAGTTGTGTATCTACCGAATGTTAGCTTTTTGTCCAAGACAACAGGTGAGCCTAACATTGATATGCCTGGACAAGTGCCTCTTCTGTTGCTACGCTTGTTACGCTTGCACATTTGCTGCCATTGATGCCAATGTTCCACTTGCACTTGCTGCAGTGCCGATCAATCGGCTCCGGGTTAGCACGGCCGTGTCGTCAGCGTATGTGGCTAAGAGCACGTCGTTCGATTCAACAGCAGTTACACATTGGGGTGTTGGCTTGTCTGCAGTGTATAACGTGTAGAGAGTGGGACCTAGGACACTGCCTTGTGGTACTCCAGCGCATTTTTTGATGATTTTGCTTGTGCCATCGACAACAACGCAAAAGAATCTCTCTTCTAGAAAGCTGCTAACTATCTCAGATAGCTGCGGTGTTAATAAATTCTTTAGCTTGCCACACCGTGTCAAAGGCTTGCTGGATGACGTTTCTGAAATCAAAACTGAAATTTTGGAATCGCCTGTACTTCTACGCTCTATCTGCAAGATCCGGTCCAGAAAAATTTCAAACATTTCTGCCAGTGCAGAGAGGAGACTAGGGACTGTACGCATCAACCTCAGTAAGCTGCTTTTCTGGCTTAGGGATCACGTGATCAGCGCTGTCCTCCAGATTTTTGGAAAGTGCCCCAATCGTAGACTGCTGTTAAATATAAGCACTATATACAGCAAGGCTTTCAGTGGCAACAGCTTAATGGTGCGGTTGTCCAAACAGTCGTCACCCGGCGACTTTTTGACCTTCAGATTTTTAATTTGCAGAGTCACTTCTTGCAGCGTGACCGGTTGCGAAGGCAGAGCCATTTGATAAGGTGCATTAATTGTATTTTGAACGTACCTTTGCATATGATCCGATGTCAAGCTTAGTGATTGAAATCTCTCATCTAGATTGCTAGCGAGAATCTTAGCTTTCTGCTGGCTAGTATAACACCATCTTCCTCTTGGATCCTTTAGTTGGCTTTTTGCAGTAGCATGTCTCTTGAATCGGCTTGTTAGTTTCCAGAACGAGTTGTTGGAGTCACCGTTAGAGCTTACGTTGTCCAGCATATCGTCTTTTGCCGTTGGCTGCTTTTCGCGAGAACCTTTTGCAGTCGATTTGCGAGTCTTTTATATATTCGCCACACACGAATGTCTCCTGTCCTGGCGTACTCTTTTCTTACCCTTCATTTCATACCCAGGAGAGCGGCAGCAATTGGGGGCAACTGTGTTCTATGGTGTTGGGTAGAAGTTAATGGGTTCCGTTTCTGCGGGGCTTGAATTGGGGTGAGTGATGCAGTGTAGCCAATATTGATAAATGATCAGATATGAGATTGAAAAGTCTATCGACCGAAAGTCTATTCGAGTCAATACCTTTGAACAAAAAGAAGTCCAACGCTGTCGGCGTGAGCTGGGTACTGTATTTTTATCTTTCGGACGTTGATGTTCTGAAACGGGCAGTACATTCAAGTGTCCCAAACGACATCAGGCACGGGCTTGTTAACGCGCGGACCCAGGCAAAATGCAACCCACCTCCCGTCCAACCGACCGAGGGGCGCGCCGCATAACGTGCGGTAACGAAGATCGCGGAACATTTCAATAAGAACAGACTAAATAAAAGTTCTACATAAATTAACCAATATACAAAAACTAAAGATTACACAGATAACTAAAAGTGAAGTTCTGAGTAAGGAATTAGAACTAGCGTTACATATTAAATGATAAAGATTGTTATAATTAGAACATATGATACGAAAAGGGTTATGGATAGCATGGTTAGTGTTACAAGCTTGAAGACAAAGGGGAAGATTCTATTCTATCCTGATGAACCTTGTATTGGGGACACCAAATACAAGACCCATATTCAAGAATAGGTCGAACAAGAGAAGTATATAGAGTTTTAGTAATGTAAGGATCGTTAAATTCTTTAGACCAACGCTTAATGAAACCCAGGACACCAAAGGCACGAGTAACGGTGGAAAAGATATGTTTGTCAAACTTAAGCTTGGATTCTAAAAGGATACCCAAATAATTAACCCACTTATTTCTAACAAAAGGGTTATCATTAAGAATATAATTATTTTTAAAGGGCATTAGCCTGTAAAAGGACATTACGTTTTACTTACCACAATTAAGATTTAATAAATTTACCCGACACCAGGCTTGAAAACTGTCAAGATCAGTTTGCAACCTTTGACCAGATAAGAAATCAGTAGATGACAGACAAAGTTTAACATCATCGGCATACATCAGCACCCGAGAGTGAATTATGACATAAGGAAGGTCATTTATGAACAGAGTAAATAATAAGGGGCCAAGATGACTTACTTGTGGTACTCCGGAAGTAACTTGAACAGACTAAGAGACAAAGCCTTTGAAATAAACCTTTTGGGTTCTAAGAGTTAAATAGTTAGAAATCCAAAGAATTAAGTTATTTGGAAATCCTAGAAGATGAAGCTTGTGAAGTAAAATAGAATGATTAACGGAATCAAAAGCCTTACTGAAATCAGTATAAATAACATCTGTTTGCATTTTAGATTGAAATCCCTAAATAACAAGAGAAGTGAATTCCAATAGGTTATATTATATATCACAAACCCATGCTGGCAGGGTGAAATTATGGATCTACATAAATGTTGAAGTTGAGAGGTTATTAATTTCTCAAAAATCTTAGGAATAGCAGACAACTTAGAAATACCTCTATAGTTCTCAACATTAGACTTGTTTCCTTTTTTATAGAGAGGAATAATAAAAGATTATTTCCAAATATTGGGGAAAGAGAACAACCCCACGGACAATTTAAAAAGAACAAATAATGGCTTAAAAATACCTTTCGCACAGTACTTGAGCACACAGCCTGGTACTCCATCAGGTCCCGGAGAAAATACGGAGTTAATAGACTTCAAATCACGTAGAAGCGAGCTTTCAGTGATTAAAGGCCCAAAAATGCAATTGGAGTTAATTACCTGATAAGGATAAGGCGAAACCAATTTATAAGGTTGTGAACTGTAAGTCGTTTGAAAATATTCGGCAAAAAGATCGGCGATAGCCTGATCTGAGTCAGCTGTCTTTTTATCAAAAAATACAGTTGATGGAAGTGTTGATGACCTACGCTTCGCATTAACGAAATTATAAAACCTTCTAGGATCCCGCTAAAACTGTAACCTACAGCTCCTGAGGTAGTTGTTATAACAGTGTAAATTAAGTGCAGAGAAGTTAGATCGGGCAATCAAATAGCGAGAGAAATCCGAGGAAGAGCCAAATTCCTTGAACTTTTTGTACAATCTCGACTTTCTATTTTTTAAGTTTATCAATTCACGTGTAAACCACACAGGTTTGTTAGACCTACGAGGGTTACAAAACGGGACACAAGAATCAAATAATGAATTTAAGGTAGAATAAAAGTAATTGATTGCGCAATCCATTTCTCTACACATGTACAGCTGGGACCAGTCAGTCTGGGATAGGAGCTGAGCAAGTTCAGTAAAATCGGTTTTCCGAAATTGACGAACTCGCTCAGCCGGTTCTCTACCAGGGCTTGGCACACTGGCTGGTAAGTCAATCAACACCTCCAAAGTTGGGTGATAAGGATCTTCAGTACGGGAGACAGAATAGAATGAGGAATCCAAGACAAAAACAAGATCAAGCATTCTATGTGAGGAATTTGGGATATCATTGATTTGACACAATGACATCCCAAATAAACTTTCAATAAAATCGTGCTGAGATGTGGGAGTCAACACGCTAGAATCCGGACTTGAAATCCAGGTAGTTTCGGCGATATTAAAGTCACCAAGAACTACAAGAAAATCACGATCATAGATGAGACAGATTGTGTAACAGAAGCATGCAAAGATTATATCGAAATATCAGAAGAAGGTGGAATATAAGAACAAGTAATATAAAAGCAAAAACTGGAGATACACAATTTTACAGCAACAAATTCAATATCTATACAATTATCGATTATTACAAGCTCCGATGATAAATCAGCGTCAACAGCAATAACAACACCACCACCACAACGAGGGGTGCGATCTTTTCTATTAATGGAGAATTTGTTAGACAGGATTTCAGAATTAAGGATGTCGGGCCTTAGCCATGTTTCAGAAAAGGCACCGGCATGGAAAGGAAAAGTTAGGCTATTTAGATAAAGATTACTAAGTTTACTACAAAGACCTCTTACATTCTGATAGCCAAGTGAGAGGGAGGATGTTAGTTTTATGAGCTATCAGATATTACAAGTGGTAGGTTAGAACTACCACCGGAAGAAGGAAGTGAAATCGGAGGCCGATTTTTCTTTTTTACAGTATATTCTTTAATAACTAAGTGGTCGGGCCAGAATTCTTTGCAACAAACGAAATGTTGAATGATAATGTTGAAATATTCTGCCGGAACACTTATTTTAAATTACGAAATTTCCCGAGAATACGTAAATTGAAATTTTTCCACCGTAATTTGGCCTGTATAAAGGCCTTCACATCATCAGATGTAGTTTCAGGGGCAAGCCTGGAAACAAAGATTTGTTTCCGTGGTGGAATTCCTATAAGGGTCTTCTTAGTAACCAAAGCAGTTGCATCCAATGGAGCCACAGCATTGGTTGCTAGACCAGTTGATTCGACCGGTATATTATCACTAGGCTGTTGATCCGGATCAACAGTGTTAATAGCCCGCGAATCAGAATGCTCTACGGCAGGGGTGCCCAGCCCATTGCTCATCTGGCTCATTTTGTTATTGTAATTGCTCTTAGGCATAGGCAGCAATGAGACTATACATGCACGGCTCTATTCATAACCTAATGCATAATACAAAAACAATATTGCGTGTTCCCTTTCTTATCTATTTTCGCTGGCTGGGATCATGAGCAAGGCAACAACACTTTCATTACTTTGTTGTTGCGCTACTAAATTTCGGTGCAATTTTGTTGTTGCTCTTCGTTGAGGCCTGCACTTTAAAAAAAAATGCTATTTGATTGAACGCTGGACCCAATATTTTTCTGCAAACCATTTTAAGTGCATTATTTGCATTTAAATAATAGTTACAATAAGATAGTGGTGGTGAAAATATGAATAGCTGGACGCCGAACTTTTTTTAGAAAACAATTTTAGGTGTGAAAACAATGCAATATTTGCAAAGAAATAATAGAAATTGCATGTAATAAAATGAAAAAAATTGTTTGTTTGTAGATGTGTTAGTGTTTTCTTGCATATGTATTGAAGTTTGTTCTTCCATAAGCAGCGATTGGGCACCCCTGCTCTACGGGGTCAGAAGGAACAACATCCATGGGTACATGTTATGCTATTCTCGTCACTTCTGATTATTGAATTATGAGGAGAGGGGGACGATAAATTTATCAATTCTAACTGTTTATTAGTTGCGGTTGTAGTGGAAGCATGTGTGGGGAGTTGCAGTTCATTGGGGCCAATAGACAGCCTAAAATTAGCCTTCTTCCGTTTTGGAGACTCATTTAAAAGTTTCATACTTTTGAATTTGTTCTCCAAGTCGGAAAAACCATCGAACAGTTTTTTGAACCGCCCGAATGTGTCACCAAAGCCTTTTTTAGTCTGCCTCATGAAACCCATGATGTCCCGTTCAACATCCCTACAGGATACACATGTCCACTTGAGGACAGATTTTGACTCAATCTGGTCCACAATTATGCCGTTTAGGCCAGCACATTTTTCGTGTGACACGTTATCACACAGCCAGCAGCAAACAAATCCCATCTTAGAGTTTGCTCTAACCTGGCAATTTTTATTATAACAGACAAACATACTTGCAAAAAGGAATTTAAATTTAAGAAAATAGAATATAAAAAAGATAAACAAAAAATAAAATATAAAGCAACTGAACAAAAAAAAAAAGTTGTAAAAAGAACAGAAGGCACCCTAGGGTTAAACAACTACCGCTGATTTGTACTTACAAACGCAATAAGAACACAAAGCGCGGGCGCGACGACCGAAACTCACAAACGGAATTCTAACAGAGAAGACCGCGACCAACACCAACAACACAACTAATGCAAGCGCGGGAGAGAGATAAAAAAGAGAATGAAGTGAGTACGCACAAAAACAAATTATATGCAGACAGCAATGCAACTGCAAAATCAAACAGAATGCTTGGCTACAGTTTGTTGTTGTGTTTAGACACAAAATATTTTAAATAAGCAAATAAAGCACAAATAATTACAATTAAAGTCCAACACAGGTGTTTAACACAACCGAATGTAAACACAAGTCACAAATATAAAGCTTGCAATTTAATAATTGCTAAGAAGGAGGAAAGAATAATTAATTGCGAGGCGCAAGAAAAAAACACGTCCGTTTGCGAAAGCGAAGCGTAACGAATGGTTATGGATAGCATAGTTAGTATTACAAGCTTGAAGAGAAAGAGGGAGAAAGTTTCTAGAATTTCTGATCGGAACTGCAAAACTAATTTGGCTGATTAACTCAGAAGAATCAATTTCCCCATTAATTAGTTTGTGTATGAAAATTACACCAAGCATGGTTCTACGATCAGAAAGTGAAGGAAGATTTATTAGTAAAAGTCTACTACGATAGGAAGCTAAGCGAGTATTAGGATTCCAGTTAGGACCACGGAGTGCAAAGAGCAGAAATTGTGTTTGTACCGATTCTATTCTATCCTGATGAACCTTGTACTGGGGGCACCAAATGCAAGACTCATAGTCAAGAATAGGTCGAACAAGAGAAGTATAAAGAGTTATTACTATATTACTAAATAGGGATTGTTAAATTTTTTAGACCACCGCTTAATGAAACCCAGGACACCAAAGGCACGATTAGCGGTGGTAAAGATATGTTTGTCAAATTTTAGCCTGGAATCTAGAAGGATACCCAAATCATTAACCCACTCATTTCTAACAAAAGGGTTATCATTAAGAATATAATTATTTTAAAAGGGCATTCGCCTGTAAAAGGACATTACGTTACACTTACCACAATTAAGATTTCATAAATTTACCCAACACCAGGCTTGAAAACTGTCAAGATCAGTTTGCAACCTTTGACCAGATAAGGAATCAGTAGATGACTGACAAAGCTTAACATCATCGGTTTAAATTTATCCCGAGAGTGAATTTTGACAGAAGGAAGGTCATTTATGAACAGAGTAAATAATAAGGGGCCAAGATGACTTCCTTGTGGTACTCCGAAAGTAACTTGAACAGACTTAGAGATTAAGCCTTTGAAATAAACCTTTTGAGTTCTAAGAGTTAAGTAGTTAGAGATCCAAAGAATTAAGTTATTTGAAAATCCTAGAAGATGAAGTTTGTGAAGTAAAAGAGAATGATTAACAGAGTCAAAAGCCTTACTGAAATCAGTGTAAATAACATCTGTTTGTATTTTAGATCGAATCCCTTAATGACAAGAGAAGTAAATTCCAATAGGTAAGCGGTAGTAGATCTATATTTCACAAACCCGTGTTGGCAGGGTGAAATTATGGATCTACACAGATGCTGAAGTGGAGAAGTTATTAAATTCTCAAAAATCTTAGGAATAGCAGACAACTTACAAATACCTCTATAGTTAGAACTTTGTGTCTCCGGTAGCTAGGACTTGAGAAGTGCTACTGACTAATGCTTCTTGTTGTCGCTTACCTCGTGTGCACGTTCTGGTGTTGCCCCACCATGGGTGTTTAGCGGCTATAAATATGGAGCCCAGGGAGTATATTAAGTTACCAAGGCCATCCTCTGATAACGGCTCGTTCGGAGGCAGGTATAAAGAGGCGATTGTAAAATTTCCATAGTTTGTTTGCAAATTCAAAGTTGTCATTTGTACATCGCCGCGCGCAATGGGTGAATTTAGCAACTATGCAATACCTGCACGGACTAAAGCGGCCGAACCACCTTTTCGGCTGCCACTAGGATGAAGGGCATGACAAATAACATATCCTGGCAAGTATATTTTATCTTGAGAGCAACAGTTATTAGCATGATATCTACTGCATTAGCGTCAAGGAATAGCCTCAGCTCATTTGTGCTGTTAGCCAAACCTCGTTTATTTTGAGATGACATGCTGTATAAGCTCACGGACAGCCCTGCAGAGTCCAACGCGTCATTAATTAAATTGAGCAGCATATCCATTCTGGAATTGATGTCCCTTATGGCTTTTTCCAGGCCGCTAAACTTATCGCTGGATACATTTTCTACGAAGTCATTTGGGCCTTTATCGTAATGTTTGGTTGGCTCATTAAAGTAAGTATTGTGCCTAGCCATGTCAGTATAAGGAAAGCTGTTCTTGACAACGGAGTACGGAATGAATTCGCCCATTGTGTTTGCATTGGACCTATTGGGTTTGTTGCTAACGCGCGGGAGGCCGTCCTTCGGAAGCCTTGCCGCCGGCTTGAGCTTTTTGATGTGCTCAACTCTGACTTTGCAGCCATTGAAGCTTGACTGGTGATCGCCTTCACAGCAGACGATGCGAGGTGACAGGTGTCAGGCTTCCTGTTTAGCACTTCGAAACCTTTGTCTGTGAAGGCCTTAGTAATTTTCTCCATAGGAATATTAGGACACCAATCTGTATGACTTATTTTCACGCAGTTGGTGATGCAAAAATCCGCAGTTGTGTTGTGTTAGTACGTGGACAACGCCTCTAAACATATCAGCGTTGCTGACATATATACGGTACACACCAAATTTGGATGTTCGAATATAATAGTCGAGTGGGGGATCAACTGCATCAGGCACCTGTTTCAACTTGTCCAACCTGATGACGTTCGGCACACAAAAGGCCGGTGGTTTCTGGTAAGGCTTTTTATTTGTGTTTCAGGTATTTTTATACGACAGAATTCTCGTCCATTTGCATAATGGCTTCAGCTTCTTCAGCTAGCACTGCAAAGCGATTGAAGTGCTGCCGATGATATGGATGCACCGTTGTCACATTGGTTGTTGGAAGTATGAAGAACTTTGTTCTTCTTAGTAGAAGTAGAATACGGGGCAGTTTTTCTATTACTTCTAGCCGTAGTCGCATACATGCCTTGAAAAGGGCAGGAAGCCGATTTGGCAACTGCACCAGGCGGAATATTATATGCTGAACATATTCCACTGCTTGCAGACATGGTTACGCAGCACGATGTTGTGGAAAAAGAAGCCACAATAGTGATTGCCGTGGTGGTGGAAGCAGTAGTTCCATATTGGCTTAGCATAGAGCATGCGCCTGTAGTTGAGGATGACGTTCTTAAGGCCAAATCCTTTATCACTTCTGCTCTTATTTGAGCAGGTGTACCACATGCTAATTCCTCCATTTTTTTAAAGTCTGGCATTACCGTTGTTGTTAACTCTGGCTAACAGTGTTGTTTAGTTTAAAAGCTTGGTGGTAGCATGAAATGCTTCACAACACTTTCTCGACCGATCTGGCAACTGTTTGCAATGAGTTGCACAATTAGTTATTATTGTTTATAACTGTTTAGGCTTGTCAATAGTTTAAAAGTACACATGTACACTGGGAATAACAGGAACATTAGGACCAACTAAATGGCCACAGCCAGTTTTACACTATGAGGTGCAGCACTTGAAAACACGCGTGCGGACACGCTTGCTAGCGCAGCTGCAGAGCGGCCGCACAATTATATGTATATTAGTTGTGTACTTTATTATTGGCTGTGTTGTTGCACTAATGACGTGTAAGCCCGGGCACACCTCCCGGAGCACTATTATGCCACCAGAGGTGAACTTGTCCATAAATACGCGAATATTTATACAATTTACTTAGAGCGACGTACCGGCACATGTATCTCGGCTAAGAGCGTTGCCAGACGAAGTGACAAATTCCCGAAAAACTGTTGTATGAAACTTTTGTGACTATTGACCATTGACTTCAAACTCATTTTCAAAGCTCTACATCTATATATATAAACTAGCAGGTAATATCCCGGCCTTGCCCGGGGAAATATTTTTTTCTTGAATTTGACTGCTTTCGTCAACCGTAAGATATACAACTAAATAGTTGAGCCACGTGACTAATGTTTTCAGTGTAGGGCTATGTAAATGTCTTTGAAAAAAAAAAAAAACAACAAAAAAATGTCCCGCTCATTTGTCCTTGACTTCCATTTCCCGCCCGTGGCGACACGGAGTAGATTTTCCAAAATCATTTGGCATTTTAAGTCAATTTCAAGAATAATACTAAGAATCCAGACTAAATCTTTCCAACTCATTTCCGCCCGTTGTATTGCCTGCAAAGTACCGAGGTTTTAGTATTTATTTATATTTTTCAAAACCGGTAGCACATGTGACGAATTGTTTAATGAGAGGTGCTTTGCAAATTAGTTTCAAAATGATTGAATGATAAACAGAAGTTTGAAGTCAATTGGAACACAATAAAAACAAAATTCATACAACAGTTTTCCGTGAATTTTCCGACTTTGGTGGTAGATTTTCCAAAATCTTTGACCATTGCGCCTATTATTTTTTCCCATAGAACTTTGAAAATGAGCTTGAAGCCAATCGCATGAAAACTAAAAATGTCGAATGCCAGAATTTTCAACCGATTTTCCGACCATGTGGTCGAATTTCCCAAAATCGCTGATACACGTGTCGAATTATTTAATGTGAAGAGCTTTCAAAATGAGTTTCAAGCCAATCGGACGATAATCAAAAAAGATTTATACAACAGTTTTCCACGAATTTTCCGACTTTGGTGGTAGATTTTCCAAAATCTTTGACCATTGCACCTATTATTTTTTCCCATAGAACTTTGAAAATGAGCTTGAAGCCAATCGCATGAAAACTAAAAATGTCGAATGCCAGAATTTTCAACCGATTTTCCGACCATGTGGTCGAATTTCCCAAAATCGCTGATACACGTGTCGAATTATTTTACGTGAAGAGCTTTGAAAATGAATTTGAAGGTGATCGGACTAAAAGTAGACTTTCGCCCATACAACCTTGAGACCCCCATTTTCCACCCATGGGGGTGGATTTTCCAAAATCGATGAGATATGTGTCAAATTAATTTTTGTGTAGATCTCTGAAAATGAGTTTGAAGCTGATTGGATGGTAAACAAAAAAGTTTCATACAACAGTTTTCCGCGATTTTCCACGATTGTGGGTGGAATTTTCCAAAATCCCGTCTTAGTGTGCACTTTCATCATAGATGGAAGCTTCTGTGAAAATAACGTGTATCAGCGATTTTGGGAAATTCTGCCCTATGCTCGGAAAATTTGTGGAAAAGTCTGGCATTCGACATTTTTAATTTTCATGTGATTGGCTTCAAACTCATTTTCATGGTTCTACCCAAACACATAATAGGCGCGGTGTTCAAAGATTTTGGAAAATCTATCCCTAAGGTCGGAAAATACGCGGAAAACTGTTGTATGCAATTTTTTTGATTATCGTCCATATCCAATATCCAATTGACTTCAAACTCATTTTCAAACTTCTGTTTATCATTCAATCATTTTGAAACTAGTTTTCAAAGCACCTCACATTAAATAATTCGTCACATGTGCTACCGGTTTTGAAAAATACACGTGGCTTTATACTAATTTCCAAATATAAATACAAACACCTCGGTACTTTGCGGGCAATACGATGGGCGGAAAACAGTTGGAAAGACTGATTCTGGATTCAGTAAAATGCCGAATGATTTTGGAAAATCTACTCCGTGTCGCCACGGGCGGGAAATGGAAGTCAAGGACAAATGAGTGGGACATTTTTTTGTTGTTTTTTTTTTTTTCAAAGACATTTTCATAGCCCTACACTGAAAACATTAGTCACGTGGCTCAACTATTTAGTTGTATTTCTTACGGTTGACGAAAGTAGTCAAATTCAAGAAAAAAAATGCATTTTCATCTAAACATTTTCCCGGGCAAGGCCGGGATATTACCTGCTAGTATTTAATAATTCGACATATGTATCATTGATTTTGGGATATTCAGCCCTATGGTCGGAAAATTTGTGGAAAACTCTGTTATTCAAGACTTTTAATTTTCATGCGAAGCCAAACTCATTTTCACATTTATACACAAAGACAGAATAGACAAGGTGGTCAAAGTGTTTGGAAAATGTACCCCCAAGGTCGGAAAATTCTTGGAAAACTGTTGTATGAAACTTTTTTGATTATCTTCCGATTGACTTCAAACTCATTTTGCAAGCACTTTACATAAAATAATTCGACACGTGTATCACCGTTTATTGGTAATTCAGCGCTATGCTCGAAAAATTTATGGAAAAGTCTGTCACTCGACATTTTTAAATTTTATGTGATTGGCTTCAAACTCATTTTCAAGGTTCTACCCAAACACATAATAGGCGCAGTGTCCAAAGATTTTGGAAAATCTCTCCCTAAGGTCGGAAAATACGCGGAAAACTGTTGTATAAAATTTTTTTGATTATCGTCCAATTGACTTCAAACTCATTTTCAAACTTCTGTTTATCATCCAATTATTTTGAACGAAATTTTCAAAGCAACTTATATTTAATAATTCGACACATGTGCTACCGCTTTTGAAATATGAATAGCCACGGAAAATTTTCGTGTTGCATACGAATGGCTTCATACTAATATCTAAAATTCCTCGGTGCTTTGCGAGCAATACAACGGGTTGAAAATAGTTGGAAAGCTTTAGTCTGGATTCTTTGTATAATTCTTGGAATTGGTTTCAAATGCCAAATGATTTTAAAATATCAATTCCTATAGATCGCCACAGGCGGGAAAGTCAAATGAGTTGGATTAGTTGATTAGTTAGATCGGCTTCAAAGACATTTTCATAGCCCTACACGTGACTCAACTTTTTAGTTTCCTACCCCCACGGGAGGGAATATGCTATTTATGTGTATTTCTTACGTTTGGCATAAATAGCATATTCCCTCCCGTAGCGGGAAGTCATCAGTTTGCGATATCCACCGGGAAATCTTGCGTAACGATCACCACCTTGGGACCATCTTTTGGGGCATTTGACACCACGAGCGGCAATGCACCCAAAAGCTACAGCGACAACGGCAGCAGCGGCAGCGGTAGTCTTCAAGCTAAGTAAATTCTGTCTTTAGTTTTGGTTCCATTTTGGTAATCTAAATAAACGGATATATTTTTTTGGCTCTTCAATCCAAAGATATTTTATTATAAATATGTATATATATATATATATATATATATATATATATATATATATATATATATATATATATATATATATATATATATTGTAAAGAAGTATCTTGGCCGGGGTACAAATCTCAGTCTAGCCAAGGTTCTGTTTACAAGAATATTTGTAAATCGCTGGGGCACTGAGAAACGGGGTTCATAGATAAGCCAAATACTCTTTTCCCACTGACTATACTACTCTACACAATCCACACCTAATAACCGGGTCGAAACCTCAGTCGCACTCCGCCTAATAATGGCCGGGCTAGAGCCACGGGCACGCCCTGCCTACTAGTGACCGGGCAAAGCCGCGGACACACACTACCTACTAGCAGCCGGGCGAAAGCCTCAGTCGCACTACACCTGACTGTGACCGGGCAAAAGCCTCAGTCACGCTACACCCACTAGTGGCTGGGCAAAAGCCTCAGTCACACACTGCCTACTGGTGGCCGGGCAAAGCCGCAGACACACACTTTTCCACTTGCACTCTGCCGCCGACGCGCACTACTCTACTTGTTGCTATGCGGGGGTGGGGGGTTAAAGTAATTATTAGGCAGATATGTAATGCAAGTTCAATAAGCTTTTATTAATTAAATTATAGACTACTATTTAACAACTTTAATTTTATACTACAAGTAAAGATCGCTTACTTGTCTTCTCGGTTATCTCGCTGCCTTTCTCTCTTCTCCTCTTTTACTATTCACACGCGACTTACTGATCGATTCTCACACGCACGTCCGTTCACTTCAAAAGTCCGGCTTACTCTCTCGAGCCCTTCGCGGCAAAGCCGCGCGCTGGCCTCGCTAATCCGAAACGGTTGGCAGCTTTCGTTCTCTGCCTTAGAGCTTTCGCTCTCCTGGTAGGCGCGCTCTAGCGGCAGGATCGGGCAACCGATCACCAGTGCTTGCTGCGGCCCAGGCCGTTAGATTCGAATTTGAATTACATGCTAACTGCTTAGTTTACATTTACGCGCTCCGTGCGCCATTCAATATTATTACTTAAATATAAACCTAGCGCTCCTTGCGCGTTGCTAATACAGGTTGTGCTTCTTGCACTAACTTAATATCTATATAATAATACTATAATAACAAACAACCTTAATGATATTAATTGTGAGGGGATCCGGGAGGACTACTTGTCGGTGCGGGACGTGCCATCGCTGGTACGCGGGTGCGGCGCGCTGCCAGCGACCCGCGCGCCTTTAACGGCACCGTCCACCGCTGCCCTGATGCTGCCGCTTGCCCGGCCGGGGCCCAGGGTTTTGGTGATGAGTGTCCATGCTCAAGAGTCACTCTGGCCTGCTCCGACGTCGACGGCCAACCGTCTGATGAACGCCGCTGCCGCGCCCCTCCCAGGTGCATTGGTGGTGGGGGCGGGGGTTGTTCCTCGCAGCTGTCTCGTTCGGACTCCACCTCCTCCAGCAGATCGAATAAATCGATCACGTCGTCGAGGTGCGCTTCCGAGCACGGCGACAGGCACGTGGGCACGCTAATTGGTGTCGATCCGAAGGGTATGAGGGGAGGCGGCGATACTCTCCAGGTGCTGCTAGACGACGTCTCTGGCTCTACCGGCGGTGGAGACCATTCATGCGTGATTCCTGCTGGCGCCGGAAATGGGGACCGTTTGCCGACTGCCCCTGACTTTGCTTGCTCCTGATTTGACACCACTGGCGGTGCCGGATGCTCTCCGTCGACCGAACGCTGTGACGCACAACCGTATGACTCACGGCGTGGCAGGATCTGGTAGGCCTCTCGCTTCAGCTCCTCATCGCTTATCGAAATTATGTCAGACATCTAGGGGAACAATATTTATGTTAATCTCTGTTTTGCTTACATGTTAGGGCACCCTCTAATTACTACGAGTTATTTTGGGTTATTGGTTAACTCAACAACTCTAACTACTTTGCTCTCTCTCTTTATTTGTTTTCCTTTACCCGGGCAGCGTGTTAGGCGAACGCTGCCTTATTCCTCCTCCGTCGGCCTTGTGTCGTCGACCTGATCCTCATAGTCTATGGGCTGGTCCTGGTAATACGGCTTGAGCTGCGCTATGTTGGCTTTCCTCCTCTTCCGCTCACCGTCTCTTGCCAGCAGCACGATGTTGGGCGACACGAATTTTACGACCCGATATGGTCCGTCATATTTCGCTGCCAGTTTCGCCGCGAATCCGTCTGCGGCCTTAGAAAGTAAATGCTGCCGCAACCATACCATCGATTTGAGGGACGGTCTCCACTCTCGTCGCCGCAGGTTATAATGCCGGCTCTGATCCTGAGCGGCGCGCTGCATGTTACTGCGTGCTATGTCGAAGATTTCCTTTAGCTTCTTCGCCTTCTCGTCCGGCTGTTGTGGGGTACTCGCTGATCCTGGCGTTACTTCGTCGTAGAGTGCGGCCGGTAGTCGTGGCTCTCTTCCCTGTATTAGGAACGCCGGAGAGTACCCAGTTGAATCGGCTATACTCGAATTCACAGCTAAGGAGATCTCCGGCAGGAGTTCATCCCAAGAACTCTGCCGATCTTGGATGAACTGTGCGACCATCGTCTTCACCGTGCGGTTCGTCCTCTCCGTCGGGTTCTCCTGTGGGCAATACGGCGCCGTATACTGCAACTCCACTCCAAGCGTCTTCATGAACGATTTGAACGCCCGGCTCGTAAATTGCGCACCGTTGTCGCACACCATTTTACGAGGGACGCCGAATCGGCATAGTATCCTCTCCCTGAAAGCAGTTTGTAGATGGGCCGTAGTGGCCTTCCTCAGGGGGATGAGTTCCACCCATTTTGAGAACGCGTCGTGGAACACTAGGAGCATTGTGTTCCCATGTTTAGACCGTGGCAATGGGCCTACAAAGTCTGCACACAGCACGGCCCATGGCTCGGCCACTTGACGAGTGAGCATGCGGCCTGCTGGCTTAAACTGTTCTACTTTGAACTTTTGGCACGATTCGCAACACTTTACATACCTGGCAGCGTCTCTGAACATGCCTGGCCAGTAGTATCGCTGAGCCAGTCTGGAGATCGTCTTTCTCACTCCTTGGTGACCCGCCGTCGGTGCGTCGTGGCACTCCTGTAGCACTCGTTTCCTGTCACCGCTTCCGACGCACAGCTTCCAGGGCACGTAATCCTCGTCATCGGCTATGTATCCCAAGTGACGGTACAGATTTCCATTTTCGACCACGTAGTCTGGGAACTTTTCAGGATTCTGGCCGATTCGTTCCAGCATGCTCGAGATCCAACGGCAGGGGGATTTCTCTTCCACTGCCTGCTGAAACGTTTCCAGAGGTTGCCTTGACAGTGCGTCGGCCACCACGTTGAGTTTTCCTCTCCTGTAGTGTACGTCGAATTGAAACTGCTGCAACTCCAGAGCCCAGCGTGCGATCCTGCCTGATGGACTCTCAATGGAGTTCAGCCACTTGAGCGCCATATGATCCGTTATGACGTCAAATTTGTAGCCCTCCAAATAGCATCTCAACTTCCGTATAGACCACACTATGGCCAAACACTCCTTTTCCGTTGCCGAGTAGTTGATCTCGGCCTTCAGCAATTTGCGGCTGGCGTAGGCGATGACTCTCTCCTGGCCCTCGATGCTCTGCGTTAAGATAGCGCCAAGTCCATGATCGCTGGCATCTGTCTGGAGAACGAACTTCGCGGAAAAATCGGGGCATGCGAGGACAGGGGCCGTCGTTAGACTCTCCTTCAAACGACTCAGAGCCTCCTCCTGTTCCGCCTCCCACGACCATTTCCTCCCTTTCTTCAGCAACGCTCTCATCGGCTGCACCACTGCGGCGAAGTTTGGCACAAAGCGACGATACCAAGATGCCATCCCTAGGCACTGGCGCAGCTCCTTCAAACTCGTTGGGGGCCTCAGCCTCCTTATCGCCTCCACTTTCTCGGGGTCTGTTCTTATACCCTCGTCGCTCACCACATGTCCCAGGTACACCAGCTCCTTTTTAAAGAACGAACACTTCTTTATATTCAGCCTCAAGTTGGCCGCTCTCAGTCTCCGGAAGACCTCCTGGAGATTAGTCATATGCTGCTGTTTCGTCGCGCCGATGACAATTATGTCATCAAGGTACGCGAACGCATGTGGCTCCATCTCCGGCCCGATGACTGTATCCAGGGCCCTCTGGAACGTAGCGCACGCCGAGTGTAGGCCGAATGGCATCACTCTCCACTGATACAGGCCTCGACCGGGCACCGTAAACGCCGTAAACTGCTTGCTCTCCTCGGCCATCGGGATCTGCCAATACCCTTGTTTCAGATCCAGCGTCGATATGAAGCGTGCGTGCCTCAGTCGTTCCAGAATGTGATTGATTCTGGGGACTGGGTATGCATCGGGTACAGAGTGTGCATTCAACTGTCTGTAATCGATGCACATGCGCCATTCGCCCGTCTTCTTCTTCACTAGCACAATAGGTGCGCTGTGAGGACTGCGAGACGGCTCGATATCACCAGTCTGGAGGAGTTCCTCGACTTGGTCGTCAATCACCTTCTGCATGACCGGATTTTTGGGGAAATAGCGCTGCTTTAGGGGCTTATCATCCTTCATGATGATCCGGTGTTCCGCTATGTGGGACACACCTTTGAGCCCGTCAAACAACGCCAATTCCTCCTCCAAAAATGCCTGCACGTCCGGTTCTAGTGCTGCCGATCCTGATTCCAATTTCGCTTCTGCCTTTATCCCGGTGGGTACCGTAGCTAGTGACGCCGTCGGGGTACTCGGACGGGAGTAACTCCTCGCCGCCGCCTCCGACTTCACCATGGCTACCACACCGCTCGCCTCTCGAGCCTGTCGATCCACATTCGATGCACTCCGCTCGTCCATGTCACCAAGCCTCGCGTTCTCCACACGCGGGCCCTCACTGCTTTTCTGATCTAACCTCGCCTCTCCGCTCTGAGGCTTGGCGCGCCGTCCGGCCCGTCTCCTGCCCTAGGTTGGCGCTCTGCTTTCGGGATCCGTTCCTGCGTTCGCTCCCTGTCCACCGTTATGGTCCGCTTGCCCGGCAAACGTTTCCTTCTTCCGTCGCGGGACACCACCCGTTGGCTCCTCTGCAGCTACGGGCCTAGCGTTGTCCTCAACTCGTGCCCTCTCTCGGGTCAACTCCAGCTCCGCGCAACCGCACCGTAACGTCGTGCCGATTGCGCACAAAAAGTCCATCCCCAGGATTAGCTCATCCAGCATGGACGCCATTATCAGCAATGTCATTTCTACCTCTCGTCCTGCCAGACCAACTCTTACCTTCAGCACCTGCTGAACCTCGCGGGTCGTTCCGTCGGCCAGAACTATCCGCGTCTGCGCCGCCTTCAACTCCCCATACTCGCCCATTCCCTTAGCACACTTTTCGCTAACAAAACTCCTGGTAGCGCCCGTATCGACTGTGGCCGACACCTTATTGGCCCCCACCTTTACTACGGCCACTATCCGGCCGTCCTCGACGCCCAACGGTCCATCTAGTTCCGGGTTGTACGGTCGCCGGCGTCTACCGGATCCCGGTCCTGGTGGCGCCTCAGCGAGTTTCCCTGGTTGAGTCCCTGGCAACAATTTCTCGTGTCGATGCCCTTCGCACCACACATCCGGCAAAAATCTACTCGCGGATTGGGACAAGTACGCGCAAAATGCCCTTCGCCTGCACACCTGTAACAGACTCGCTGACTATCGAATGTCGCAGCCTGCTGCTGCCCGATCATCCGGTGGGTTGCCTCCTCGCGCTGTTCTGAGGCCGGATTGGGGATTGCTCCTCCACCCAGTGCCGTCGGAGTCGGTTGCGGGACTGTACGAAACGGATTGTATGACGCGCCGGGGTCGCCGCTCGATTTACTGTGTTCGATTGGCGACCTAGCGGTACCAGTCCGCTCGGACTGGGTGCTACGCGTATACTCTAAGTTCTGTCTACACACCCTCTCATACTCGACCGCCATCTGGGTGAGTTGTGTTAGGTTGGAGAAGTCGTTCGGCCGGATATACAGCCGATATTCCGGCGCGACGTTCTCGTACACCCGGTGCAGCTCTCTGGCGGCATTATACCCAGCATGATGCATGAGTACCCGCAAATCGATTAGAAAGTTCTTAAAATTTTCCCCCCTTCGCTGCAACCGGCCCCTAATCTGATCCTCCAGGTTCTCAAAATACCTGGGTGGCAAGAAAAACTCCAAGAAGCCCGACTTGAACGTTGCCCACGCTACGTCTCTAAGGCGGCTGGTTACGAACCAGCGTGCGGCATTATCTGTTAACACTTCGTCCATGGCACGAGGTAGCCTATCTAGGTCTATGCCATAAGATATCGCGCGATCCTCAAGTGCCTCCACAAACGCTAGAGGGTCACCTTGCCCGTCGAAACGCAGACCCCACTTCCTAACTTGGTCTGGCACTACGATCCGCTCCCTCGGGTCCCATTGTAACCGCGAAGCTGGGGTCTCGGCAACGACGATACCCCGAGTACCAGATGGACTCCCCTCTACGCCGCTGCACCTGCCTCCGGTTCCTAATTCCCCGGGTCTGCTAATCGCTTCCCCTCTACAAGCCTGCATTTCGGACACGAAACGCGGCTGACCGACAAGGCCGCTCAAATCCCCTTCCGATTTGTAGCGCCCACTCGAACCTAAGTCACCGACGGCGAGAGCATCTAGCACTTTGGCAAACTGTGCCTCTAACTCGGCAAGGCGTGCCCAAGTTTCGGCACTATGTTCTTCATCCCTTATAAAAGTTGCCAACCGTCGGCGCAGCTCGTCTATCTTGCCTTCTTTATCCAGCCCAAATTCTGTGGCGATCCCCTCTAGCTCCTCTTTACGGCGATGATACACCCATCGCACTCCAACGCCAGGGTTCTTGCACTTAAGCGAATCCATTTAAATCACAAAGTCTAGTTACCCCTTATCTTCCTACGGCCTAGTAGTCAGCCACACAAAAAAAAAACTCTGTCGCCTGAATACCCCTACTCACTCGTTTGGCGCGTGTCTTTTCGTCTCTCTATGCTGATCCCGTTACTTTATAACTGTCGCTTTCGTCGGCAGCGCTGTCGCGACAGGTACAGTCTCGCTCACTGTCTCTGTTATTTTTGCGCAGCGAATTGTCCGCCTGTACTAACACTGCATGCGCGCCGTTATTTTTCGGCCCGTTATCCCTTGCGCACTGCTGTTGTTCGTTTTCGTTGCGCGCTAGATGTCTGCACAACGAAAACCGAATTGCCCTGCGCAACAAAAACAACTACGCGCGCGCCGTTATTCGGGCGCCGTTGCCTACTAGTGTGTTGTTGTTGTGCGTTTTGCTTATTCGTTTTGGCTGTGCGTTTTGTCTATGCACATAGAAAACGAATTGTACTGCACGACAAAAACCAAACTACACTGCGCAACAAAATTTTCGACCCAACGACTATCACGTTCTCCAAACGATTTCTAAGTGGATTTCTATGCTGTGTGGCACTTTGGTGGGGCTTTATGTCACCAATATGCTACGCCCCGCTACGCCCCAGTGTCCCTGCTCGGGCGCCACTTGTAAAGAAGTATCTTGGCCGGGGTACAAATCTCAGTCTAGCCAAGGTTCTGTTTACAAGAATATTTGTAAATCGCTGGGGCACTGAGAAACGGGGTTCATAGATAAGCCAAATACTCTTTTCCCACTGACTATACTACTCTACACAATCCACACCTAATAACCGGGTCGAAACCTCAGTCGCACTCCGCCTAATAATGGCCGGGCTAGAGCCACGGGCACGCCCTGCCTACTAGTGACCGGGCAAAGCCGCGGACACACACTACCTACTAGCAGCCGGGCGAAAGCCTCAGTCGCACTACACCTGACTGTGACCGGGCAAAAGCCTCAGTCACGCTACACCCACTAGTGGCTGGGCAAAAGCCTCAGTCACACACTGCCTACTGGTGGCCGGGCAAAGCCGCAGACACACACTTTTCCACTTGCACTCTGCCGCCGACGCGCACTACTCTACTTGTTGCTATGCGGGGGTGGGGGGTTAAAGTAATTATTAGGCAGATATGTAATGCAAGTTCAATAAGCTTTTATTAATTAAATTATAGACTACTATTTAACAACTTTAATTTTATACTACAAGTAAAGATCGCTTACTTGTCTTCTCGGTTATCTCGCTGCCTCTCTCTCTTCTCCTCTTTTACTATTCACACGCGACTTACTGATCGATTCTCACACGCACGTCCGTTCACTTCAAAAGTCCGGCTTACTCTCTCGAGCCCTTCGCGGCAAAGCCGCGCGCTGGCCTCGCTAATCCGAAACGGTTGGCAGCTTTCGTTCTCTGCCTTAGAGCTTTCGCTCTCCTGGTAGGCGCGCTCTAGCGGCAGGATCGGGCAACCGATCACCAGTGCTTGCTGCGGCCCAGGCCGTTAGATTCGAATTTGAATTACATGCTAACTGCTTAGTTTACATTTACGCGCTCCGTGCGCCATTCAATATTATTACTTAAATATAAACCTAGCGCTCCTTGCGCGTTGCTAATACAGGTTGTGCTTCTTGCACTAACTTAATATCTATATAATAATACTATAATAACAAACAACCTTAATGATATTAATTGTGAGGGGATCCGGGAGGACTCTCCTCACAATATATGAATAAAGATTCTTAATTATTAAAAAAAAAACACAAGTTCCTTTATTCAAAACCAATTTTGGACTAATTAATCTAAAGAAACAATGTTTACTTATAACCTAGCGCTTTTCTCTGCCGCTGTCACGATCGCTGCTCCGCTGCTGATATCTGCTACTGCCATTGGTCACTGTTGTTGAGTTGTTGTTGTTGGTCGCTGCTCCGGTCCCTGCCTGTGGTTGCTGCGCTGTTGTCTCGTTGCGCAAAAACTTGCACTTGTTGGTCCCACGGTGTCTTGCCACAAGTGCCGGCTCAGCGCACGTGGCCTTTTAGCCGCGATCGGTGTCCGCGTGACTTCTCACGGGTCACCGACACCTTGCGTATTTTCTGCTCCCACGGTGACGCCTGTGATATGCTACCTCAGCACACGGTTGTTGTTGTGCCGATCTTCCGCGCGTGTAGCGAAGTGTCCGCAGCTCGTGTAACAGATGATGGAAGAGTAACTTTTACAGCAACTGTTTCAACATCTGCAGAAGAATTTAGGAATAACAATTCCAACTGTATTGTGGTTTTGACGGTCATGCCTAAAAGCTATAAATTTGTTTGACGAGGTTTCGCAGTCAGAAATGGTAGTGCTTAACCAAGTCTCAGAAAAAGCGATAATGTCAGAGTCAAAAGCAGTACTACAAAAATACAGGTGTTGGAGTTTAGAATGGAGGCATCTAGCTTTTTGGTATTGAATAGTAACACAATCGGCGAAAAATTGTTGTTTTTTGGAGCAGAGTTAATAGGAATATTTTAGGAAGTATTAGGAAGAGGAGATTTCGCGAAGTGCAAAAAATTTAAATTTAGTTACTAATACATCAGCAGAAGCTCTACTGGTAATATAGGAAGCTACAGATTCATAAGTCGTGTCAGAAGAAAGTCTAGACACAAATACTTGTCTACGGGGCGCTACAACAGAAAGGAAGTGTAGGCAAAGAAGATTCTACATTTTTAATAGTTGGTGAGACAACAAGGGTACGGATGGCTTTACTTTTGCGACTAGAGGCTTTTACCGCAGCTCTAATAGTCGGAAAAGGATCGATAAATGAAGCAGCGGGTGCAGTCACAGATGATGGGAAAGGAGAAATATTTGTAAAATTATTCGGAGAAGGCGAGAAAAAATTATACACTTTTGTAAAATCCGCCTACATACCATAGCACGAAGGGCAAGACCATATCAGGCCCCCCGCGCGTCTTAGCAGCAGAGTTGTTTTTGATGCATTCTCGACCAGTAAGACAAGCGCATTTGGCATGCGTTTGTCACACAACCAAAAATCAATAAATTTAAGTTGAGGGAAAAAAATACACAGCTGGCAGGTAATCGATAAATAGTGATATTTCTCCATTGCCGCGGATGAATGCTGTCACCGACAAATTGGAGGGTGCATTAGTTTCTATTACATTAGATATGACGATTTTTTCATATACCAGTTGAATCACGATCGCAGAAGCATACCGCGCTTGTGACACAAATTGGACAATAAGAGTTCTTGTATGTTCCCCTCAGAATCTCAAACTCGCCGGCAATGTTCACTAGATTTACAATAGCAGTTAACCGCAACCTAATTCAGATCGGTGATGCAGTTGTCTCTATGGACGACGTAATCATTCCGAGCAATGACGTATGCGATGGTTTAGCTAAACTAAAAATAGTGCTATATGTTGCTGGAATGAATGGCTGAATCATAAATTAGGGAAAATGACATCTGTTGCAAGAGAAAGTAAATTTTTAGGGTACATAGTGCAAAAAGAAATCACTACGCCAAGTGAGGATAAGACGGAAGCTGATGCTAAATTTCCAATACCTCGTGATAAGAGAGCAATTCAGTGCTTTTTAGGACTTTTAATGCTAAGCTTATGAAGCCTACTCTACAAGCTTCTAGTGGCAATTACGCGAACAAGGTCGAGGAGTAATTGACCGTTAAACGCCTGCGCTCGACTGAGACGATAAGGGCTGGAGTGCCCGTGTGCAAGCGGCCCTGCCCCGCAAACAGAACCACCAGGGAGTCCACGAGCGACGTAGCAAAACGACATCTTGTCGTGGGGCTCGTCGACAAAAGCAACTCCAATGGCAAGAACGGAACGGCCGGAACGGTGGAAATTAGTGGGAACACGACTGCTCGAGGCGATGCTGAAGAGGATGCCGGATGCCGTACCCACCACATTCGATGGTGCAGCTTGGCTCAATGCAGTCAAAATTCTCAGCTGCATAGACGGACACCCTGGAGTGGGTCTCTAAAAACAGTCGCCTCAATGGCCGCCCCGTGGAAGGGCGCCAAGCTGTAGGTAATGGACAAAACTAGTACGATAACAGTAAGTAGGGACAGAACAGCTATCCTAGGAAGGAAAGTCTAGACGTCTCTCATCTTATGTCTAATTACAGTACTGATGATCTCACAGTCGTGGCGCTGGAGGATGAGCCCACGTTCATAGAATCCTGTTGCATGGCGCAGGACTGGGAGGCACCACCCGAAGAACTCAGGCGACCGTCCGCGGGGGCAGGCCTGCGGAGGCAGCCCCTAATTCTTGTAACGGACGCCAACGCTCATAATACTGTGTGGGGCAGTCCGGACATCAACGAAAGCGGTGTGTCTCTTCTTAACTTTATTATACAATCTAGCATAAAGAAATCAAATATTGGGGGTGAGCCTACATATGTGGGACCCACCTCTTCCGACATTCTAAACTTAACACTTGCAGCCGGGAATAGAACACAAGTGACGGAATGGAGGGTTCTCGATAAGCCTTCCTTCTCGGATCACACCGAAGAAAATCCAGTGGGCAATTGACTCGTTCTCGAGCTACAAAACCCCCGGACTGGACGGAATCTTTCCAGCGATGCTGCAGATGACCAAGAATTGGATCACCCCATGGTAGCATCCATCTGTTTGCGGCGTGTTTGCAATGCGGCTATGTGACTGTGACCTGGGGAGCTGCACGGGTCGTGTTTGTGCTCAAAGCAGGCAAAGTCAGTCACGTGCAGCCGAAAGACTACAGACCCACAAACCTAACCTCATTCATGCTAAAAACTTTGGAATAAGTACTGGAGCTCCACATTAGGGAGAAGGCAAGCTCATCCCTGGAGTCCAACCATCAAGCCTACAGCGAAGGAAAATCGGTGGAGACGGCGCTACATTGCCTAGTAGCTCACCACCAAGAATACGCACTGGGAGCATTCCTTGACATCTCCGGTGCATTCAACAACGTATCAACAGAAGCAATAATGCGAGGCCTGACAGTTATGGAATCTAGTGGTGGACAAACTACATCAAAAATTCTATAGGAAAGCCTCAAAGATAACTACATATGCGGATGACATAAGTATATTATCACAGGAAAATGTCCATCGACCCTCAGCTCAGTCATGGAATATACGTTACAGGAAATACTAAGATGGGCCATCGGAGCCGGGCTTAGCATCAACCCGCAAAAGTTAAACGAAACGCCGATCACGCCAAAAACGAACGTTAAATACCTTGAAGTAGTCCTGCACAGCAAACTGACAATGAAACTCAATGTAGAAGAAAGGGTGAAAAGGGCAACAACCTGAATAGTTGGCTTGGACGGGGTCTCGTGGATGGGATCCGGTAGGGTGTGAGGGTATGAGCATATACAAAGTTAAGCAGCAACCCAATGCATATAGTATATTCAAATAGTTGCAACCGTTGCGTTGACAATTTGAATTCGAACGGTCATTACGATATACATCGTAATTCGAGATGCGTTGGCAGGACCAATTAATTGCCATTCACTAAGAGTCATTAATTGAGCCTGCTTCTAAGCACCTCTGCGTGGTTGAATGTTATCGATATCAGCGCGTGCATAGCCCTGTGATCAATTTCCTGTGCATCATCGAACGAATCAGATCGTGAAATTTGAGTAAAGTAATAAATTTGATTGCATCCAGCCAAAAAGTGACCAATTGTCTAAAATTTGTGATCACAAACGATCACATTTACGTAAAGACGTGCAATCGCACCAATATTTAGAGTCTAAAACATTGTTTAAAAGGTATGTGACGCACATTAGTGTAATTCATGCCTAATAATAATTTCATGTAGGCTTTGGCGACTTGGCGACGTGCAGTGTCTGCTACAACTGAGCCTCCGGGACAGCGGCAGCCGCTGCAGTTTTGTGCACCCAGGCCGAGGCTAGTGCGCCTTGCCAAAACTCCACTTGGTGCTACGCTGCGTGCAGTGCACGAGTGCGCTGAAAACGTACAGTTATCGTGTGGTTGCGCTACGCTGACCAAAAAGTACAGTTCGCGGGCAATATAGGAACACCGCTTCGAAGCGCGGTTGCTGCGCGTGTTGGTGTGCGAGCGTTTGCTCTGCATTAAGCACCATCCACTGCCAACGCGTATCTGAACCATAACCTCAAACGACAGTATGGAGTAGCGTGTGCGTCGACGTGTCAGTCTGAAGTGATCACCTGATCACTTGCACCAAGATCACCCTGCTGCAGTGCAGCTAAATTTTATTGACGAATTGGGATAGACAAGTGTAACTTAGTGATCGTGTGCTACTAAGCGAGCAGGCGAGAGGCTCCCTTAGCGGACGCACTATGCGTTCGCATCATTAGGCGCCGCTTAAAGGCAGGCCCACAACCATGCAGCACCGCCACCACCTCAAACCCCCTTAGGATACATCGCTTCGGATTATAATTAGATTTAATGTCGTATCGTCAAGCAAGTTCTATAATATTATCATTATGCTGTTAAAACGTATTACTTATGAATAACTTCCAGTCATTATAGTGTGTGAGCAGCTTAACCTAACCATGTATCTACATAACGTCACTTGACTCCTCCTTAGCGTCAAAACCTCCGATCGTCGACAGGCCTGCGGCGTAGCCGATTATAGACATGTGTGTGGTATTAATGGTGCAGTGAAGCTTGCCGATAGTACTTTTGTTTCTTGATTCTTGCGTAAGTTACCATATGTAAAACTTGCTTGCCGATATTGTATTCTAGTAGTTGTTAAGTAGAAAGAGCTCTCGGTCAGTGAAGACCCAAAAGGGCTTTTAGTTTCTGTAGTGTTTGGTTAAAATGTTGTAAAGCCAAACCAAAATGAATAGTTTAGTAATGCCCAGAGTGGCTAATATGAATGAAGTTTATAGATTATCGTAGTAATGTAAGTTGACTTTTGAAATGAATTAAAAGCTGTTAAAGGGCACCTAAAGCAAGTTTACCAGCTACTTATTGGGCAGACCAATAACCAATTATAGGTTCTGCAAGGTAGGGAGGGTAAAGAGGAGAACAATAACACATGAGTTCTCCAACGCACACACCCCTGTTCAAAGTAGTTTCCGTCATTAATGATGAAGCCATTCCTTTAGGCTCTGTCTAACCTTGTTTTTTTGTAACGCATGATTGGGAGAGTACAAACAACCCACCCCACTTGCCCTGAGCGCAGCCGGCAACCGAATTAAGACAGAGCGTACTCTTGATCATCCGCGTGTACGTTACAGAATAACTGGCGCCCAACGTGGGGCCCGAGAGAGTTTAGGCCCGAGAGAGTTTAGGCCCGAGAGAGTTTAGGCTCGAGAGAGTTTAGGCTCGAAAGAGTTTAGGCCCGAGAGAGTTTAGGCCCGAGGGAGTTTAGGCCCGAGAGAGTTTAGGCTCGAGAGAGTTTAGGCTCGAGAGAGTTTAGGCCCGAGAGAGAAGACCAACTTGGGCAAACGAAGAAATTGTAACCCGATTGGCCACCCATGTGTCCCACCTTAACCTTCCGTATCCGATCCCATTTGGTAAACATCCATTAATTATCGTTTATAAACTAATAGTGCATATTTTATGATCACTCTGGAATTGCGGCAGTGAGCAATAGTTCACCAGCTGACCAAGTGTCATATTATATTAAATTTTACAAGCTAGTCTATTTTCAAAAATTAATATAGCTTGTCCAAATCCTCTTATGAATGAAAGAAATTTTGTGGTTAGGAATAAAAGTTCTGAAGACAATTTGGTTCTTTGCCAACCTGCATATTTCCTGAATCAGTAAGACTCCTGTGGTGTGCACATATCGAGAGCTCACTGTGCTCAACACTATGTCCAGTATATACTTCATATATACTAATAAACATAAATATTATGATACAATGACACTTAGTCATTGTTCCCTAAACAGACGACATATTCAAGTGCACCGAAATATGATCGGTCACAAGTGCCTCGACTACAAACAAGCCGCGTCAGCATGCGTCCCATGCAATGACCGCTTGCACATATGCACAGCACGCTCTTTACCTACAGCGACGTCTTCGCCGCTTACATATAAGTTACATATAGTCGTTTTATATGTTATATATAAAACGACTTATATACAAAAGGCAGCGCTGCCACTGAGGACAGCGCAACCTTAGGTTTAAGTATACTGTATTCCTAATTGTAAGTACAGAAGAATAAAGGCATATGGAGCGACAAGAACAGTCGCTCCTAACTCGCAGAAAGCTTGTTTTGATCTAACACCACATGGCGACCGTGACTAAGGTCAAATAGACCTGGACACAACAACAACGGCAGCAACAACAACAGCATACAACAACAACGGCAGTAGCAACAACAACGGCACCAACAACAACAGCATGCAACAACAACGGCAGCAACAGCAATAACAACAACAACAACGGCAGCAACAGCAGAAACAACAACAACGGCAGCAACAGCAGCGGAAACAATAACAACGGCAGCATCAGCAACAACTACAACATATAAGAAACGCAGTGAGTAGAGTGTGATGTGTGCAAAAAGAAGCGGTGTGGTAAAACGACTTAAGGCCAGAAAGGCTGAACTGCTAAAGCTGTTAAACAGCAATAATGCCATATGTTGGAACAACTCGGTCAAATTACATGCCGAAGTTGAACATATAAAGGCATTACTAGCAAGTCGAAAAAGTCAAATACCAGCCGAACACACATCCACCTAACCTGTTGCAAATATTTTAAAACAAAAACTAATTAAATCTCCGCCCAATAAAAAGGAGATACCGAAGCTGCAGACGACCTGCCCCAAGGACTGCGAGGGACCGCTACACTCACCTTATTGTGAGTACACCTGTGCCGCCAGCACCGGTGCCCCAACATAGACGAAGCAGCCTGTGCAGCCAGCACCGGCCCCGTTTGACACATCAAGTCAGACCAGCGACAAGTGAACCGACAGCGTTTCCAAGAACGCATATTTTTTTCTCTTTGCACTGCGTGCATAATTTTTTTGAATGCACTGCGATGCATACTTATTTAATATAAAACAATTGTAAAATTGAGCGACATAAAAGTTGCCCGATTAGAGTGTGGCCTGAAAACCATACGCCAACACTAGGTAGGAAAACATGTACATTCACCTTGTGTGAATTAATTTTAAATTTCTCCCCGCCAATTGGCGTATAAACAATTTTATCTACTTCGGCGCGATAAGCGTCAACAACAAAAAAAATAAATAAATAAATATATATATATATATGTATGTATATATATAAAAAGAATATTAATAAAAATGTTATGGCTATCCATCAGATTCAAATTATAGATTCAGAAACATAATATAAATATTATTAGAACATTATATTTTCAAAACGGAGACGTTATATACCGTATACAGTAAATTCCCCTGGGCCACTATGGGCCTTATAGACACAAAAACGGTGGATTCCACCGCGAACGTAATTAATAAGGTAGAGGTGGAAACACCAGACCTAAAAGTAATTACGATCCTACTTATAATTATTGTAGTGCTAATGTGTATTAGCCTTTTCTTTAAATTATACAAAGTGCACAATCGATGCATAAAAAAAAAATATATGAGTCGTGCAAACGACTTAGATAAAATATAAAAACAACTGAAAACAAAAATAATAATAAAATGTCAACACTAAAGGCTATCAGACAGGTGTATGATAGGGATGCTTACTTTAAAGAAAAAATTCTAAGTTTGGTCTCAACGACCCCAGTAAGCATCAATCAGTTAGAATATATGTATACAGAAAAATACAATATAGAATTTTCTCCTTTAATACATTGCACCAATACACAAAAGGCAATCGTATTAACAACCATTCCCGGTATACAGGTTAGATCAATTATAGACGACCACCCAATGCTAGGCAGAACTCTTATAATGATGGCATTCATTAAATAATTCACACTCATAACTTTTAAATATTACATGAATATTTAAAAAAAGGAGTATAATTGCCCTAACAATAACGAAATCCATTTATGGATTTCAGAAAAGTTATTGTCTCTATCACCGAACTAAGAAACGAGTCGGAAAAATCTTTTAAGTGTATAAATAAAAGTGCACCAATTTCAAACAGCACAAAATTAAAACATATTAGGGTTCTGCTGAATACATACAATGAAATACGTCAAATTGTAGCTGACAATTTGAAAAATTGTGATTCACTGCAGACCCTTCAGCTAAAAGATGTTTTAAAACGCTTAAAAGAAAATCTTCTGTATGTCGCACAACGACATACATTGAACATATTAGTTCCCAATAGTATAAGTCAGCCAGCTGAGTTCGATGAAACACCTCTACTAGATTCAGATTCAACTGATCAAAAAGAGTGTAAATCGGAAAACAACTCACAAGAAAATTTAATTACAATGGCACAATCAGTTGTAGAATTTATCAGACTAGCCACATCTCTGATACCAGAGTTTGATGGTAAGCCGAATAATCTACAAAGTTTTCTAGATTCTTTAAATCTTCTAGAAACCTTAAAAGGCACACATGAGCTAACAGCCATAAGCCTTATAAAGACAAAGTTAAAAGGCCATGCTAGAAATCTAATAAGTAATGAGCAGACAATAGCTGCGATCATTACCAAACTATCAAGTGCAGTAAAAGGAGAATCGGTAGAAGTAGTATCTGCTAAGCTCCTTAACCTGCAACAAAAAAATAAAACGGCCAACCAATATACACAAGAGGTTGAGCAGTTAACAAAGGCATTAGAATGCGCAATTATTCACGATGGCTTAACGCCAGAATTGGCCAATAAATACAGTACAACGCAAGCAGTAAAGGCAATGACCAAAAACTGCGCTATCGATAAGGTAAAACTTATCATGCAAGCTGGCACATTCAACAGCATGAATGATGCCATATCAAAATTTGTCAACAGTTGCACTGAAGCAACTGGTCAATCTAATACAGTACTGTACTACAATAATTACTCCCAACGCGGTGGAAACCGCGGTCGTGGGAATTATAGAGGCCGTAACTATAACAATAATAATTACAATAACCGGGGAGGAAGACGAGGCCAAAACCGAGGAAGAGGCCGAGGTAATTCCAACCAAGGTTATAATAATAACAATGTGAGAGTAACGCAAAATGCGTCGGAAAACTCTCAGAACCCTTTAGGAAACAACCAGTAAATGCAAAGGTTCATTCCATCAATTACAGTCTTAATATATTTGTCACTTTTTATAATCATTCAACCGAAAATAAACTAACATTCCTAATAGATACTGGTGCAGATATCTCACTTTTAAAAATAAATTCAGATAATTTCAAAATTCAAAAAGAAAAAATTATAAACATCCAAGGCATAGGCCAAGGTGTAATAAAATCTCAAAGAACAACTTCATTAGAACTTCAATCAACAAAATACATTATTCCACACGAATTTCATTTAGTAGATTCAGATTTTTCAATACCGTGTGATGGAATAATAGGAATTGATTTTATAAAAAAATTTAATTGTAAATTAGATTTCGAACCAAGTGAAGACTGGTTTATAATCAGACCCCAAAATTTAAATTATCCTATTTATGTTCCAATAACATATAGTACTGGCAACAATACAGTTCTTCTGCCAGCCAGATCCCAAGTAATAAGAAAAATAGACATTAATACAGTAAATGAACATATATTTGTTCCTAATCAAGAAATATACAATGGAATTTATGTTGCAAATACAATAACAACATCCAAACATGTATACATTCGCATTCTAAACACAACTAATTTCGACCAATTGGTCAAACTAAACAAAATCCAATATGAAAATTTAACAGATTACGACATTCATAACATTAATCCAGAAATTAGAAGCGAACAAGTACTTTCAAAATTAAAGAAAAATTTTCCAGAACAATTCAAAAGCCAACTAACAGAATTATGCACCAAGTATAGTGATGTGTTCGGACTGGAAACCGAACCAATAGCGACAAATAATTTTTATAAACAAACATTAAGACTTAAAGATGATGAACCCATTTACATTAAAAACTACAGAAGCCCGCATAGCCACGTTGAAGAAATTCAAAAACAAGTAGGGAAATTAATAAATGACAAAATCGTAGAACCGTCTGTATCCGAGTATAACAGCCCACTCTTGTTAGTTCCGAAAAAATCATTACCAAATTCGGAGGAAAAGAAATGGCGGTTAGTAATTGACTATCGCCAATTAAACAAAAAACTACATTCTGATAAATTCCCGCTCCCCAGAATTGATGACATTCTAGACCAACTGGGCAGAGCTAAATACTTTTCATGCCTTGACTTAATGTCAGGTTTCCACCAAATTGAACTTGAAGAAAGTTCAAGAAATATAACATCTTTTTCAACGAGCAATGGCTCATATCGCTTCACGCGATTACCATTTGGTCTTAAAATAGCACCAAATTCATTTCCGAGAATGATGACTATAGCATTCTCGGGTTTAGAACCTTCTCAGGCATTCCTTTATATGGATGACTTAATTGTGATAGGATGTTCCAAAAAACACATGATTAAAAACTTAACCGATGTTTTTAACGTGTGTAGGAAATATAACCTAAAGTTGCATCCAGAAAAATGTTCATTTTTCATGCATGAAGTGACATTCTTAGGTCACAAATGCACCGACAAAGGAGTATTGCCAGATGACAAGAAATTTGACGTCATCAAAAATTATCCTGTCCCTCATGATGCGGATAGCGCGAGACGATTTGTAGCATTCTGCAATTATTATCGTCGATTTATAAAAAACTTCGCCGATTATTCACGGCACATAACTAGATTATGTAAAAAGAATGTTCCTTTTGAATGGTCAAGTGAATGCCAAAACGCATTCCAATACCTTAAAGAAAAGCTTATGCACCCCACATTATTACAATATCCTGATTTTCGCAAAGAATTTTGCATTATAACAGATGCTAGTAAACAAGCTTGCGGAGCGGTTCTAACTCAGAACCGTAATGGAATTCAGCTCCCAATAGCTTATGCATCTCGTTCATTTACAAAAGGGGAAAGCAATAAGAGCACAACAGAACAAGAGTTAGCGGCAATTCATTGGGCAATTACCCATTTTAGACCATATATTTATGGCAAACACTTTACTATTAAAACGGATCACAGACCATTAACATATCTCTTTTCTATGACTAATCCCAGTTCAAAATTAACTCGCATGCGGCTAGAACTTGAAGAATACGACTTCACAGTAGAATACCTAAAGGGGAAAGATAATCACGTAGCAGATGCATTATCTAGAATTAGCATAGACTCACTAATAGAAATGAATAGAACAATAATGATGGTTCAAACGAGATCATCAAAACGACAGAAAAACATCTGCGCAGATGAAAAAATAAAATTGCAAAAAGAAAAGAAAGAGCCCAATGTCTATGAAGTCATTAGCAATAATGACGTAAAGAAATTTGTGAAACTAAAATTCGGAAAATTCAATTGCTTATTAAAGCAAGGAAAAAGAATTATTTCACAATTTTCAGTTAATGATTTGTACTCCAATGAAAAATTCGACTTAGGTCAATTCTTTCAAAGGCTTAATGCAGAAGCCGGATTACATAAAATCGTTAATCTACAGTTGTCACCAAGTGAACAAATCTTCGAATTTGTATCACTAAATGAATTTAAAAATATGGGCAATGAATATTTAAATACATTAAAAGTAGCGCTACTTACAAAAGTGACACAAATAGACAAAAATGACGAAAGTCAAATTAATGCAATACTGTCGAAATACCATGATGATCCTATAGAAGGAGGCCATACAGGGATTACGCGTACCTTGTTAAAAATTAAGAAATATTATTATTGGCCCCAAATGAATAAAACCATTGCGAAATATGTGAAAACTTGTGTAAAATGCCAACAGGCAAAGACCATAACACATACAAAAGCACCTATGGTAATAACAGACACTCCAAATACTGCATTTGACACTGTTTTAATAGATACCATTGGACCATTACCTCGTACAGAGAATGGCAATGAGTACGCAATCACGATAATATGTGATCTCACGAAATTTCTAGTTACAATACCAGTAACAGACAAAAGTGCAAAAACAGTTTCCAAAGCAATATTCGAATCTTTTGTGCTAAAGTACGGTCCTATGAAGACGTTCATAACGGATATGGGTACTGAGTATAAAAATTCACTAATAAATGACCTGTGTAAGTATATGAAAATCAGTAATATACAATCAACAGCTCATCACCACCAGACTTTAGGAACAGTGGAGAGAAGTCACCGAACATTTAATGAATATATTCGTTCATACATTTCGATTGACAAAGACGATTGGGACATATGGTTGAATTTTTTCACATATTGTTTCAACACAACTCCATCGACAGTACATGAATTCTGTCCATATGAACTCGTTTATGGTAGATTACCAAGACAGTTCACAGAATTTAATAATCTTACTAAAATAGATCCTATATATAACGTAGATGATTATGCAAAAGAGTTTAAGTTCAGATTAGAAGTAGCTTATAAAAGAGCAAAAACTTTAATAGATTTAGAAAAAGAAAAACGAAAGATAGAATATGACAAAAAATTAAATGACATAGAACTAGACCCTATAAAATCGTAAACATAGAAGATAGGAACAATATTAAAATAAATGTAGGAAAAAATAAATTTCAAACAGTAAATAAAAATAGGCTAAAATTATTCAATAATTAAAAATTTAAATTTTCAGGTCTGATCAGCCGTAACATTATTATATATATATATATACACAAAAAAAAAAAATATACACAAAAAAAAATACATACATACATACATACATATACAAATTAAAAAAAAAAAAAAAAAAAAAAAAATACATACATACATACATATACAAATTAAAAACAAGTAAGAACGTTGCAGTCGGCGGTGGCGTCCGACGGCGGACGCACCCGACTGCAGAATACTATGTTCCCAGTCCTATGTATATAATATGGTTATTTGTGAGTTCAGAAAGAAACGCGATTTTGCTCCTTTGGGTGCGTGGGGGTGGGGGGGTCCAAAAATTTTTGATGCAGTTTTATCCAGGGGGTCAACATTAGTCTGTCTGCCAAATTTGGTGACTCTAGCTCTACTGGTGTGGGAGATATAGGTTTTGCTCCATTGGGGGGGTGGGGGTGGGGGGGTCCAAAAATTTTTGATGCAGTTTTATCCAGGGGGTCAACATTAGTCTGTCTGCCAAATTTGGTGACTCTAGCTCTACTGGTGTGGGAGATATAGGTTTTGCTCCATTGGGGGGGTGGGGGTGGGGGGGTCCAAAAATTTTTGATGCAGTTTTATCCAGGGGGTCAACATTAGTCTGTCTGCCAAATTTGGTGACTCTAGCTCTACTGGTGTGGGAGATATAGGTTTTGCTCCATTGGGGGGTGGGGGTGGGTGGGTCCAAAAATTTTTGATGCAGATCTGTCAGGAATCTCAACTTTAGTGTGTATGCCAAATTTGGTAACTCTAGCTTTAAAAATGTGGAAGATACAGGTTTTCCCCAAATTTTGGGGGAGGGGGTGGGGGTGGGGGGCTGATCTTGACACTTTATAAACTGACGATATACACCAACATGTGTGCCAAATTTGGTTGCTCTAGCTCAAAGATAAAGGCAAAAAAATTGCGTTCATACGGACAGACGGACAGACGGACAGACGGACATTGCGCAAACCCAATATACTATTTTTCCCTTCGGGAACATAGTATAAAAAAAAGGAAAAAAAAGAAGTACATAAAATAATATTTAAAATATATTATCTACATTAAAAATAAAATAACTTCATAAAATTACGTTATTTTTCAAAAGGAGGGAGATGTGGTGTGCACATATCGAGAGCTCACTGTGCTCAACACTATGTCCAGTATATACTTCATATATACTAATAAACATAAATATTATGATACAATGACACTTAGTCATTGTTTCCTAAACATACGACATATTCAAGTGCACCGAAATATGATCGGTCACAAGTGCCTCGACTACAAACAAGCCGCGTCAGCATGCGTCCCATGCAATGACCGCTTGCACATATGCACAGCACGCTCTTTCCCTACAGCGACGTCTTCGCCGCTTACATATAAGTTACATATAGTCGTTTTATATGTTATATATAAAACGACTTATATACAAAAGGCAGCGCTGCCACTGAGGACAGCGCAACCTTAGGTTTAAGTATACTGTATTCCTAATTGTAAGTACAGAAGAATAAAGGCATATGGAGCGACAAGAACAGTCGCTCCTAACTCGCAGAAAGCTTGTTTTGATCTAACACTACACTCCTCTTTTGAGCTAATAAAATTGAGATTCGTTCATGCTGGACAATTTTGGCATGTCCCTCTTTTATTTAGTTTAATTGTGCATATCTAAATTACAAACTTATTTTCTTTTGAATTTGAAAAGGGGTGTGTTATTTCATTGCAGCGAAGTAAACTTGCTAAGGGATAAGACCCTATTTAGTGAAATATTGATGAAAATAATTGACGTAGAGCAAACTATCGTATCGTAGGGTATCTATGACCTATCTTTTTATCGTATGTCGAATATCGTATCGCAATATTTAGGAACCTATCTTTTTTGTATATCGCATATCTTATCGCAATTTCTATGAATATATCATTTTTATCGTATATCGTATATCGTACCGCAATTATTTGGAGAAAATATGTCGGTTAGACGTAGCATTGAGAGTTTAGTGGCAAAGCAGTCCACTGAACGTAAAACTACGCTTGCTTGTACTATTTGTAACGATACGAGTGGGCTAACCGACTATATCGAAACTCAATGTAAACATAAGTGCCATCGCCAATGCCTGTTAAGCTGGTTAGACAGTAATGAAACATGTCCAATATGTCGACAAATCTGTCAGCGTGACCAGCTAGATAGCCAAAATATCTCAGTTGTTGACACACAACAACATCGGTCTTCACGGA
Organism: Hirtodrosophila histrioides; assembly: GCA_037075165.1. Taxonomy (NCBI): domain Eukaryota; kingdom Metazoa; phylum Arthropoda; class Insecta; order Diptera; family Drosophilidae; genus Hirtodrosophila; species Hirtodrosophila histrioides. The sequence continues at coordinate 361,128 of JBAMCL010000453.1, read as the reverse complement.
ATACAGCTAATCCGGCCAGCACAGGTGCTGTGCCTAGAAGCCGACCAAACACTAGATCATACCCGCGCTCTAATGTAAGTGCAAATCCGAGGCTCAGCACAAACGCGTCAACACGCCCAGATGTGCAACAACCTCAAGCTCAAGCACCAGCACAGTCCGAATCGAATGGATTGACAGAGGAGCGCATCCAGCAGCTTATTGCTGGCTCCCTTGAAACGTATCGGATAAATATGGCAGCAGCATTGACGGATGAAATCCGTGCAGCTGTGCGTAATTTATCAATCTCAGGGGTACAACGCGAGCCTCAGGAGGAACCCCAACTTGAATGGGAATTCCCTATTCCTCCAGTAGTTCCTCGCAGGAGTATAGATAGTAGTGCTAGGAATAGGCATTTCACCATTCGTAATAACAACAACTCCCCTGTTCGCCGTGAGACTACTGTCGAGCACCCGGACAGAACTTCAAATGTAATTTCTAATTGGCATTTAAAATTCAGTGGCTCTTCGACTGACATTTCAATCGAAGATTTCATTTACCGTGTAAATTGTATGACTTCGCAATGCTTGAACGGAAATTTTGATCTGCTCTATAGATTTGGCAATCTCTTATTTGCGGGGCCAGCATTGAACTTTTATTGGCGTTGTCATAGATCTCATGATGAGATGAATTGGTTTATACTGTGTACCCGGTTGAGGGAAAGATACAAAGACCAACGGACAGAACGAGACATTAAGGATGCTCTGCGTCGGCGTAAACAAGGTCGTAATGAAAGCTTTGATGACTTTCTGGACGCTATGGTAGCCATTACAGACGCTTTGCGAGATCCGTTGGCTGATGAGGAGATAGTGGCAGAGGTCAGAAACAATTTAAGGCCAGAAATATACCACGAACTTTTACATGTGGATACTCCTACCTTAGCCTCACTACGTAGAGAGTGCCATAAACACGAATTATTCTTCGGCGGTAATAGGTCAAGGCAGATGACTGCACTAACCATGCCGAGGCGGGCAGTTAATGCCATAATACACGATGAAGAAACTAGTAGTGTGTCTGATAGAGATGTTGAAGAGACTGAACCAGTTTATGCTCTGAGATCATCTGGCCAATCCAAATGCTGGAACTGCGATGAGTTGGGCCACAGATATCATGAATATATGAAGCCCCGTCGTGTATTCTGCTATGGATGTGGTGCATTAAATACTTACAAGCCCAAATGCGCGAAATGTAGTCCGCAGTCGGGAAACATGTCGGAGGACATCCCTCGGGTTCCGAGAGGGAATGTTCGCCCATAACCTCGGACACACCACACGCCATCATGGTCAACCCTGACACGACATCTAAGTTACCTGACTTTCCTTTACCTAGACTGAACAAACCATATCACGTACGAAGATTGGAATATTATAAGCGAAGAGCTGCAATATTTCAAGAGAAAACTAATAAGTCGCGGTCTGCAAGACGGATGCGAGAGTATTGGGCAAATCGTCGCAGACTACATCGTTGTACAGTTTCTGCAATTTCAAACAACGTCCATGACATTCGTCCGTTTATTAATATAGACATTTGTGGTATATCGTACTTGGCATTATTAGACAGTGGAGCGAACAAGAGTGTACTAGGAGGAGCGTTGGCAGAGCGCATTATAGTAGAAAAACGTGAATGTCGTAAAATGCACGGCAAAGTGCGTACAGCTGACGGGCAAACACAATATGTCGCTGGAACCATAAGTATTTCCTTGGAGTATAACTCTATAAAAGCGGAAATTGAATTTTTAGTTGTACCTGCCATTAAGCTAGATGTGATTTGCGGTATAGATTTTTGGCAGAAATTCGGCATATCTATTGTTCACACGTCTGATCTTCAACAGTTATGCACGCTTCAAACTGAAGGCGATATGTTGCCGTTGACTGCATCTCAAAGATTGCGTTTGCAAGCTGCCATCGATTTCTTTCCCACGTCCGAAAGAGATGGCCTTGGCTTGACTGCACTAGTTGAACATGTAATTGACACAGGCGATGCTTGTCCAATTAAGCAAAGATTTTATCCGTTGTCACCTGCCAGAGAGCAGCTGTTGTGTGCTGAAATAGACCGAATGATAGAGCTTGACGTAATTGAAGAAGCGCCAACTTCCGCGTGGTCGTCGCCCACAGTATTACTCGTTAAGCCAGGCAAAGTTCGTTTCTGTTTAGACTCCCGTAAATTGAATAGTGTAACCGTCAAGGATGCATATCCGATGCCAAATTTAGAAGGGTTATTGAGCCGGTTACCTGCAGTGCATTGCATCTCTAAAATTGATTTAAATGATGCCTTCTGGCAAATTGCGTTAGAGCAACTATCTCGACCAAAAACAGCTTTTTCAGTACCTAATAGGCCCCTTTATCAATTTAAGAGAATGCCTTTCGGTTTGTGCAACGCGCCACAAACCATGTGTCGATTAATGGATCAGGTCATACCGTATCAGCTTAAGTCGCAAGTACTGGTGTACCTGGATGATCTACTTGTCCTGTCCACAAGCTTTGACGAGCATCTAGTTCACCTAGCCGAAGTTGCTTCTCATTTGCGCAAAGCAGGCTTGACCATAAATATAAGAAAAAGTCAATTTTGCTTGACACAAGTAGAATATCTCGGGTATATTGTAGGGGACGGCACCCTCCAAATTAACCCAGATAAGGTCCGAGCTGTTTCTGAGTTTCCAGTCCCAAAAACACAGAGACAGTTAAGAAGATTCTTGGGAATGACTGGTTGGTACCAGCGATTCGTCCCACAATACTCAACCGTCATATTTGCTCTGACAGAGTTACTGCGAGGCAAGACGTTGGTTTGGAATGAGCGCGCGCAGGAGTCATTTGAACTTATAAAATCAAAACTCTGTACGGCACCCTTTCTAGTGCATCCAAACTATAACAAACCGTTTATCGTGCAATGCGATGCTTCTATGTTCGGAGTAGGCGCTCTATTAGCCCAACGCGATGAAAATGGCTTTGAGCGACCTATCACCTACATGTCTAAGAAGCTAAATAAAGCTCAGCGTAACTATTCCGTTACCGAGTTAGAGTGCTTAGCCGTGGTTTTAGCCGTGAAGAAATTTCGTATGTATATAGAGGGTCATCAGTTTACAGTGGTAACTGACCATGCAAACCTACGTTGGCTGATGAACCAGAAAGATTTAAGTGGTAGACTAGCGAGATGGGCCATCAAGCTTCAGGGGTTCAATTTCTCAATAGAGCATCGAAAAGGTACCGAAAATGTAGTAGCTGACGCTCTGTCACGTTCGTTTGAAGACGAGGAACCTATAAATGTGGTTGAGATCGAGATATTCCCTGAAATTGACCTTAGTTCTGATGCTTTTCAATCAGCAGCATATAACTCGCTAAAAGATAAGGTGATAAAAGCAGGACTACCTGATTATCAGATTGTGGACGGGTTTCTTTATTATCGGACAAACTTTTCCTCAGGCAATGCAGAAACAGATCATCAGAATTGGAAATTATTGGTGCCGCAAGAATTGCGCAGAGGGGTGATTAAAGCAGCGCACAACCAACCGTCTGCATCACATTGTGGTATGGCCAAGTGTCTGGATCGAATCCGGCGAAACTTTTTCTGGCCGCGTATGGTTGTAGACGTTCGAGATTATATTCGCCAGTGTGAAATCTGCCAAACGTGCAAACATCCAACGCACACCCTTAAACCACCTATGGGTAAGCAGGTACTAACGGAAAGGCCTTTCCAGAGGTTATACGTGGACTTTATTGGACCGTTTCCTCGGACTAGGCGTGGCAATATAGGTATTTTCATAATCCTAGACCATTTTACGAAATTTACCTTCCTGAAGGCCGTAAAAAGATTCACCACTCAAGTAATTATCAATATTTTAAAAGAAGATATTTTTGATTGTTTTGGAGTACCGCAAGTGGTAGTCAGTGATAATGGCAGCCAATTCAAAGGCCACGACTTCGCCACCTTTCTCCACAAATATGGAGTAGACCACACGTTTACTGCTGCATATTCGCCTCAATCGAACGCAGCTGAGCGAGTAAATAGATCCATAAACGCGGCGTTGAGATCCTACTTGCGATCTGACCAGCGTGATTGGGATTGCTATTTAAGTAGCATTAATAGTTCTCTTCGAAATCATATCCATCAATCGGTGGGAATATCTCCATATTTGGCCGTGTTTGGGCAATACATGCTTACACACGGGCATGACTACAAGTTGTTGGCTAGCTTGGGATTATTGAATGAGGGAACAACAAAATTGAATCGAATTGATGAGTTTGCAAAGATTCGAGCCGATATTCAAAAACACTTGCAGAAGGCATATGATACCAACCAACGCACGTATAATCTGCGCAGTAAAGTTCGCACTTTTGAAGTTGGCCAAAATGTCATAAAACGCAACTTTAAACTTAGCAACTTTGCTGATAATTTCAATGCTAAGCTAGCACCCATTGGGGTGAAAGCTAAAATCAAGAAAAAGCTAGGAAACGCGTTATATGTAATTGAAGATCAGAAGGGCAAGGAGTTGGGAACATTTCACGCGAAGGACCTCTGGTAGAATAAATATACCCTTTTTCAGCTTTGAGCCGTCGCTCATGTATCGCTTCGTTCAAACCTGCGCTGTGAGGGTATGAGCATATACAAAGTTAAGCAGCAACCCAATGCATATAGTATATTCAAATAGTTGCAACCGTTGCGTTGACAATTTGAATTCGAACGGTCATTACGATATACATCGTAATTCGAGATGCGTTGGCAGGACCAATTAATTGCCATTCACTAAGAGTCATTAATTGAGCCTGCTTCTAAGCACCTCTGCGTGGGTGAATGTTATCGATATCAGCGCGTGCATAGCCCTGTGATCAATTTCCTGTGCATCATCGAACGAATCAGATCGTGAAATTTGAGTAAAGTAATAAATTTGATTGCATCCAGCCAAAAAGTGACCAATTGTCTAAAATTTGTGATCACAAACGATCACATTTACGTAAAGACGTGCAATCGCACCAATATTTAGAGTCTAAAACATTGTTTAAAAGGTATGTGACGCACATTAGTGTAATTCATGCCTAATAATAATTTCATGTAGGCTTTGGCGACTTGGCGACGTGCAGTGTCTGCTACAACTGAGCCTCCGGGACAGCGGCAGCCGCTGCAGTTTTGTGCACCCAGGCCGAGGCTAGTGCGCCTTGCCAAAACTCCACTTGGTGCTACGCTGCGTGCAGTGCACGAGTGCGCTGAAAACGTACAGTTATCGTGTGGTTGCGCTACGCTGACCAAAAAGTACAGTTCGCGGGCAATATAGGAACACCGCTTCGAAGCGCGGTTGCTGCGCGTGTTGGTGTGCGAGCGTTTTCTCTGCATTAAGCACCATCCACTGCCAACGCGTATCTGAACCATAACCTCAAACGACAGTATGGAGTAGCGTGTGCGTCGACGTGTCAGTCTGAAGTGATCACCTGATCACTTGCACCAAGATCACCCTGCTGCAGTGCAGCTAAATTTTATTGACGAATTGGGATAGACAAGTGTAACTTAGTGATCGTGTGCTACTAAGCGAGCAGGCGAGAGGCTCCCTTAGCGGACGCACTATGCGTTCGCATCATTAGGCGCCGCTTAAAGGCAGGCCCACAACCATGCAGCACCGCCACCACCTCAAACCACCTTAGGATACATCGCTTCGGATTATAATTAGATTTAATGTCGTATCGTCAAGCAAGTTCTATAATATTATCATTATGCTGTTAAAACGTATTACTTATGAATAACTTCCAGTCATTATAGTGTGTGAGCAGCTTAACCTAACCATGTATCTACATAACGTCACTTGACTCCTCCTTAGCGTCAAAACCTCCGATCGTCGACAGGCCTGCTGACATCGTTGGACATCGTTGGATGTATTTGTGAGTACGGCGTAGCCGATTATAGACATGTGTGTGGTATTAATGGTGCAGTGAAGCTTGCCGATAGTACTTTTGTTTCTTGATTCTTGCGTAAGTTACCATATGTAAAACTTGCTTGCCGATATTGTATTCTAGTAGTTGTTAAGTAGAAAGAGCTCTCGGTCAGTGAAGACCCAAAAGGGCTTTTAGTTTCTGTAGTGTTTGGTTAAAATGTTGTAAAGCCAAACCAAAATGAATAGTTTAGTAATGCCCAGAGTGGCTAATATGAATGAAGTTTATAGATTATCGTAGTAATGTAAGTTGACTTTTGAAATGAATTAAAAGCTGTTAAAGGGCACCTAAAGCAAGTTTACCAGCTACTTATTGGGCAGACCAATAACCAATTATAGGTTCTGCAAGGTAGGGAGGGTAAAGAGGAGAACAATAACACATGAGTTCTCCAACGCACACACCCCTGTTCAAAGTAGTTTCCGTCATTAATGATGAAGCCATTCCTTTAGGCTCTGTCTAACCTTGTTTTTTTGTAACGCATGATTGGGAGAGTACAAACAACCCACCCCACTTGCCCTGAGCGCAGCCGGCAACCGAATTAAGACAGAGCGTACTCTTGATCATCCGCGTGTACGTTACAAGGGATCGTTGTGAGAACTAGTGGGATTCGGTAGGACTCTTTGCGTATTCTGTATTCTGGCCTGACCAGTTAGTTATTCAAGAATATACTGAAAAAAAAAAAGAAAATCGGCCTCCGGTCTTACTTCCTTCTGGCAGTAGTTCTAATCCACCTGTTATCATCTCTGATAGTACGAAAAACTAACAAACTCCCTCTCACTGGGCTATCAGAATGTAAGAGGTCTTTGTAGTAAATTTAGTAATCTTTACCAAAATAGCCTAACTTTACCTTTCCATGTCGTTGCCTTTTCTGAAACATAGTTAAGGCCCGACATCCTTAATTGTGAGATCCCGTCCAACCAATTCTCCATTTACAGAAAAGTGGTGTTAGTGTTGTTATTGCTGTTGACGCTGATTTATCTTCAGAGATAGTAATAACCGATAGTTCTGTAGTTATTGAATTTGTTGCTACAAAATTGAGTATCTCTGGTGTTTGTTTTTTTCTTCACTTGTTCTTATATTCCGCCTTCTTCCGATATATCCTTATATTATTTGCATGCTTCTGCAATACAATCTGTCTTCTCTATGGTGTCTGATCGTGACTTTCTTGTAGTTCTTGGTGACTTTAATATTGCCGGAACTACCTGGATTTCAAGTCTTGACTTCCACATCTCAGCACGATTTTATTTATAGTTTATTTGGAATGTCATTGTGTCAAATCAATGATATCTCAAATTCTTTACATAAAATGGTTGATCTTATTTTTGTCTTTGATCCATTCTTCTACTAGCCAGGGTGCTAAGCCCAGGTATTAAACCTGCAGAGCGTGTTCGTCAATTTCGGAAAACCGATTTTACTAAACTCGCTCAGCTTCTATCTCAAACTGACTGGTCCCAGCTATACATGGATAGAGCATTTATATTTTTTACTCTACTTTAAATTAAACATTTAATACTTGTCTACCGTTGGTTAAGCCACGTAGGTCTAACAAGCGTGTGTGGCTTACTCGGGATTTAATAAACTTAAAAGATAGAAAGTCGAGATTTTACAAGAAGTTCAAAGAATCTGGCTCTATCTTGGATTTCTCTCGCTAGTTGATTGCCCGATCTAGCTTCTCTGTACTTAATATACATTGCTATAATAACTACCTTAGAAGCTGTAGGTTACAGTTTTAACGGGATTCTAAAAGATTTTATAACTTCGTTAATGCGAAGCATAGGTCATCAACACATCCATCAACTGTATTTTTTGAAAAAGGACAGCTGACTCTGATCAGGCTATTGCCTATCTTTTGCAGAGTTTTTCCAAACGACTCATAGTTCACATCCTTATCAAATGGTTTCGCCTTATCCTTATCATGTGAATAATTGTATTTATGGACCTTTAATAGTTGATAGTTTGCTTCTACGTGACTTAAACGCCATTAAGCCCATATTTTCACCGGGACCTGATGGAGTACCTAGCTGCGTGCGAGAGGTATATTTAAGCCATTTTTTATTTTTTAAACTGAACATTTGGAAATAATTAATTATTATTCCTCTCCATAAAAAAGAAAACAAGTCTAACGTCGAGAATTATAGAGGTATTTTTAAGTTGTCTGCTATTCCTGAAATTTTTGAGAAATTAATAGCTTCTCAACTTCAACATCTGTGTAGATCCATAATTTTACCCTGCCAGCACGGGCTTGTAAAATATAGATCTACTACCACTAACCTATTGGAATTTACTTCTCTTGTCATTAAAGGATTTCAAGCTAAAATGCAAACATATGTTATTTACACTGATTTCAGTAAGAATTTTGACTCTGTTAATCATTCTATTTTACTTCACAAGCTTCATCTTCTGGGATTTCCAAAAAACTTAATTCTTTGGACCTCTAACTATTTAACTCTTAGAACCCAAAAAGTATATTTCAAAGGCTTAATCTCTAAGTCTCTTCATGTTACTTCCGCAGTACCACAAGGAAGTCATCTTGGCCTCTTATTATTAACGTTGTTCATAACACATTTACATTAAGCTACATTTTGCGCGGTCTCTATCATAGACATATTTAGCAAATCACTCGCTCAGTAAGCTGTGACGTCACAGCTATGTAATTTTGAGAAATGTACTTAAAAGGCTTGCTTACATTTAGAAAAATTAACGCGTTACTTTATTTGCCTCTCTTAACAGTATGTACTTACATGCGCAAGCCATGAGCTTTAGGACATATACACACATATGTACAATGAACAGTTTTTAGTTTTTGTAAAATGGACTTGTAGAGCCTTTTTACATTTTAGAAAGGGAATACCGGGGTGTTTAATTGTACAGGAATGTGTAAAGTATTGATTACGATATTTTCGTCCCTACATTCTACGCATGATTGTATGTATGTATGCAGTATTTATTTTTGCAAAAAAATCTTGACACTTTATAAATTGACGATATACACCAACATGTGTACCAAATTTGGTTGCTCTAGCTCAAAGATAAAGGCAAAAAAAAAATGCGTTCATACGGACAGACGGGCGGACGGACAGACGGACATTTCGCAAACCCAATATACTATTTTTCCCTTCGGGAACATAGTATAAAAACAGTTTAATAAATTACTAAACAAAACAATAAAATAAAACCATAAATACAGGGTTTTTTAATCCCGAAGCTTACTTCGTGCACTCCATTTTGATAAACGTATTATTGTTAATTATAACATTTAGTATTTTGTATGGCCTCCTTTATTTTTAACAACTCTTCAAATGTCTTTCCATGGAAGAAACAAATTTTTTTAGTTGTTTCTGTTGGAATTTTTTGCCGTTTCTCCAATAAGGCGCGTTTTAAATAGATTGTTTTTATTTGAAATCTTCCTCTTCCAAATGTTGGTATCCAATATTGCCCACAAATTTCAAATTACGATAAAGTCTGGTGACTGTGCTGGCGTTTTGATATTAGGGCGACAGTTCCATGTGATCCAAGTCTTCACAATTGCTGTATGGGGTCGTTATCTTGAAAATTCCCAGTTTTCCGCACTTTGCAACAAATTTTTTTTCAATATTGAGAAGGACATCTTTGCATCCATTATACCATCAATAAAAACTAACTTGCTCACTCCTGAGGCCGCCATTCTGGCCCAAACCATAACGTGACCCCTGCCATATTCCACAGAAGGTTATTGTCAAAATTTCGACAATGTTCACCGCAATTTAGGAGCAGTAAGGTCTGTGCATTTCCCATCTCCACTTCCTAGTCATCCTCCGAATGTAATCGTACGAACTTATCGCAACCATCTGCCTATACATAAGCAACTTGCTTTTTCCATGTTTTGTTATTTTTTACCATATTTTTTATTTCTTGTGTTTAATTTGAGTAAATATTCGGTTGCTGAGAATTTGGTCTCTCGGTTTTTTGCATTTATTTCATTATTACGGCAATAAAGTCTACCTCTCCTTCCCTTCTGAAATCGAATCCTTGATTTTATTCGCGTGTTTTGAGACCAAAGTTGTGAAATTTCGAGCTGTGTAGTGGTACTAGGGCTTAATGACTCAATACGCTTTGGCCTATGTAAGAATAATAAAAATAAGATCAAAATAAGTTTGTACATGTAAATATTAAACAAGAAAGGACGGTTTTTTTCGGAGTGCCGAAGTAATATATATGTCCTAGCAGGAATTAATTTGTACACAAAACTTAATTTTTGTCTGATTGCTCCTATGGTTTTGATGAAATTATTGGAAACTGTTTGAAGTATAATAATACTCTGACTTAGTTTGGATGAAATATTTGTATAAACAAAAAGTTTTTCATACAAAAACATAGTTGTCGAACGATCATTCCTATGGCAGCTATATGTTATAGTGATCCGATTCGGCCGGTTCCGACATACATGTATGTACTGCCTGTAGCAAAAAGAAAAACGATAGATTTAAAACTGAGAGACTAGTTTGCAAAGAAACAGACGGACATCGCTATATCGACTCGGCAATTCATGCTGATTCAGAATATATGTACATATGTAATATGTCGAGTCAAAAACGTCTCTTTTTGTCCATTTCGAGACAAAATTATAATACCCTCTGCTAGGGTATAAAAAGTACAAATAAAATCAACAAATTCAGCATGGATCTCTATATACATATGTAATGACATATTTAAATATTTGTTTGAGACTCTTGTTGAATAGCCGCTGACCCCAAATGCTTTTTCTTGTGATTGACAATGACATTCCTCGTACCGAAGTTCTTGTATTTTAGGTTGCTAATTGTTGGTTTAACACGCAATATACCTTACTGAGATAATTTGGCTTATCCTATGGTAAAAATAAAAAAATAATTGAACAAACTTTCTTTAGCATAGCAGCCGCTTCGCTGATGGCTACTTCGATATCAGTGTTTCGGGTTCGGAGCACTGCTATCGAAGTAATGCAAATAGTCGGCGATGATTGAAAACTCTGGCATTCGACATTTTTAGTTTTCATGCGATTGGCTTCAAACTCATTTTCAAAGTTCTACATAAAGACAGAATTGGCGCGGTGGTCAAAGATTTTGGAAAATCTACCTACAAATTTGGAAAATTCGTTGAAAACTGTTGTATGAACCTTTTTTAATTATCGTCCGAGTGGCTTCAAACTCATTTTCAGAGCTCTACACATTAAATAATTCGACACATGTGCTACCGGTTTTGAAAAATACACGCCCACGGTCGGGAAATTGGTGAAGTCTGGAATTTAGCATTTTAGTGTTTCAAGCGAATGGTTTCATACTAATTTCCAAATATAAATACTTAAACCTCGTTACTTTGCAGGCAATATAATGGACGGAAAATAGTGGAAAAGCTTTAGTCTGGATTTTTAGTATTTTTCTTAGAATTAGTTTTCAAATGCCAAATGATATTAGAAAATCTACTGCGCTTTGGCACGAGCGAGAAATGGAAGTCAAGGACAAATGAGTGGGATTATTTGTCGAATTAGATCGGCTTTAAAGACATTTTCATAGTGCTATACAAAAAACATTAGTTACGTGTCTCAACTATTTAATTTCATACCCCACGGAAGGGAAAAGTGTGATACGCTATTTTTGTGTATTTCTTACGGTTGATGAAAGTACTCAAATTAAAAATAATTCACTTTCATCTAAATATTTCGCCGGAAAAGGCCGGGGTATTACCTGCCAGTATATATATATATATATGTAACACACATTTACATATATATATGCACATATATTTAGTTATGGTATTGTATAGATTAAAGTTGTACCGAATCGTTCACAATTAGTTCGATTGAACTAATCTTCAAACAGAACGACTGAACTAAATCCCTGATTGTAGTTCAGTCTAGTCATTCGAGCACTGAGAAAATCACTTATAGAGTTACCATATGGTGGGAATAATATTTACTAAAAATTTTCAACGTGGCAGGTCCCCTGGCTTCATATTTGTTCGGGGGGCCTGTCGCAGCGCTGCTCTCGCTCTCTCGACCCGAAGCGGCAGGTCCACCAAGTTCGTGGCTCTGTCGCAGGTGCTATGCGACCGCCGAGTCGAGCGCATCGATGAATGTATGCGCTGATCTGCGGTTACATGCGTGCATACATACATACATACATGCATATATGTATGTACATGCACGAGAATCGTTTTCGCTTATTTGCTATTTCGATGGTTTGGCAAGCCGCGACTGGCATGCATGCGAAGATCATTGAGTCTTGGTTTTTTAGTACGAAGTATTATGGGTAGAATTGTTTAAAAATTTGTATAGTCCTTAGAATAACACAAATTGGCAGTGTCCATTTAAATAGCAGAGGCATAACAGCTTTTATGTTAAATAAAAATAGTAAAAATAACATTAATAATTCCAGGTTCCCCAATATACAACAAATTGATAGTGTTCATTGAAATTACACAGCCATAGCAATTTTTATATTATATAAAAATAAAAAATAATTTCCAGGGTATGCATGCATCGACGCACAAGTGCGATATTGTTCCAGCAACCAAATCCTATGCTAGGCACATGTACACATATAGATGCATGTGTGTGTACAAGAAATGGAATCGCCAAGCGCGCTTGTGAAAAGTACGCACGCCTTGAACGATATTCGTTTCGAACAATATCGCACTTGTACATCGATGCATGAATAACCTGGAAATTGTTTTTTAATTTTTATATAATATAAAAGCTGAAATGCGTGTTTAATTTAAATGGACACTATCAATTTGTTGTTGTATTTTTGGGGAACCTGGAATTATTAATGTTATTTTTACTACTTTTATTTAACATAAAAGCTGTTATGCCTGTGCTATTTAAATGGACACTGCCAATTTGTGTTATTCTAAGGACTATATAAATTTTTAAACAATTCTACCCATAATACTTGGTACCAAATAAACCAAGACTCAATGATCTTCGCATGCATGCCAGTCGCGGCTTGCCAAACCATCGAAATAGCAAATAAGCGAAAACGATTCTCGTGCATGTACATACATATATGCATGTATGTATGTATTTATGCACGTATGCAACTGCAGATCATCGCATACATACATTCATTGTTGCTCTCGACTCGGCGGTCGCATAGCACCTGCGAAAGAGCCACGAACTTGGTGGACCTGCCGCTTCGGGTCGAGAGAGCGAGAGCAGCGCTGCGACAGGTCCCCCCGAACAAATATGAAGCCGCGGGACCTGCCGCGTTGAAATTTTTTAGTAAATATTGTTCCCACCATATGGTAACTCTATAAGTGATTTTCTCAGTGATTCGAGTCATTTGAGTCCCATTCTAGTTCAACTGATTTGAATCCCAAAATCGTTCAGTCGATCATTAGATTCTTTCGTTCGAATTGTTCGTTATACATATGTATATACATAAAAAATGTGCTTTCAATAAAATCTCTTAGATCATAAGAATTTGAAATAGTAACTGTTGAATATAAATAATAAAATGAATACGAATGTAATGTAATAATAATGTAATAAATATTATTTTTTAACAAAATACAGAATTTGTTATAACAATTAAAATATTAGATAAAACTATTTTGTACATTCAAAACAATGGGACGAAATGTGACTTAAATGATCGACTGAACGATTTTGGAATTCAAATCAGTTGAACGAGAGTGGGACTCAAATGACTAGAATGAACGATAAGCAACTGAACGAGAATGGGACTCAAATTAGTGATGTAAAAAAACATAGATGCATCGAGCATCGATTATTTTTGGTCGATGTTTTGCGATGTTTTGGTTGATACCGATGTTAAGCGACGCATCGATATTTGATACAACATCGGTCGATTAATTTCACAATATTTGTTTCAGCGCCGAACTTTTTGATTTTTGTGTTTGAAATACAGTGTGCTTGCAATGCTTAAGTAAGTATATAAATTAATAGCCTGTTTCCTCGACAGCCAAAATATGTAACATCTCAAAAATGTGGATGATGGTGTTTCCACGGTCAAATGTCAAACGGTATATGAATTAGCCATTCGCCCGAAATAAATCAGCTGGTCGGCTTGTTTTGATGCAATTTTTTACGAAAAGTGAAAAATATGGCAAATAATAGCAGAATAGTAGTAGAAGCAAAGTTGCATATCAATAGGCAGATAGTTGCAATAAGTTTGTACAATTTGGATCCATTGATGGTTGACTGGGATGCGGAGATGGCAGAAATTTGCAATGAAATTGCGAGTGCGCACCTGTGAAGTGCACAAATTTCACCGCTCCCAAAAGGCGGTGTACCTTGTCAAAATGTTACTATTTCGAAGGTGCACCTCCGGATAAACCTTCCCGTTTAACCTCATCCTTACTAAATACAGAAATATTAAGATATAAGCAATTTACATTTTATTTTAAAAATTAATTTTGGCGCATAATTCGTCATTGTTTACCTTTTCCCCAGTTCATCGATAAACATCGTGAGTTCGATAAGAAAATACTAAAAAAGAACGGGGCGAATGGCATCATATTAAAAATGTGACGAATTTGTCATTTCTTTCTTATGGGATTTTCTACAGGAAATATGTATCATATTTCCAAAATCAAAATTATGACGAAAAATGTGAAAATATGATGTCGTGGAAACAGGCTATAACAAGTAAGCAAAGCTTATACCGTAAATCTAATAGCACGATCTGCTATCCAAAGGGACTCAATAAATGGATGTATTTTAAAGATCAAGGGAATTGTTACTATAATTTCTTAAAATATTTTATTTTTAATGTACTGTTTTAGGTCCCAATTCTGGCAATTACCACAGTGCTGGATTCAAGGTTTAAGAAATTGCATTTTAAAGACCTTCAGGCATGCTCCAACTCAATAGTAAAAATCAAGTCTATTTTTTTTTTATTTTATGAAATTTGAATAAAACTCTAAATTCAAATAGGTTTAAATAAACGGAATGGTTTGAAAACATCGGACATCATCGATGCATCGAAGTTTCTGCCCGATGTTTAACACAACATAGATTTCTGATTTTGTAAACATCGATGAACATCGACATCGATGTTTCGACCCAAATTTACATCACTAACTCAAATGACTCAAATGAAAGATTAGTTCGTTCAGTAAAAAATGAACTACTGAACTTAATCAGTGAATTGAACTAGAAAGTGCAACTAACTATACTATATATATAGTTCAAATATGAGCAGCATCGTTAACTTTCGGACTGTCTGACAGCCTGGCAACTCCACGCATTTCACAACACTCTTAAGGTGCGGTCACAAGATATGGCTTTCTGCCACATTTATGTAATATCGTTATCAAAATCAACCGTAAAAAATTGTAGATGGCAAAAGTAAAAAAATTGTTAAATATTTTAACAAATAAATGTATATGCCACGTTTCTAACAGAAATCTTTGATTTGCTATATCGTGTGAGCAGGTATCTCAATCACAAAATTTATGTGGCAGCCTGCCATACCGTACTCACACGCTATTGTAACTGCCGACTGCCCCAAATGTGGCAAAATGCCATATCGTGTGACCGCACCTTTATACTCTCGAATAAATATAGCGATAGTTGACCGATTTTTTTTTTTTTCGAATTTTGTATATAGAACGCTTGTTTTTGCATTTATTTCATTAATAAAGCCTAGCACCTCTGGAAATTGCTTTTTTATTTTCAGACGTGCCTTTTATGGCTAATAGCATGCATTTTGATGCATTCTTTATGTGGGGCCCCTAAACTTTATCATTACCATTTTTTCTTACTATTATTATTTAATTCTTGTGGCGAATATCCACAGAATATCCAACTCCGCTGATCGACTTTCACGCACGTCTGTTCACTTTAGAAATCAAAGTCAAAGTCTCGAGTAGTGATGTTCAAATCAATCGAAACATCGATGTATCGATTTTCACCAATGCTATTTTCTTCGATCTTATCTCGATATTTCATTTTGCGATGTTTCGATTTAAATCTATAGATTTTTACGAAAACATCGCACTTTTAATCATCCTTAAGTGCGAACTGAGGACTCCAAAAAATTTAAGCTCAAATCGTGAAAAAGAAAATATCAAATAAGCAAAAGAAAAAGTTTGCGCAGCTGGTAAAGCGTCCTCGCGCGGAATACTCGGAATTCTCCGATTATTTAAAGGCGCCATTGGCTCTACATAATATTTGCCCCATTCAACATTGGGATACATACAAGGTCAATTACCGTAATATGTTTCCAATTGCGCAAAAACACCATATAATACTTGGAACTTCGGTTCCAGCTGAAAGGCTGTTTTCAACCGCAGGCAACATTCTGAGCGAGCGACGCAGTCGCATAATGCCCGAAAGATTGGCTAAGCTAATATTTCTGAATAATTTTAACACTAGTTGTAAGGGAGTTTTCCAGCCAGGGTACAGATCTCAGTCTGTAAGAGTCCAGCACTTACAAGAAAATTTGTAAGATGTGCTGGGACGCTGGGCGTAGGGAAGGGAAACGTTCTAGAGGGAATATAGGTGTTAATACTACGGCCTCGCACAACTCTGTACTGGATAAGTGACTAGGAGCTGGCCAGGATTCTACCGCTGGTGCTCTACTGGTCAATAGGTCTACGAACGACTACTCTACGAAGGCCCGGGATTACTCACACGGGCAGCAGGATAACCCTCGCTTTGTACAATGGTTAGTGTTATCAATGCCGGGATTGCTCACACGGACGGCGGAATATAGCTCGCTATACGTTAGTATTATTTTCTACAAATGCCGGGATTGTTCACACGGGCGGCGGGATATACCTCGCTCTACAGTTAGTATTAGCTTTTTACTTATAAATGCCGGGATTGCTCACACGGGCGGCGGGATATACCTCGCTCTACAGTTAGAATTAGTTATTAGACGTTCTATGCAGAGATAAAGCCAATCGTTTAGTTATTTTGGATTATCTTTATTTCAGCTTCTTACTGTTAGTTTACCAAAACTACGCGTGCCCTGCTGCACTGCCGCCTAACGGCTCTTTTACTCACACTCTTTACCCTACGTGCTTCCGATGCACGTCTACTCACTTCGTTTGTCGCTCGCTAAGTGATCTACTCTGCCCGGCTCAGCCACGCGCGAGCCTGAAAATCTCAATCCTACCACGAACTTTCGCTCTCCACCTCAGAGCTTTCGCTATTCACCTAACAGCTTTGCTCTGACTGAAGCCGTTTTTAATGTTTATTTTTGGGGAACCTGGAATTATTTATGTTATTTTTACTACTTTTATTTAACATAAAAGCTGTTATGCCTGTGCTATTTAAATGGACACTGCCAATTTGTGTTATTCTAAGGACTATATAAATTTTCAAACAATTCTACCCATAATACTTGGTACCAAATAAACCAAGACTCAATGATCTTCGCATGCATGCCAGTCGCGGCTTGCCAAACCATCGAAATAGCAAATAAGCGAAAACGATTCTCGTGCATGTACATACATATATGCATGTATGTATGTATGTATGCACGCATGTAACCGCAGATCAGCGCATACATTCATCGATGCGCTCGACTCGGCGGTCGCATAGCACCTGCGACAGAGCCACGAACTTGGTGGACCTGCCGCTTCGGGTCGTGAGAGCGAGAACAGCGCTGTGGCCGAGTTCGTGGCTCTGTCGCAGATGCTCAACGACTGCCGAGTCGAGAGCAACAATAATTGTATGTATGCGCTGGTCTGCGGTTGCATACGTGCATACATACATACATACATGCATATATGTATGTACATGCACGAGAATCGTTTGCTCGAAACGAATGTCGTTCAAGGCGTGCGTACTTTTCACAAGAGTGCTTGGCGATTCCATTTCTTGTACACACACATGCATCTATATGTGTACATATGCCTAGCATAGGATTTGGTTGCTGGAACAATATCGCACTTGTGCGTCGATGCATGCATACCCTGGAAATTATTTTTTATTTTTATATAATATAAAAATTGCTATGCCTGTGTAATTTCAATGAACACTATCAATTTGTTGTATATTGGGGAACCTGGAATTATTAATGTTATTTTTACTATTTTTATTTAAGATAAAAGATGTTATGCCTGTGCTATTTAAATGGACACTGCCAATTTGTGTTATTCTAAGGACTATACAAATTTTTAAACAATTCTACCCATAATACTTCGTACTAAAAAACCAAGACTCAATGATCTTCGCATGCATGCCAGTCGCGGCTTGCCAAACCATCGAAATAGCAAATAAGCGAAAACGATTCTCGTGCTTGTACATACATATATGCATGTATGTATGTATTTATGCACGTATGCAACTGCAGATCATCGCATACATACATTCATTGTTGCTCTCGACTCGGCGGTCGCATAGCACCTGCGAAAGAGCCACGAACTTGGTGGACCTGCCGCTTCGGGTCGAGAGAGCGAGAGCAGCGCTGCGACAGGTCCCCCCGAACAAATATGAAGCCGCGGGACCTGCCGCGTTGAAATTTTTTAGCAAATATTGTTCCCACCATATGGTAACTCTATAAGTGATTTTCTCAGTGATTCGAGTCATTTGAGTCCCATTCTAGTTCAACTGATTTGAATCCCAAAATCGTTCAGTCGATCATTAGATTCTTTCGTTCGAATTGTTCGTTATACATATGTATATACATAAAAAATGTGCTTTCAATAAAATCTCTTAGATCATAAGAATTTGAAATAGTAACTGTTGAATATAAATAATAAAATGAATACGAATGTAATGTAATAATAATGTAATAAATATTATTTTTTAACAAAATACAGAATTAGTTATAACAATTAAAATATTAGATAAAACTATTTTGTACATTCAAAACAATGAGACGAAATGTGACTTAAATGATCGACTGAACGATTTTGGAATTCAAATCAGTTGAACGAGAGTGGGACTCAAATGACTAGAATGAACGATAAGCAACTGAACGAGAATGGGACTCAAATTAGTGATGTAAAAAAACATAGATGCATCGAGCATCGATTATTTTTGGTCGATGTTTTGCGATGTTTTTCGATGTTTTGGTTGATACCGATGTTAAGCGACGCATCGATATTTGATACAACATCGGTCGATTAATTTCACAATATTTGTTTCAGCGCCGTACTTTTTGATTTTTGTGTTTGAAATACAGTGTGCTTGCAATGCTTAAGTAAGTATATAAATTAATAGCCTGTTTCCTCGACATCCAAAATATGTAACATCTCAAAAATGTGGATGATGGTGTTTCCACGGTCAAATGTCAAACGGTATATGAATTAGCCATTCGCCCGAAATAAATCAGCTGGTCGGCTTGTTTTGATGCAATTTTTTACGAAAAGTGAAAAATATGGCAAATAATGGCAGAATAGTAGTAGAAGCAAAGTTGCATATCAATAGGCAGATAGTTGCAATAAGTTTGTACAATTTGGATCCATTGATGGTTGACTGGGATGCGGAGATGGCAGAAATTTGCAATGAAATTGCGAGTGCGCACCTGTGAAGTGCACAAATTTCACCGCTCCCAAAAGGCGGTGTACCTTGTCAAAATGTTACTATTTCGAAGGTGCACCTCCGGATAAACCTTCCCGTTTAACCTCATCCTTACTAAATACAGAAATATTAAGATATAAGCAATTTACATTTTATTTTAAAAATTAATTTTGGCGCATAATTCGTCATTGTTTACCTTTTCCCCAGTTCATCGATAAACATCGTGAGTTCGATAAGAAAATACTAAAAAAGAACGGGGCGAATGGCATCATATTAAAAATGTGACGAATTTGTCATTTCTTTCTTATGGGATTTTCTACAGGAAATATGTATCATATTTCCAAAATCAAAATTATGACGAAAAATGTGAAAATATGATGTCGTGGAAACAGGCTATAACAAGTAAGCAAAGCTTATACCGTGTTTTGCACATACCCTAAATCTAATAGCACGATCTGCTATCCAAAGGGACTCAATAAATGGATGTATTTTAAAGATCAAGGAAATTGTTACTATAATTTCTTAAAATATTTTATTTTTAATGTACTGTTTTAGGTCCCAATTCTGGCAATTACCACAGTGCTGGATTCAAGGTTTAAGAAATTGCATTTTAAAGACCTTCAGGCATGCTCCAACTCAATAGTAAAAATCAAGTCTATTTTTTTTTTTATTTTATGAAATTTGAATAAAACTCTAAATTCAAATAGGTTTAAATAAACGGAATGGTTTGAAAACATCGGACATCATCGATGCATCGAAGTTTCTGCCCGATGTTTAACACAACATAGATTTCTGATTTTGTAAACATCGATGAACATCGACATCGATGTTTCGACCCAAATTTACATCACTAACTCAAATGACTCAAATGAAAGATTAGTTCGTTCAGTGAAAAATGAACTACTGAACTTAATCAGTGAATTGAACTAGAAAGTGCAACTAACTATACTATATATATAGTTCAAATATGAGCAGCATCGTTAACTTTCGGACTGTCTGACAGCCTGGCAACTCCACGCATTTCACAACACTCTTAAGGTGCGGTCACAAGATATGGCTTTCTGCCACATTTATGTAATATCGTTATCAAAATCAACCGTAAAAAATTGTAGATGGCAAAAGTAAAAAAATTGTTAAATATTTTAACAAATAAATGTATATGCCACGTTTCTAACAGAAATCTTTGATTTGCTATATCGTGTGAGCAGGTATCTCAATCACAAAATTTATGTGGCAGCCTGCCATACCGTACTCACACGCTATTGTAACTGCCGACTGCCCCAAATGTGGCAAAATGCCATATCGTGTGACCGCACCTTTATACTCTCGAATAAATATAGCGATAGTTGACCGATTTTTTTTTTTCGAATTTTGTATATAGAACGCTTTTTTTTGCATTTATTTCATTAATAAAGCCTAGCACCTCTGGAAATTGCTTTTTTATTTTCAGACGTGCCTTTTATGGCTAATAGCATGCATTTTGATGCATTCTTTATGTGGGGCCCCTAAACTTTATCATTACCATTTTTTCTTACTATTATTATTTAATTCTTGTGGCGAATATCCACAGAATATCCAACTCCGCTGATCGACTTTCACGCACGTCTGTTCACTTTAGAAATCAAAGTCAAAGTCTCGAGTAGTGATGTTCAAATCAATCGAAACATCGATGTATCGATTTTCACCAATGCTATTTTCTTCGATCTTATCTCGATATTTCATTTTGCGATGTTTCGATTTAAATCTATAGATTTTTACGAAAACATCGCACTTTTAATCATCCTTAAGTGCGAACTGAGGACTCCAAAAAATTTAAGCTCAAATCGTGAAAAAGAAAATATCAAATAAGCAAAAGAAAAAGTTTGCGCAGCTGGTAAAGCGTCCTCGCGCGGAATACTCGGAATTCTCCGATTATTTAAAGGCGCCATTGGCTCTACATAATATTTGCCCCATTCAACATTGGGATACATACAAGGTCAATTACCCTAATATGTTTCCAATTGCGCAAAAACACCATATAATACTTGGAACTTCGGTTCCAGCTGAAAGGCTGTTTTCAACCGCAGGCAACATTCTGAGCGAGCGACGCAGTCGCATAATGCCCGAAAGATTGGCTAAGCTAATATTTCTGAATAATTTTAACACTAGTTGTAAGGGAGTTTTCCAGCCAGGGTACAGATCTCAGTCTGTAAGAGTCCAGCACTTACAAGAAAATTTGTAAGATGTGCTGGGACGCTGGGCGTAGGGAAGGGAAACGTTCTAGAGGGAATATAGGTGTTAATACTACGGCCTCGCACAACTCTACACGGGATAAGTGTCTAGGAGCTGGCCAGGATTCTACCGCTGGTGCTCTACTGGTCAATAGGTCTACGAACGACTACTCTACGAAGGCCCGGGATTACTCACACGGGCAGCAGGATAACCCTCGCTTTGTACAATGGTTAGTGTTATCAATGCCGGGATTGCTCACACGGACGGCGGAATATAGCTCGCTATACGTTAGTATTATTTTCTACAAATGCCGGGATTGTTCACACGGGCGGCGGGATATACCTCGCTCTACAGTTAGTATTAGCTTTTTACTTATAAATGCCGGGATTGCTCACACGGGCGGCGGGATATACCTCGCTCTACAGTTAGAATTAGTTATTAGACGTTCTATGCAGAGATAAAGCCAATCGTTTAGTTATTTTGGATTATCTTTATTTCAGCTTCTTACTGTTAGTTTACCAAAACTACGCGTGCCCTGCTGCACTGCCGCCTAACGGCTCTTTTACTCACGCTCTTTACCCTACGTGCTTCCGATGCACGTCTACTCACTTCGTTTGTCGCTCGCTAAGTGATCTACTCTGCCCGGCTCAGCCACGCGCGAGCCTGAAAAGCTCAATCCTACCACGAACTTTCGCTCTCCACCTCAGAGCTTTCGCTATTCACCTAACAGCTTTGCTCTGACTGAAGCCGTTTTTAATGTTTATTTCTAATGATATACATATTTATAGCGCGCCAGGCGCTGGCGGTCCTTGCGCAACAAAATAAGGCTGGCTTCGCGCCCTTACTTGCTAATGGGTAACATCAAACTAACTCTATAATAATATCGTATACCGCGCTCCATGCGCTCATTATATTGTCGCTTATCCGATTATTGCAAGGGGGGTTGCTCAAAGCCTCCTTTTATAGTGAGTTAAGTTTACCCTCAATTTCATAATGAAAATATATACAAAATGTTAATAGATGTGTTCCTTTTCACAGAAAGTAACATTGTGTTTTTTTTTCAAAACTGCTGTTTTTTCTAATAATTGCAAATTTGTATAAAAAAAATCGACGTATAGATGTTGAGTTTTCCGATTTATCGATGCATCGATGTTTGCCGGAGCGATCTTCTGATCCGACTTTTACAATCGATGTTTATTTCGGACTTACATCACTAGTCTCGAACCCTCCGCGGCCACGATTGAGAGAGCTCATAGGTTATGACAAGACGACTGCAACTTTTGGCTCTCACTGCGCATGTACGTCACAAGTCATGAAATTCAGCGCACGCTTTTGAATTTGTTCGAAAATCTCTGACTTTTTTAGTATATCGGCTCGTGTGGCTGTAATTCCAGTCCGATTTTGAAAATCTTGCCATCAGATTGTAGAGAACTTCAGACCGCTCCCACGGCAGGTATATGATATATGTATATGTCCGATTTTAATGATATTTAGTCAGCATATGTAGAACATGATTAAACTTAAAATTGGTGAGTTTGGTTACGCTATCTTCAAAAACAAAAAAGTTTTTCATACAAGAACATAGTTGTTAACCTATTATTCGTATGGGAGCTATATGATATAGTGATTTGATCCGGGTGGTTTTCATATATGTACTGGCTGCATCGAAATTAAAGAATTGTGCCAAGTTTCATAATCATAGCTTTAAAATTGAGCGATAAGTTAGAATGTAATCATTCTGACTGGCAATATTTTCTAACTTTAAACACGTATTACTTAATAAGTATGGCACCTACAGAGCACTATAGCCTATCAATCGACGCGGTATGAAGTTCCCTACAATCTGACTGGAAATACAGCCACACGAGCCGATATAATAAAAAAAAGTCTGTGATTTTCGAACAAGTTCAAAAGCTCGCGCTCAATTTCATGACTTGTGACGTCACAGGTTTGGTCGCCGAATAACGGCGACTAACGATCTAATGTATCTTGTACCTGCAGTGGAAGCGATCGGTTGCTACTTGACTTGTTGTATGAAAAATTTATGCAAATTTACCACTTTTGATGGCAATGCTATTTAACAAGTCAAATGGGTAGTATTTAATTAATTTATTGTACTTTTATTTCGTTCTTCAGGCATTCCAGCACATTTTGCAGCGTTTGCATACAACAACTCCGGTCGCTCCTAGGGCATTAATAAGATATATTAGTCCGATTTTGATGAAATTTGGTGAGCATATGTAGAACATGATTAAACTTAAATTTTGTGAGTTTTGTTACGCTATATACAAAAACAAAAAAGTTTTTCATACAAGAACATAGTTGTCAACCTATTATTTGTATGGGAGCTATATGATATAGTGATTCGATCCGACAGGTTTTCATATATGTACTGGTAGCATCGAAAATAAAGACTTGTGCCAAGTTTCATAATTATAGCTTTAAAATTGAGCGATAAGTTTGGATGCAAACATTCGGCCTGGCAACATTTTCTAACTTTAACTACTTATTACTTAATAAGTATGGCACCTACAGAGCACCAAGACCTATTAATCGACGCGGTATGAAGTTCCCTACAAAATGCTGGCAAGATTTTTAAAATCGGACTGGAATTACAGCCCCACGAGCCGATACAGTAAAAAAAAGTCGGTGATTTTGGAACAAATTCAAAAGCGCGCGCTGAATTCCATGACTTGTGACGTACATGCGCAGTGAAAGCCAAAAGTTGCAGTCGTCTTGTCATAACCTATGAGCTCTCTCAATCGTGCCGCGTACTAACCTCGGTAATCCGAATTGGTTGACAGCTTTCATTCTCTGCGTTAGAGCTTTCGCTCTCATGAGAGACGCGCTCTAGTGGCAGGATCGGGCAACCGCTCAACAGTGCGTGCTTGCAGTGGCCCAGGCCGTTAGATTTGAATTTGAAATATATGCTAACTGCTTACTTTACCTATGTGCGCTCCGTACGCCTTTTAATATTATTACAACAGTCAACCACAACAACAACAATATTAAACAAGTAAGAACGTTGCAGTCGGCGGTGGCGTCCGACGGCGGACGCACCCGACTGCAGAATACTATGTTCCCAGTCCTATGTATATAATATGGTTATTTGTGAGTTCAGAAAGAAACGCGATTTTGCTCCTTTAGGTGCGTGGGGGTGGGGGGGTCCAAAAATTTTTGATGCAGTTTTATCCAGGTGGTCAACATTAGTCTCTATGCCAAATTTGGTGACTCTAGCTCTACTGGTGTGGGAGATATAGGTTTTGCTCCATTGGGGGGGTGGGGGTGTTGGGGTCCAAAAATTTTTGATGCAGTTTTATCTAGGGGGCCAACATTAGTCTGTCTGCCAAATTTGGTGACTCTAGCTCTACTGGTGTGGGAGATAGAGGTTGTGCTCCATTGGGGGGGTGGGGGTGGGGGGGTCCAAAAATTTTTGATGCAGTTTTATCCAGGCGGTCAACATTAGTCTCTATGCCAAATTTGGTGACTCTAGCTCTACTGGTGTGGGAGATATAGGTTTTGCTCCATTGGGGGAGTGGGGGTGGTGGGGTCCAAAAATTGTTGATGCAGATCTGTCAGGAATCTCAACTTTAGTGTGTATGCCAAATTTGGTAACTCTAGCTTTAAAAATGTGGAAGATACAGGTTTTCCCCAAATTTTGGGGGAGGGGGTGGGGGTGGGGGGCTGATCTTGACACTTTATAAACTGACGATATACACCAATATGTGTGCCAAATTTGGTTGCTCTAGCTCAAAGATAAAGGCAAAAAAATTGCGTTCATACGGACAGACGGACATTGCGCAAACCCAATATACTATTTTTCCCTTCGGGAACATAGTATAACTACAGTCGTAAAATAAACGTAGCGCTGCTTGCACGTTACTCATATATACTGTGCTTCTTGTACACAACCACAACTTTATATCTATATAGTAACAAAACAGTAATCTTAGTAGTAGTAATAGTTGTGGGGGGATCCGGGAGGACTCTCCTCACAACTTAAATGAATGTAATAACTTCATATATATAAATAAATGTCAACATTTGCACACATACACACTTAAAAACTAAATTTAAAATTAATATAATTAAATTAAATTCATCTTGACACTATTAATTGACGATATACACCAATATGTGTGCCAAATTTGGTTGCTCTAGCTCAAAGATAAAGGCAAAAAAATTGCGTTCATACGGACAGACGGACATTTCGCAAACCCAATATACTAGTTTCCTTCGGGAACATAGTATAATTAGTGTGCTGTCACGGTTAGAATGAAGATGGTGTGAATTTAATTTTTAGGAGGGAGGGGAAAAGGGATCTTCTGCAGCATGGCGTGAGTAGCACAAGGACATTAGAACCAAGTCCGAGTCCCAGAAGAAGAGAGGCATTTGTTAGAGATGAGTGTAAATGTGTGCATGCCATTAATTTCACTATTTTCCGCTAAACAATGCTGCTTATGAACGGCAGCAAAAGATCTTCAAATGTTTTGCACAAAACAACAGCCAAGTACCAGGCAAACAGGAAAAACAGTAACAAGAAAGAACAAAACCAAAAGGAAACGCCCACGAGTTGTGGCAATCGAGTTGTGCTTACCCCAACTACACCACAACCAGTTGCGGCAACTCGCTGCGCGTATCAAAAGGTTTTGATACAGTTGGTACGACATGGAAGCAACCGTCCCTATTAGGTGCAATCGGTTGCCGCAACTCGAAAAACTCACTCAAGTTGGGCTATTGAGTTGGCTTGTGTAGGGATCCCATTAGTCGCCGGTATTCGGCGACGCGAGGGTGTGACGTCACGTGACCCCAAGAATAGCGCGCGCTTTTGAACTTGTATGAAAATCACTGACTGAGCACCCTGGGTAGCCCACGGATAAATTTTGGACCACTATGAGTTTTTGTATGAAAAACTTTTTGTTTTTATACAAATATAACTTCCAAATTCAGTGAGAGTTTTTATACTTCAAATAGTTTTCTATAAATTTATTAAAATCGGACCACATAGCTTCAATAGGTATAATCCGACGAAAATTAAGTTTTGTATAAAATTTAATTCCTGCTATGGTATATACATACATAGCTTCGGCACTCTACCTCGACCTCTGCGTTGGTGGGGAACGAGGAACTAAATGTTTATTTAAATTTAAAATAATTAGAAAGCCGAGTATACACTTGATTATTAGCTTGCATGACTTTTGGGTCCATCTTGATCTGATTCGCAGATTCCAAGTCGATCGGATAATTAACAGAGAAGTTATTAAAAAAAACTACAGAGTTTTATGACTGGAGAGTAGTGGGAAACAGCAGTGGAGTCCCTACAAGAAGTTTTCTACATGCTTGCAATGACGCTAAACTGATCAATGTGTATGAGTTTGTTGTTATATACCAGGGGTGCCCAGCCCATTGCTCATCTGGCTCATTTTGTTATTGTAATTGCTCTTAGGTATAGGCAGCAATGCGCGTATACATGCACGGCTCTAGTCATAAGCCAATGCATAATACAAAAACAATATTGCGTGTTCCCTTTCTTATCTCTTTTCGATGGCTGGGCTCATGAGCAAAGCAACAACACTTCATTACTTTGTTGTTGCGCTACTGAATTTCGGTGTAATTTTGTTGTTGCTCTTCGTTGAGGCCTGCACTTTAAAAAAATTATATTTGATTGAATGCTAGACACGATATTTTTCTGCAAACCATTTTAAATGCATTATTTGCATTCAAATAATAGTTACAATAAAATAGTGGTGGTGAAAAGATGAATAGCTGGACGTAGTACTTTTTTTGGAAAACATTTTTAGGTGTGAAATGCAAATGCAATATTTGCAAAGAAATAATAGAAATTGTATCTACTTTTTTTTCGGTGCACACAATAAAATGAAAAAAATTGTTTGCCTTAGATGTGTTAGTATTTTCTTGCATATGTATTGAAGTTTGCTCTTCCATAAGCAGCGTTTGGGCACCCCTGTTATATACCATTAGGAAATTCCAGACCTAGATGCAGAGTGTCTTGTGGTCGGGTGTACTCAACGAGAGCATTTTTACTTTTTTTTGCCAGTATTTACAATGTAAGCATAATACATTGGTACTTTAATAGTACGGTTACTTATGTCCGTGACCACGTGTTGAATTTGTTTCCCTGATCGTAGATTAGACAGTCGAGAGACCAGCGTATATACAGTTACATATATGTATACAGTTATACCGTATGCACATGTAAAGAAACATTCTTCGAAAATTGTACATTCACTATTCTAACAAAATGGATAAAGTTTTAAACGGCTGGTTCAGTGAAATCCAGGATGAATTATGGCCTGGACAGTCGTTTTCTTTAAAGGTTAAAAATGTTCTCCACAAGGAAAAGTCGAAATATCAAGATATTCAAATAGTTGAGACGTAAGTAACCAGCATTTGTGATCATAGGAAATATACACATGTAATAAATACGTACGTAAATAAATATGTTCATACATTTATCATAATTTTAATGTATCTAGCTCTAAAAAAATAAATATGTGCATGAATGTTTGGCTGTATGTATGTATGTGCAAACATTTGGAGTATATAAATATATATTGTATGTACATATGTATGTATGTATATGCATATGGAGGTATGCATGAGGTGCGTATGTATAAAAAAGTATTGCGACAACAGTATTTTTATGATGATTCTCGAAATTTATTTTACTTCGTAGCAAAACTCGAAAAATGGCGTCGGCAAGTGCCGAATTCATAAACAACTAGCAGGTAATATCCAGGCCTTGCCCGGGGAAATATTTAGATGAAAGTGCATTTTTTTATTAATTTGACTACTTTCTTCAACCGTAAGAAATACAACTAAATAGTTGAGCCGCGTGACTAATGTTTCTTGTGTTGGGCTATGAAAATGTCATTGAAAAAAAAGTAGAGTAGATTTTCCAAAATTTTTTGACATTTTAAGCCACTTTCAAGAATAATACTAAGAATCCAGAATCGATCTTTCCAACTGTTTTCCGCCCGTTATATTGCCCGCAAAGTACCGAAGTTTTTGTATTTATATTTGGAAATTAGTATAAAGCCACGTGTATTTTTCAAAACCGATAGCACATGTGACGAATTATTTAATGTGAGGTGCTTTGAAAATTAGTTTCAAAATGATTGAATGATAAACAGAAGTTTGAAAATGAGTTTGAAGTCAATTGGACGAAATTCACAAATATTTCATTCAACAGTTTTCCGCGAATTTTCCGACCTTAGGGATAGATTTTCCAAGATCTTTGGACACCGCGCCTATTATGTGTTTGGGTAGAACCTTGAAAATGAGTTTGAAGCCAATCCCATAAAATTTAAAAATGTCGAGTGCCACACTTTTCCACAAATTTTTCGAGCATAGGGCTGAATTTCTAATAATCGGTGATAAACGTGTCGAATTACTTAGTGTGAAGAGCTTTCGAAATGAGTTTGATGTCAATCGGACGATAATCAAAAAATTTTCGTATAAAAGTTTTCCACGAAAATCTTTGACCACCGCGCCTATTATTTATTCCTATAGAACCTTGAAAATGAGTTTGAAGCCAATCGCATGAAAACTAAAAATGTCGAATGCCAGAGTTTTTCACAGATTTTCCGACCATGTGGTCGAATTTCCCAAAATCGCTGATACACGCTGGTAGACTTTCGCCCATACAACCCTGAGACCCCTATTTTCCGCCCAAGGGGGTAGATTTTCCAAAATCGGTGAAATTTGTGTCAAATTAATTTTTGTTTAGTACTTTGAAAATGAGTTTGACGCCGATTGGACGGTAAATAAAAAAGTTTCATACAACAGTTCTCCGCGATTTTCCACGCTAGTGGGTGGAATTTACCAAAACCCCGTTTTACTTTCATAATAGATGGAACCTACTGCGAAAATTTCAGCATCCTAGCTCTTATGGCTTGGGCTGTGCGATGATTGCCAATCAGTCAGTCAGTCAGCACGAACTCTTTTATATATATAGATTGATAAACTAAATATTGAAATTAACTGGCTTATTGATATATATATTAATAAAACATAAATACAAAAATTCAGAAAAAAATTAAAGTTTTGAATTTTATTAATAATAACAACAAAACGAATAACTGAGTTTTTATTAATTTCACAATTTTCTGTTAAACAACGCCGCTTATGAACGACAGCAAAAGATCTTCAAATGTTTTGCACACAACATACAGCCAGGAAAAATATTAGCAGGAAAGAACAAAACGATGTACAAAATAGCAAAACAAATGCTAAACAACCCCGATCATAAAGCTAGAGGCATTCAAATGTTTTGCATACATCCAACAGCATCTGACACCAGGCAAACAAAAACAGCAGCAGGAAAGTACAAAACGAAAAGAACACGCCCACGAGTTGTGTGCATTGAGTTGTGCGTTGCACAAATACACCACAACCAGTTGCGGCAACTCGTTGCTCGTATCAAAAGGTTTTGATACAGAATTTAGTTGGCCCAACATTGTCGCAACTGTACCAATTACGTGCAATCGGTTGCCGCAACTAGAAAAACTCACTCAAGTTGGGCAACTGAGTTGCCTTGTGCGCTTGCCATAACAAAAGGCTTTGATACATTCTCGAGTTGGTACAACATTGTCGCAACCGTTCCAAATACAATGCAATCGGTTGCCGCAACTTGAAAAACTCACTCAAGTTGGGCTGACTGGTTGCTTAATGTATAATTTATTTGTTCATTTAACATAGTTTACTAAACTTAAAATATATATAGAAATGAATCAATTAATACTTAACATAAACATAGTCAAATAATACTTAAAATATAAATCAAATTATTTATTATTGCTTCAGTGCATTTAATTTAATTTAATCTATATATATAAAAGTGAATGTCTGTCTGTATGTTCGCGATAAACTTGAAAACCGTTTAAAGGATCTTGATGAAATCTTTTATAATATATTCCTTGAAGTCCAGGGAATGTTTATAGCTATAGTTTGTTGTGTCATCACCACCCCCACACAACCACCCACTCATAAACGAAAAATGATAATATTCATGAGTATAATTTTACATTAAATAAAAACTATAATATCCACGAGTGTTAGTGTGTGTAAGTGTGTGGGGAAGGAAGTTTCATAGCAATTTTTTTACCGTGCCCTCGATCGACAATCTATATATATAAAAGAGTTCGTGCTGACTGATTGGCAATCATCGCACAGCCCAAACCATAAGAGCTAGGATGCTGAAATTTTCACAGAAGCTTCCATCTATGATAAAAGTGCACACTAAGACGGGATTTTGGAAAATTCCACCCACAAGCGTGGAAAATCGCGGAAAACTGTTGTATGAAACTTTTTTGTTTACCATCCAATCAGCTTCAAACTTATTTTCAGAGATCTACACAAAAAATCATTTGACACATATTTCACCGATCTTGGAAAATCCACCCCCATGGGCGGAAAATGGGGGTCTCAAGGTTGTATGGGCGAAAGTCTAATTTTAGTCAGATCACCTTCAAATTCATTTTCAAAGCTCTTCACGTAAAATAATTCGACACGTGTGCTACCGGTTTTGAAAAATATAAATAAATACTAAGACCTCGGTACTTTGCGAGTTGAATCCGTTGGAAAGATTGAATCTGGATTCTTAGTATTATTCTTGAAATTGAGACTTGAAGACATTTTCATAGCCCTACACTGAAAACATTAGTCACGTGGCTCAACTATTTAGTTATATTTCTTACGGTTGACGAGAGAAGTCAAATTCAAAATTCAATTCAAAAAATAAATATTTCCCCGGGCAAGGCCGGGATATTACCTGCTAGTAATAAATATTTATAAGAATCAAAATTTAAATAAATATAGTTAGGAAATGCGAGCAACGCCGCGGGTATAAGCTAGTTCTTATTATAAAAATTTAAAATTATAATTATTATTATAATTATAATTATAATTAACTAGCAGGTAATATCCCGGCCTTGCCCGGGGAAATATTTATTTTTTGAATTGAATTTTGAATTTGACTTCTCTCGTCAACCGTAAGAAATATAACTAAATAGTTGAGCCACGTGACTAATGTTTTCAGTGTAGGGCTATGAAAATGTCTTCAAGTCTCAATTTCAAGAATAATACTAAGAATCCAGATTCAATCTTTCCAACGGATTCAACTCGCAAAGTACCGAGGTCTTAGTATTTATTTATATTTTTCAAAACCGGTAGCACATGTGACGAATTATTTAATGTGAGGTGCTTTGAAAATTAGTTTCAAAATGATTGAATGATAAACAGAAGTTTGAAGTCAATTGGAACATAATAAAAACAAAATTCATGCAACAGTTTTCCGTGAATTTTCCGGCTTTGGGGGTAGATTTTCCAAAATCTTTAACCACCACCACTACTATTTTTGCCCATAGAACCTTGAAAATGAGTTTGAAGCCAATCGCATGAAAATTAAAAATGTCGAATGCCAGACTTTTCCACCGATTTTCCGACCATGGAGCTGAATTTCCCAAAATCGCTGATACACGTGTCAAATTATTTAATGTGAAGAGCTTTGAAAATGAATTTGAAGTCAATCGGACGATAATCAAAAAAGTTTCATACAACAGTTTTCCACGAATTTTCCGACTTTGGGGGTAGATTTTCCAAAATCTTTAACCACTGCGCCTATTATTATTGCCCATAGAACCTTGAAAATGAGTTTGAAGCCAATCGCATGAAAATTATAAATGTCAAATGCCAGACTTTTCCACCGATTTTCCGACCATGTGGTCAAATTTCCCAAAATCGCTGATACACGTGTCGAATTATTTTACGTGAAGAGCTTTGAAAATGAATTTGAAGGTGATCGGACTAAAATTAGACTTTCGCCCATACAACCTTGAGACCCCCATTTTCCGTCCATGGGGGTGGATTTTCCAAAATCGGTGAAATATGTGTCAAATGATTTTTTGTGTAGATCTCTGAAAATAAGTTTGAAGCTGATTGGATGGTAAACAAAAAAGTTTCATACAACAGTTTTCCGCGATTTTCCACGCTTGTGGGTGGAATTTTCCAAAATCCCGTCTTAGTGTGCACTTTTATCATAGATGGAAGCATCTGTGAAAATTTCAGCATCCTAGCTCTTATGGTTTGGGCTGTGCGATGATTGCCAATCAGTCAGCACGAACTCTTTTATATATATAGATTGTCGATCGAGGGCACGGTAAAAAAATTGCTATGAAACTTCCTTCCCCACACACTTACACACACTAACACTCGTGGATATTATAGTTTTTATTTAATGTAAAATTATACTCATGAATATTATCATTTTTCGTTTATGAGTGGGTGGTTGTGTGGGGGTGGAGATGACACAACAAACTATAGCTATAAACATTCCCTGGACTTCAAGGAATATATTATAAAAGATTTCATCAAGATCCTTTAAACGGTTTTCAAGTTTATCGCGAACATACAGACAGACATTCACTTTTATATATATAGATGTAGAAAATGCAATTTGTCTACCGATTTCGGCCCTAATCTATTTCTTTTTACACCCTGTACCCATAAAATGGGTAAAAGGGGGTATTGGATTTGTGCAAAAGTATGTAACAGGCAGATGGAGACATCTCCGACCCTATAAAGTATATATATTCTTGATCAGTATCAAACGAGATTTTGATTTGGCCATGTCCGTCTGTCTGTCCGTCTGTTCGTCTGTCTGTCCGTATGTATGAACGCGAGGATCTCAGCAACTATAAAAGCTAGAGACACCAAATTTGGAATGTAGGTTCGTGTATAGCGGGAGCAGGTCAAGTTTGTTTCTGATCTCAGATATCTCTTCCCGTTCCCCCGCAATTCGATCAAAACGTATTACAGCTACAGTTTTAAAGATATAGCTTTGGGATTTGGCATGTACAATGCTTTTGTCACTCTTAATATACTGTCCCAATTTCAAGTCGATCGCATAATAAACACGGAAGTTATGCAACACACAAGATTCAGTACTGGAGCGAGGGGGGAAGAACAAGCACAGCCACGACTTAAAATGCCTTGGGTACGCTGTGGCTCGCGTGTGTGCGGCTCTGTGCATGTGTGCGTGCATGTGTAAGTGAATGAACATATGATTGGAAGTTTTAGACGTGGGTACGGGGAGTTTTGTAGTCGGGTATACTCGACTATAGCATTCTTACTTGTTTCTTTTATTATATTGCCCGCTAAAGAAAACCCTTTCAGCTTCTGCACTGCTCGATGGTATTGTAAGAAGTTGCAATGCTAATTTCGATAGAAGAGGATAACAATTTTATTTGGTTTTCCACCACTCAATGGGTTTGAAGTCCTCGCTTACAGCAACTCTCTTGAAAAATAACTTTATATTTCCTCTAAGGTCGATTTATAATTGTTTTTTGAGGGAGCCAAAAGTTGGGAACTGAAAAATATTGTTTTTGGCACGAACGCTTGGTTGTTAGATTTGGTTGCCAATTGACAACTTGGGCTTCCTGGACTTGATTCAATACTTGAAAAACCATTTTCTCGGGAAATTTAATTTAAAGCGCAACTAAATTTTTTCATTATTTCAATACAGAACTATTTTATTTCTATAATATCCTCATGTTCCATGATTGCTGCAGGTGGATTTAAGAAAAAGGCTGCTCTGTGCGAAACACCTAAATTTTCCTTAAAAGTCATATTTACATTAGTTAATCCTTTCTTTAAGAACAGACATCGACGCAATGCCTTCACAATTTGGTTCGCATGGTTCCTTATTATTATTATTTTTCTGGCTCAATGTCGTTGCGTCAGGCAGTAGGTCGTCAATATCAACTTTCGCTCCATATGTAGCAAACAATTTCACCGGTTTTCGAAATCCAGTCCCGTTCCAATTCTGAACAACCCACACACTGCACTTCTCTTTAGCTGTTTTTTTTTTGTCCAAGATAGAAACTATTTTTGCCTCCGTTGGCTGTCGTAAATGCAAACAGCACTTGTGACGTGTGAAATTTGAAGTTAGGTTGCAAACAAATCTTTAGCAATTTTCTGCATATATTGCAATAAACCCAGCCTGCTAAAATGTCACATAATATTGTTCAAATTATATTTCGATCAATTTGCAATTCTTCCGCTGTCAAAATTAAAGAAATACTGAATTCGAAAACTAATAAGCGATCAAGTCGAAAACAAAATGGCCAAAAATTAGACATGGACACATGGGCACCATGGTGTATACACAACACCTGGGTGAGACATTATCTGTTTTCCCTACATTTCCGTTTTTTCACTTGCACTTATTCCTACATTCATTTTGAGTGGGAGTGCGACCAGCACGCGATGCCTAAAAAATTTTTGATGCACTTTTATCCGGGGGGTCAACATTAGTCTGTATGCCAAATTTTGTGACTCTAGCTATGAAACTGTAGGAGATCTACCCCTGTGAAAAACGTATTTTGGGGATAGCATGTACCTATTTGGTGGGGATGGGGTGAGGGTGTCAACAAATTTTTGATGCAGATCTGTCAGGAATCTCAACTTAAGTGTGTATGAAAAATTTGGTGACTCTAGCTTCAAAAATGTGGAAGATACAGGTTTTCCCCAAATTTTGGGGGTGGGGATGGGTGCTCGATCTTGACACTTTATAAATTGACGATATACACCAACATGTGTACCAAATTTGGTTGCTCTAGCTTAAAGATAAAGGCAAAAAAATTGCGTTCATACGGACAGACGGATAGACGGACATTTCGCAAACCCAATATACTATTTTTCCCTTCGGGAACATAGTATAAATATTGACACCCACATCTCCTCCCCCGCAAGACAGCAACAAATTCAACATCTACAACACTATCGGTTATTACTATCTCAGAAGATAAATCAACGTGAACAGCAATAAGTACACCACCATCACGACAAGGAGTGCAATCTTATCTATATAAGATTTTTGAGAAATTAATAACTTCTCAACTTCAACATTTATGTAGATCCATAATTTCACCCTGCCAGCACGTGTTCGTGAAATATAGATCTACTTCCACTAACCTATTGGATTTCACTTCTCTTGTCATAAAGGGATTTCAAGCTAAAATGCAAACAGATGTTATTTACACTGATTTCAGTAAGGCTTTTGACTCGTTTAATCATTCTCTTTTACTTCACAAACTTCATCTTTTGGGATTTCCAAATTACTTAATTATTTGGATGTCAAACTATTTAACTCGTAGAACCCAAAAGGTTTAAGTCTCTAAGTCTGTTCAAGTTACTTCCAGAGTTCAACAAGGAAGTCATCTTTGCCCCTTTTTATTTACTATGACTTTCCTTCTGTCGTAATTCACTCTTCAAATTTATTAAATTTTAATTGTGGTAAGTGTAACGTAATGTCCTTTTACAGGCGAATGCCCTTTTTCATCAATTATATGGTAAGCCGCTTGTTCGAATTGAGTCGGTTGATGATCCCAAACTTAAGTTTGACAAGCATATCTTTTCCACCGCTAATCGTGCCTTTAGTGTCTTGGGCTTCATTTAGCGTTGGTCGAAAGAATTTAACGTTCTCTACATTACTAAAACTCTTTATACTTCCCTTGTGCGACCTATTCTTGAATATGGGTCTTGTATTTGGTGTCCCCAATACAGGATTCATCAGGATGGATTAGAATCGGTACAAAAACAATTTCTGCTCTTTGCACTCCGGGGTCCTAACTGGAATCCTAATACTCGCTTACCTTCTTATCGTAGTATACTCTTACTAATAAATCTGCCTTCTCTTTCTGATCGTAGAACCATGCTTGGTATAATTTCTTATATAAACTAATTCATGGGAATATTGATTCTTCTGAATTAATCAGCCAAATTAGTTTTGCAGTTCCGATCAGATGATCTAGAAACTTTCTCTTCAAACTTGTAGTTCTAATTATGCTATTCATAACCCCTTTCAGTTTCTACACTTAGAATTTTAGTCTTACGTTATTTATGTAATCCTAAGAGACTTTTTGTATAATTTTATTTTTGTATTTAGATTGTTTCATGTCCGCAATTTTTCGCTACCGTACGTTATGCGGCGCGCTCCTCGGTTGGTTGGGCGGGAAGTGGGTTGCATTTATGCTTGGGTCCGTGCGTTAACAAGCCCGTGCTTGGTGTCGTTAGTACATCAACGTCCAGAAGATAAAAAAAAAATTATAGAGAATTATTAACAAGAATTTCAGAATTAAGAATGTCGGGCCTTAACCATGTTTCTGAAATGGCAACGACATGAAATGGAAAAGTAAGGCTATTCAGGTAAAGATTACTAAGTTTACTACAAAGACCTCTTACATTCTGATACATTATTCCTTAATAACTAAGAGATCCGGTCAAAATTCTTTTCAACAAATATTGTTAAAGTTTTCGCCCGGAACACTTATTTTAAAGGACGAAATTTCCCGAGCATGTGTGAATTTAAATTTTTACACCGTAATATGGGCTTTAGATTTGGCCTGCATAAAATCTTTAACATCCTCAGATGCAGTATCAGTGGCAAGCCTAGAAACAGAAATTTGTTTCCTTGGTCGAACACCTACAAGGGTCTTCTTATCATCCAACGCAATAGCGTCCAGTGGGGCCACAGTATTGGTTGATAGACCATTTGATTCGACCGGTATATTTACACTATTAAGTTGAACAGGATCAACTGTGTTAACAACCACCGAATCAGAAAGCTCGCCAGGGTCAGAACGAACAACATACATGGGCACGATGCTGTTCCCGTCACTTCTGATTGCAAAATGAGGAGATGGGGACGACAAATTAATTAGTTCAACATTTCTATCAGTGGCGGATGTAGTGAATATGTGCCTGAAAAGTGTAAGTGCATTTGGACCAATAAAAAACCTAAAATTTTCTCTTTTTCCATTACGGACTCTCATCCAAAACTTTCAAGCTTTTAAAATCTTTCTTCAAATCTGAGAAACCTTCAAACAGTTTTAAAAAAAAAAAAAAACAAAAGTCTGTCTTGGTATGCCGCATCATCAAGTTAAGAACCAAATAGAGTTGCCAGTCTTTGCGCAACTTTTGTACCTAAAATTTTCAACGCGCCAGGTCCCACACGCTTCGTATTTGTTCGGTGGGACCTGCCGCTTCGGGTCGTGAGAGCGAGAACAGCGCTGTGGCCGAGTTCGTGGCTCTGTCGCAGATGCTCAACGACTGCCGAGTCGAGAGCAACAATGAATGTATGTATGCGATGATCTGCGGTTGCATATGTGCATAAATACATACATACATACATGCATATATGTATGTACAAGCACGAGAATCGTTTTCGCTTATTTGCTATTTCGATGGTTTGGCAAGCCGCGACTGGCATGCATGCGAAGATCATTGAGTCTTGGTTTTTTAGTACGAAGTATTATGGGTAGAATTGTTTAAAAATTTGTATAGTCCTTAGAATAACACAAATTGGCAGTGTCCATTTAAATAGCACAGGCATAACAGCTTTTATGTTAAATAAAAAAAGTAAAAATAACATTAATAATTCCAGGTTCCCCAATATACAACAAATTGATAGTGTTCATTGAAATTACACAGGCATAGCAATTTTTATATTATATAAAAATAAAAAATAATTTCCAGGGTATGCATGCATCGACGCACAAGTGCGATATTGTTCCAGCAACCAAATCCTATGCTAGGCATATGTACACATACAGATGCATGTGTGTGTACAAGAAATGGAATCGCCAAGCACTCTTGTGAAAAGTACGCACGCCTTGAACGACATTCGTTTCGAGCAAACGATTCTCGTGCATGTACAGACATATATGCATGTATGTATGTATGTATGCACGTATGCAACCGCAGACCAGCGCATACATACAATTATTGTTGCTCTCGACTCGGCAGTCGTTGAGCATCTGCGACAGAGCCACGAACTCGGCCACAGCGCTGTTCTCGCTCTCACGACCCGAAGCGGCAGGTCCCACCGAACAAATACGAAGCGTGTGGGACCTGCCGCGTTGAAAATTTTAGGTGCAAAGTTGCGCAAAGACTGGCAACTCTATTTGGTTGTTTACTTGATGGCCGCATGCATCCCATAATATTCCTTTCCAGCTCCCCTACAGGGTTCGCATGTCCACTTTAAATCAGATGTAGACTCAATCTTGTTTATAATTCGGCCGTAAAGGCCAGCGCATTTTTCATGTGACACATTGTCACATAGCCAGCAAACAAAACCCATTTTAACGTTCACTCTAACCAGGCAATTTTTATTATACCAGGCAACCATTATAAATATAAAAAGAAAATTAAATAAACAAAAATAAAAAGATAAAACCAAGGAAAAACACTGCAGAAAAATGAAAAGTATAAAACAAACACAATATTCAGTACTGCAGAGCGGTGGGCTAGAAGAAGTACAGTCGCCACTTAAAATGGCTTGCGTTGACGCTTGTGTGCGTGCGTATTTGTGTTTATGTGTGTATGTGTAAGTGTTCGAAGATATTTTCCGCAAACCAGCGCTTGTTTTCCGATGCATTTGTAGAGTAATTTGATATTTCCCTTTTTGAGAGAGACGTGGAAAAGTCGCTGATCAACAGCATTTTAGGTGCAAATCGACTTAAAACTTAAATGGCCAGCTATTTTATTTTTATTACGATGCAAATAACATACGAGCTCATAATACACTACTTACTACCATTTAATTTTTGTCAGTATAATTTTCTAAGATTTTATTTATTTCAGAGACACATACGGAAGGTGCCTAATACTGGATGGAATCATTCAATGTACTTCCAGAGATGAATTTTCGTACCAGGAAATGATAGCTTTTTTGCCGCTATGTTGTCATCCTAAGCCACAGAAAGTCTTGATTGTTGGCGGCGGTGATGGTGGTGTAGCGCGCGAAGTTGTAAAGCATCCATTAGTTAGAGAAGTTCACCAAGTGGAAATTGACGACCGTGTAGTTCAACTTTCTAAAAAGTACTTACCTTCAATGGCGTGTGGTTTCGACAGCGAAAAGTTAATTCTTACAATTGGCGATGGCTTTGAGTACATGAAAAACCACAAAAACGAATTTGATGTCATCATAACTGATAGCTCGGATCCAATTGGTCCCGCAGTCAATTTGTTTCAAGAAAGTTACTATGAATTACTAAAAAATGCACTTAAAGATGGCGGAATTGTGTGCTCTCAAGGGGGTAGTTTTTGGTTAGATTTTGACTACGTAAAGAAAACAATGACAGGATGTGGGCTGCATTTTCCAAAAGTAGCCTACGCTCTAACTTCAGTTCCATCTTATCCATGCGGTCACATAGGATTTGTCATTGCTTCTCTAGATAAAGACTGCCGGCTTGAGCAACCCGTAACAAGGTTTGAAAAATCTGAAATAGATTTATTAAATTTAAAGTACTATTCAAGTGAAGTTCATTCTGCTGCTTTTATTTTACCTCGTTGGGTTGAGAAGCACTTTTACGAATAATGCTTAAAATAGTTTGGACTTTGTACATTGGCTTTAAATAATAAATTTAAAACCTTACTATCAAGAAAATGCATTCCCATTTGATTATAATATTGTTTTATAGAAATATTAATAATGGTAAAATATTGACCTTGAACATTAGATATAAACTGTTGTCCAAAATGTGCATAGTGGAGGCAAATAGCCCCTTTCCGCGTCAGCACATTT
Source organism: Hirtodrosophila histrioides (assembly GCA_037075165.1). Classification (NCBI taxonomy): domain Eukaryota; kingdom Metazoa; phylum Arthropoda; class Insecta; order Diptera; family Drosophilidae; genus Hirtodrosophila; species Hirtodrosophila histrioides. The sequence goes on along the minus strand of JBAMCL010000453.1, from coordinate 320,903 downwards.
GACGCCATTTTGTAGATTTGTGCAGTTCATATCTGTACAAAATCCTCTCAAAGGGCGAAATGATGATTGAAGGTCATATTTATTATAAATGATGCTATTCGCCCAGGCAGTTTTTAGTATTTTGCTATCAAACACGCGTGCAAAGGTAAGCAATGATCAGCTGTTGTGTACATCTCATGATTTTAGAGTTAAAGCCCCACTTTTAACCAAAGAATATTCTATATGCCCACAGCGCATGTGGTCATTAGGTGGGAGTTCCAGTTTAACCTCTTGTACAGGATGACTCCTATATATTTGGCCTCTATAGAAAGCTTCAGGGGAGTATCACCGATAAAAAACTGGCCTTTATCAACAATTTAAGTTTCTGAAAAAGAAATTGTGGAATTATGTGGATTGATGTTCTAGACACCATCTGATAACTTTATTGAGTGCCCTCTGCATCAATTCAGTAATTGTGTTGCTGAACTTCCCTGAATACCCTAAGGCATCAATGCTCTGGCCGGATAATAGTTTTAGAAGCTCATCTATCACTAGAGACCAAAGAAGAGGAGTCAGTACCCCTGCCTGAGGACATCCTTTGACCTCTCGAATGCGAGCAGTTGTGGTTTTCAGGATGATGTGATGTCACTATATTCGAGCATGGCTTGAAGTGCATTAGCCAATTATCGCGATTATCTCGTCTAATGGTTTTATTGAAGTCAGTAAACGCACTTCTGTATGTGAATCTATTTAAGAGTCTTCTGACTTCTCGTCTTTGGACAGCAAGGTCCTCGCTCCACCAAGGAACCTCACGGTTCGCTCGATGAGTTTTGCCGACTGTGCTGTCGTGGTAGGAAGAAAAAAGCACATCCTGCAGCTGATAAGCCAACAGATCAATCTCATTTATGGCGCTATGGTTAATGCAAATGCCCCAATTTGTTTTCCTATGGATATAATAATTTTATTGAAGTCTGATAGGGTAGCCTCGTTGATAAGACTTTGTCCTGACGGATTATTGACTGACTGATTGGCACCTCACAGCCGAAACCGTAAGAGCTAGGATGCTGAAATGTTCACATTAGTTTCTATCCATGACAAAAGTGTAAACTTTTTTGTTTACCATCCAATCGGCTTCAAAATCATTTTCAAATATATACACAAAAATGCATTTGACACATATTTCACCGAACTTGGAAAATCCACCCCCTTGGAAAATGGGGTCTTAAAGTTGTATTGACGAAAGCTTAATATTAGTTCGATCTGGTTAAAACTTATTTTTAAAGCTTTATACATTAAAAATTCGATACGCTTCTTACCAATTTTTCAATTCATCCGCTTTGTCGGAAGATTGGTGAAACACTATATAATTCGACATTTTTAACTTTCATGCCATTAGCTTCAACCTGTCAAGGTTATATACACTGACTTAATACACGCAGTGCGCAGTGCTCATAGGTTTTGAAAAATCCACCACCACGGGCTTAAAATTCGCGGAAAACTGGCTGGAAACTTTTTGATAATTGTCCGATTAGCTTCAAACTCATTTTCAAAGCTCAATACATTAAAAATCCGACACGAGTCTTAAATATTTTTAGCCTAACGGTCAGAAAATTGGTGGAAACCCTTGGCATTCGACCTTTTTATTTTCATTTGGATCGTTTTTAAACTTTGGTGGAATCTTGACACTTTTTAAATTGACGATATACACCAACTTGAGTACCAAGTTTGGTTGCTCTAGCTCAAAGATAAAGATAAAAAAAATGCTTTCATACGGACAGACGGTCATTGCGCAAACCCAATATATTTTCCCTTCGGGAACATAGCATAAAAATATATAAATTTATTTTAAGTACCTGCAGGTAACGAAACAAAAATAATTTTTTAACTTTTGATATTTGTTCCTATGGCAGTTATATAATAATGTGGACCAATTTTGATCAAATTAAAGCAATCTACAAGTCTCATGTGCTGAATTTATTGAATGTATTGCACAATTTGAATTGTGCGCCTTATTAAAACCTAATGTATATCTGTTGCGAAAAGCTAAGTGAGAGTTGCATTTTTTACAGAAAGGAGTGGGACTGCAGCTGCTGATGTAGTCGAGTGTGACTCTGGCGTTGTTGATTGAGTGATGTGGCAGCGTAGACCGGAGCGTCTGTTGCAACTCTGCAAGCAGAGAGGTCTTGTAGTTGTTCTGTGCAAAAAGAGGAGACCAACACACACGCTAAGACTCGCTGCAGTTTATTGGCTGTCAATAGTTTGTTATGGAAAACCAAAGTCCTGAAAAGTCTGTTTTGGGTGGAGTTCCCGCTCTTGTCCAACAACTTAGCGGGACGGTTTCGTGTTTTGCAAAATTCAAACTTTCTCGAATTAGCCAGAACCTTACAGCCGTCGACAACCGGGCCGCACCAAACACAGCTTGGAAATCCAGATTATTTATTTTTCTGCATGTTGGTTGACTTTGCTTTCTGTTTTTTCTTTTAAATTATGTACAAAATGAATCAGATTTAGTTAAGAATTATAAGTAAACAAAATAAAATAGATATTTTTTTGACAAATCATTTTGCTCCCGATGCTCCTTTGATTCACGAAACTGATATATTTACCATCGCAATAAAAACAAGTAAGAACGTTGCAGTCGGCGGTGGCGTCCGACGGCGGACGCACCCGACTGCAAAATACTATGTTCCCAGTCCTATGTATATAATATGGTTATTTGTGAGTTCAGAAAGAAACGCGATTTTGCTCCTTTGGGTGCGTGGGGGTGGGAGGTGTCCAAAAATTTTTGATGCAGTTTTATCTAGGGGGCCAACATTAGTCTCTATGCCAAATTTGGTGACTCTAGCTCTACTGGTGTGGGAGATATAGGTTTTGCTCCATTGGGGGGTGGGGGTGGTGGGGTCCAACAATTTTTGATGCAGATCTGTCAGGAATCTCAGCTTTAGTGTGTATGCCAAATTTGGTGACTCTAGCTTTAAAAATGTGGAAGATACAGGTTTTCCCCAAATTTTGGGGGAGGGGGTGGGGGTGGGTTGCTGATCTTGACACTTTATAAACTGACGATATACACCAACATGTGTACCAAATTTGGTTGCTCTAGCTCAAAGATAAAGGCAAAAAATTGCGTTCATACGGACAGACGGATATTGCGCAAACCCAATATACTATTTTTCCCTTCGGGAACATAGTATAACTAGTCAAACTATTATTTATACACTCACATTCATACACAATAAAATCAATGCATTTTATCAGTACACAACAATTTTGTTGCACATACAAATATATACCTGAGGAACTAATTTATTACATCCATCATATACACTCTCACACACACACAGACACTTAGAAAACCAGTTTGCCAAACAAGAAGCATCGAGGTTAACCAGACAGACCAATTTTCATTTTCGGCAACAATTTTCTGAAATTAATTTTCCTTATAAATATGTTCAAAATTTTACATTCACTAAAAGCTATATGGCAAATTCACATTTTGAGGGAATCTTCTGTGAATTGCCCCTTAAATGTTTCAAATTTACACCTTTAAAGGTGAGTCGCAGTTTTGCCGAAACTTAACTTGGAAGTTTTTGTATGTACAAAGGATAGTGTAAAATGCTATCGGTGTCACGGGCAAGGCCACATTGCTACTGAATGTCCGAAGAGTGTGGCTGGCGGCGAAGGAGGATCGCGCTCACGCTATCCACTAGCGGTGAGAGGTTTTAATTTACATTCGATTCTGGAGCAGAGTGCTCGTTGGTTAAAGAGAGCACGGCCAATGCCTATGCTCAATCTTGACACTTTATAATTTAAAGATATACACGATCATGTGTACCAAGTTTGGATGCTCTAGCTTCAGAAAGGCGGACAGGCGGACATTTCGCAAACTTTTTTATTTTCTTTTTTCCTTTGGGAAATTGTTGAAATTGTACAAACGATTAATCCTTGTTTAGTACCAAAGCATGATCACTCTGCTAATTTGGAGACAGAAGTGCATGAAAAAATAAAAATAAATTGATAGCAGTATTGAACAAGTAAGAATGCTCTAGTCGAGTATACCCGACTACGAAACTCCCTATACCCAGGTCGAAAACTTCCAATCATATGTTCGTCTACTTACACATGCACGCACACATACATACACAAAGCCGCACACACGCCAGCCACAGCGTACGCAAGGCATTTTAAGTCGTAGCTGTGCTTCTTCTTCCCCTCTCGCTCCAGTACTGAATCTTGTTCGTTGAATAACTTCCGTGTTTATTATCCGATCGACTTGAAATTTGAACAGTAGATCAAGAGTGACCGAAGTAATGTACATGCCAAATCCCAAAGCTATATCTTTAAAAGTGTGTCTGTAAAACGTTTTGATCGAATTGCGGGGGAACGGGGAGAGATATCTTAGATCAGAAACAAACTTGACCTGCTCCTGCTATACACGAACTTACATTCCAAATTTGGTGTCTCTAGCTCTTATAGTTGCTGAGATCCTTGCGTTCATACATACGGACAGACAGACGGACAGACAGACGGACAGACAGACGGACAGACAGACGGACAGACAGACGGACATGGCCAAATCGAAATCTCTTTTGATACTGATCAAGAATATATATACTTTATAGGGTCGGAGATGTCTCCTTCTGCCTGTTACATACTTTTGCACAAATCCAATACCCCCTTTTTACCCATTTTATGGGTACAGGGAGTAAAAACGATTCAAAATCGTTTCTACAAGGAACTCCAATTACACGTATATATACTGGTAAAATTACTATTTTACAAGTTCAGCTGAACAAAATTGTACAAAAGGCGGCTGTACAGATTGGGCCCGGCGAGATGAAATTCTTGTGCGCTAAAGTTTATGACTTGATAGAGTGTAAGGTTATTGGATCCAGCTTATTGTTGATAAGAAAGAAGAATGGAACAGTTGGACCTTGCACAGTGCAGCAACGTATGGAAATTTAGGACACGACAAGAGCAAGGCCAAAGTCTCAAAGTATAGAGTGAGTGAAATGGGTGAGGAACAATGACAGAGACTTAACTAAGTTAAATCCTAAATTTAGGGGTCCTGTTTAGTGACTGAGGTTTTGGAAGCTGATGAGTATAAGTCTAGTAAGAGACTGTACTGTTATGTTGGGAGTAAACGAAGATCTGTGTACACGTCATAATGTAAGCACAAGTGCAAAACATATGTTTTGATCATGGCGTGTAAGGCATATAAAAGTGTTATTACGAGTTATTGTGTGTGAGTGTTGAAAAAGACAGTAGTGAAACTGTTGAGAGAGACAAGAAGTAACACTGTGGAAACAAGTAGGTGTTGAAAAATCGTTTTCGGCCCTCAAAATGATGCTTACCGATCAAAAGGTGCAACCTCGCTGACGAGTCATTGGAGAAATTGCTTTTTGTAAAACTAAATAATTGAACTAAAATTAAAAAAAAAAATATAAATATTTGCTGGGAGCTTTGTGGTCCCTTAACAAGGATATGCAATAATATTGTGGACAAATCTAACACAATAGCCGAAAATTACTGATGAATTTATATTGAGCAAAATAAAATATAAATTATTGATAATCATTATTTTTTTTTTATCAACAATACTGATTATGTCTAAGTTTTATTCAAAACTAATTATTATCTTAAAAATAAAAACGTCAAAAATAAGAAATTTAAGAATCGTGGCGGAAATGCAGAGAGTGTAAAACAATGAAGATTTTGGTGTGAACCACTTTTTTCTAGGTCCCTTATAAGTGGTTGATTTTTTTGTTAAATAAAAATAATATATATCATTATTTACGGTCCCTGGTTGAGATAGTTGAAGAACGAACATCGGCAGGAATTTTTGGAAAAGGTACATTTATGGATGATGTGGATATGGTTTCCGTGTTCCGCGATGAGGAGGATGGTCCCGGTAAATTTTCTCATAATTACTTGTAATCCACTCCAGTGTTTCGTTTGTCATTTGTAATTCTGTAAACGTCGTGGACCACTCGCTGTTTAACACTTCTTTCACTAAACGCTTCAAGGAATACTTACCTAATTCTATTTTGGTTCACTATTTGCTTTTAAACGTGTGTAAATAAATCCATGAATTGATGTAAACATCTCTTCGCCTGATATTGTTTCTCACGCAAGGATAGCATTATTAAACACTGTACTCTCTCGTTTATATCCAATAGGAAATCCGGTGTTCAAATAATCATAATTATTCAATTATTCGTCAATTCGTCGACGTTTTCTTCTACTCTCTTCTTTTCCTGATCTTGAATCAGGATTTTCGCTTCTTCCCCTTCACAAGAACTTCCTCCAAAGCTTGAATGCCTGGGTGAAAATGATTTTCGCTCTCTATTCACCAATTCTAAATCGGACCTCGGACCTTCGAAGAATTCATCACTTTTTGAATAGAAATAAATGCTGATTGATTTTTCAGAGAATGATGAAGATTTTACGATTGTTGCAAATGTGTGGTATTTATATGATTTTACCGCAGTAAAAATGAAAACACAACCTGACGACGACGACAGCTGGGCGGGGTCAACTGGTTCTCAACCAATCACCGGCTATATATCGGCCGTTGGCCATGATTATTTTCGCTATGTACCTGTGTTGGGTTTACTCGACTTTAGCATTTTTACTTGTTTTAATTATACTTTGTACTTTTGATTTCATCTTTCCAGTACCCTTTAATAATTTTGGATTGCTTATATATAATACTGCTTGTTAATTAACATTTACCACTAGAGCGTGGCTAGGGGGAGGATGGTAGGGCTAGACATATTAGGGGGTCGCAAAGATATTCGTTTTAAGGGCAATAGGTTAAATAAAAAGACGGAATGGCTCGAGTTTCGTTTTAATGATACCGTTTTATTATTGTTAAAGTTTGGAAACCAAATCACAAAAAAAAATTTATTGTCAATTAATATAATGATAAACTTAAATGGTAGTTTCACAAAGGCGAATCAATAACACAATTATTGGCAAGATATTTTAAATTACGTTTCAATTTCTTTATTTTTCTATTCGCGATACCTTTTCCTTCTTCGCTTCACTCCAATGTGACCGTCTTTTTTCTATCTTTAGACCTCGTGGACGTTAATGTACTAAAACGGGCAGTACATTCCAGTGGCCCAACGACACCAAGCATGGGCTTGTTAATGCGCGCACCCAGGCAAAATGCAAATCTCGCGCCGCATAACGAGCGGTAAGAAAGATAGCGGACAGATAAATAATTACAAACTAAATAAAAGTTCAACATAAATTAAGACAATAGACAAAAAGTATCAATATATTACACAGATAACATAAAAGTGAAGTTCTAAGTAAAGAAATAGAAGTAGCATTACATATTAGATGATAAGATTGTTATAATTAGAACATAAAATACAAAAAGGGTTAGCATAGTTAGTAGTACAAGCTTGAAGAGAAAAATAAGGAAAGTTTCTAGAATTTCTGATCGGAACAGCAAAACTAATTTGGCTGATTAATTCAGAAGAATCAATTTCCCCATGAATTAGTTTATATAAGAAATTACACCAAGCATGGTTCTACGATCAGAAAGAGAAGGCAGATTTATCAGTAAAAGTCTACTATGCTAAGAAGGCAAGCGAGTATAAGGATTGCAGTTAAGACCCCGGAGTGCAAAGAGCAGAAATTGTTTTTGTACCGATTCTATTCTATCCTGATGAACCTTTTATTGGGGACATCAAATACAAGTCCAATATTCAAGAATATGTCGCACTGGAGAAGTATAAAGAGTTTTTAGTAATGTAGGGATCGTTAAATTCTTTCGACCAACGCTAAATGAATCCCAGGACACGAAAGGCACGATTAGCGGTGGAAAAGATATGCTTGTCAAACTTAAGCTTGGGATCTAAAAGGATACCCAACTCGTCAACTGACTTAATTCAACACTCTAATACACGTAGCCAGCAAATGCTACGTGTCGCACAGAGAGCGGCAGCCAGGATAAGCGTCTTTAGCGCTGATCGCGTGCCGCTGGAGATGAGTCTTCGACGTTAGTGCGTAAAGAGAGCATTCGATGTGCAATATGCAGCACTCGTTTGCACTGGCAGAGGGCAATGCGTGGCGTCGGTTTACCGCTGTTGCTAGGCGAGCATCAGCCGATTTCGCCGTTATTTGGAAGCTGGCGTCGGCGCCAAAATTGAGTCTAGCATCAACAGCGCTGTTACGCACCACTAGTAACCTAGTTTAATACAGGGGCACCGGCGTCACTTCCTTTCCTTTAAAGTACGACAGGGCGGCCGAAAATCAGTCACCGGACCAAACCTAATTAAAAACTGGGGTATCCGGGTCCAACTAAGGGCTGTGGTAGGGCATTTCATAGAACACCGATGACTAAACCTAGTTTAAAACTGGGGTATCCTCGGTAACTTCTACGAAATAAGAACAGGAGTCTCAACAGGTGCCAACGGATAAGCATAGCTTAAAACTGGGGATCCTTGGTACATGCTTGCGAGAAACAGGCAGTAAATTCCGTCAAGAAACCATCGGTGGTACCAAGTTTAAGCCGGGTAGCCTTGGCCACTTGCACGACCTATAACAGGGAGGCATACGCACGGAACGCAGAGGACTAAAATTGGTTTAAAACCGGGATATCCCTGCATTCATACCAACGTACGACAACAACTCGAAAATAGCAAACAGGAGATCAGCCGTAGCGGAAATCAAGTTTAAGATACGAGCAGGAAATTTCATGGTCTAAACCGTTAGTAAGCCTGATTTACTCGAACACCTACGGCGAGATCAAGTCACACTCATTGATATCACAGAGCGCCGAGTCGAGTCCTAGTGGATACCGTTGAACGCGGGCAAGAACACTTAGCGAACGTAATGAGTCAAAGGAGGACCTGAACAACTGGATCCCGGGCAGTTGGCACGACTGTCAACAAAACACAGCGACGAGGGAGTAGATTTAACGATGTAAAGAAGTATCTTGGCCGGGGTACAAATCTCAGTCTAGCCAAGGTTCTGTTTACAAGAATATTTGTAAATCGCTGGGGCACTAAGGAAAACGGGGTGCGCAGATAGGCCAAATACTCTTTTCTCACTGGCTATACTACTCTACACAATCCACACCTAATAACCGGGTCGAAACCTCAGTCGCACTCCGCCTAATAACGGCCGGGCTAGAGCCACGGTCACGCACTGCCTACTAGTGACCGGGCAAAGCCGCGGACACGCACTACCTACTAGCAGCCGGGCGAAAGCCTCAGTCGCACTACACCTGACTGTGACCGGGCAAAAGCCTCAGTCACGCTACACCCACTAGTGGCTGGGCAAAAGCCTCAGTCACACACTGCTTACTGGTGGCCGGGCAAAGCCGCAGAGACACACTTTTCCACTTGCACTCTGCCGCCGATGCGCACTACTTTACTTGTTGCTATGCGGGGGTGGGGGGTTAGATTAATTATTAGGCAGATATGTAAGCAAGTTCAATAAGCTTTTATTACTTAAATTATAAACTACTATTTAACAACTTTAATTTTATACTACAAGTAAAGATCGCTTACTTGGCCTCTCGCTAACTTCGCTGCTTTCCACTCTATTCTATTACTCTTCACACGCGACTTACTGACCGATTATCACACGCACGTCCGTTCACTTCAAAAGTCCGGCTTACTCTCTCGAGCCCTTCGCGGCAAAGCCGCGCGCTGGCCTCGCTAATCCGAAACGGTTGGCAGCTTTCGTTCTCTGCCTTAGAGCTTTCGCTCTCCTGGTAGGCGCGCTCTAGCGGCAGGATCGGGCAACCGATCACCAGTGCTTGCTGCGGCCCAGGCCGTTAGATTCGAATTTGAATTACATGCTAACTGCCTACTTTACATTTATGCGCTCCGTGCGCCTTTCAATATCATTACTTAAATGTAAACATAGCGCTCCTTGCGCGTTGCCAATACATGTTGTGCTTCTTGCACTGACTTAATATCTATATAATAACAAACGACCTTAATGATATTAATTGTGAGGGGATCCGGGAGGACTCTCCTCACACCCCCCCTTTCTTTCCGAGCGGTGATGGACACTTGTCGATTCCCGGCCAACGTCACCTTGTAGTCCAGTCCTTCTGCCTCCAGGGTAAACCGCGACCGACGACAATGACCTGCAGCATTACGCAGCCGCTGGCGTACCTTGACTATGATGCTCTCCGGTATTAAATCATCCCAGGTATGGATGCGCCAGCCGGTCGGTGCACGGACCCGTGGGTCGAAACGTCCAACGCCCAGTGGTAGGTCTGGCTGTCTCGCTGGTGGCCTACTTGTCGGTGCGGGACGTGCCATCGCCGGTACGCGGGTGCGGCGCGCTGCCAGCGACCCGCGCGCGTTTGACGGCATCGCCCACTGCTATCTCAGTGCTGCCGCTTGCTCAGCGCTGCTGTCTCGTCCAGTCTCTACCTTCCCCAGCAGATCGACTAAATCGATCACGTCGCCGAGGTGCGCTTCCGAGCACGGCGATAGGCACGTGAACACGCTAGTTGAGGTCGACCTTCGTTCGCGCTGCCAGCGACCCGCGCGCGCTTGACGGCATCGCCCACTGCTATCTCAGTGCTGCCGCTTGCTCAGCGCTGCTGTCTCGTCCAGTCTCTACCTTCCCCAGCAGATCGACTAAATCGATCACGTCGCCGAGGTGCGCTTCCGAGCCATCCCGTCGTCGCTTGGTCTCTCACGGCTCCTCGTCACAGATTGAAATCATGTCGGATATCTGTAGGATCAAAATTTGTGTTAATATATTTTCTTGTTCTTCCTTTACCCGGGCAGCGTGTTAGGCGAACGCTGCCCCTATTCCTCCTCCGTCGGCCTCGCGTCGTCGACCTGTTCCTCCTCGTCTACGGACTGGTCGTGGTGATACGGCTTGAGCTGCGCTATGTTGGCCTTTCTCCTCTTCCGCTCACCGTCTCTTGCCAGCAGCACGATGTTGGGCGACACGAATTTCACGACCCGATATGGTCCGTCGTATTTCGCCGCCAGTTTTGCCGCGAATCCGTCTGCGGCCTTAGAAAGTAAATGCTGCCGCAACCATACCATTGATTTGAGGGACGATCTCCACTCTCGTCGCCGCAGGTTATAATGCCGGCTTTGATCCTGAGCGGCGCGCTGCATGTTGCTGCGTGCTATATCGAAGACTTCCTTCAGCTTCTTTGCCTTCTCATCTGGCTCCTGTGGGGTACTCGCTGATCCTGGCGTTACTTCGTCGTAGAGTGCAGCCGGTATTCATGGCTCTCTTCCTTGTATTAGGAACGCCGGAGAGTACCCCGTCGAATCGGCTATACTCGAATTCACGGCCAGGGAGATCTCCGGCAGGAGTTCATCAAAAGAACTCTGCCGATCTTGGATGAACTGTGCGACCATCGTCTTCACCGTGCGATTCGTCCTCTCTGTCGGGTTCTCCTGTGGGCAATACGGCGCCGTGTACTGCAACTCCACTCCAAGCGTCTTCATGAACGATTTGAATGCCCGGCTCGTAAATTGCGCACCGTTGTCGCATACCATTTTACGAGGGACTCCGAATCGGCACAGTATCCTCTCTCTGAAAGCAGTTTGTAGATGGGCCGTAGTGGCCTTCCTCAGGGGGATGAGTTCCACCCATTTTGAGAACGCGTCGTGGAACACTAGGAGCATTGTGTTCCCATGTTTAGACCGTGGCAATGGGCCTACAAAGTCTGCACACAGCACGGCCCATGGCTCGGCGACTTGACGAGTGAGCATGCGACCTGCTGGCTTGAACTGTTCCACCTTGAACTTTTGACACGATTCACAACACTTCACATACCTGGCAGCGTCTCTGAACATGCCTGGCCAGTAGTATCGCTGAGCCAGTCTGGAGATCGTCTTCCTCACTCCTTGGTGACCCGCCGTCGGTGCGTCGTGGCACTCCTGTAGCACTCGTTTCCTGTCACCGCTTCCGACGCACAGCTTCCAGGGCACGTAATCCTCGTCATCGGCTCGGTATCCCAAGTGGCGGTACAGATTTCCGTTTTCGAATACATAGTCTGGGAACTTCTCAGGACTCTGGCCGATTCGTTCCAGCATGCTCGAGATCCAACGACAGGGGGATTTCTCCTCCACTGCCTGCTGAAACGTCTCCAGAGGTTGCCTTGACAGTGCGTCGGCCACCACGTTGAGTTTTCCTCTCCTGTAGTGTACGTCGAATTGAAACTGCTGCAACTCCAGAGCCCAGCGTGCGATCCTGCCTGATGGACTCTCAATGGAGTTCAGCCACTTGAGCGCCATATGATCCGTTATGACGTCAAATTTGTAGCCCTCCAAATAGCATCTCAACTTCCGTATAGACCACACTATGGCCAAACACTCCTTTTCCGTCGCCGAGTAGTTGATCTCGGCCTTCAGCAATTTGCGGCTGGCGTAGGCGATGACTCTTTCCTGGCCCTCGATGTTTTGCGTTAAAATAGCGCCAAGCCCATGATCGCTGGCATCTGTCTGGAGAACGAACTTCGCGGAAAAGTCGGGACATGCGAGGACAGGGGCCGTCGTTAGACTCTCCTTCAAGCGACTCAGGGCCTGCTCCTGCTCCGCATCCCACGACCATTTCCTCCCTTTCTTCAGCAACGCTGCCATCCCGAGGCACTGGCGCAGCTCCTTCAAACTCGTTGGGGGCCTCAGCCTCCTTATCGCCTCCACTTTCTCGGGGTCTGTTCTTATACCCTCGTCGCTCACCACATGTCCCAGGTACACCAGCTCCTTTTTAAAGAACGAACACTTCTTTATATTCAGCCTCAAGTTGGCCGCTCTTAGTCTCCGGAATACCTCCTGGAGATTAGTCATATGCTGCTGTTTCGTCGCGCCGATGACAATTATGTCATCAAGGTACGCGAACGCATGTGGCTCCATCTCCGGCCCGATGACTGTATCCAGGGCCCTCTGGAACGTAGCGCACGCCGAGTGTAGGCCGAATGGCATCACTCTCCACTGATACAGGCCTCGACCGGGCACCGTAAACGCCGTAAACTGCTTGCTCTCCTCGGCCATCGGGATCTGCCAATACCCTTGTTTCAGATCCAGCGTCGATATGAAGCGTGCGTGCCTCAGTCGTTCCAGAATGTGATTGATTCTGGGGACTGGGTATGCATCGGGTACAGAGTGTGCATTTAACTGTCTGTAATCGATGCACATGCGCCATTCGCCCGTCTTCTTCTTCACCAGCACAATAGGTGCGCTGTGAGGACTGCGAGACGGCTCGATTGCACCAGTCTGGAGGAGTTCCTCGACTTGGTCGTCAATCACCTTCTGCATGGCCGGATTTTTGGGGAAATAGCGTTGCTTTAGGGGCTTATCATCCTTCATGATGATCCGGTGTTCCGCTATGTGGGACACACCTTTGAGCCCGTCAAACAACGCCAATTCCTCCTCGAAAAATGCCTGCACGTCCGGTTTTAGTTCTGCCGATCCTGATTCCAATTTCGCTTCTGCCTGTATCCCGGTGGGTACCGTAGCTAGTGACGCCGTCGGGGTACTCGGACGGGAGTAACTCCTCGCCGCCGCCTCCGACTTCACCATGGCTACCACACCGCTCGCCTCTCGAGCCTGTCGATCCAAATTCGATGCACTCCGCTCGTCCATGTCACCAGGCCTCGCGTTCTCCACACGCGGGCGCTCATTGCTTTTCTGGCCTAATCTCGTCTCTCCGCTCTGAGGCTTGGCGCGCCGTCCGGCTTCGGGATCCGTTTCCGCGTTCGCTCCCTGTCCACCGTTATGGTCCGCTTGCCCGGCAAACGTTTCCTTCTTCCGTCGCGGGATGCCACCCGTTGGCTCCTCTGCAGCTACGGGCCTAGCGTTGTCCCCAACTCGTGCACTCTCTCTGGTCAACTCCAGCTCCGCGCAACCGCACCGTAACGTCGTGCCGATTGCGCACAAAAAGTCTATCTCCAGGATTAGCTCATCCAGCATGGACGCCATTATCAGCAACGTCATCTCTACCTCTCGTCCCGCCAGACCAACTCACACTTTCAGCACCTGCTGAACCTCGCGGGTCGTTCCGTCGGCCAGAACTATCCGCGTCTGCGCCGCCTGCAACTCCCCATACTCGCTCATTCCCTTAGCACACTTTTCGCTAACGAAACTCCTGGTAGCGCCCGTATCGACTGTGGCCGACACCTCCTTGGCCCCCACCTTTACTACGGCCACTATCCGGCCGTCCTCGACGCCCAACGGTCCATCTAATTCCGGGTTGTATGTTCGCCGGCGCCTACCGGATCCCGGTCCTGGTGGCGCCTCAGCGAGTTTCCCTGGTTGAGTCTCTGGCAACAATTTCTAGTGTCGATGCCCTTCGCACCACACATCCGGCAAAAATCTACTCGCGGATTGGGGCAAGTACGCGCAAAATGCCCTTCGCCTGCACACCTGTAACAGACTCGCTGACTATCGAATGTCGCAGCCTGCTGCTGCCCGATCATCCGGTGGGTTGCCTCCTCGCGCCGTTCTGAGGCCGGATTGGGGATTGCTCCTCCACCCAGTGCCGTCGGAGTCGGTTGCGGGACTGTACGAAAAGGATTGTATGACGCGCCGGGACCACCGCTCGATTTGCTATGTTCGATTGGCGATCTAGCGGTACGAGTCCGCTCAGACTGGGTGCTACGCGTATACTCTAAATTCTGTCTGCACACTCTCTCATACTCGACTGCCATCTGGGTGAGTTGTGCCAGGTTGGAGAAGTCGTTCGGCCGGATATACAGCCGATATTCCGGCGCGACGTTCTCGTACACCCGGTGTAGCTCTCTGGCGGCATTATACCCAGCATGATGCATGAGTACCCGCAAATCGATTAGGAAGTTTTTGAAATTTTCTCCCCTTCGCTGCAACCGGCCCCTAATCTGATCCTCCAGATTCTCAAAATACCTGGGTGGCAAGAAAAACTCCAAGAAGCCCGACTTGAACGTTGCCCACGTTACATCTCGAAGGCGGCTGGTCACGTACCAGCGTGCGGCGTTATCTGTTAACACTTTATCCATGGCGCGAGGTAGCCTATCTAGGTCTATGCCATAAGATATCGCGCGATCCTCAAGTGCCTCCACAAACGCTAGAGGGTCACCTTGCCCGTCAAAACGCAGACCCCATTTCCTAACTTGGTCTGGCACTACGATCCGCTCCCTCGGGTCCCATTGTAACCGCGGCGCCGGGGTCTCGGCAACGACGATAGGACGAGTACTCGACGGACTCCCCTCTACGCCGCTGCACCTGCCTCCGGTTCCTAATTCCCCGGGTCCGCTAATCACTTCCGTTCTACAAGCCTGCATCTCGGACACGAAACGCGGCTGACCGACTAGGCCACTCAAATCCCCTTCCGATTTGTAGCGCCCACTCGAACCCAAGTCACCGACGGCTAGAGCATCTAGCACTTTGGCAAACTGTGCCTCTAACTCGGCAAGGCGTGCCCAAGTTTCGGCACTATGTTCTTCATCCCTTATAAAAGTTGCCAACCGTCGGCGCAGCTCGTCTACCTTGCCTTCTTTATCCAGCCCAAACTCTGTGGCGATCCCCTCTAGCTCCTCTTTACGGCGATGATACACCCATCGCACTCCAACGCCAGGGTTCTTGCACTTAAGCGAATCCATTTAAATCGCAAAGTCTAGTAACCGCTTTTCTTCCTACGGCCTAGTAGTCAGCCACACAAAAAAACTCTGTCGCCTGAATACCCCTACTCACTCGCTTGGCGCGTGTCTTTCGTCTCTCTATGCTGATCCCGTTACTTTATAACTGTCGCTTTCGTCGGCAGCGCTGTCGCGACAGCGGTACAGTCTCGCTCACTGTCTCTGTTATTTTCGCCTGCACTAACACTGCCTGCGCGCCGTTATTTTTCGGCCCGTTATCCCTTGCGCGCTGTTGTTGTTCGTTTTCGTTGCGCGCTACATGTCTGCACAACGAAAACCAAATTGCCCTGCGCAACAAAAACAACTACGCGCGCGCCGTTACTCAGGCGCCGTTGCCTACTAGTGTGTTGTTGTTGTGCGTTTTGCTTATTCGTTTTGGCTGTGCGTTTTGTCTATGCACAACGAAAACGAATTGCACTGCGCGACAAAAACCAAACTACACTGCGCAACAAAATTTTCGACCCAACGACTATCACGTTGTCCGAACGATTCCTAAGTGGATTTCTATGCTTTGTGGCACTTTGGTGGGGCTTTATGTCACCAATATGCCACGCCCCGCTACGCCCCCAGTGTCCCTGCTCGGGCGTCACTTGTAAAGAAGTATCTTGGCCGGGGTACAAATCTCAGTCTAGCCAAGGTTCTGTTTACAAGAATATTTGTAAATCGCTGGGGCACTAAGGAAAACGGGGTGCGCAGATAGGCCAAATACTCTTTTCTCACTGGCTATACTACTCTACACAATCCACAACTAATAACCGGGTCGAAACCTCAGTCGCACTCCGCCTAATAACGGCCGGGCTAGAGCCACGGTCACGCACTGCCTACTAGTGACCGGGCAAAGCCGCGGACACGCACTACCTACTAGCAGCCGGGCGAGCAGCCTCAGTCGCACTACACCTGACTGTGACCGGGCAAAAGCCTCAGTCACGCTACACCCACTAGTGGCTGGGCAAAAGCCTCAGTCACACACTGCTTACTGGTGGCCGGGCAAAGCCGCAGAGACACACTTTTCCACTTGCACTCTGCCGCCGATGCGCACTACTTTACTTGTTGCTATGCGGGGGTGGGGGGTTAGAGTAATTATTAGGCAGATATGTAAGCAAGTTCAATAAGCTTTTATTACTTAAATTATAAACTACTATTTAACAACTTTAATTTTATACTACAAGTAAAGATCACTTACTTGGCCTCTCGCTAACTTCGCTGCTTTCCACTCTATTCTATTACTCTTCACACGCGACTTACTGACCGATTATCACACGCACGTCCGTTCACTTCAAAAGTCCGGCTTACTCTCTCGAGCCCTTCGCGGCAAAGCCGCGCGCTGGCCTCGCTAATCCGAAACGGTTGGCAGCTTTCGTTCTCTGCCTTAGAGCTTTCGCTCTCCTGGTAGGCGCGCTCTAGCGGCAGGATCGGGCAACCGATCACCAGTGCTTGCTGCGGCCCAGGCCGTTAGATTCGAATTTGAATTACATGCTAACTGCCTGCTTTACATTTATGCGCTCCGTGCGCCTTTCAATATCATTACTTAAATGTAAACATAGCGCTCCTTGCGCGTTGCCAATACATGTTGTGCTTCTTGCACTGACTTAATATCTATATAATAACAAACGACCTTAATGATATTAATTGTGAGGGGATCCGGGAGGACTCTCCTCACAACGATTAACATTGTAAAACTTGATGTATCCGGGTGAACCGGCAGAATATACATTTAAACCAAAAACAAATTGATTTCTCATTTATCGCAAGTGCTGCAAATTATAAATTTGTTGGCACGAACTCCTGGTCGGCCGAGCTAGACCTGGCGAAGCCAATAGGTTCGTTACAAAACCTTTTGGGTTCTAAGAGTTTAGTAGTTAGAGGTCCGAAGAATTAAGTTAATTGGAAATCCCAGATGATGAAGTTTGTGAAGTAAAATAGAATGATTAAAAACCTTGAAATCAGTGTAAAAAACTTCTGTTTACATTTTAGATTGAAATCCCATAATGACAAGAGTAGTAAATTCCAATATGCTAGTGGAAGTAAATCTATATTTTACAAACCCGAGTTGGCAGGGTGTAATTATGGGTCTAAACAGATGTTGAAGTTAGGAAGTTATTAATTTTTCAAAAATCTTAGGAATAGCAGACAACTTAGAAATACCTCTATAGTTCTCCACATTAGACTTGTTTCCTTTTTAATGGAGAGTAATAATAAAGGATTTTTTCCAAATGCTGGAGAAAGAGCACAACTCCACAGATAATTAAAGATGGCTTAAAAATACCTACAACACAGTATCTTAGCACGCAGCTTGGTACTCCATCAGCTCCCGGTGAAAATACGGGCTTAATGGCTTTTAAATCACGTAGAAGCCAACTTTCAGTTATTAAAGGTCCAAAAGTGTAATTGGAATTATTTACATGATAAGGATAAGCCGAAACCATTTGATAAGGTTGCGAACTATAGGTTAGGTAGAACCGGTTGACCACCACATGGTGGTCACACATAGACCGAGTAGGTCCTTAGTGTCGCCGGATACTGAAGGTCATTAGGAGGTTTGTTTATCCTGTAGGATTCGTGTGCGCTTGGCAAACGCCAGGAGCGCATTGGGAGTGTGTCCGGCCGCTTCTTCTAGTGATGCGAGCCAGTGTTTGTTGAAGTATCGATGTCTTAGTGTTGCGAGTGCTGGGCAGCTGCACATAAGGTGTTCCAAGGATTCCACAACTCCTGGTTCCTTACATTTCCGGCAGACGTCTTCCATTAATATCCCCTTTTTAGCATGAGCTTCTGCTAGGCAATGTCCAGTTAATAATCCAATCATTAGCCTGCAATCTTCCTTGGAAGATATAGCAATAAGTTAGTGAGTTTTTGATTTCGCTTCTTGCACATAATTTGAGCGATTCAGCAGCTATTAGTATTCCGCCACCTTTAGTCCAAGCAGAATCATCCAGTTCGCTGTATAGCGACTACAATGAAATTTGTATATTTTCTTCGTTCTCAAGAGGTAGCTCGACTTCTTCCTTTGCCAGGCAATCCGCCATTTCGTTGCCATCAATGCCCCGGTGGCTGGGAACCCAATAGATATGTACTGTTCTAGCAGTGCTTAGATTATCTAGCAGGGAGGCTCTGCTTGCCAGGACATTTTTGGAACCAATGGAGGACGGCCGCAATGATTTTATAGCAGCTTGGCTGTCTAAGAACATGTTATCGTTTGGAAAAACTCTGCAAAAGATTGGCAATAGCCTGATCAGAGTCAGCTGTCGTTTTTTTTTTTCAAAAAAATGCGGTTGATGGAAGTGTTGATGACCTACGCTTCGTATTGACGAAGTTATTAAACGTTTTAGGATCCCGCTGAAATTGTAACCTACAGCTTCTAAGGTAGTTATTATAGCAATTTATGTTAAGAACAGAGATGCTAGATCAGGCAATCAAATAGCAAGAGAATTGTATAATCTGGACTTTCTATTTTTTAAGTTTATTAAGTCCCGCGCAAACTACGCAGGATTGTAAGACCTACGTGGATAACCAACGGGAGACAAGTATCAGATAATGAGTTTAAAGTAGAGTAAAAAAATAAATGCTCAATCCATGTATCTACGCATGTACAGCTAAGACCAGTCAGTCTGAGATAGAAGGTGAGCGAGTTTAGTAAAATCGGTTTTCCGAAATTGACGAACTCGCTCTGCAGGTTTAATACCTGGGCTTAGCACCCTGGCAGGTAAGTCAATCAACACCTCCAAAGTTGGGTGATAAGGATCTTCAGAAATGGATATAGGGTCAATACGGGAAACGGATAAGAAGGAGGGATCCGAGACAAAAACAGGATCAAGCATTTTATGCAAAGAATTTGAGATACCATTGATTTGACACAATGACATCCCAAATAAATTGTCAATAAATTCATGCTGAGATGTGGAAGTCAACACGCTGGAGTCAATACTTGAAATCCAGGTAGTTCCGGCAATACTAAAGTCACCAAGAACTACAAGATAATCACGATCAGAAACCATAGAGGACACAGATTGTATAGCAGAAGCATGCAAATAATATAAGGAAATATCGGAAGAAGGCGGAATATAAGAACAAGTGATACAAAAACAAACACCGAAAATACTCAATTTTATAGCAACAAATTCAATAACTACAGAACTATCGGTATTTACTATATCTGAAGATAAATCAGCGTCAACAGCAATTAGAACACCACCACCACGACGAGAAGTTCTTTAAATGGAGAATTTGTTGGACAGGATTTCAGAAATAAGGATGTCGTGCCTTAGCCATGTTTCAGAAAAGGAAACGAATTGGAAAGGAAAAGATAGGCTATTTATATGAAGATTACTAAGATTACTACAAAGACCTCTTACATTCTGATAGCCCAGTGAGGCGGGAGGTTGTTAGTTTCTTGTATTTTCAGACATGCCAAGAGGTGGACTAGAACTATCAGAATTCTTTGCAACAAATATTGTTGAAATGTTCAGCCGGAACACTTATTTTAAAAAACGAGATTTATCGAAGATAAGCAAGTTTAATTTTTTCCACCGTAATATGCACTCTTGACTTGGCCTGTATATAGGCCTTGACATCACCAGATGTAGTGTCAGGGGGAAGCCGCGAAACAAAGATTCGTTTCCGTGGTGGAAAACCTATTAGTTTCGTATTACCAACCATAGTATGAACATCCAATGGTTGATTGACCAGATAAATTGCCTGAAACTGACTGGCACTATTGATACTAGGTTGTTGACCTGCATCAACAGTGCTATCAGTCACCGAATTAAGAACCTCATTCATGGGTAAGATGTTGTTCTCGTCACTTCTGATAGAAATATGGGATGAAGGGAATACTAAATTAATCAACTCTAACTATTTAGTATCGGATGTAGTGGGGAGGTAGCGAAAGTTCATTAGGGCAAATGGACAGTCGTAGGTTGGCCTTTTACCGGTTGGGAGACATTTAAAGTTTCATACTCTTAAACTTGTTTTCCAAATCGGAGAAACCATCAAACACTTTTTCAAACCCAGCGATCATGTCTTCAAAGCCTTTCATAGTCTGCCTCATAAATGCCATAATATCTTTTTCAACATCACTACATGATTCACAAGTTCAGTTTAAGCCAGACTTGGAATCAATATGTTCGATTATTTTGCCGTTAAGGCCTGCACATTTTTCGTGTGAAGCGTTATCACACAGCCAGCAGCAAAGAAACCCATTTTACGTTTACTGGAACCTGGCAATTTTCGTTAAGGCAGACAACCATTTTTTAAGGAAAATTAAAAAGACAAAACAAATAAAATATGAAAAATCAATGCACAATATATAAAAAGTATAAACAAAAAAGAAGGCACTCTAGGATCAGGATCGTCAGCACAACGGAATACAAAACGAAGAGAGGAACCGTAACCAACACCAATGATAGAATGGCGCGAGAGCGTTGAGAGCGCGAATTAGTAAAAATACAAAAACAAAGTATGAGCACGATGTAAACTGCACAAATCAACCACCAGCTTGCTTGTGCTGCTGTTTGTTGATGTATTTGGACAAATTTAGTAATGTTGTTTTATGTAATTAATTGCGATGTCCAACAATGTGTTTCACACAACCGATGCATAACTTACGTCACAAGAACAAAATAGCACAAATTATCACTTGATACCACGAGAAAAAACAATCTATAACGATCCGTAAGAAAAAAAAATACTTATGTTGCGAATCCAAAGCGAATATCTTCTAAAAATCGCAACTTATGACCAAAACATTCTTTAACTTCCATAACCTACCTATTTATGCAAATTCAAACTATAGACGTAATTATTTAAATTTTAACATTCCCACCTTAGGTTAATCGATACGAGATTCACAAGGGAGGGCAGTGGTGAGTAGGCCCTCACGACCTCTCATGAATGCTCTCTCGCGCAGTAGGTATCGTATGCAAATCCTTGTGTTGCAGGAGACTCAAGTGGTAAGACCTCGCGCATAGCAGGAAAGCACTGACGCGACCTTCCGTAACAGAAGAGCAGAACGATCCCTGCGGAGCAGGATTGCCCACCAGCTCCAGTAAGGATCCCTACCGGATCCCACCAGTTCCCGGAAGGATCCCTAAAGAATCCCACTAGTTCCCGCAAGGGTCCCTACCGGATCCCACAAGCTCCATTAAGGATCCCAACCGGATCCCACCAGCTCCAGTATGGATCCCTACCGGATTCCAGCAGTTCCCGCAAGGATCTTTATACTCTTGGACGTTGATGTACTAAAACGGACAGTACATTCTAGTGGCTTAACGACACCACCTACCGCCCAACCGACCGAGGGGCACGCCGCATAACGTGCGGTAACGAAGATCGCAGACAGATAAATAAGTATAAGCTAAATAAAAGTTCTACATAAAATAAAACAATCAGTTTCACTTTGACCTTCTTGAAGACAAGACGTGTTACTTCTGCGTTCACCTAAGTGCATAAAAAGCAATCAAAAACTCTTAACAGCTAATTTGCAAAAACAAATAAGCGCAAATAACAGAATACAAAAACCACAAAAGCAACAAAAGCAAAAAACACACACCGAAGTGCCGGGTGCGAGACCAAAAACAAAAACTATGGAAAAAAACTATGGGGATGCAGATTTATCCAGGAGGTGAACATTAGTCTGTATGTCAAATTTGGTGACTCTAGCTTTACTGGTGTGGGAGATATAGATTTTGTTCTTTTGGGGGAATGGGGGTGGGGATGGTCCAAAAATTTTTGATGCAGTTTTATCCAGGGGGTCAACATTAGTCTGTATGCCAAATTTGGTGACTCTAGCTATGAAACTGTAGGAGATCTACCCCTGTGAAAAACGTGTTTTGGGGATACCATGTACCTATTTGGTGGGGAGGGGGTGGGGGTGTCACCAAATTTTTGATGCAGATCTGTCAGGAATCTCAACTTTAGTGTGTATGCCAAATTTGGTGACTCTAGCTTAAAAAATGTGAAAGATACAGGTTTTCCCCAAATTATGGGGGAGGGGGTGTGGGAGGGGCGGCGATCTTGACACTTTATAAATTGACGATATACACCAACATGTGCACCAAATTTGGTTGCTCTAGCTTAAAGACAAAGGCAAAAAAATTGCGTTCAAAGGGACAGATGGACAGACGGACATTTCGCTAGCCCAATATACTATTCTTCCCTTGGGGAACATAGTATAACAAGAACAATCTTTGACCGAAACCGGCCTCTTAATTATAACATTCGCCATACACACCCTGCCAGAGTCAATACGAATTGGATACGAAAAAGTACGAGTTCGCCCTTATATACCACTACCTCTGAGATGCAGAAAATGCTTACACTTTGGCCACCTTACTACGATCTACAAATGCCCTGATGAAACCTGTAAAAACTGCTCCGGAAAAATACACACAGAAGAAAACTAGACCTGTTCCAACGAAAAAAGTTGCATAAACTGCGTAAGCAAGCCAGAAGTCGATAACAAGCCCAGCATATTTAAAACAACAGGAACTGGTAGCGATAAAAACAACAGACAAAGTCCACCACAAAACAGCATTAGCCATATACTACTCCCACAACACGCACCAACTAAAGAACAGCTACGTCACAACACTATCCAACACAACATCAATTCAAAACACCAGCACAACTACACCAAACGGTACCACAACTACTTCAAATGAAACAACAAAGGGAACTACACCAACAACCACACTCACTCACGCCGCCACCCCACCAACAACCAGCAGCAAAGCACCAACAACCAGCAGCAAAACACAACACCATGATCTCTCATCAAACTTACCAACGACATCAGCCCACACAATCAACACCTCAACACCACTATGAATTTACACCAAAGAAAAAAGTAATGCCCTAGCAACTAATCATAAACCCTCTAAGCCCAACTTACTAAAAGTTAAAACCCTTAAAAAAACAACAAGCAAAAAAACAACAGCGATATCGACAGTATTTAACAAATAAAATAACCCGGGGTGGCCGGCGCCCCCCCGTACACGACATTAGCGTAGACATTCATCTCAACAATGTCGTGGAAGGGGGGACGCCTACCCCACCCCCAAAACACTGAGCCCCTAATAGGTAAAGCCTCCTACTAGAGGCTCACATACGCTGTAGTTTTAACAACTTCACACACACAACCATTCCACACCCATCACAAAAAACAGCCACCTTAATGACTAATGACTATTAAAATCATCCAATGGAATATAAACGGCTACCACAACAACTACAGCGATCTCCAGATTTTAATTAAAAAACACACCACTCATAATATCACTACAAGAAACACACATAAGATAGAACAACTACACACCCATACCCACAAACTACATTTTAATATCGAAGAACATCTCACCTTGTTACGGAGGCGTAGCCCTCCTAATACAGAAATCTATACAGACACGACAAAAAAACCTTAACTGCGACTTCGATGCACCATGCGCTGAACTACCTCTAAAATGAAGTTCAGGCTGATCTCAGCATACATTGCACCAAACAAGACTTTTAGCACACAAAATCTACAAAATGTACTCGAAACGTCTAACATACCCATTCTAGTTACAGGTGACTTCAACAGCTGGCATAAAATCTGGGGATCAAAGACAAACAATAGCAAAGGAAAAATATTGGAAAGATTTTTAACACAAACCAACTACATCCTTCTTAACGACGGATCACCAAAACCTCAGCACCCACAATACACTAACAAATATTGACCTTACGTTTATGCCCAATATTACAATTATACAGCACATGTCACACAGAAGACGATCTCTTTGGCAGCAACCATTTTCCTTTCATAGTAACCCTTTTCGCCTCTAACACACCAAACTCACAACAATTCTCATGCAAGCCCACCTTCATTACCAGCAAAGCAAATTGGCAGCAATTTTCAAAATTTACAGAAGAATACTGCTCACAGCTACAAACAAGCACAAACATAAACAAAAAGCTGCCACAATACACAAAATAATTATAACTAGTACACACAGGTCAATATCCAAAACACACCCTATGTCTCGTACCCTGGTAGAACAAAAACCTACAAAAATTGCGAGACGAAAAAATGAGGAGATGGCACATACTAAATCCCAAAACCCAATACCCAAACCCACTACCCTCGCTAAATTCCTATCGACCCATAACACTCCACCCTTGTCTGTGGTGATTTATCTCTAACAATAAACTCATCCATATCAGTCAAACTGGTTTCAAAAAAGGGAAATCTACTATAGATAGTCTACTACTAGTAGACCATCTAATAGCTAGATCCATCTCCAGAAGAAACCACACATCGATAATATCACTTGACTTTGCTAAAGCCTTCGACAAAATTGGAATCCACTCAATCCTTGACCAACTCACAGAATAGAAAACGGGACCCAAAATAACTAGCTACATAAAGAATTTCATGGCAAATAGAAAAATAACTACACGCATCAACACAGACTTCTCCCCCTTCCACCCTATTAAGAACGGCACATCCTTAAGCAAACAATCAACATTATAAAATGCCTCCCAAGCTCAAAATTCAACTGCAACATCTCCACTCTTCTTAACATAACCAAAGCAATCCTCACCTCAAAAGCAGACTACGCGCTTCCCTTCTACGTACATTGCCCAAAAACAACAATGCGACCAATAAAATCCACGCTACACATCGGCTTCAGAGTCACTCTTGGCGCATTCCGAACTATCCCCATAAAGAACATACTATATGAAACACGCGCTGATTCCACAGAAGACAGACGCGAACTCCTAACTGTCAATCTTATAAAATCCTTGATATCCGCAAAAAACTCCCCAATCATCAAAATACTAAAAACATACAGACCGCCTTCACGACCACAGCACAGATCAACAATGAACAGAATAATCGAACACAGCAGAGCCCACAACTTACCCTTCCATCTCACAACCCCACCTACCCAGTCTACACCACCCTGAAATACACACCGACTACAAATTGATACAACACTAAAAAACTTTGACAAAAACAAGTAAGAATTCTATAGTCGAGTATACCCGACTACGAAACTCCCTGTACCCAGGTCCAAAACTTCCGATCGCATCTGCACGCACTTACACATACACACACATATACACAAAGCCGTACACACACAAGGGACACCTCACGCGACAGCGCAGGCGAGGCATTTTAAGTCTTCTTCCCCCCCTCGCTCCAGTACTGAATCTTGTTCGTTGAATAACTTCCGTGTTTTTAAGCCGATCGACTTGAAATTTTGACAGCAGGTTAAGAGTGACTAAAGTATTATACATGCTAAAACCCAAAACTATATCTTTAAAAGTGTGGCTGTAAAACGTTTTGATCGAATTGCGGGGGAACGGGGGAGATATCTGAGATCGGAAACAAACTTGATCTGCGTATGGTATGCAGGAACCTACATTCCAAATGTGGTGTCTCTAGCTCTTATAGTTGCTGAAATCGAAGCGTTCATCCGGACAGACAGATGGACATCTGCACAAATCCAATACCCCCTTTTTACCCATTTTATGGGTACAGGGAATAAATCACAAGCCTATAAATATACCGCACAGAATTCACAAGGAAAAAAGCACAAGACTCTAACAAATACACCTAAATTTACACAGACGGATCACAAATCAACCCAACCACCAGCTTTGCTATCACAAACGCAACAGAACCCATAATCTTTTACCTCTTGCCCCAACACTTCTCAGTCTTCTCCTCCGAAATAATTGCCATCACAGAGGCACTTGAGGCCTTGAAAAACAGAAGCGGTAAATATTGCATATGCTCAGATTCCCTATCAGCCCTAGACGCAATAAGCAACAGCGAACACTACACCACACACGCAAGAATCATACTACAAAAAACCTCCCCCAAATTCAAACTGCTTTGGGTTCCCAGGCATGTTGGAATACCGGGAAATGAAAACGCAGTAAAACAACCTCTCATAATCAAACAAAATTTCAACATACAAGACATCCTAAGACACATTAAAAACACAAGAAAATGCAGCGCAACATTGACAAGACATCTACCTGGTACCGCTCAGTTAACCATAACAAACTCAACAGCTACCACTTTTTCAAGAACAGCCAACTATTCCTCTCGCGAGGAGGCCAAATAAAAATAACAAGACTTAGACTCGGACACACAAAAATAACGCGCAAACATTATCTTGACAAATCCTCTGGTACATGCCCTCTCTGCAACGACCACATATCAATAGAACATTTACTCACCCATTGCAACCCTTTAAAAACACACAGACAAGCAATATCTATCCCACTACAATATCTATCCACTCCTACCCCAAACATTTCTAACATAATCAACTATTTAAAAATCACCAATTTGTACTGCTCAATCTACTAAGATTCCCATTTGATCGGAAATATATAATTAAGTAAATTTATATAAAATAGTAATAGTAATAGTAATAAACATAATTTTTATTATCCCATAGACGCCAATTGCTCATATAAAAAAAACAAACCAAGCTAGCCTATAATTTTTACCATTATAAGTAAGCTCTCTATAAATAAATAAAAATACATAAAACAATAGACAAAAAGTGTCTATAGATTACACAGATAACATAAAAGTGAAGTTCTGAGTAAGAAAATAGAAGAAGCATTACATATTAGATGATAAAGATTGTTATAATTAGAACATAGAATACGAAAAGGGTTATGGATAGCATAATTAATACTGCAAGCTTGAAGAGAAAGAGAAAGCACGTTTCTAGAATTTCTGATCGGAACAGCAAAACTAATTTGGCTGATTAACTTAGAAGAATCAATTTCCCCATTAATTAGTTTGTGTAAGAAAATTACACCAAGCATGGTTCTACGATCGGAAAGAGAAGGAAGATTTATTAGTAAAAGTCTACTACGATAAGAAGGCAAGCGATTCTATTCTATCCTGGTGAACCTATATTGGGGATACCAAATACAAGACCAATATTCAAGAATAGGTCGTACAAGAGAAGTATAAAAAGTTTTAGTAATGTAGGGATCGTTAAATTCCTTAGACCAACGCTTATTGAAACCCAGGACCCCAAAGGCACGATTAGCGGTTTACAATGTATGTTTGTCAAATTTTAGCTTGGGATCTAAAAGGATACCCAAATCATTGACCGACTTAATTCGAACAAGCGGCTTATCATTAAGAATAAAAATATTTAAAAATACATTACGTTACTCTTACCACAATAAAGATTTTATAAATTTACCCGACGCCAAGCTTAAGAACTATCAAAGACGGTTTGCAACCTTTGACCAAGTAGCAAATCACTTAGATGACAAACACAATTCAACATCATCGGCATACATCAGCACCCGAGAGTGATTTATGACGGAGTGGAGAGTGATAAATGACCTTCCCATTTATGAACAACGTAAATTATAAGGGGCCAAGATGACAGATATAGAGATTAAGCCTTTGATATATACTTTTTGGGTTCTAAGAGTTAAGTAGTTAGAGGTCCAAAAATGCAATTGGAGCCTGATCAGAGTCAGCTGTCGTTTTTTAAAAAAATACGACGTTATAAAACCTTTTAGGATCCCGCTGAAACTGTAACCTACAGTTTATTATAACAATGCTTGTGCTGCTGTTTGTTGATGTATTTGGACAAATTTAGTAATGTTGTTTTATGTAATTAATTGCGATGTCAAACAATGTGTTTCACACAACCGATGCATAACTTACGTCACAAGAACAAAACAGCACAAATTATCACTTGATACCACGAGAAAAAACAATCTATAACGATCCGTAAGAAAATATAATACTTACGTTGCGAATCCGAAGCGAATATCTTCTAAAAATCGCAACTTATGACCAAAACATTATTTAACTTCCATAACCTACCTATTTATGCAAATTCAAACTATAGACGTAATTATTTAAATTTTAACATTCCCACCTTAGGATAATCGATACGAGATTCACAAGGGAGGGCAGTGGTGAGTAGGCCCTCACGACCTCTCATGAATGCTCTCTCGCGCAGTAGGTATCGTATGCAAATCCTTGTGTTGCAGGAGACTCAAGTGGTAAGACCTCGCGCATAGCAGGAAAGCACTGACGCGACCTTCCGTAACAGAAGAGCAGAACGATCCCTGCGGAGCAGGATTGCCCACCAGCTCCAGTAAGGATCCCTACCGGATCCCACCAGTTCCCGGAAGGATCCCTAAAGAATCCCACCAGTTCCCGCAAGGGTCCCTACCGGATCCCACAAGCTCCACTAAGGATCCCAACCGGATCCCACCAGCTCCAGTATGGATCCCTACCGGATTCCAGCAGTTCCCGCAAGGATCTTTATACTCTTGGACGTTGATGTACTAAAACGGACAGTACATTCTAGTGGCTTAACGACACCACCTACCGCCCAACCGACCGAGGGGCACGCCGCATAACGTGTGGTAACGAAGATCGCAGACAGATAAATAAGTATAAGCTAAATAAAAGTTCTACATAAAATAAAACAATCAGTTTCACTTTGACCTTCTTGAAGACAAGACGTGTTACTTCTGCGTTCACCTAAGTGCATAAAAAGCAATCAAAAACTCTTAACAGCTAATTTGCAAAAACAAATAAGCGCAAATAACAGAATACAAAAAACACAAAAGCAACAAAAGCAAAAAACACACCGAAGTGCCGGGTGCGAGCCCAAAAACAAAAACTATGGAAAAAAACTATGGGGATGCAGATTTATCCAGGAGGTGAACATTAGTCTGTATGTCAAATTTGGTGACTCTAGCTTTACTGGTGTGGGAGATATAAATTTTGTTCTTTTGGGGGAATGGGGGTGGGGAGGGTCCAAAAATTTTTGATGCAGTTTTATCCCGGGGGCCAACATTAGTCTGTATGCCAAATTTGGTGACTCTAGCTATGAAACTGTAGGAGATCTACCCCTGTGAAAAACGTGTTTTGGGGATACCATGTACCTATTTGGTGGGGAGGGGGTGGGGGTGTCACCAAATTTTTGATGCAGATCTGTCAGGAATCTCAACATTAGTGTGTATGCCAAATTTGGTGACTCTAGCTTAAAAAATGTGAAAGATACAGGTTTTCCCCAAATTATGGGGGAGGGGTGGGGGAGGGGGTGTGGGAGGGGCGGCGATCTTGACACTTTATAAATTGACGATATACACCAACATGTGCACCAAATTTGGTTGCTCTAGCTTAAAGATAAAGGCAAAAAAATTGCGTTCAAAGGGACAGATGGACAGACGGACATTTCGCTAGCCCAATATACTATTCTTCCCTTGGGGAACATAGTATAACAAGAACAATCTTTGACCGAAACCGGCCTCTTAATTATAACATTCGCCATACACACCCTGCCAGAGTCAATACGAATTGGATACGAAAAAGTACGAGTTCGCCCTTATATACCACTACCTCTGAGATGCAGAAAATGCTTACGCTTTGGCCACCTTACTACGATCTACAAATGCCCTGATGAAACCTGTAAAAACTGCTCCGGAAAAATACACACAGAAGAAAACTAGACCTGTTCCAACGAAAAAAGTTGCATAAACTGCGTAAGCATGCCAGAAGTCGATTACAAGCCCAGCATATTTAAAACAACAGGAACTGGTAGCGATAAAAACAACAGACAAAGTCCACCACAAAACAGCATTAGCCATATACTACTCCCACAACACGCACCAACTAAAGAACAGCTACGCCACAACACTACCCAACACAACATCAATTCAAAACACCAGCACAACTACACCAAACGGTACCACAACTACTTCAAATGAAACAACAAAGGGAACTACACCAACAACCACACTCACTCACGCCGCCACCCCACCAACAACCAGCAGCAAAGCACCAACAACCAGCAGCAAAACACAACACCACGATCTCTCATCAAACTTACCAACGACACCAGAAAATAGAAGAAGCATTACATATTAGATGATAAAGATTGTTATAATTAGAACATAGAATACGAAAAGGGTTATGGATAGCATAATTAATACTACAAGCTTGAAGAGAAAGAGAAAGCACGTTTCTAGAATTTCTGATCGGAACAGCAAAACTAATTTGGCTGATTAACTTAGAAGAATCAATTTCCCCATTAATTAGTTTGTGTAAGAAAATTACACCAAGCATGGTTCTACGATCGGAAAGAGAAGGAAGATTTATTAGTAAAAGTCTACTACGATAAGAAGGCAAGCGATTCTATTCTATCCTGGTGAACCTATATTGGGGATACCAAATACAAGACCAATATTCAAGAATAGGTCGTACAAGAGAAGTATAAAGAGTTTTAGTAATGTAGGGATCGTTAAATTCCTTAGACCAACGCTTATTGAAACCCAGGACCCCAAAGGCACGATTAGCGGTTTACAATGTATGTTTGTCAAATTTTAGCTTGGGATCTAAAAGGATACCCAAATCATTGACCGACTTAATTCGAACAAGCGGCTTATCATTAAGAATAAAAATATTTAAAAATACATTACGTTACTCTTACCACAATAAAGATTTTATAAATTTACCCGACGCCAAGCTTAAGAACTATCAAAGACGGTTTGCAACCTTTGACCAAGTAGCAAATCACTTAGATGACAAACACAATTCAACATCATCGGCATACATCAGCACCCGAGAGTGATTTATGACGGAGTGGAGAGTGATAAATGACCTTCCCATTTATGAACAACGTAAATTATAAGGGGCCAAGATGACAGATATAGAGATTAAGCCTTTGATATATACTTTTTGGGTTCTAAGAGTTAAGTAGTTAGAGGTCCAAAAATGCAATTGGAGCCTGATCAGAGTCAGCTGTCGTTTTTTAAAAAAATACGACGTTATAAAACCTTTTAGAATCCCGCTGAAACTGTAACCTACAGTTTATTATAACAATGCTTGTGCTGCTGTTTGTTGATGTATTTGGACAAATTTAGTAATGTTGTTTTATGTAATTAATTGCGATGTCCAACAATGTGTTTCACACAACCGATGCATAACTTACGTCACAAGAACAAAATAGCACAAATTATCACTTGATACCACGAGAAAAAACAATATATAACGATCCGTAAGAAAAAATAATACTTACGTTGCGAATCCGAAGCGAATATCTTCTAAAAATCGCAACTTATGACCAAAACATTATTTAACTTCCATAACCTACCTATTTATGCAAATTCAAACTATAGACGTAATTATTTAAATTTTAACATTCCCACCTTAGGATAATCGATACGAGATTCACAAGGGAGGGCAGTGGTGAGTAGGCCCTCACGACCTCTCATGAATGCTCTCTCGCGCAGTAGGTATCGTATGCAAATCCTTGTGTTGCAGGAGACTCAAGTGGTAAGACCTCGCGCATAGCAGGAAAGCACTGACGCGACCTTCCGTAACAGAAGAGCAGAACGATCCCTGCGGAGCAGGATTGCCCACCAGCTCCAGTAAGGATCCCTACCGGATCCCACCAGTTCCCGGAAGGATCCCTAAAGAATCCCACCAGTTCCCGCAAGGGTCCCTACCGGATCCCACAAGCTCCATTAAGGATCCCAACCGGATCCCACCAGCTCCAGTATGGATCCCCACCGGATTCCAGCAGTTCCCGCAAGGATCTTTATACTCTTGGACGTTGATGTACTAAAACGGACAGTACATTCTAGTGGCTTAACGACACCACCTACCGCCCAACCGACCGAGGGGCACGCCGCATAACGTGCGGTAACGAAGATCGCAGACAGATAAATAAGTATAAGCTAAATAAAAGTTCTACATAAAATAAAACAATCAGTTTCACTTTGACCTTCTTGAAGACAAGACGTGTTACTTCTGCGTTCACCTAAGTGCATAAAAAGCAATCAAAAACTCTTAACAGCTAATTTGCAAAAACAAATAAGCGCAAATAACAGAATACAAAAACCACAAAAGCAACAAAAGCAAAAAACACACACCGAAGTGCCGGGTGCGAGCCCAAAAACAAAAACTATGGAAAAAAACTATGGGGATGCAGATTTATCCAGGAGGTGAACATTAGTCTGTATGTCAAATTTGGTGACTCTAGCTTTACTGGTGTGGGAGATATAGATTTTGTTCTTTTGGGGGAATGGGGGTGGGGATGGTCCAAAAATTTTTGATGCAGTTTTATCCAGGGGGTCAACATTAGTCTGTATGCCAAATTTGGTGACTCTAGCTATGAAACTGTAGGAGATCTACCCCTGTGAAAAACGTGTTTTGGGGATGCCATGTACCTATTTGGTGGGGAGGGGGTGGGGGTGTCACCAAATTTTTGATGCAGATCTGTCAGGAATCTCAACATTAGTGTGTATGCCAAATTTGGTGACTCTAGCTTAAAAAATGTGAAAGATACAGGTTTTCCCCAAATTATGGGGGAGGGGTGGGGGAGGGGGTGTGGGAGGGGCGGCGATCTTGACACTTTATAAATTGACGATATACACCAACATGTGCACCAAATTTGGTTGCTCTAGCTTAAAGATAAAGGCAAAAAAATTGCGTTCAAAGGGACAGATGGACAGACGGACATTTCGCTAGCCCAATATACTATTCTTCCCTTGGGGAACATAGT
This sequence comes from Hirtodrosophila histrioides, assembly GCA_037075165.1. NCBI lineage: Eukaryota > Metazoa > Arthropoda > Insecta > Diptera > Drosophilidae > Hirtodrosophila > Hirtodrosophila histrioides. The sequence goes on along the minus strand of JBAMCL010000453.1, from coordinate 287,753 downwards.
ATAACAAGAACAATCTTTGACCGAAACCGGCCTCTTAGTTTGTCAAATTTTAGCTTGGGATCTAAAAGGATACCCAAATCATTGACCGACTTAATTCGAACAAGCGGCTTATCATTAAGAATAAAAATATTTAAAAATACATTACGTTACTCTTACCACAATAAAGATTTTATAAATTTACCCGACGCCAAGCTTAAGAACTATCAAAGACGGTTTGCAACCTTTGACCAAGTAGCAAATCACTTAGATGACAAACACAATTCAACATCATCGGCATACATCAGCACCCGAGAGTGATTTATGACGGAGTGGAGAGTGATAAATGACCTTCCCATTTATGAACAACGTAAATTATAAGGGGCCAAGATGACAGATATAGAGATTAAGCCTTTGATATATACTTTTTGGGTTCTAAGAGTTAAGTAGTTAGAGGTCCAAAAATGCAATTGGAGCCTGATCAGAGTCAGCTGTCGTTTTTTAAAAAAATACGACGTTATAAAACCTTTTAGGATCCCGCTGAAACTGTAACCTACAGTTTATTATAACAATGTATATTAAGTACCGAGAAGTTAGATCGACCTATTAAACGGCGAGAAAAAACCCAAGAAAAAGTCAGATTCCAGATCTTGACTTTCTATTCTCCAAGTTTTTTAATTCCTTTATAAGCGGCATAGGTTTGTTAGAAGCTGAGCGAGTTTTGTAAAATCGTTTTTCCTAAACTGACAAACTCGCTCTGATGGTTTTTTACCTGGCTGGTAAGTCAATCAAGACAAGGAAAGGATATAGGGACCAGAGAACTGCAACAATCCACCGGCACTTAAGGCGCATAGGGTAAATGTTGGGTTATTTTGATACCCGGGTGCTGTTAACTAGCGGAAAGCTGAGTAAGTCCCTCGCCTTACAATAATGCATGAGTGTTTGGGCACACAAGCAACAAAAGTGAGTAAGTGGTTTTTTGCGTATGTACGTATGGAATACGTCGGCGCATCGGCGTCGAAAGAAGGATTGGTGAAGAGAGAGCACAAAAATTGTGACATAAAATGTATGGAGTGTCTATTTGTCTCGCTTGTGTTGCTTTTTTTTAGTACCTGCTGCTGCAAAAGCGTCGCGTTATGAAAACATAATTCTAAATAGTATTTAATTTAAGAAATAATAATTATTTTATTCTAATAATGAAAAACAAAACGGCATATAATGAGACATGCGTACACAGGCACCATGCTGCGTACAAAGTACCCGGTGATACATTAATATGTGTTTTATGTACTTCTATCTATTACGCATAGCCTTTTTCACTTGCGCCTTTTTACTCCCTGTAACTATAAAATGGGTCAGAAGGGGGTATTGGATTTGTGCAATAGTATGTAACAGGCAGAAGGAGAAATCTCCGACCCTATAAAGTATATATATTCTTGATTAGTATCAAAAGAGATTTCGATTTGGCCATGTCCGTCTGTCCGTCCGTCCGTCTGTCCGGATGAACGCGTCGATCTCAGCAACTATAAAACCTAGAGGCACCAAATTTGAATGTAGGTTCCTGTATACCATACGCAGATCCAGTTTGTTTCCAATTTGAGATATCTCCCTCCGTTCCCCCGCAATTCGATCAAAACGATTTACAGCCACACTTTAAGAGATATAGCTATGTTATGTGTCATGTATAATACTTAGGTCACTCTTAATTTACTGTTTAAATTTCAAGTCGATCGGATAATAAACACGAAAGTTATTCAACAAACAAATTTCAGTACTGGAGCGAGGGGGGAAAAAGCAGCACAGCCACGTCTTAAAATGCCTCGCTTGCGCTGTCGCGTGTGCTGTCGCTTGTGTGTGTACGGCTTTGTGTATGCGTGTGTGTATGTGTAAGTGTACGCACATACGATTGGAAATTTTTGACTTGGGTACAGGGAGTTTCGTAGTCGGGTATACTCGACTATAGCATTCTTACTTGTTTTATATTATAATTAAATTTAGTTTTAAGTATGTACATATATGAAAGTTTTTGTATACATACATATATTATCTTTATTAAAGTAAGTAGTTTTAAATATATATTAAGAACATATTCCATTTAATATAAGTTGTTTCTTTTTTTTTTATTTATTTATTAAAAAATTATTAATATAAAATTTTATGTTTTTATTTTGTTTGTCGAAATAAGTCTGTCATCAGATGCACAACACTGCAGATGTTTGCGGTCTCCTCGTCCTGTTGGGAATAGCCTGCCAGAACTGCAAGGAAATCAATAAAGCAGTTAATTTAATGACTACACATAATGTGTGTAGGTATACAAAGATGTCTTTATTAATTTTAATATAAACCACAATCACTTGTTTCTGCCTCTCCCTATGTAACAATAATAAACCAACTTACTGACCTACGACAACAATGCGCTTTGGGGTTGATCGTCAAAATATCGCATATTCATACATACAAATACATGTAGATGTGTGTGCGAATGTATGTACATATGTGATAATAACGACAACAAGAGAGTATGTCTGTATGTATGTACACCGAGATCAGAGGAGCGCGCACATATAGATACGCACTTGACAAAACGAGACAAAGTCACAGACCAAAACGTAAACAAAGATATGTACAGCAGTCGTTGTTTACCAATGCTTTTTGAATGTTTTGTTATGACTCTTTCATACTTTCATTGGTCCTTCAATGCGATGTTAACTATATAAATATACATATGTATAAATTAGTTATATCAGCAAAAGCAACAGCATCATCCGTAGCTGCAAATAGGTAGTTAAGGTTGAGAATGTAATTAATTTTATTATTTGCTTATCTATCTATATACATATATAAAAGAGTTCGTGCTGACTGACTGACTGATTGACAATCATCGCACAGCCCAAACCATAAGAGCTAGGATGCTGAAATTTTCACAGAAGTTTCCATATATGATGAAAGTGCACACTAAGACGGGATTTTGGAAAATTACAACCACAAGCGTGGAAAATCGCGGAAAACTGTTGTTTGAAACTTTATTATTTACCATCCAATCGTCTTCACACTCATTTTCAAATATATACACAAAAATTAATTTGACACATATTTCATCGATTTTGGAAAATCCACCCCCTTGGGCGGAAAATGGGGGTTACAAGGTTGTATAAGCGGAAGTTTAATTTTAGTCCGATCACCTTCAAATTCATTTTCAAAGCTCTTTACGTAAAATAATTCGATACGTGTGTCAACGATTTTGGCAAGTTCAACCAAATGGTCGGAAAATCGGTGGAAACCTTTTTTACATTTTTAATTTTCATGCGATTGGCTTCAAGCTCATTTCAAGGTTCTATGGGAAAAAATAGTAGACGGGGTTCAAAGATTTTGGAAAATCTACCCCCAAAGTCGGAAAATTCGTGGAAAACTGATGAATGAAACTTTTTTGATTATCGTCCGATTGACTTCAAACTCATTTCGAAAGCTCTACACACTAAATAATTTGACACGTGTATGAGCGATTTTGGGAAATTCAGCCCCATGGTCGGAAAATCGGTGGAAAAGTCTAGCGTTCGACATTTCAAAATGTTATGTGATTGGCTTCAAACTCATTTTCATGGTTCTATCCAAACACATAATAGGCGCGGTGTCCAAAGATTTTGAAAAATCTATCCCAAAGGTCGGAAAATTCGCGGAAAACTGTTGTATGAAAATTTTTTGATTATCGTCCAATTGACTTCAAACTTCTGTTTATCATTCAATCATTTTGAAACTAATTTTCAAAGCACCTCACATTAAATAATTCGTCACATGTGCTACCGGTTTTGAAAAATACACGTGGCTGTATACTAATTTTCAAATATAAATACAAAAACCTCGATACTTTGCGGGCAATACAACAGGCGGAAAACAGTTGGAAAGATTTAATCTGGATTCTTAGTATTATTGTTGAAAAATCTACTTTTGGAAAATCTACTCCGCGTCGTCACGGGCGGGAAGTCAAGGACAACAGATATTTTCATAGCCCTACACAAAAAACATTAGACACGTGGCTCAACTATTGAGTTTTTTTTTTTTTTTTTTTTTGTGGTGTTTATTTGGGTATGTATATATTATTATAGTATTAAATAAACAAAATAATAAGATTAAAATTGCGTATACAGTGTCCCGGGTTTGAGCTCTCGAGTATATTATGTAAATTTCGGCTTCATTTAGTAGTTGATATATTGCAATGTTTGTTAAAAATAATTATTGTTTAGTTATAATGAAAAATTATTTACAAAAACATATATTGGTATCATTGAAAGAAAAAAAAAATAAAAAAATAAAAAAAAAAATAAAAAAAAGGAAAGCAGAGGAAAGGATAGGAAATGAAAGGAATGAAAGGGTTTGACATGAGTCAATTTTGTTGATTCAACCACCAGTATTGTGTGTTGCTGCTAATCTCATCTCTTTTTGGAATGCTCGTGTTATGTCTGAGATCTTCTGTGTTATTAAGATGAATTTTTACTCCCTGTACCCATAAAATGGGTAAAAAGGGGGTATTGGATTTGTGCAAAAGTATGTAACAGGCAGAAGGAGGCATCTCCGACCCTATAAAGTATATATATTCTTGATCAGTATCAAAAGAGATTTCGATTTGGCCATGTCCGTCTTTTTGTCCGTCTGTCTGTCCGTATGTATGAACGCAAGGATCTCAGCAACTATAAGAGCTAGAGACACCAAATTTGGAATGTAGGTTCGTGTATAGCAGGAGCAGGTCAAGTTTATTTCTGATCTCAGATATCTCTCCCCGTTCCCCCGCAATTCGATCAAAACGTTTTACAGACACACTTTTAAAGATATAGCTTTGGGATTTGGCATGTACATTACTTCGGTCACTATTGATCTACTGTCCAAATTTTAAGTCGATCGGATAATAAACACGGAAGTTATTCAACGAACAAGATTCAGTACTGGAGCGAGGGGGGAAGAAGAAGCACAGCCACGACTTAAAATGCCTTGCGTACGCTGTGGCTGGCGTGTGTGCGGCTTTGTGTATGTATGTGTGCGTGCATGTGTAAGAGACGAAACATATGATTGAAGTTTTAGACCTGGGTACAGAGAGTTTCGTAGTCGGGTATACTCGACTAGAGCATTCTTACTTGTTTGTTTTGATTCCATTGTATCTCCGAAATATGTATGTACGTGTATTGCATGAGTAGTTGAATGTTTGTACTTAAACCCAAACTGGCGGTCGTTAACTAAATTCTTTTTGTTGCAACTCCGCAATATGTTCTTATTTACACAGACTTCAAATACCTTGCTTATATTTGGAAGGAGACTAATGGGTCTTAGATTCTTAAGTTCGTTGTCTTTGACTTTTTTCGAGATTGTGATTACTTTCGCTAGTTTCCAGTCTTGTGGGAAGTATGAGTTGTTGAGCATATTGTTAAACAGGGTGCAGTATTCCAGTATTATGTTTATAGTTAAATGTTTGAGTGCAATGTTTGGGATATCGTCAAGTCCAGCAGATTTTTGCCCTTTAGTTTAGCAAATATTGGGATAATTTGATCTTGTGTTGTCTGTATCATTAATATTGTTTGCTAGCTTATTATCATTAAATTGTGTTAAGGTGATCCGATTCACTTCAAATCTGTTCTTGATCTGTAAGAATTGGTTGAAGGTAAGGTCAACTTGATCATATGCTGCTATATTAGGAACATTATCCGTTGATTGATGTACGCCTTCCAGGTTTATATTATGTCGGCACAAAAATCGAGAGTTGCTGCTATTGCTATATTAGCAACTTTAATTAAACGTAAGAAAGTGAGAAGATTAGAGTCTGCAAAAAAAAGAAAGTGTTGGGTAAAAGAGTGGATTTCCAAAAGAGATGAAAAAGGAGTGCATCAGAACCTTTTAACAGAGCTACAAAATTGCGATGAAACAAACTATTAAAATTTTTTACGCATGTCAGTCAGTGATTTCAATTTTTTATTAGAAAAAGTTAAAAACTACATAACTAAAGAAAACACTGTAATGCGTCCTGCGATTCCACCAAATACGCGATTAGCCCTGACATTGCGTTTTTTAGCCACGGGTATGTATTAAATATAATTAACATTTTTATGAACTTTTAATAAATATGTTTATTGATGTAATTTAATTTTTTACAGGTGATTCATATTATTCTCTGATGTTTCTTTTTCGCATTCCTGTGAGTACGGTTGCAAGCATTGTGCCGGAGTCTTGTCGAGCTGTATATGAATGCCTGAAAAGGGAATATCTTAAAGTAAGTATGTCAAGTATGTAAAGTAGCCAAAAACTGGAGAATTGGTAGACGAGTACACGATATTAGGTGTGGAACAAGTAAAAGTGCCCTCGCTATCAATTTCCGATAGCTTTTTGAATTTTTCTGCGAAGCAGAAGTCTATTTTGGTGTGATTTCAACAATCTGAGCTCAGATGCAACGAAATCACCGAACACCTGATGGTCATCCGCTGTCTTATCGAGTAAAGCGCTTGCCGTTTTAATAAGCAGATCTTCTTCCTTAAATTCTATCTCGTCACGTTTTCTTTTCTTTTTTGATTTGGATGTAATTGGTACGTCATCTGTTGTTACTGACGAATAAGCTGAACATGGTGCCTCTCCTTAAAATATTGTGTTAACGGCGCTTTCACTTAGATCCTAAATATATGTGAAAAAGTATGAAATGAAAATGTAAACAAAATATTAATAATTTATTTGAATTTTCGTAGGTTCCCAATTCTACAAACGAGTGGCTTAAAATTTCATCCAATTTTGAAAGTATTTGGAACTTTCCTCATTGTATCGGTGCATTAGACGGAAAACACGAAGTATGAAAGCTCCGTCTAACAGTGGTAGTACCTACTTCAACTATAAGGGCACGCATAGCGTTGTGCTAATGGTGTTAGCAAATGCAAACTATAAAATAATTTACTTCGATGTAGGAGGCAAAGGAAGAATTTCTGATGGAGGAATTTTTAACGCATGTAGTCTATCATATGCGTTACAAAATGAACAACTTAATGTTCCTGAGGAGCAGCCACTTCCAGGTCGAGATCTAAAGGTGCCCTATGCACTTGTAGCGGATGATGCATTCGCATTGAAAAGATACATAATGAAACCATATCCATTCAGAAATCAACCAGCTCCAAATCGTGTTTTTAACTACCGTCTTTCCAGAGCAAGACGAGTGGTAGAAAATGTTTTTGGCATAATGGCAAATAGATTTCGGGTTTTAAGAAAGCCATTGGAACTTGGGCCAAAGTGAAGTTGATGGAGAAGTGGTACCACGTACTTGGCGTAACGATCTGACGTTAGAAGGAAACTGCATACTAATTCAAAGAAGTACGCAAAACTCTACTCAAGCAAAAGATATACGTTAAGAATTTAAAAATTTTTTGTTTCGCCTGATGGTGAAGTGTCATGGCAATATAAACATATATAAAATAAGTTATTACTACGATATGTTCAATAAAATGTACTACTTACCAAAAATGTGAATTGTATAGTTATTTCCGCCGTCATTTTTAATAAATTTAAGCGCATCGATAAACTCCCATTTGCTGGTATAGATGTCCGATGTACCCTGGCCACTCTTTTTTGCTTCACTCTGCGCACCTCTTGCAAAAATTGAGTGCGCAAATGATGAATTTTTGTTTTTATTTCATCATCTAATTTTTCAGCAATTTCGCGATAAGCATTTTGCTTTTTATGCTTATTTTTATAGTCTGCTGACGAGACATCCCATAAAACAGAATAATTTTCGTAAAATTCAATTAATTTTAACGTTTTCTCGCGATCCCACATGTTGCTTTGCTTGCTGCAATATTGCGACTGCAAGCAAACAGCACATGCAACCAAGCAAGCAACTGACGCAACCAAGATAACGGTAAAATAATGTATACAGACAACAAGCAAAAAATATTGCTGCAAAAAAAATTTGCAAGTTCTTTGTTTGCAGCAAAATGGTTGCACTCGTGTTTATACGTGCAAATTTGATTGCAGCAATCAACTTGCTGCAAATTGTTTGCATCGTGTGTACCTAGCTTAAGGAGAGTAAATGGAGTATCTACATGCTTACTGGCTATTATAATCATCCCATTATGGTCGCTATCGTAATCAAATATGCTGAGACAATTAATGGTGTTATTTTCTTGTCCTAGATTGATTCTAGCGTCGGCCAGACATATGTCTAAGTATGAGTTGGCACTTGGATAAGAAGCTTCGTCAGTGGCATACATCTTGCACTTGAACTCATTTTCGTTGGTTTCTAGCCATTCTTTCAATATGTTACCTTTTGTGTTGTTAAGCTCGTTACCCCAGTTTTTGTGCTTGCAATTCAGGTCTCCCGCCATTATGTAAAAGTGATTAGCTTTATTTAGTTGTAGCGATGTAAAGTTTTGGTTGAGGTCGTCCTTCAGATATTCATTATTGTTTCCGGCTGGATAGTATATCGCCACTATAAATAAATGTTGAGATGATCCCAGGGGTATTTTGATTATGCATGTTTCTAGCACATTTATGTCTTTAATTTTTTCAACTATTTAGTTGTATTTCTTACGGTTGACGAAAGTAGTCAAATCAAAAAAAAAAAATGAACTTTTATCTAAATATTTCCCCGAGCAAGGCCGGGATATTACCTGCTAGTGCTAAATAAATCCCCATTAATAGGTTGCGGTAGAAACGAAAAAGCTATAATTTTAGCAGTAATTCCGGGAATTGAAGTTAAAATAGTTGTTAGGGATAACCCATTACTAGGCAAGGTTAACGATTATGTAGTATTCAAGTACTAATTTAAGTACTCACTACAATAATCATATATATATATTGTGAGGAGCCTTGGGCGGCTCCCCACAACATTACTAAACGACCCCTTTCAACTAAGCCTCTGGACACCGGTGAGTTGAGCGAAATAGGCAGCAACAACACCGTCGCCCAGCAAGCGCTGACAAACCACAACGGGACTTAGTGCCGTTACAGATGTGCAGAAAACGGTGCCTGAGTGCGTGGCGACGACGAAAGTACAGTTAACGACAGTTGACAAACATATAAAAAGGGCACAGCAACACGCACGCGAGGTCAGACAGAAAACAAGTCAACAGAGTCAACAGAAAATTGAACGTCGCATCAACAAACAAATCACGCCAACTATTCTTGTCCCGAGCAAGGATACAGCAGCCAACCAATTAATTCCTGTGCAAGGTCCTTGTGTAGCAGGAGAGTCTAGTGATAAATCCTTGCGAATAGCAGGAGAACACTGACAAGTCCTCGCGTAACAGGAGAAATACAGGAGATCTTGGCCATAGACAAGTCCTTGTGTAGCAGGAGAGTCTAGTGATAAATCCTTGCGAATAGCAGGAGAACACTGACAAGTCCTTGCGTAACAGGAGCAATACTGTAGATCCTGGCCATAGTTGCAAAGTCCTTGTGTAGCAGGAGAGTCAAGTGGTAAATCCTTGCGAATAGCAGGAGAAACACTGACAAGTCCTTGCGTAACAGGAGAAATACTGTAGATCCTGGCCATCGTTGCAAAGTCCTTGTGTAGCAGGAGAGTCTAGTGATAAATCCTTGCGAATAGCAGGAGAACACTGACAAGTCCTTGCGTAACAGGAGCAATACTGTAGATCCTGGCCATAGTTGCAAAGTCCTTGTGTAGCAGGAGAGTCAAGTGGTAAATCCTTGCGAATAGCAGGAGAACACTGACAGGTCCTTGCGTAACAGGAGAAATACTGTAGATCCTGGCCATCGTTGCAAAGTCCTTGTGTAGCAGGAGAGTCAAGTGGTAAATCCTTGCGAATAGCAGGAGAACACTGACAAGTCCTCGCGTAACAGGAGAAATCCTGTAAATCTCGGCCATAGTCACAAATCCTTGTGTAGCAGGAGAGTCTAGTGGTAAATCCTTGCGAATAGCAGGAGAACACTGACAAGTCCTCGCGTAACAGGAGAAGTAGGTAGATCTTGGCGCATAATCACCAGTATCAGCAAGGATCCCTACCGGATCCCACCAGTTCCAGCAAGGATCCCCACCGGATCCCACCAGTTCCCACAAGGATCCCCACCGGATCCCACCAGTTCCCGCAAGGATCCCCACCGGATCCCACCAGTTCCCGCAAGGATCCCCACCGGATCCCACCAGTTCCCGCAAGGATCCCCACCGGATCCCACCAGTTCCCGCAAGGATCCCACCAGTTCCCGCAAGGATCCCTACCGGATTCCACCAGTTCCAGCAAGGATCCCTACCGGATCCCACCAGTTCCAGCAAGGATCCCTACCGGATCCCACCAGTCCCAGCAAGGATCCCTACCGGATCCCACCAGTCCCAGCAAGAATCCCTACCGGATTCCACCACTACTACCAAGCCAACTATTCGGGTGCGCATCCACTTGCAACTAAGCGGAGCTTTGCCACGCGGAATTATCCCACGAGCCAAAAGCGAGTGGGTGGTTCTTAGCGAACAGGCGACGCTGAACGGCGAGTCGGTGCATCACCAGGATACTATACGGCGGCCACCACAGGAGCCACACACTTTAACTAAAAACTACATCTAGTCTTTAATCAATAAATATACATAATCATCAAAAACAAAGTGTCGTTATTTTATCGCAAGTATCCAAATACAAATTTGTTGATACGGATCCTGACCGACCGAGTTAAGCCCGGCAGGACATTTGATTCGTTACAACTGGCGCCCAACGTGGGGTCTTGCGATAAAACGATATACAATAACGCTTCACATAGACAAGGCAAAATGGTGCGAGGATGGGTTTATAACCTCAAAAAGGAGGAAATCGTTCGGTATGCCGAAGAATTCGGGATAACCGTGACTGGCACGGTGGACACGATGCGCCGGCAGTTTGGAGAATGGGTCATGGCAAACGAGTCAAATCTGCAGCATGCCTTGAGGCTTAGTGACTTGGCACGCATTCACACTCGTCAGTCACCACTAAAAAGCGCAACACAGGGGGAAGAATTTGAGGACCCCAGCAAATTCATAGAGCGCCTGAACATACCAGCAACGCAGACAGCGGCAAGGCTGTCGGACACACGCCCTGCACCATGGGGAAGCATGAACATGCCCAGGAACGAGTCGCCACACAGGACCACACCACCAAACAGGACACACACAGAAGAGTATCCACGAGTAGCCAAACAGGTGAGGGAGTGGAGCTTCCGTTTTGACGGCACGACCAAGCCGCTAGAATTTCTGGAGCAGGTTGAATGGTCAGCAGAGACATATGGACTCAACCTAGACTTGATTCCCCGAGCTATGCCTGAACTCCTCCAAGGCATGGCCCTTAAATGGTACATTGCCAATAACCAGCATTGGCGGTCATGGACATCTTTTGTGACTAGCTTCCAGGACTTCTTTCTACCACGGGACTATTTCCCACGGTTACAGGAGGAAGTATCTCGGAGAAGACAGGGTATAGATGAGCCCTTTAAAATATATATGGTCGAGATGCAGACCCTAATGAGGCCTCTGAAGTACGATAGGCCGAGGGAGCTGAAGCAAATATGCGACAATAGTCTCCCAGATCTACGGGCATTCGTACGGCCGTACCAAAGTTCTAGCTTGGCCGAACTCACAAAACTGGCCGAGGAGTTCGAAGAACTAGAACAGGATCGGGCCAGGCTGCGACAACAAACACACCCAAACCGAACCAGGCTAATGGCATGTGAAGAAGAACCCCGGACACAAAACTGCCGGTGTTTCGAACGCATCAGCAATGGACCGCAACCAGCCCCAAGAGCACAACCAGGACAGGCCAGAACTCACATCCAGGACCTCGCCCGGGCCTGTCGGAGGTGCGGCCAGGAGGGACATTGGGCCTCCGAATGCCGAAACGACCAGCTCATATTTTGCTGGATGTGTGGACGAATTGGTATCAGAACGATTGAATGTTGCCGTCCGGGAAACGGGCGCCGGCGTCCGCCACCAAGGGGAGAGCGGATGCCCAAAGAAACTGCCCCTCAGCATTAATAGGCACCCTACAGGATGAGGGAGCCTACCTGTCGGCAACAGTGCAAATTGGGACCGGCCACTACAAGGCAACTATAGACACAGGGGCGACAAGCAGTTTTGTCAGCGAAAAACTGGCTATGGAACTGGGCCACCAAGGACAACGAAATACCACACAAAAGCAGGTGCGGCTAGCAGATGGCCGAAGCAGCGGGGTATCAGAGCAGCTGGAGGTCGAAATCAAGCTCGGGGATCAACACATCGATCTGGCACTCCTCATCCTACCCGGGGTCATCGACGAGTTAGTACTAGGATGGGATTTCCTCGCAGGCATGGGCACCGTTTTGGAGTGCGCCGGGCTCCGAGTCAAAATTCCAGCCCGCCACAGGCAAAGTGGAAGGCCACATGAAAGACTTTCGGTAGCAGTGGCCATGACAAAACCAACAAGAACACAAGAACTCGAAAGAACCGCTACAGAAGGGACAGGCAATAGCGAGATAGAGAGACAACCGCTACACCCTGATACGGCTATCGACCAATTCCTCCAAGAAGAACTGGCTGCTTTTGGGAAAATGTCGGGCACATCACCCATTACGGAACATCAAATAGTTATGCACGACGACCGCCCAATCAAGCAAAGATACTTCCCGAAGAACCCCAAGATGCAAGAAGAGATCAATAAGCAGGTGGACGAACTACTGGCAAGGGGCTGCATCGAAACGTCGAACAGTCCCCACAGCGCGCCAATCGTCATGGTAAGGAAGAAGACGGGAAAGTGGAGACTGTGCGTTGACTTCCGCCAGTTAAATAGCCGTTCAGTCAAAGATGCGTATCCCTTACCAAGAGTACACCATATTTTAGACCAGTTAAGGGAGGCCCACTATATTACCAGCTTGGATCTGAAGGACGGATACTGGCAGATTCCAATGGGGGTGGCCAGCAGGCCATTAACAGCGTTCACCGTCCCGGGGAGAGGACTTTTCCAGTGGAAAGTGATGCCGTTTGGGCTTCACTCTGCCCCGGCAACATTTCAACGAGCGTTGGACCGAGTGATAGGCCCGGAAATGATGCCACATGCGTTCGCCTACCTGGACGACATCATCGTCATCGGGAAAACACGAGAAGAGCACATGATTAACCTGCGGGAGGTATTCCGACGGCTTCGAGCGGCCAACTTGAGGATCAACATCGACAAGTGCGATTTCTTCAAGCAGGAGCTAAAATATCTAGGGCATCTGGTGAGGGAACACGGTATCCACACAGACCCCGACAAAGTAGATGCCATCGCCGAACTAAAACCCCCCACTAATGCCAAAGAACTACGTCAATACCTGGGAGTAGCATCATGGTATAGGAGATTTGTACCCGACTTTGCTACGACGGTTCATCCACTCAACGCCCTACTCAAAAAGGGTACCAAGTGGGAGTGGAACGAGGAACAACAAAAAGCGTTTGAGACCGTGAAGGATAAACTCACGAAAGCACCCGTACTAGCATGCCCGAATTTCAACAAGCAATTCATCCTGCAGACAGACGCCAGCAACTACGGACTCGGAGCAATCCTAACCCAAACGACCGAGAAAGGAGAACAAGTCATCTCATACGCCAGTAGGACACTAAACGGAGCCGAGAAAAACTACTCGGCTACTGAGAAGGAATGCCTGGCAATTGTATGGGCAATCAGGAAATTGAGGCCATATTTGGAAGGATACCATTTCACAGTCATCACTGACCACATGGCACTGAAATGGCTCAATTCCATCGAAAGCCCTTCGGGCAGAGTCGCAAGGTGGGCCTTAGAGCTGCAACAGTACGATTTCGAGGTGACTTATCGCAAGGGGAAACTCAACGTGGTAGCAGACGCTCTGTCCCGACAACCCCTAGCAGAGGAGACATGTGGCATAGCGGTGAGCCAAGAAAAACACTCAGACGAGGAGGTAGCGGACAAATGGATAGAGAAACTAATGGCAAAAGTTCAAAATAACCCCAACAAATTCGCCGACTACACTATAGAGTCAGGAAACCTCTATAGACACATCCCACAGCGAGCAGGAGATGAAGACGTGGCGGCGTGGAAGCTGTGCGTGCCAAAAAGACAGAGACAACGAGTTCTACGGGAAAACCACGACGCAGTCACAGCCGGGCACTTGGGGACACGCAAAACTATGGCACGAGTAGCCGCACGATACTACTGGCCTGGGTTCTACCGAGATGTACGAGCCTACGTACGGTGCTGCGAGACGTGCCAACGATACAAACCCAGTCAACTGCAAGCCGCAGGTAAAATGCTCACCCAAGTCCCTGAGGAGCCATGGGCCACTGTCTGCGCAGACTTTGTAGGACCACTGCCGAGGTCGAAACACGGAAACACGACCTTACTCGTATTTATTGACCGATTCTCAAAATGGACAGAACTGGTCCCGCTGAGGAGTGCAACGACGGCAGCCCTACAAAAGGCGTTCAGAGAACGGATACTGGCCAGGTTCGGGGCACCAAAAGTACTCATCACAGATAATGGAGCGCAATTCACAAGTAAGGCGTTCAAGACGTTCTTAGAAGAAATGGGAGTACGACACCAATACACGGCCCCCTATACGCCTCAAGAAAACCCAACAGAGCGTATGAACCGAACCGTCAAAACTATGGTCGCACAATATACAGGAGAAAATCAGCGGAATTGGGATGAGGTCTTGCCAGAGTTGACACTGGCAATCAACACTAGCATCTCAGCGTCAACAGGCTACAGCGCTGCATTTGTCACACAAGGTCGCGAACCCAGACTACCCAGGGCCCTATACGACAAGGAAGCTGTTGGCACAGGACAACCAACCTCAAAGCCAAGAGACAATGAGAGGAAACTTAAAGAGATCTTCGAACTAGTGCGTCGCAATTTGGAGAAAGCAGCCCAGGACCAAGCAAGACATTATAACTTGCGGAGACGGCCATGGAAACCGACAATAGGCGATCAGGTATGGCGCAAAGAACATCACCTCTCCAACGCCGCGGAGGGATTCGCAGCCAAACTCGCTCCAAAATTCGGCGGGCCGTATCGGATAATAAACTTTTTATCGACGGTTATATGCCAGCTTCGAGAACAAGCTGGCAAGAAAATACGAACGGCACACATAATGGACTTAAAACCGTGTGCGACGCAAACCGGGCTAGAGAATTTTTTTTTATATACAAAAATTTTTTTTTGCACTCATTAAAGGGGGGAAAATGTAAATAAAATTTATTTCCATTAAAATTGGAAATTTTTATTAAATACTGTAAAACCCCCCCCAAGACCCCTTCGGAAATAATTCTCAACTAAGCCCCTGCGCACACTAACCCCTTTTCTCAAAACTTCGGCGCCTTTGAAATAAAAACAACGGGATCACACATTGGGGACAGTGGGGCAATTTTGCGCAAAATCCAACAACAAAAAAATTTATTATATACATATATACAATTTAATATCACGCCAAGTTTCCAACGACAAATAATAATAATAACCATAATAAATAATAATAATAATAATAATAATAATAATAATAATAATAATAATAATAATAATAATAATAATAATAATAATAATAATAATACTTATAATAACAATAATCACAATAATAATAACAACAACAACATAAATAAATAAACAAAATTCTACACCTAACAAGCCACAAACTCCACCAAGCACGCATACGTCAAGAAATGCAAGGCACAAAATCGAATCGGCACCACGGTGCGAAACATGCAAACGATAACGGCAGAATCACCCAAAATACAGTGCACAATGCAAAAAAAAAAAAAAACATATATATATAAATAGTCTTAGGGGTAGCGGAGTAGGGAAAACACATCGCTCCCGACGGAAGAGGAGAGTGTGAGGAGCCTTAGGCGGCTCCCCACAACATTACTAAACGACCCCTTTCAACTAAGCCTCTGGACACCGGTGAGTTGAGCGAAATAGGCAGCAACAACACCGTCGCCCAGGAAGCGCTGACAAACCACAACGGGACTTAGTGCCGTTACAGATGTGCAGAAAACGGTGCCTGAGTGCGTGGCGACGACGAAAGTACAGTTAACGACAGTTGACAAACATATAAAAAGGGCACAGCAACACGCACGCGAGGTCAGACAGAAAACAAGTCAACAGAGTCAACAGAAACTTTAACGTCGCATCAACAAACATATCACGCCAACTATTCTTGTCCCGAGCAAGGATACAGCAGCCAACCAATTAATTCCTGTGCAAGGTCCTTGTGTAGCAGGAGAGTCTAGTGATAAATCCTTGCGAATAGCAGGAGAACACTGACAAGTCCTCGCGTAACAGGAGAAATACAGGAGATCTTGGCCACAGACAAGTCCTTGTGTAGCAGGAGAGTCTAGTGATAAATCCTTGCGAATAGCAGGAGAACACTGACAAGTCCTTGCGTAACAGGAGCAATACTGTAGATCCTGGCCATAGTTGCAAAGTCCTTGTGTAGCAGGAGAGTCAAGTGGTAAATCCTTGCGAATAGCAGGAGAAACACTGACAAGTCCTTGCGTAACAGGAGAAATACTGTAGATCCTGGCCATCGTTGCAAAGTCCTTGTGTAGCAGGAGAGTCTAGTGATAAATCCTTGCGAATAGCAGGAGAACACTGACAAGTCCTTGCGTAACAGGAGCAATACTGTAGATCCTGGCCATAGTTGCAAAGTCCTTGTGTAGCAGGAGAGTCAAGTGGTAAATCCTTGCGAATAGCAGGAGAACACTGACAGGTCCTTGCGTAACAGGAGAAATACTGTAGATCCTGGCCATCGTTGCAAAGTCCTTGTGTAGCAGGAGAGTCAAGTGGTAAATCCTTGCGAATAGCAGGAGAACACTGACAAGTCCTCGCGTAACAGGAGAAATCCTGTAAATCTCGGCCATAGTCACAAATCCTTGTGTAGCAGGAGAGTCTAGTGGTAAATCCTTGCGAATAGCAGGAGAACACTGACAAGTCCTCGCGTAACAGGAGAAGTAGGTAGATCTTGGCGCATAATCAGCAGTCCCAGCAAGGATCCCTACCGGATCCCACCAGTTCCAGCAAGGATCCCCACCGGATCCCACCAGTTCCCGCAAGGATCCCCACCGGATCCCACCAGTTCCCGCAAGGATCCCACCAGTTCCCGCAAGGATCCTTACCGGATTCCACCAGTTCCAGCAAGGATCCCTACCGGATCCCACCAGTTCCAGCAAGGATCCCTACCGGATCCCACCAGTCCCAGCAAGGATCCCTACCGGATCCCACCAGTCCCAGCAAGAATCCCTACTGGATTCCACCACTACTACCAAGCCAACTATTCGGGTGCGCATCCACTTGCAACTAAGCGGAGCTTTGCCACGCGGAATTATCCCACGAGCCAAAAGCGAGTGGGTGGTTCTTAGCGAACAGGCGACGCTGAACGGCGAGTCGGTGCATCACCAGGATGCTATACGGCGGCCACCACAGGAGCCACACACTTTAACTAAAAACTACATCTAGTCTTTTATCAATAAATATACATAATCATCAAAAACAAAGTGCCGTTATTTTATCGCAAGTATCCAAATACAAATTTGTTGATACGGATCCTGACCGACCGAGTTAAGCCCGGCAGGACATTTGATTCGTTACAATATATTAGGCAGAACGTTAGATTTTGTTGTATTAAAAAAAAAAACAACAACCCATTTTAGAAAAAACCGACGTTGTGCGTTTGCACAGATAAATTAAGAATGTCAATAAATCGAGTGGATACAAATCGATACCATTCTTAGAGAACAACGTGCCGAGTTTGATAAATCTTTCATTATTATTAGTGATGGGGGAGCGTTGCACTGCGACCTATAAGATCTATTGTGCTCCCTTCTAAGCCTGAAGCTCACTCATCAACCCTATCTCCTGCACGAATGCAAGGATCTTGGCCGGATCTAGAGTACCTATATCGTTTGTCTGAAGGAAAAACCCACCCAGGTACCTGTTTCTTCTCCTGGCAAGGGCAGTACAGTCTGTTAGTATGTGTGATGAGGTTTCAGCCTCCATTTCACAGAATCTGCATGTCCCGCTTCTTACAATTCCTAGCTTGCTTAGGTGGTTTCATAGTCTACAGTGCCCCGTCAGAAGACCGGTGACTATTCTAAGTGAATTCTTCCCCAGTGGTATTAATTGCTTGAATCTTTTACGATCATAGTTTCCTAAGAGTGACTTTGCCTGTCTTAGACCTGGTGTATTTCTCCAGCTTGACTGCCTTCTGTTGTCCTCTTCTATCCTAAGATGTTCTCTTATTGTGTTTCTTCCTATGCCACAGAACGGTTCTGGGCCTACCAGAGGTTTCCCTGCTCCTAGCTTAGCCAGTTCATCAGCTGCTTCGTTCCCGGGTATATCTCTGTGTCCTGGGATCCATCTGAGGGCAAGCCTATTTTTCCTGCCCAGTTGGTTCAATTTGGTTCGCACTTCTCGAACCAACTTCACCAACCAACCAACCAACGGTCATTACATCCCTCGGTTGCATGAGTAGGGGGAGTTCTCTTTCTAGTTTGTCAGCATCTTCCCTGCTAATACCATTCTTACCCACTCCTATGGATGATATTCTGAGAAGGGTTGCCTTTCGTTGGAGTTCAATCGTGTGATTGAGTGGAGTTAGCTCCATTAAAACTTCTAGGGCCGCTGTCGGACAGGTGCGCATTGCACCTGTCATGCAGACGCAGGCCATTCTTTGCAGTCTTTGTAGCTGCTTTTGCATGGTGGCGAGCTGTGCTCTGTCTCCCCAATCGATGACCCCATATGTGATCATCGGTCTAACTATCATAAGATATAGCCATCTTATTATATGGGGCGCTGTGCCCCATGATTTTCCGGCTATACTTCTACAGGTATATAGTGCCCTAGAGCACTTATCCATTGTATTCTTTACATGTGATGCAAAGTTCAATTTGCTATCAAGGGTAACTCCTAGGTACTCAACCTCCCTGCTTGTTATTAAGGTAGTTCCTGCTAGCACTATTTGCTTCATCCTCTGCAATTTGTACCTTCTTGTGAAGGGGACTACGACTGTTTTGGAAGGGTTTAGGTTGAGACCAACCTCCTTACACCAGTCGTATGTCGTCCTTAATCCTAGTTGGATAATATCGCAGAGCGACTCCTCAAACTTGCCTAGGGCTATGATGACTATATCATCGGCATACCCTTGGCATTGTACACCTTTGCTAGAGAGCCTATCCAGTAGCTCATCGACTAGAATGCTCCATAGCAAGGGAGACAGTACGCCCCCTTGGGGACACCCTCTCTTGGTTGTGACTGTAACAGTGCTATCCCCCACTGTTGCTGTGGCCTGTCTGGTTCTAAGCAGTGAATGAATCCATCTGCTAATTACCGCACATACCCCCTTCCTACGCAGAGATGCATGGACAGCGTCATGAGACGTATTGTCGAAGGCACCCTCTATATCTAGGAAGGCGCAGATAGCCACTTCCTTGGTATCAACTGCTTTCCTCAGCGTTCTGTGCAGTTGATATAGTGCTGTGTCTGTGGAACGACCTGCTCTGTATGCGTGCTGTGCTGGGTGCAGCGGGCTCTGCTTTAGCAGAGTGCTTCTAATATTGTTGTCCACCAGCTTTTCCAACGTTTTCAATAAAAACGATGTTAAGCTGATGGGTCTGAAGGACTTGGGGTTGGTGATGTCTTTCTTCCCTGCCTTGGGGATGAAGACCACCCTAGCTCTGCTCCAGGCACTGGGTATATGACGCAGTGCTAGGCTACTTGTCATTATTTTCCTCAGGCTTGATAGGAGTTGATCCTGTCCTTGCTGTAGGAAGATAGGTGAGATTCTATCCAGGCCTGGTGACTTGTAGGGCTGGAAAGTTCCAAGGGCCCATTTTAGTCTCTCCGTCGTAACTATAGATTTTGCAGTTGCCCAATCTATGTTACGTGGCCTGGGTTGAACGACAAGTACGACGTAGTCATCCACAATAGGGGTACTCCCCGGGAAGTGCGTTTCGAACAGTAGTTCCAATTTCTCCATGTTATTGGAGGTGAAGGAGTCATCTTTCCTCTTCAGGGTCATATTGGCCTCAGGCGCCCGTTTTGAGAGCACTTTGTGCAGTCGGGCGCCCTCATTCACACTTTCTATGGATTCACAGAAGTCTCTGTAGTTCTTCCGTTTAGCTTTCCTTAACTCCTTATTGTAGGAGGTAAGACTCTGACGGTAGAGGTCCCAGGTGTCATCCCTCTTCGCTCTATTGAAGAGTTGACGGGTGGTAACGAGCAGCTTTTCGAGGCGATCGTTCCACCATGGGGCGTCTGTTTCCCTACGTTGTCAGGGGACAGCTACTTTCGAAGGCAAATAATATGCTACTATTAAGACTATTCACATATCTCTCGAGCTCCAGTGGGTGTTTGGGTATACCAGTCACGTCTCTGGTTAGCTTGAGGGATAGGTTTGAATAAGGTTGAATAGGATTGTTCTGTGGTCTGACATGGACTCCTCTGGTGATACATGCCAGTCCCGTATGTGTGGCTTGAGGGACGGGCTTACCAGGGTAATGTCCAGTACTTCTTCTCTGATCCTATTTACGAATGTCGGTGAAGATCCGACATTTCCTATCTCTAGGTTATATTTGAATATAAAATCAAGTAGGCACTCACCTCTGGGGTTGATGTCCTTACTTCCCCACACCACGTGGTGCGCGTTGGCGTCGCATCCCACGATGATAGGCAGTCGATGCGTCCTGCAATACTCCACCAGACCGCACACTTCTGGGGGTGGGCAGGGCTCATCTCCTGCGAAGTACGCCGACGCTACCACTATTGTGGTGGCAGTTCCTAACGCCTGGACTGTGATTGGGACGCAGTTCCGGGTCAGAAATTCTGAAAGGATATTGTAGTTAATGCTATTCCTTACCATTATACAGGTTCTTGGAGTTGTGCTCCTATGGTCATATGTCGGTCATGTCGGGCCTGTGGCTTCATCGTCCGCCTTCTTCTTTGGCCTCTTTAGGCCGCTCACGGGGATTGACCCAAAGCGGAAAAAGAGCTGGTGCCCTCTTTCCACTATCGTGTCCCTTGACATCTCGTCAATCCCTATGACGCAGAGGGCTCCTCCCCCCTCATTCCTCCGGGACAATTCCCTCCACGAATCGGTCTCGATCTTGTTCTGGTTCCTCAGCAGACTCAGCAAGGCATCGGTTGACCGATCCGCGCTTCTTGGACAGAAGACCGTGATGTTGTGTGGTGAGGGTATGCCATCACCTGTCCTTGCATCAAGTGGCACACCCTTCCAGGAGTGTAACCTCGGCGCTGCGCTCATCAGCCAATCGGCTGACCCCTCGTCGGTGCAATCGACGACTAGGTGGCCTACACGGAAATGAATACCAGTGTAGGAGAGCGCAGTGTCCCATCCTGCGACTTCGATCTCGTCGAGGATGGCCTCCTCCAGCGCGGATAATTCCCTGTGGCTGAGGATTACCTGGGGATAATCCACAGGCAACACAGCCACCTTCACCTTCTTCGCAATCGTCGCGTACGACGCGCGAGGTTGGGTGGACGCTGGTGGGGGAGGTGCTACTGCTGCTGCAGCAGCTGCCGCTTGTGACGTGCTGGGGTGGTCCACAGCCGCTTGCGCAGCCCTAGCGGTTGTTGATTCCTGCGGCGCCTTCGTGGTGCACGCCCTTTTTGGCGTTCCAGTCGGCGGCGTGAGGCTGCTGTTAGAGCGTTTTGGAGCGGGTGTTCTGGCATGCTCCGGCGCTGCCTTCGGCTCCGTAGCCCTTCTTAGGGCCTCTTCCGGAGGGTGCCCTTGCTGGAGGTACCTCAGGTACCACTTGACCCGCGAACCACACAGATTGCGCCTGTTCGGGTCATCCAGCCCCCCCGGTTGGCCGCGCGGAGGAAGGAATTCTTTTTTCTTCTTGCGCTGCGGTTGTTGATGCCCCTTTCTGTCGGTCCGGTCGAGCTTCCGCGCGCTTCTGCCGACGTAGTGGCCTGCCATGCTGGTTGGCCATGCGCTCCACGCACATGACCCTGCGGTGCCTGCGACACTCTCCGATTGATTGGAGCTGGGTGTGGAGGGTGGTCTACCACTGAGGGCCTCTCCCTGTCTAGTAGCCGCTCCTCATGATGTCTTGCGACATCGGCCGCGGGGATGTCCTGCGGGGATTTCAAAATATTATTATAGTAGTTCTTCTTCATAGTTCCCACGAGTTGCGGAGAAATATATGGTCCACCCGGGCAGAGATCCGCCATACCCGGGTAAGGCTGGTTAGAACAGGCGGTCGCCACTTGCCTGAGCCCACACGTTCAAGACTGAGCTAGTTTATAACCCGGGCCCTCAGCCAGGCTGACTCTCGGCACGGTCCGGATGACACCTTAGTCCGGCCCGGGATGAGATGTGGGGGATAGGATGGTGGTAGGTAAATGGTGTGGGTGTGGGGGGTTGTGTGAGGCTATGTTTGAAGACGACGACACAAGCATCTTGTCGGTACGCTAGCTACTACTAGCGACCCGCTGTTTGTCCGGGACTGCTTATTCACGAGGGGTCTCGCTATTCGCAGCTGACCTCGAAAGGCCGTTCGCTATCCGCAACCCGAGACCCGCCTGGTAGCCTCAGCTAGGCCCCCTCAGAACCATCTCACAAGTTCTTTAGCCCAGGATAAATCTTTCAAGTGCTTTAACAAAAGTGCACCGATTTCAGTAGGCACTACTATTTATGTTGTTGTCCGCTTTGGGTATAGTAGTTTACATTCACATTTAGTAGTAATTCTTAAACTTAGTAGTAAAATAGCTTTGTACAAATTATGATTTAATTAACGTTTTGTTTACAAAAAAAAAAAAAAAAAATTGAGATATAAATATAAGTATTTTTAATTTTATTGTTGTTTGTAATTTTTGGAAACTTCTTTAAATAAATTTTGATAAAGCCCAGTTGTGGGTAGTGCTGTCCCTAAGCCTTCCTACTAGCGCCATCTAATTTCCAGTGCCAAGGTTCACAGTCAACCTTTGAAAACTATCTCCCATTTCCGGGAAGAGGTTCACTAGTCCAGCGGAAAGCTAACCTCTTTCTTTCTGATCGTGACCGCCAAGCCAAACAGTTGGGCTGTAGCAATAGAGGACAATTTGTTATTCCTTTCACCTAAGGGTAAAATAGTAGCTTAAACTCGTCACGCGGAGAGAAAAAAAACCTTAAATCGATTCTTAAGAATTCTCAGAAAGTGCTTTCTTGCCAGGAGTAAGTATGCCGTAAGTAATTTTTGGCATCGTTACCATAATTATTTGCACACAGAGTAATCCTCCCAAAGCTCTGGTAGATTCTCGAGGCTCCTTTTTTTTTTGCTAGGCCTTGTGGCTAGCACCGCAGAAAGCCGATCAAGTGAGCGGAAATTGGCAAGTTTGTGGGTAAATTTTCATATATATAGAGACCTTGATTTAGCCGGTTGCTTATTTCCCTATATGGGTACATTTTTGCCTGTTTAATTACACAGATTTGGCACCAATTATTAAATATGTGTGACCAAAGCGGAGGTAAGGCTTGCCGAAGCGAGGCCAGAGCCCTACCTACAGTGGATAAGTTCTCGCTGCACTTCTCAGTTCACCGTCTTCTCTTTACCCCGTCGGTCGTATAGTCGCTGAAACGCCGAAATCGCAATCGTTAACACAGTAAAACAAAGAAAGCCCTCAAAAGTTAAAATAAATCGGCAAGCGACTGCGAAATTGAGCCAAAGTTGGCGTTAAAATAAGAGCGTGTGTGAAAATGTGCCCCCCCTATATAGTTATTTTCTTTTTAAACAAATCGACTACAAAAGTAAAAGTCCAAATCCAATGAGCCGAAGCTCCAAATAATTTGTGTCGATTTGCCTAAAAAGAAAATATAGTCAACCTCAAGCATGACTGCTTATAGATTTTATTTTTTTTTAGTTTAGTTTGTAGTTTCTTATATTTTGTTATAAATTTTTTTTCGGGCTTAAAAGAAGCGATTGCATAACAAACATGTGGTAGTGGCAGAGTCAAAGTTTCCCAAAAATGTTGGTTAAAGTGATGCTATTGCATTTTTTTTAGTGTTGTGCTTATGTATTGCACAATATTATGAAATAATACAAAAAAAAAAAAAAAAAAAATTATTAAACAAATAAAAATAATGTCTCTTACTTAAGAGAACGACATCTCTCATCGCTCAAACCCAATCGTCGCCGAAAGATCTTTCGTCGTTGGATCCGGATAAAATAGTAAGTCTGTAACCTAACCAATTTAATTATTTTATATTATCTCTCTTACGTTAAAAAGTGCGTACAGTATAATCAATTCGAGCGGCTGCACAAAACAAAAAAAAAAGCATGCACAAGCATGCACAAGCATACATACATACGCCCACGCAGTTCTTCTCGCCTAACTCAGTCCACCTAATTTGTTTTAGTTCTGCAATCACATGTTTGTAGCCATACACTGCCGCCTGTATGTTTTCTGCCACTTTAGACGCGATGTTAGAAATTTTATTAATATAAAGTTATTTTTAATGTCAATCGATTTTTTTTAACGAGTATTAGTAATTATTATTAGTATAAATTATCGTTTTAAAGTACCGCTTCTTCTTGCTGCCTATGTGCAGTGTAGCCCTCGATTATTTTAGTGTGTAGTATACATAAGAAATATGCCATCCAATATTTTTAATTAATGGAATAAATTTTATAATGAAGTCTACGTAAAAACTTTTTAATCCGGAAGTCATGCCCGCCAACATCGAATCAATGTAGATAGCCAGCCAAGTGTGCTTAAGGGATCGTCACAGCATTTTTTTCACAGCATGACGATCATGGCAGGGTGGGGAACACGACCGCTAAACAATATCTTAGCGTGTCAAAGCCACTTGGGTGCAATGTAGCCTTTCTTTTCTTTTCTTCTTTTCTTTTCCTAGTGCTATACCCCCCCGTTCACAAACCGAAACATATTGGTAGCCAGTTTTAGGGTATTCATCCTTTTTCTCCGCAAAAACAGCACGCGAATTTTAATTACATTATAATGATCTATGTGAGCATGTAGCACAGCGGTAAAAACCCACACCACTAGCCGACGAGACAGAGCCGGATATAAGCGCGTGCTCCGCTCGCACTACACGACCATCGGTTCACATGAACATACCCGTTGTATGGTACAGCGTCATTCGACGAGAAATCACTTTTTGCCAGATGATATTAAATCATTGGAAACTGAAGTAAATACCCCAACAACTGACAACACAATGGCTCAAACAGCTATAAGTTTTCTCAAATTAGCCTCATCGCTCTTACCAGTGTTTGATGGAAAGGCAGAAAACTTACAAAGCTTCAAAGATGCTTTGAGTCTTATAGACTCACTAAAAGAAAATCATGAAGCAACAGCTGCCAGTCTAAATAAGACAAAATTAAAAGGCCATGCGAGGAACTTGATAAGCAATGAGCAAACTATTGCGGAAATCGCTGCAAAATTATCAAGCACAATAAAAGGCGAATCAAGGCGAATCAGTCGAAGTATTGTCAGCCAAACTACTCAGCTTGCAACAAAAAAGCAAAACTGCCAACAGTACACTCAAGAGGTTGAGCAGTTAACAAAAGCTTTAGAAGGAGCTTTTATAAACGATGGCTTAACGCCAGAATTGGCCAACAAATACAGTACAAGTCAAGCAGTAAAGGCAATGACCAAAAACTGCGCTATCGATAAGGTACAACTTATTTATGATGCAGGCTGGCACATTCAACAGCATGAATGACGCCATATCAAAATTTGTCAACAGCTGCACCGAAGCAACTGGACAATCTAATACTGTACTGTATTACCAAAATTACTCTCAACGTGGCGGGAACCGCGGTAGAGGTAATAATATGGGCCGAGCCTACAGTAGAGGCAATAGGTACCATAACAATGGTAACTATCATAACAATAACCGAGGCAATCATCGAGGAGGCGCATACAGAGGCGGCTCCAACAGGGGAAACAGGTCACAAAATCAAGTACGAGTTACACAAGGTAACTTGGAAAACGCTCAAACCCCCTTGAGAAACCAAACATAAAAGTTTTTAGTGTAAATCTAAGTCTCAGCAGCATAATAAAAATACATAATCAAAAAAAAAAAAATTAACCATTAACATTACTAGTAGATACTGGAGCTAACATATCAATTCTAAAAGATAATAGCATTGACTAGGGAATATACATAGACGAGTCAAACAAGCATTTTTCTGAGGCCAGATGCTTTGGTTACATTGGAACCCCAGCAGTTCGGCACAAAAGCCGAACTCGACAGAACCCCTTCGTGGTTTGCCAGCTCGGCAAAAAAAAAACCGAGTTGCTAACGCCGCTGCTCAAAACGAACATTTAGTCTTGGATCGACACCAGAACGATGAGCACGGCTCACGATTGAGAGAGCTCATAGGTTATGACAAGACGACTGCAACTTTTGGCTCTCACTGCGCATGTACGTCACAAGTCATGGAATTCATCGCGCGCTTTTGAATTTGTTCCAAAATCACTGACTTTTTTTACTGTATCGGACCGTGAGGCAGTAATTCCAGTCCGATTTTGAAAATATTGCCAGCATATTGTAGGGAACTTCATACCGCGTCGATTGATAGGTCTTTCCTGCAAAAAGCCGGTTAACAAACAAGCACTCTATCTACACGGCCACCGCATCTTGAATGATGCCGCTGGCAAAATCAAGCTATGTGCAGATAACACGGCCATGTCTGGTTCGTCGCTGCTTCCATTTCCATCTCTGAATTGAAATTTCATAGTGCCATGCGCTGTTGCCTTTCTGCATTTCTCACGCATACTAAGAAGCAAGCGCATGTGCGTACTTGGACCCACACATAGAAACGAAATGAGAGCGCAAGCGACATAAGCCGTGCTCATCGTTCTGGTGTCGATCCAAGACTAAATATTCGTTTTGAGCAGCGGCGTTAGCAACTCGGTTTTTTTTTTGCCGAGCTGGCAAACCACGAAGGGGTTCTGTCGAGTTCGGCTTTTGTGCCGAACTGCTGGGGTTCCAATGTAACCAAAGCATCTGGCCTCAGAAAAATGCTTGTTTGACTCGTCTATGTATATTCCCTAGTCAATGATAATAGCTTATGTTCGGACATCAATCAAGATTTCAAAACAAATTTAACAGGAATTGGACAGGGAACAATACAGTCAATTGGACAATTGATCTACTTTTCGATTACTTCGTAATCAGTCACGATTTCCAAATAGTCTACTATGAATTTCCCATACCATGCGATGGAATTCTTGGACTAGACTTTATTAGAAAATTTAATATACATATACAAAAGCTTCCATCTATGATGGAACTATGAAAACTGTTGTATGAAACTTTTTGTTTACCATCCAATCGTCTTCAAACTCATTTTCAAAGATCTACACAAAAATTAATTTGACAAAATCCACCCCCTTGGGCGGAAAATGGAGGTTACAAGGTTGTATTGGCGAAAGTCTAATTTTAGTCCGATCACCTTCAAATTCATTTTCAAAGCTCTTTACGTATAATTCGATACGTGTATCAGCGATTTTGGGAAGTTCAACCACATGGTCGGAAAATCGGTGGAAAGGTCTAGCATTCGACATTTTTAATTTTCATGTGATTGGCTTCAAACTCAAACTCAAAAATAGTAGACGTGGTGTTCAAAGATTTTGGAAAATCTATCACTAAAGTCGGGAAATTCGCGGAAAACTGTTGTATGAAATTTTGTTGATTATCGTCCAATTGACTTCAAACTTCTGTTTACATTCAATCATTTTGAAACTAATTTTCAAAGCACCTCACATTAAATAATTCGTCACATGTGCTGTCGGTTTTGTAAAATATAAATAAATACAAAAACCTCGGTACTTTGCGGGCAATACAACGGGTGGAAAACAATTGAAAAGATTTAATCTGGATTCTTAGTATTATTCTTGAAATTGGCTTAAAGTGCCAAATGATTTTGGTAAATCTACTCCGCGTCGCCACGGGCGGGAAATGCAAGTCAAGGACAAATGAGTGGGACATTTTTTTTTTTTTCAAAGAAATTTTCATAGCCCTACACAATAAACATAAGACAACAAAAAAAATTCAACCATATGTCCCAATCATCTTTGTCAATCGAACCATATGAACGAATATATTCGTTAAATGTTTGGTGACTTCTCTCCACGGTTCCTTAAGTCTGGTGGTGATGAGCTGTTGATTGTATATTACTGATTTTCATATAATAACACACAGGTCATTAATTAGTGAATTTTTGTACTCAGTACCCATGTCCGTTATGAACGTCTTCATAGGACCGTACTTTAGCACAAAAGATTCGAATATTGCATAGGCAACTGTTTTTGCACTTTTGTCTGTTACTGGTATTGTAACTAGATATTTCGTGAGATCACATATTATAGTGATTGCGTACTCATTGCCCTTCTCTGTACGAGGTAATAGTCCAATGGTATCTATTAAAACAGTGTCAAATGCAGTATTTGGAGTGTCTGTTTACCACTGGTGCTTTTGTATGTGTTATTTTACACAAGTTTTTATTAAAACAGTGTCAAATGCAGTATTTGGAGTGTCTGTTATTACCATTGGTGCTTTTGTATGTGTTATTTTACACAAGTTTTCACATATTTTGCAGTGGTTTTATTCATTTGGGACCAATAATAATATTTCTTAATTTTTAACAAGGTACGCGTAATCCCTGTATGGCCTCCTTCTATAGGATCATCATGGTATTTCGACAGTATTGCATTAATTTGACTTTCGTCATTTTTGTCTATTTGTGGCATTTTTGTTTGTAGCGCTACTTTTAATGTATTTAAATATTTATTGCCCTTATTTTTAAATTCATTTAGTGACACAAACTCGAAGATTTGTTCACTTGGTAACAACTGTAAATTAAAAATTTTATGTAATCCGGCTTCTGCATTAAACCTTTGAAAAAAGTTGACCTAAGTCGAATTTTTCATTGGCGTACAAATCATTAACTGAAAATTGTGAAATAATTATTTTTCCTTGCTTAAATAAACAATTGGATTTTCCGAATTTAAGTTTCACAAATTTCTTTACGTCATTATTGCAAATGACTTCATAGACATTGGGCTCTTTTTGTTCATTTTGCAATTTTATTTCATCATCTGCGCAGATGTTTTTCTGTCGTTTTTGATGATTTTGTTATATATACATACATATAAAAAAAAAAAAGAAAAACTTAATTTTTCTGCATCAACTCACTCATCATTCATCAAGACCCATAAGCTTATCGATGTAAAATTATGTATATAAGTTAATTGAACAACTACATTATATTATGTTATTCTTCTAAAGGGGGAGGTGTAGTGTGTAGGTGCATTAAATAACACCCTGTATTTAAGAACATAACTATGCGACACTTTGTTGCATACAATAACAAATATAAAAGCCAAAAGCGCAGAGCCACTTGAGTTCATTGATTCAGGCTCATATTATTCAGCGCGGACCGCTAGTACTCTAGCGCATATCTCACGGTACGCTTATGTAGTGCTTACCAAGAGTACCATATAGGTACTCACAAATACATGCACATATAACACACTCTCTCTTTTAAGTACGCTCTGCTACGACAGAGCGATACATTTACAATTACTTTTACACTACTCTACAAGCTTCTAGTGGCAATCGAGGTCCTGGTCGAGGAGCAATTGACCATTAAACGCCAGCGCGGGACTGAGACGACAAAGGTTGGAGTGCCCGTCAGCAAGCGGCCCTGCCCCGCCAACAGAACCACCAAGGAGTCCGCGAGCGACGTAGCAGAACGATATCTTGTCGTGGGGCTCGTCGACAATGGCAGGATGTCGCCGGAACGTTGGAAATTCGTGGGTCACGACTGCTCGAGGCGATGCCCCGTGGAAAGTGCGCAAAGCTGGAGATAGTGGACAAAACTAGTACGATAACAGAAAGTAAGCACAGAACAGATATTCTAGTAAGGAAAGGCTAGATGCCACTGACCTTATGTCTAATTACAGTACTGATGATCTCACAGTCGTGGCGCTGGAGGATAACAAGGATGAGCCCACGTTCATAGCGTCCTGTTGCATGGCGCACGACAGGGAGGTACAACCCGAAGAACTCAGGAGACCGTCTGCGGAGGCAGGCCTGCGGAGGCAGCCCCTTATTGTCGTAACGGACGCCAAAGCTCATAATACCGTGCGGGGCAGTCTGGACATCAACGACAGCAGTGTGTCTCTCCCTAACTTTATAATACAATCTAGCATAACGATAGCAAATATTGGGGGTGAGCCTACATGTGGGACCCACCTCCTCCGACATTCTAAACCTAAAAATTGCAGCCGGGAATAGTACACAAGTGACGGAATGGAGGGTTCTCGATAAACCTTCCTTCTCGAATCAAAAGTACATCTAATTCAAAGCGCAATTCGATAATACTCTCCCTCACACCACTCACAATCTCATCAGAGGATGATATAGAGAAGTATCTGAAGACACTCACACATCACCTCATGACGCCGTATCACACATCGTGCAAACCATCAAAATGCAAAAGAAGGACCAGGCCACCCTGGTGTACTCCAGAGCTAAAAGCACAAAGAAAAGATGTACAGGATATCTTCAAGATTGCTAAACAAGCAGAAGAAGAAATTATCTGGGACGAATACAAAATACTGCTACGTAACTTCGTAAAAGAAGTTCGGAAGGCAAAGAGGAACTCATGAAGAACTTTCTGCTCCAGCATAGGGAATGTCACAGAAACAGTGAGACCCCGGAAATTGCTTTTGAGACAGCCAACCATACAGAGTCAGCTAAAAACAGATGATGGACGATAGGAGGAAAACAGCGGGGAAGCAATATGCGGTCTCAATGCTGCACATTTCCCTGGGTGTACATAAGTCACAGAGTCTGACACACTTCAAACTATCGGAACATTAAGCTCGGACTTTCCCGTAGACGTAATCACACCAAGAAAATCCAGTGGGCAATAGACTCGTTCACGGGCTACAAATCTCCTGGATTGGACAGAATCTTTCCAGCCATGTTGCAGATGACCATGAATTGGATCATCCCATACGGGATGGATGTGTTTCTGCTCAAAGCAGGCAAGGTCACACGCAGCCGAAAAACTACAGACCCACAAGCTTAACCTCATTCATGCTAAAAACTTTGGAATAAGTACTAAAGCTCCACATTAGGGAGAGGGCAAGCTCATCCCTGGAGCCCAACCATCATGCCTACAGTAAACGGAAATCGGTGGAGACGGCGCTATATTCCCTAGTAGCTATTATAGAAAAAGCCCTTTACAACCAAGAATACGCACTGGGAGCAATTTTTGACATCTGCGGTGCATTCAACAACATATTAACAGAAGCGATAATTCGTGGCCTGACAGCCACAGCATCCCACTCGGCAATACCACCACCATCCCACATGGAGGCACGCCACAAGACGGAGTCTTGTCTCCCCTGTTGTGGAATCTAGTGGTGGACAAACTATTTAAAAAAAGCCTGAAAGATAACTGCCTATGCGGATGACAAAAGCATTATTATCGCGGGAAAATATCCATCGACCCTCAACTCCGTCGTGGAATATAAGTTACAGGAAATACTAAGAAGGGCATCGCAGATGCTAAGCTGTACCTGTGGCCTGTCACCACGACTGATGCATTGGATCTACATCTCAGTATTCCGATACTTTAATACTACATCCGGATACTACAATACGCCGCCCCGGTATGGTGGCAGCCCACGAAGAAGAACAAGTACCTGAAACTGATGGAAAGGTCCCAACTATAGGCACTTGTCTGAATCACGAGGGCGTTGAGGTCCATTCTAACTAATCTACTCGAAACACTACTGTATGTCATTCCCCTGGACATCCACGCGCGCCTGCTCGCACAGAGGACGCCCACACAGGATGGACACAGTTCGATTGGGAGGGAGATGCAAAGTAGCTCGGACTACATGACTCCTCAAACTAACTTCAAAGAAACACAAACGTCAATGTGACCAGAGGACTGGAGTACAGGACTGGACCAACACGCCATTAAGATATTTAGGGACGCCTCAATAGTGGATACATGAGTAGGTGCGGCCGTGTATTGTGCCGAACCAGAAATAAGGTTACCGTACAAGCTACTGCATAATATTTCAGGCGGAAGTATTCGCATTAGGGAAAGCATCAGCAGTAGCTCTATCCATAACAACTAGGATCGAACGAATAAATATATTCGTAGACAGCCAAGCTGCTATCAAATCATTGCGGGCGTCTTCCATTAATACCAAAAATGTCCTGACAAGTAGTGTGGCTTTAGATAATCTAAGCACTGCTAGGACAGTGCATATCTATTGGGTTCCCAGCCACCGGGGCATTGGTGGCAACGAAATGGCGGATTGCCTGACAAAACAAGGAGTCCAGCTACCTCTTGAGAAGGAAGGAAATATAAAAATCTCATTGTAGTCGCTATATAGCAAACTGGATGAATCCGCTTGAACTAAAGCTGGTGAAAAGTGGCGGAACACTACTAGCTGCAGAATCGCTCAAATTATGTGCAAGAATCGAAATCATAAAGTCACTTACTTCCTTCTATATCTTCCAAGGAATGATTGTAGACTAATGATATGAGTATTAACTGGACATTGCATAGCAGCAGCTCGTGCTAAAAAGCTAGGGATATTAACGGAAGACGGCTGCAGGAAATGTAAGGAACCAGGAGTTGTGGAAACCTTGGAACACCTTGTGTGCAGCTGCCCAGCAATCGCAACACTAAGACATCGATACTTCAACAAGCACTGGCTCGCATCACTAGAAGAAGCGGCCAGACACACTCCCACTGCGTTGTTGGCGTTTGCCAAGCGCACACAAATTCAACAGGATCAACAAACCACCTAACGACCTTCAGTATCCGGCGACACTAACGACCTGCTAGGTCTATGTGGGACCACCATGTGGTGGTCAACCGGTTCTACCTAACCTTGTAGACACAATCAAGGCAGCAACCATAATCAATCATAATCAATGATAGATCGCTTGCGATTCTGTTATTGCGTCTGCATAGTTATCATCTGCTTCATCAGAATCACCATTGCTTAAAATAAAATTGTGAAGCATGCTGTGAGGGAGCGAATAAATTAATGGCAATAAGTGTATACTTTTTCTTGCCACTACTATTAAGCTCTGCCAAAGCGCAGCTTATAAAGAAGCAGCTGATGCAGCTTGGAAAGCTTTTACGCATAAGGCCAAGCTTGATAAAGCTTTTATTAGCATCGTTGCACTTGAGCAGCTGATGCAGCTTAGGCAGCTTTTACGCATAAGGCCAAGCTTGAGAAAGCTTTTATTCGCAAGGTTGCACTGAGCAGCTAATGCAATTGTCAAAAGATTGACACTTGTCAAATTAGAGCTTTTTTCTGCTCCAATTAGACTTCTGCTTTGCATATGCGTGCGATTCTTTTGAAAAACCTAAGCGCGACCACACGCATACACTGTTCTGAAATTTTGGCAATCCACGTGAAAGGAACAGAAAAATATCTTTATTTTGTGATCATCCAAATTTGGATGTACTCTTGTTTAAGCGGATACATTCAACAAAGTGCCGTGGATATTTTGGTTTAATATCGACGATTTTCTTTCGTTTGGTTGGATTTAACCTCACACAGGGTAAGCGTAATACCAGTGAAAGTAAGCTGTGTATAAAAGTGTTTATATTCACACAGGGTGCTTGTACTATCTGTGTCGGGTGTGTCAACCAGGAGATTTTGGTGCGTGGCAGATTTTAATATCAATAAGCCAACTCTAAGCCAAAGCCCGGCTCGGCCATGTGCCGCAGCTGCTCTGACGCTTAACCTTGCCAACCGCCAAGTAAACTAAGAGTACGTGGACGGCGGATAGATGCCTGTTTAGCGCTTGACAATCCAGCGCACACCCCTACTTTTAAGTGGATTGGTGCCTTCTTGCACTATCCACATGTGATAGATTCAACCTAACCTTTTTGGTCCCTGAGGTTGGTGGTGCAGCCTAATCGGAGGAAGTAGACGAAGACCCTTATCATCGGCTGCAAACTTGCAGCGTATAAAACAATAATAGTATCCATGGAAAAAGTTCATTATGAAATTTAAATTAAATTAGATTTTTTTTACTTATTCATTTTCTTCGGCTGTCTTTTATAGTTTTGCGCTTTGCTTCATTGGTTGCACATACATTTGATTATTTTCTAAAGCCCACAGTAACATCAACATCAACAGGCCTGCTGAATTGATGGACTGGATAAAGTCGTAAGTACGGCATAGCCGAGTGAAAAAGTATGTGCGGATAAAGAAGGCAAATCACAACAACTCTAAAACTGAACAGTGAGCGTCAAAATATACACCGGTGTACACCACATGCGTTTGCAGAAAAGCTTTGATATTGGTGATCAAATGCGCGCAAATCATGCGTAAGCCAAAAGAGCTTTTGTCATTTTGCTAGAAACGCACAGTTATGAATTTTTGAATTATTTACAGTCACTTACATCGAAATAGTGTGTATGTTTGATGATCGTTGTTGCTTATTTCTTATTAAATTCAAATGTATTCCTCTTTATTAACGAGTAGTAATAATGATCGAGTTGTTTTTGTAATTTAATCATTCGATAAAACGTGTAAGATTTGGAAATTTCAAAATTAAAAATTAATCATAATTATTAGACGTAAGCCATGAATTGTATTACTTTTGCTTCTAAGTATCTTGAATTATTTTGAATAAGAGACCGCTTGAATATGAATTAATTTTGTTGTTGCTTTAAGGGCACCTTAGGCATTTAGTCCCGCAGGCATGTTGAGGGTAAAATCAGTAAAGTTTTTGTATTGATTCTACAGGTAGGGAGGGTATAGACGGAGAACAATGCCATCTTAGTTCTCCAACTCTATATAGGTACTCTATCTCCACGTCCGCCTCATAACCGATTGGTTTGATTGTCCGTTCACTTTTCCCTATTTCTGTCTACGAATTTTTATTATAGTAACGCAGTTGTTCAAGGCACTACAAAAACCCACGCCACTTTTCCCTGAGCTAGGCCGACCCAAGAGTAGACAGAGTGTAATGCCGAGACATCACTTCGTGTGTTCGTTACAATGCAGTAGGCCAGGGGTGCCCAAACGCTGCTTATGGAGCAAACTTCAATACATATGCAAGAAAACACTAACACATCTAAGGCAAACAATTTTTTTTCATTTTATTGTGTGCACTGAAAAAAAAAGTAGATACAATTTCTATTATTTCTTTGCAAATATTGCATTGTTTTCACACCTAAAAATGTTTTCCAAAAAAAGTACGGCGTCCAGCTATCTTTTCAACACCACTATTTTATTGTAACTATTATTTGAATGCAAATAATGCACTTAAAATGGCTTGCAGGAAAATATCGTGTCCAGCGTTCAATCAAATAGCCTTTTTTTAAGTGCAGGCCTTAACGAAGAGCAACAACAAAATTACACCGAAATTCAGTAGCGCAACAAAAAAAGTAATGAAGTGTTGTTGCTTTGCTCATGAGCCCACCCATCGAAAAGAGATAAGAAAGGGAACACGCAATATTGTTTTTGTATTATGCAATAGCTTATGAATAGAGCCGTGCATGTATAGTCTCATTGCTGCCTATGCCTAAGAGCAATTACAATAACAAAATGAGCCTGATGAGCAATGGGCTGGGCACCCCTGCAGTAGGCTATTACAATGTAGTTGGCCTGAGAGGGCGACTTTACATCGAGATATTAATGTCTAAGGAGTTTTCCCTTCTGTCGTCCAAATGCATGCTCAATTACAGATCTTATTGAACAAAACCGCATATTGTAGTTAATTTGGGTTGGACTTAGATGACCATTATTCCGATAAACTGATTGAATGGAACTGCTTCCTATTATAGAAATCACTTGTATTTTCTACTGGCTGTTTAATGGGCATGTGGCAGCCATCCATGCCATCTATAACTTCTGGAATGCCTCGTGATTTTCGTTGAAATACACTAGCCGTAGTTACGTGGAACTTTTACATTTGGAACTTTAAGCCAATTTAAAGAATAATACTAAGAATCCAGACTAAATCTTTCCAACTGTTTTCCGCCCGTTGTATTGCCCGCAAAGTACCGAGGTTATTGTATTTATATTTGGAAATTAGTATAAAGCCACGTGTATTTTTACATTTAGCACATATTTTTACCGGTAGCACATGTGACGAATTATTTAATTTGAGGTGCTTTGAAAATTAGTTTCGAAATAATTGAATGATGAACAGAAGTTTAAAAATGAGTTTGAAGTCAATTGGACGATAACCAAAAGAATTACATACAACAGTTTTCCGCGAATTTATAAAATCTTTGGACACCGCGCCCATTATGTGTTTGGGTAGAACCATGAAAATGAGTTTGAAGCCAATCACATAAAAGTTAAAAATCGAGTGCCAGAGTTTTCCACAAATTTTCCGAGCATAGCGCTGAATTTCCAATTATCGGTATCGGTAATCGATACACGTGTCGAATTATATTATGTAAAGAGCTTTCGAGCTTTGACGTCAATCGGACGATAATCAAAAAAGTTTCATACAACAGTTTTACACGAATT
Organism: Hirtodrosophila histrioides; assembly: GCA_037075165.1. Classification (NCBI taxonomy): domain Eukaryota; kingdom Metazoa; phylum Arthropoda; class Insecta; order Diptera; family Drosophilidae; genus Hirtodrosophila; species Hirtodrosophila histrioides. The sequence goes on along the minus strand of JBAMCL010000453.1, from coordinate 251,289 downwards.
TTCCGACTTTGGGGGAAGATTTTCCAAAATCTTTGACCATCGCGCCTACTATTTATTCCCATAGAACCTTGAAAATGAGTTTGAAGCCAATCGCATGAAAATTATAAATGTCGAATGCCAGAGTTTTTCACCGATTTTCCGACCAAAAGCCAAATTGTAAATGAAAGTTTTTTTCCAAAACCACATTGGCAATAGGCTCTTTCATGGATGCGCCTTTACTTACAACTAATTGAAGAAAGGACTAAAAAGAATTTCGCAAATAAGTGAAAATGACAAAAGTTGTGCGAGTCATCCTTAAATGATCATAGAACTCGTTCATTCGCTATTGCTCCACCGTAATTTCGTAAATCAACGAATGGGTTTGCGTTTGTTTTTGTGTATTGGCTACCTCCTTTTGACCAAATCTACTATAGAATTATTCAATATTAGTGGCAAACATCTTCCGATAACTCCATGGCAATTAAAAATGTTATAATGAAAAAATCAAATTAAACTCTGGGAAAACAAAAGCAATTTTCAAAAAGAAGCACAGAACTACGTCTCTACCTTATCAAGAGTTACAAATTGACAGTATTCAAATATCGTGGGAAAGCATGGTAAAATACCTTGTTAGGTTGTACCAAAGACAGTTTAACAACAAGATATCCAACGAGGAAGAAAAAAATTGCACAAGGGAACGCTTGTTTTTCGTGAAACCGCTCTCTGGGCTCGAAATGGTCGTGCGATCGGCCGCTCTACTTTGAGAGCGTAAAATGCTAAAAATAGAATGCGCTCTCGGCCTCACCATGTATTTTTAAAATTCTGCACACAATTCAAACCCCAAATGCAATGCCAGATTAGCGCGCGTATGTATATCTACGTACTCGATCTCTTTCATAGTTGCTTTGTCTCACTCTAGGATTCGGTGGCGTCTTCAAAGCAGCCAGCGAGTTTCACAATTCAATTTCAGTTTGAGTCCTAGTTTCGTGTTCATTTGGTGTCGGCACTGACATATTTGTACCCTGGATTTAATAAATTGATTCTAATACTATTGTCATGCCGTACGATTAATTGTGTTTTTTATTTAACGCGGACTATGTTTTTCTTTGTAGAGTATATAAATATAGGAAATTGTACGCATTATATACTATACTACATGTGAAATTATTGTCCCTTGTATAATGATACATGTACAGGGTATTTTGTAGTTCACAATGCACAATGTGCGTTCAGAAAATACGATCTTCCTTGGCACTGTAGGAAAAATTGAAGTTTTTCTGGCATGAGATAAATTTTTGTAACGAGTATCAATAATTTGTCAATTAAATTGTGGTTTTTAATTTAAAAAAAGGATGATGTCCATGGGCATTTTTTGTTCAAAAACTCTAACAAGAATTCGGACGTTAACAAAGAAACACGACCCAAAATATTATCTTTCGGACGTTGATGTACTAAACGGGCAGTACATTCAAGTGGCCAAAACGACACCAAGCACGGGCTTGTTAACGCGCGGACCCAGGCAAAATGCAAACCCACCTCCCGCCCAGCCGACCGAGGGGCGCGCCGCATAACGTGCGGTAACGAAGATCGCGAAACATATAAATAAGAACAGACTAAATAAAAGTTCTACATAAATTAAACAATATACAAAAAACTATAGATTACACAGATAACATAAAATTGAAGTTCTAAGTAAGGAAATAGAACTAGCATTACATATTAAATGGTAAAGATTGTTATAATTAGATCATATGATACGAAAAGTGCTATGGATAGCATAGTTAGTGTTACAAGCTTGAAGACAAAGGAGAAGAAAGTTTTTGGAATTTCTGATCGGAACTGCAAAACTAATCTGGCTAATTAATCCAGAAGAATCAATTTCTCCTTTAATTAGTTTGTGTAAAAAAATTACACCAAGCATGGTTCTACGATCAGAAAGAGAAGGAAGATTTATTAGTAAAAGTCTACTACGATAAGAAGGCAAGTGAGTATTAGGATTCCAGTTAAGACCCCGGAGTGCAAAGAGAAGAAATTGTTTTTGAACCGATTCTATCCTGATGAACCTTGTATTGGGGACACCAAATACAAGACCCATGTTCAAGAATAGGTCGAACAAGAGAAGTATATAGAGTTTTAGTAATGTAAGGAACGTTAAATTCTTTAGGCCAACGCTTAATGAAACCCAGGACACCAAAGGCACGATTAACGGTGGAAAAGATATGTTTGTCAAACTTAAGCTTGAAATCTAAAAGGATACCCCAATCGATAACTGACTCAATTCGAACAAGCAGCTTATCATTAATAATATAATTATTTAAAAAGGGCACTCGCCTGTAAAAAGACATTACGTTACACTTACCACAATTAAGACATAATAAATTTACCCGATACCATTCTTGAAAACTATCAAGATCAGTTTGCACCCTTTGACCAGATAAGACATCAGTAGATGACAGACAAAGTTTAACATCATCGGCATACATCAGCACCCGAGAGTGAATTATGACAGAAGGAAGGTCATTTATGAACAGAGTGAATTATAAGGGGCCAAGCAGACTTCCTTGTGGTACTCCGGAAGTAACTTGAACAGACTTAGAGACAAAGCCTTTGAAATAAACCTTTTGGGTTCTAAGAGTTAAATAGTAAGAAATCCAAAGAATTAAGTTATTTGGAAATCCTAGAAGATGAAGGTTGTGAAGTAAAATAGAATGATTAACGGAATCAAAAGCCTTACTGAAATCAGTATAAATAACATCTGTTTGCATTTTAGATTGAAATCCCTTAATGACAAGAGAAGTGAATTCTAATAGGTTAGTGGTAGTAGATCTATATTTCACAATCCCATGCTGGCAGGGTGAGATTATAGATCTACATAAATGTTGAAGTTGAGAAGTTATTAATTTCTCAAAAATTTTAGGAATAGCAGACAACTTAGAAATACCTCTATAGTTCTCAACATTAGACTTGTTTCCTTTTTTATAGAGAGGAATAATAAATGATTCTTTCCAAATATTGGGGAAAGAGCATAACTCCACGGACAATTTAAAATGAAAATATAATGGCTTAAAAATACCTTCAGCACAGTACTTGAGCACACAGCCTGGTACTCCATCAGGTCCCGGAGAAAATACGGGGTTAATAGACTTCAAATCACGTAGAAGCGAGCTTTCAGTTATTAAAGGCCCAAAAATGCAATTGGAGTTAATTACCTGATAAGGATAAGGCAAAACTAATTGATAAGGTGTGAACTATGTCATTTGAAAAAATTCGGCAAAAAGATCGGCGATAGCCTGATCTGAGTCAGTTGTCTTTTTTTCAAAAAATACAGTTGATGGAAATGTTGATGACCTACGCTTCGCATTAACGAAGTTATAAAACCTTTTAGGATCCCGCTGAAACTGTAACCTACAGCTCCTGAGGTAGTTGTTATAACAGTGTGAATTAAGTGCAGAGAAGTTAGATCGGACAATCAAATAGCGAGAGGAATCCGAGGAAGAGCCAAATTCCTTGAACTTTTTGTACAATCTCGACTTTCTATTTTTTAAGTTTATCAATTCACGTGTAAACCACACAGGTTTGTTAGACCTACGAGGGTTACAAAACGGGACATAAGAATCAAATAATGAATTTAAGGTAGAATAAAAGTAATTGATTGCACAATCCATGTCTTTACACATGTACAGCTGGGGCCAGTCAGTCTGGGATAGGAGCTGAGCAAGTTTAGTAAAATCGGTTTTCCGAAATTGACGAAGTTGCTCAGCCGGTTCTCTACCAGGGCTTGGCACACTGGCTGGTAAGTCAATCAACACCTCCAAAGTTGGGTGATAAGGATCTTAAGGAGTGGATATAGGTTCAGTACGGACGACAGAATAGAATGAGGAATCCAAGATAAAAACAAGATCAAGCATTATATGTGAAGAATTTGGGATATCATTGATTTGACACAATGACATCCCAAATAAACTTTCAATAAAATCGTGCTGACATGTGGGAGTCAACACGCTAGAGTCCGGACTTGAAATCCAGGTAGTTCCGGCGATATTAAAGTCACCGAGAACTACAAGAAAATCACGATCAGAAACCATAGAGGACACAGATTGTATAGCAGAAGCATGCAAAGAATATATCGAAATATCGGAAGAAGGTGGAATATAAGAACTAGTAATATAAAAGCAAATACTGGAGATACACAATTTTACAGCAATAAATTCAATATCTATACAATTATCGATTATTACAAGCTCCGATGATAAATCAGCGTCAACAGCAATAAGAACACCACCACCACGACGAGGGGTGCGATCTTTTCTATTAATGGAGAATTTGTTAGACAGGATTTCAGAATTAAGGATGTCGGGCCTTAGGCATGTTTAGGTTATTTAGATAAAGATTACTAAGTTTACTACAAAGACCTCTTACATTCTGATAGCCAAGTGAGAGTCAAGTGTTAGTTTTTTGAACTATTAGATATTACAAGAGGTGGGTTAGAACTACCACCGGAAGAAGGAAGTGAAATCGGAGGCCGATATTTCTTTTTTACGGTATATTCTTTAATAACTAAGTGGTCGGGCCAGAATTCTTTGCAACAAATATTGTTGAAATATTCTGCCAGAACACTTATTTTAAATGACGAAATTTCCCGAAAATACGTAAATAATAAAATACGTAATGTGGGCTTTAGATTTGGCCTGTATAAAGGCCTTCACATCATCAGATGATCAGATCAGGGGCAAGCCTGGAAACAAAGATTTGTTTTCGTGGTGGAATTCCTATAAGGGTCTTCTTAGTAACCAAAGCAGTTGCATCCAATGGAGCCACAGCATTGGGTGCTAGACCAGTTGATTCGACCGGTATATTATCACTAGGCTGTTGATCCGGATCAACAGTGTCAATAGCCAGAGTGATCTTTCAGTTAAAAATTTATGACACAAAATGTGTCCATTTATCCTATAGTGCAGTGCAAGCCACAACAAAAACAAATGAAAGAAATCGAGAGCGAGTGCGCGCCAAGCACTGCAGATCGAAAAGCCACCTAAGCAACCGAGAGCGAGAGCGCGCTGAGCGAAAAGCCACCTGAAAAACCACACCAAAAATTTCGTTGTTCATTCATTGTATGGGCGTTGAACATCTTGTTGTAAAATTGTCTTTGGTTGTACCGAATCGTTCAGACCTAATTCGATTGAATTAGTCTTCAAACTGAACGACTGAACTATGACCCTGATTGTCTTTCATTCTAGTCATTTGAGATATATATATATATATAAATAAACGTTCTTCTAGTCCGGTTGTGGATGAAGATTATGTTGAGAGGTAAACTGCACCTCTTATTGCTGGCCTCGGGCTCAGACAATAAAACAAATTGCTTAACGGCCAACTGCCGGAGTGAATATTTATTTAAGCGACTTACTTGAAGAGCGCTGTACTCAAAACTAACTTCTAAATACAAAGAATATTTCACTTAAGCTAAGCCAAAACTCGCATCACGCCACAATGTCATAGTCGGGAAGCCGACTCAGCAAAATCCTAATAACGGAAACTCTTGCAGCAAAACAAAAGTGTCCGGTTACCGCCGCTGACCATTGCAGCTATAGCGCGCTGATACAAAGTATGCAGCGCCGCAATTGCGAGGGCTGTTTTTTAACTTATGAAGCACGCGATAGCGAGGGTTGATTATAAACTTATGAAATATCCCATATTGAGTGTTATGTGTTAACTTATATATATATATATATATACATATATAAGCCGCGCGATTTATATAAAATATAATATCATATAATATATAATATAATATATAAAATATTATATAATATAATATAAATCGTTCGATTTATATATATAAGTTAACATATAACACTCCATATGGGGTATTTCATAAGAACATTTAAAGAACAGCCCTCGCAATTGCGGCAATGGTCAGCGGCAGTAACCGGACACTTTTGTTTTGCTGCAAGAGCTTCCGTTATTGCCTAATTTTGCTGAGTCGGCTTGCCGACCATGACATTGTGGCGTGATGCGAGTTTTGGCCTAGCTTAAGTAAAGTATTCTTTGTACTTATAGTTTTAGTCTTGAATACAGCGCTCTACCAATAAGTCGCTTAATAAAACATCAAACTCCGGCACTTGGCCGTAAAGCATCAATAATTTTTTTAATTTATATATATATATAAAATATCTATATATATATATATATATATATATATATATATATATATATATATATATATATATATATATATATATATAATATATATATAAATCGAGCGATTTCCCGTGCTTTCGAGCGATTTATATATATATGTATATTTATCTTTTTTTTGCTTGAAATAGAATTATATACATATAAATCAAACGGTACTTACACATATTTTTGCTAACATATTCAAATTTGTGCGGTTTTATTTTGAACCGTCTGACAGCTTTGGTCATTTTTCGATGTTTTCCAACACTAAAATCTGTCAATTATCGTGTCGATATACACATATCGGACAACTTTTAATTACATTTATTGCATTATTTCGGCAATAAAGTCTTGTTGCGGTACCGGAATTTGCTTTCTAATTTTCAGACGCGTTGATTAAAACTAGTAGCAGACATTTTGATGCAGTCTTTATGTGGGGCCCGTAAACCTTAGAATCACTAATTTGAGTCACATTCTAGTTCAACTGATTTGAATCCCAAACTCGTTCCGTCGTTCATTAGATTCTTTCGCTCGAATTGTTCGTTAGAGCATCAACCATAGTCAGGATAGATTTTCCAAATGGTACGACGGCAGCGAGACGACAAATTTGCTTGGATCAGGGCCACTTTGACTTCGTATTCCGTCGTGTGGCCCTGATGTGAAGCGCGCTCGCATTATCATGAGAACACGAGAGCGTAATTTGTATGGCATCAGAGCCACTGCCTTCGCTCTCGGTCTGGTGGCTCTGATGTTGAAGCGTGCTCTCGCTTTGTCTGTGTGTATGTATGTGTGTTCGAATGTACGCGTGCAGCGTGTGGCTCTGATGTGAAGCACGACATTGCCGCGATCGCATCCCATTCAAACGTTTACCATTGACTGCTTATATGAATACCCATTACATTTGAATACACGTATATTTATTTTAATTCAAAGAATTCTCAAGATTTTCTTAATAAATGGACATATAAGTTAAAAATAGAACAAATTAAAGTTGGTCTTTTAATAACTACTGGCAAACCCGTATGCACAATATCTGCTTGCATGTGATGTTGCCGAAAATGTACGGCGATATTAGAGCTAAAGTGCAGCAAGAGCTTCAGTCGGCAAGTGCAGTGTGCATTACAACCGATGCTTGGATGTCAAGCACACAACAAAAATATATAGCGGTAACCGCGCATTTTATAGAGCCAGAAAGTTTTAAATCTTTGCACATTTTTGCAAAGCATTTTTTCTGAATTGGAAATTTCAAATAAAATAATAGCCGGATAATGCGCCAATTATTGTCGGCGCCATTAAACATGGGCAATGGCGATAAATTGCATGCATTGCGCATACATTAAATTTGATCGTGCAGAATGTCTTGGCGACCATAAGTGAACTGCAGCAGAAGTGCAAATTATTAGTTGAATACTTCCACCGAAGTGCACCGATCTTCCAGAGCTGAAGCTTAAAAATGACGTGGTGACTCGGTGGAATTCGACATACGAAATGCTTCAGTGGCTAGCAAAAGTAAAGGATGCTTTAGCCATCGTGTTGCCGAACATAAAGCCAGATTTTTGTCTTTTACCGTCCGAAGCAAAATAGTACCCATACTTGAGCCATTTTATGATGTTACGGTCGAAGTGTCTGCGGAGAAGAAGGTGATAATCTCAAAGGTATTAAACTCTCTAATTTTACTTACTATTGAAACTTATATGAGTTTGTTCAATTAGGTCATCATGCTTACCAAGGTTTTGCAATCATTATTGCCAAAACTAGATGCTGTTCCATCTGAGTTGCAGCTGCTTGTAAGCACGCTAAGAAATGAAATAATTTCACGACTTGGAGACGTGGAAAAAAATGAATGAAAAAATGCTGAAAGCACAATTTTAGATCCGCGTTTCAAATCGCGCGGACTTAAAAGCGAAACGTTTTTCAAAATAGCCGTTGATAAACTTAGAGTTAAGCTGTGGTCCCAAATGCAATTTCAGAGACTGAAAATCAGTAACCAGAGCCTGAAAATTTCCGCAGAAGTCACAAAATCGACAAATACATTTGCAGCTGCAACCCGAGAACTCGACAAGTATCTAAATGAAGAGTATATTGACCCCACAGAAGACCCAATCCCGTGGTGGCTACTTCGAAAGGAACAATACCCTCGGCTATTTACATACATACAAAAACGTCTTTGCACTGTTGCAACATCGGTGCCCTGCGAGAGAATGTACATTTCAATAAAATCTCTTAGATCAAAATAAAGAATTAGTTTTAACAATTTAAATATTAGATAAAACTATTATGTACATTCAAATCAATGGGACGAAAGTTGACTTAAATGATCGACTGAACGATTTTGGGATTCAAATCAGTTGAACGAGAATGGGACTCAAATGACTGGAATGAACGATAAACAGCTGAACGAGAATGGGAGTCAAATGACTAGAATGAACGATAAGAAACTGAACGAGAATGGGACTTAAATGACTCAAATGAAATATTAGTTCATTCAGTGAAAAATTAACTACTAACCTAAATCAGTGAATTGAACTAGAAAGTGAAACTATAATACCTTGGGATAAACTTATAGGCTATTCACACTGAACCCACATCCAACATCCGCCCATAGTTGTACCCGTGCCGAAATTTGACCATCCGTCCCACCATCTCTTTTGAATGTTTCTATCCCACGAAAATGTAAGCAATGTCAACAAAAATGAATGGCATAAACAATGCGCAGTACATGTACATATATGCGTATTGCACGCCTATGCCTAAGAGCAATTACAAAAACATAACTAGATAGATGACCAATGAGGCTGGGTACTTTTGGTATATATATATAATTCCTAAAAAACCTAACTGACTAACCTAACAAGACATGCAAAATGGTCGAAATGTGGCTTGAACAAAACGTCGTCGTCTGCCTGCTGCTCAAAAACTATTTGTTTTGTTGAGTTCCGTCATTAGCTTAGTATTTAAATCTGTGATGTGCTGCGCAACACCACCAACAACAGCCACCTTTTTATTAAAATCCATTTGTATTAATTTTAAAATAATTATAAAATTTTGCTCTCTGCTAACGTCGAAGGGTAGAATTGATGTGGGATGTTGATGTTGTCAGTGTGAATCGGTGTTTTACATCCAACATCATTCCCATGCGTACCCCGATGTTGTACTCAGTGTGAAAAGCCTACTGGACAAAAAGCTTCTTTTCAATAAACACATACATACATAAGTAAAACTATCGATAAAACAAACAAGACCACTCGGGTATTTTATTAATTTATATATAAGAAGTTTATTTTGTGAAGACAGTTTCGAATAACGATTTATAAAGGGATACACATAAAGGGTTATTCGAAACTGTCCTCAAAAAATAAACTTCTTATATATAAATGGATTCTTCTACCCACTATTTAATAGGGTTCTGAAATTTGGGGAATTGCGCTCGTACGCATATAAAAAAGTTACAAATGTTACAAAACAATATTTTAGAGATGATTTACAACCTTCCTTATTTTTTTTTCAACCCGAAAGATGCACGAGAAAGCTAATGTAAAGCTGATTGATGATTTCATCGCTCGAAACAAAAATAAATTTGATATTAAGTTAACATCCTGGATCCTGGGCTAAAGAACTTGTGAGATGGTTCTGAAGGGGCCTAGCTGAGGCTACCAGGCGGGTCGCGGGTCGCGGATAGCGAACGGCCTTTCGAGGTCAGCTGCGAATAGCGAGACCCCTCGTGAATAAGCAGTCCCGGACAAACAGCGGATCGCTAACAGTAACTAGCGTACCGACAAGATGCTTGTGTCGCCGTCTTCAAACATAGCCTCACACAACCCCCCACACCCACACTATTTACCTACCACCATCCTATCCCCCACATCTCATCCCGGGCCGGACTAAGGTGTCATCCGGACCGTGCCGAGAGTCAGCCTGGCTGAGGGCCCGGGTTATAAACTAGCTCAGTCTTGAACGTGTGGGCTCAGGCAATTGGCGACCGCCTGTTCTAACCAGCCTTACCCGGGTATGGCGGATCTCTGCCCGGGTGGACCATATATTTCTCCACAACTCGTGGGAACAATATGAAAGAACAATAATAATATTTTGAAATACCCGCAGGACATCCCCGCGGCCGATGTCGCAAGACATCATGAGGAGCGGCTCCTAGACAGGGAGAGGCCCTCAGTGGTAGACGAACCTCCACATCCAGCTCCAATTAATCGGAGAGTGCCGCAGGCACCGCAGGGTCATGTGCGTGGAGCACATGGCCAACCAGCATGGCAGGCCACTGCGTCGGCAGAAGCGCGCGGAAGCTCGACCGGACCATCCCGGCCGATGCGACCGCCACTGAAAGCCGACAGACAGGGGCATCAACAGCCTCAGCGCCAGAAGAAGAAAGAATTCCTCCCTCCGCGCGGCCAACCGTGGGGGCTGGATGACCCGAACAGGCGCAATCTGTGTGGTTCGCGGGTCAAGTGGTACCTGAGGTACCTCCAGCAGGGGCACCCTCCGGAAGAGGCCCTAAGAAGGGCTACGCAGCCGAAGGCAGCGCCGGAGCAGGCCAGAACACCCGCTCCAAAACGCTCTAACAGCAGCCTCACGCCGCCGACTGGAACGCCAAAAAGGGCGTGCACCACGAAGGCGCCGCAGGAATCAACAACCGCTAGGGCTGCGCAAGCGGCTGTGGACCACCCCAGCACGTCCCAAGTGGCAGCTGCTGCAGCAGCAGTAGCACCTCCCCCAACAGCGTCCACCCAACCTCGCGCGTCGTACGCGACGATTGCGAAGAAGGTGAAGGTGGCTGTGTTGCCTGTGGATTATCCCCAGGTAATCCTCAGCCACAGGGAATTATCCGCGCTGGAGGAGGCCATCCTCGACGAGATCGAAGTCGCAGGATGGGACACTGCGCTCTCCTACACTGGCATTCATTTCCGTGTAGGCCACCTAGTCGTCGATTGCACCGACGAGGGGTCAGCCGATTGGCTGATGAGCGCAGCGCCGAGGTTACACTCCTGGAAGGGTGTGCCACTTGATGCAAGGACAGGTGATGGCATACCCTCACCACATAACATTACGGTCTTCTGTCCAAGAAGCGCGGATCGGTCAACCGATGCTTTGCTGAGTCTGCTGAGGAATCAGAACAAAATCGAGACCGATGCGTGGAGGGTATTGTCCCGGAGGAACGAGGGGGGTGGAGCCCTCTTCGTCATAGGGATTGACGAGGTGTCACGGGACACAATAGTGGAAAGAGGGCACCAGCTCTTTTTCCGCTTTGGGTCAATCCCCGTGAGCGGCCTAAAGAGGCCAAAGAAGAAGGCGGACGATGAAGCCACAGGACCGACCCCCCCAACCCAGGGCTAGCCCATGTGAACATTCACCGTGCAAAGGCGGCCTCGGCCGTCCTAGCTAGGATGTTCATCAACCAACATCTGTGGCTAGCCCTAGTACAGGAACCGTGGTTCAACCACGGCATAAAAGGCCTCTACACAAGGGACTCAAAGGTAGTATATGACCATAGGAGCACAACTCCAAGAACCTGTATAATGGTAAGGAAAGGCATTAACTACAATATTCTTTCAGAATTTCTGACCCGGGACTGCGTCCCAATCACAGTCCAGGCGTTAAGAACTGCCACCACAATAGTGGTAGCGTCGGCGTACTTCGCAGGAGATGAGCCCTGCCCACCCCCAGAAGTGTGCGGTCTGGTGGAATATTGCAGGACGCATCGACTGCCTATCATCGTGGGATGCGACGCCAACGCGCACCACGTGGTGTTGGGAAGTAAGGACATCAACCCCAGAAGTGAGTGCCTACTTGATTTTATATTCAAATATAACCTAGAGATAGGAAATGTCGGATCTTCACCGACATTCGTAAATAGGATCAGAGAAGAAGTACTGGACATTAACCTGGTAAGCCCGTCCCTCAAGCCACACATACGGGACTGGCATGTATCACCAGAGGAGTCCATGTCAGACCACAGAACAATCCTATTCAACCTTAGGGCGAATATGGATACTAGCACAGCTATTCGTAATCCTAGGAAAACGAACTGGGAACTCTACACGAGAAACCTATCTCTCGAGCTAACCAGGGACGTGACTGGTATACCCAAACACCCACTGGAGCTCGAGAGGTATGTAAATAGTCTTAATAGTAGCATATTATTTGCCTTCGAAAGAAGCTGTCCCCTGGGTAGACAACGTAGGGAAACAGACGCCCCGTCAACTCTTCAATAGAGCGAAGAGGGATGACACCTGGGACCTCTACCGTCAGAGTCTTACCTCCTACAACAAGGAGTTAAGGAAAGCTAAACGGAAGAACTACAGAGACTTCTGTGAATCCATAGAATGTGTGAATGAGGGCGCCCGACTGCACAAAGTGCTCTCAAAACGGGCGCCTGAGGCCAATATGACCCTGAAGAGGAAAGATGACTCCTTCACCTCCAATAACATGGAGAAATTGGAACTACTGTTCGAAACGCACTTCCCGGGGAGTACCCCTATTGTGGATGACTGCGTCGTACTTGTCTAGGAGTTACCCTTGATAGCAAATTGAACTTTGCATCACATGTAAAGAATACAATGGATAAGTGCTCTAGGGCACTATATACCTGCAGAAGTATAGCCGGAAAATCGTGGGGCACAGCGCCCCATATAATAAGATGGCTATATCTTATGATAGTTAGACCGATGATCACATATGGGGTCATCGATTGGGGAGACAGAGCACAGCTCGCCACCGTGCAAAAGCAGCTACAAAGACTGCAGAGAATGGCCTGCGTCTGCATGACAGGTGCAATGCGCACCTGCCCGACAGCGGCCCTAGAAGTTTTAATGGAGCTAACTCCACTCAATCACACGATTGAACTCCAACGAAAGGCAACCCTTCTCAGAATATCATCCATAGGAGTGGGTAAGAATGGTATTAGCAGGGAAGATGCTGACAAACTAGAAAGAGAACTCCCCCTACTCATGCAACCGAGGGATGTAATGACCGTTGGTTGGTTGGTTGGTGAAGTTGGTTCGAGAAGTGCGAACCAAATTGAACCAACTGGGCAGGAAAAATAGGCTTGCCCTCAGATGGATACCAGGACACAGAGATATACCCAGGAACGAAGCAGCTGATGAACTGGCTAAGCTAGGAGCAGGGAAACCTCTGGTAGGCCCAGAACCGTTCTGTGGCATAGGAAGAAACACAATAAGAGAACATCTTAGGATAGAAGAGGACAACAGAAGGCAGTCAAGCTGGAGAAATACACCAGGTCTAAGACAGGCAAAGTCACTCTTAGGAAACTATGATCCTAAAAAAAAATTCAAGCAATTAATACCATTGGGGAAGAATTCACTTAGAATAGTCACCGGCCTTCTGACGGGGCACTGTAGACTATGAAACCACCTAAGCAAGCTAGGAATTGTAAGAAGCGGGACATGCAGATTCTGTGAAATGGAGGCTGAAACCTCATCACATATACAAACAGACTGCACTGCCCTTGCCAGGAGAAGAAACAGGTACCTGGGTGGGTTTTTCCTTCAGACAAACGATATAGGTACTCTAGATCCGGCCAAGATCCTTGCATTCATGCAGGAGATAGGGTTGATGAGTGAGCTTTAGGCTTAGAAGGGGGCACAATAGATCTCATAGGTCGCAGTGCAACGCCCCTATCACTAATAATAATAATAATAACATCCTGGATGTACAATCAAGTGCTGGCGGGAACTTCACTCACTAGAGCTAACTAATTTTCCTGAAGTCTTAGCCCTTCAGTAAATAAATTAGTAATAAGTAATGAGGCTTGAGCTCCTTACAAGGTTTCTCAACTGCCATTATTTTTTCTTAAAATGAAAATAAATATATAATATTAATTATCCAAATTCGTATATTCCAGCTTGTAAGATAAATTAATTTATAATCTCTGCTTCTATATATGCTAACTTTAAACAAAAATGTATAATATATGGTAATAAAGCAAACACTTTGAATTTGAATGAAATACAGACTTCCGTGTTTTTCTCTCTTTCACACCCCTCATGTAACCAAATTATACCGGATAAGAAAACGAGTGTTCTGCATATTGTTGTTATTCATATAAACTAACTTTTAAATATTTTATTATTATTATTTTTTAGAAATAGTTGTTGTTCTGTAAGTGAGCTTTTAGTTTTTTCCAGGTGCGAATAGCATGTATGAAGAAATGTCTTTCAGAGCTTGAAGTTTTGCATCTATTGCAGACAAAATTGTTTGTCCTCGTGGATATTCGGGGTTTTACTCACTGTACCCATAAAATGGGTAAAAAGAGTCTACTAAATCTGTGCAAATATATGTAACAGGGAGAAGGTGACATCTCCGACCTTATAAAGTATATATATTCTTGATCAGTAACAAAACTTCGAATTGGCCATGTCCGCCTTTTTGTCCGTCTATCCGTCCGTATGTATAAACGCGTCGATCTCAGCAACTAAAGGGTGATTTTTTAGCTATTATATTTTTGGCAACACTGGTTTAAACACCTCACGCACGTTTCGTGTTTTATTTGATTGTCAAACATCTTCAGTTTGGTCTAATATTTAACCATGAATCGTCTTACAAACGAACAACGCTTGCAAATTATTGAATTTTATTATCAAAATTCGTGCTGTTAAGAAAGTTTATCGCTCGCTTCTTCCATTTTTTTACCGAAAAATTGTGTTAAGCGACGAAGCTCATTTTTGGCTCAATGGGTACGTAAATAAGCAGAATTGTCGATTTTGGAGTGAATATCAAACAGAAGCATTGCAAGAGCTACCAATGCATCCAGAAAAAATCACAGTTTGGTGCGGTTTATGGGCTGGTGGCATCATTGGACCGTACTTCTTCAAAAATGATGCAAATCGTAACGTAACTGTGAATGGTGAGCGCTACCGTGAGATGATATCCAACTTTTTTTACCCAAAATGCAAGAGCTTGACTTGCATGACATGTGGTTTCAACAAGACGGTGCCACATGCCACACAGGACGCGCAACAATGGACTTATTGAGAGGCGAGTTCGGTGAACATTTTATTTCACGTTCGGGACCGGTCAATTGGCCGCCAAGATCGTGCGATTTAACGCCTTTAGACTATTTTTTGTGGGGCTATGTTAAAGATCATGTCTATACATACAAGCCCGCTTCACTTGACGCATTGGAAGACAACATTGAAGCATTTATTCGTGAGATACCGGCCGAAATGTTGGAAAGAGTATGCCAAAATTGGACTAAGCGGATGGACCATTTGAGGCGCAGTCACGGTCAACATTTGCATGAAATAATCTTCAAACATTAAATTATATGGACCGTACTATCGATTCAAATAGAGATTTCATGCAATTTTCTGAATTTTTTGTGTTTTTTTTTTTTTGAAAAACTTTCCTATAGCTCTTAAAAAAACACCCTTTATAAGAGCTAGAGACACCAAATTTGGAATGAAGGTTCGTGTGTAGCAGTGGAAAGTCAAGATTATTTCGGATCCAAGATATTCCATCCCACACACCTGCAATTTGATAAAAACAAGTTATAGCTTTGGGACATGGCATATATAATACTTTGGTCACTCTTATTTTTGAATCAGTACTACCATTAACTCTCGGACGTTGAAACGGCCAGTACATTCAAGTGGCCCAATCGACATCAAGCACGGGCTTGTTAATGCGTGGACCCAGGCAAATTGCAAACCACCTCCCGCCTAATCGACCGAGGGGCGCGCCACATAACATGCGGTAACGAAGATCGCGGAACAGGGGCATATAAGGTGTTCCAAGGTTTCCACAACTCCTGGTTCCTTACATTTCCGGCAGCCGTCTTTCGTTAATGTCCCCAGCTTTTTAGCATGAGCTGCTGCTGGGCAATGTTCAGTTAATACTCATATCATTAGTCTACAATCTTTCTTTGGAAGATATAGCAGGAAGTTAGTGAGTTTCTGATTTCGCTTCTTGCACATAATTTGAGCGATTCTGCAGCTGGTAGTATTCCGCCACCTTTCACCAGCTTTAGTCCAAGCGGATTCATCCAGCTCGCCGTAAAACGACTGCAATGAATTTTGTATATTTTCTTCGTTCTCAAGAGGTAGCCCGACTCCTTCCTTTACCAGGCAATCCGCCATTTCGTTGCCATCAATGCCCCGATGGCTGGGAACCCAATGGATATGTACTGTTCTGGCAGTGCTTAGACTATCTAAAGCCTCCCTGCTTGCCAGGACATTTTTGGAACCAATGAAGGACGCCCGCAATGATTTGATAGCAGCTTGGCTGTCTACGAATATATTTATTCGCCTGTTCATAGTTGTGGTGGATAGAGCTACTTCTGCTGTTTTCCTTATTACGAAGACTTCCGCCTGGAATATGCTGCAGTAGTCGGCAGTACACTGCCGCACTTACTCCTGCATCCATTTTTGAGCCATCCGTGAAGATCTTAATGGCGTGTTGGTCCAGTCCGGTACCACCAATCTTCTGGTCCCATTGACGTTTGCGTTTCTTTGAAGTTAGCTCGAGGAGTCATGTAGTCCGTGCTACTTTGCATCTCCCTCCCAATCGAACTGTGTCCATCCTGTGTGGGCGTCCTCTGTGCGAGCAGGCGCGCGTGGATGTCCAGGGGGTTGGCACACAGTAGTGTTTCGAGTGCCTTGGTTGGAGTGGACCTCAACGCCCCCGTGATACAGACAAGTGGCTATCGCTGGGTCCTTTCCATCAGTTTCAGGTATGTGGTCTTCTTCGTAGCTTGCCACCATACCAGGATGCCGTATAGTAGATCCAATGCATCAGTTGTGATGACAGGCCCCACGTACTACTAAGCATCTTCTGCGATGCGTAAAGCGCGACTTTTTCACCCTTTCCTCAACATTGAGTCTCCATGTCAGTTTGCTGTCCAGGACTACTTCAAGATATTTTACATTCGTTTTTGGCGTGATCGGCATTCCGTTCAACTTTGGCGGGTTCCGGTACCTTGTATCACTTAGTAAAGAGAATGAGGTCCGTCTTTTCTGCGTTGATGCTAAGTCCGGCTTCGGTGGCCCATCTTAGTATTTGCTAGAACGTGTGTTCCATGACTGAGCTGAGGGTCGATGGACATTTTCCCGTGATAATAATGCTTATGTCATCCGCATAGGCAGTTATCTTTGGCGCTTTCCTGTAAAATTTTTGGAGTATTTTGTCCACCACTAGATTCCATAACAGGGGAGACAAGACTCCGCCTTGTGGCGTGCCTCCATGAGCCTCCATCGTTATGGTGGTGGTTCCCCATTCGGCTTTGACTCTTCTGCAGCTCAACAGGGTCTGTATCCACGAGTGTATTGCCGAGTGGGATGCTGTGGCTGTCAGGCCTCGCATTATCGCTTCAGTTGATACGTTGTTCAATGCACCGGAGATGTCAAGGAATGCTCCCAGTGCGTATTCTTGGTGGTGGAGGGCTTTTTCTATATACGCTACCAGGGAGTGTAGCGCTGTCTCCACCGATTTCCCTTTGCTGTAGGCATGTTGGTTGGGCTCCAGGGATGAGCTTGCGCCCTCCCTAATGTGGAGCTTCATTACTTTTACCAATGTTTTGAGCATGATTGAGGTTATGCTTATGGGTCTGTAGTCCTTCGGCTGCACGTGACTGACCTTGCTGCTTTGGGCAGGAACACGACCCGTGCAGTTCTCCAGGCCACAGTCACATAGCCGCGTGCAGACATGCCTCAAACAGTGGATGCAGCCATGGGATAATCCTGGATGATGCTTGGTCATCTGAAGCATCGCTGTAAAAATTCCGTCCAGTCCGGGGGATTTGTAGCTCGAGAACGAGTCTATTTCCCACTCGATTTTCTTCGGTGTGATTATGTCTGCGGGTAGGTCCGAGCTTATTGTTCGCATAGTTTGAGGTGTGTCGGGTTCTGTGACTTCTATACACCCAGGGAAATGCGCATCGATGAGAGCGCATATTGCTTCATTGCTGTTTTCCGCCCATCGTCCATCATCTGTTTTTAGCTGACCCTGTATGGCTGGCTGTCTGGAAAGCAGCTTCCGGAGTCTCGCCGTTTCTGTGACCTTCTCTATGCTAGAACAGAAGGTTCTCCATGTGTTTTTTTTTTGCCTTCCGCACTTCTTTTTTGAAGTTACGTAGCAGTATTTTGTACTCATCCCAGATAAACTCTTCTTCGGTTTGTTTTGCAAGCTTGAAGAGATCCTGTACATCTTTCCTTTGTGCTTTAAGCTCTGGAGTCCACCAGGGTGACCTGGTCTTCCTTTTGCTTTTTGATGGCTTGCACGAAGTGTGGTACGCAGTAATGAGGTGATGTGTGAGAGTCTTCAGGGACCTCTCTATATCGTCTTCTGATGAGATTGTGGGATGTGTGGGTATCTTCCCTCTCAACGATGTTACAAACTTCTCCCAGTTTGTGTTCCGGTGGTTTCTGTATACATTTTGGGGAAAAGTGTAGTCAAATGTACCTTGAATTGGATGTACTTGTGATCCGAGAAGGAGGGTTTATCGAGAACCCTCCATTCCGTCACTTGTGTACTATTCCCGGCTGCAGGTGTAAGATCTAGGATATTGGAGGACGTAGGTCCCACATATGTAGGCTCACACCCAACATTTGCTATCCTTAGGCTATATTGAAGTATAAAGTTAAGAAGAGACTCACCTCTGTCGTTGATGTCCGGACTGCCCCACACAGTATTGTGAGCGTTGGCGTCCGTTCCGACAATTAGGGGCTGCCTTCGCAGGCCTGCCTCCGCGGTCAGTCTCCCGAGTTCATCGGGTGGTGCCTCCCTGTCGTGCGCCATGTAACAGGACGCTATGAGCGTGGGCTCATCCTTGTTACCCTCTAGCGCCACGACTGTGAGATCATCAGTACTGTAATTAGACATAAGGTAAGAGTAGATGCCTTTCCTTACTAGGATGGCTGTTCTGTTCATACTTACTGTTGTCGGGTGGAACGTGTTGAAGTTAGCGAACTTTAGCCCAGCCACCTTGTTGCCCGCTGCCAACCAAGGTTCCTGGAGTAAAGCAACATCGGCGTACCCCTGCTCCAGGGCTATAAGGAGCTCCGCCGACGCTAGCTTACTTTTATGTAGGTTGAGCTGGAGGACCTTCAGCTGCATGGCTGCTGGATTCCTCCGCTCGCGGTGGCTCGACTACCAACGTCGTGTCGCCATCCTCGTCGTCCTCCATTTTCCGGTCCTCGGGCGTGGCTTCCGTGGCCACTTCCACGATTTCCAGGCTGTGGGTAGTTTCCACCATAGACACAAGGCCCAGGGCTTGCTCCACCTCACCAGACATCAGCGTATTGTCGTTGTTGTCTTGGGGGTGGCGTTTCTTGAGACGCAGGTATACGCTACCAACGCCCCACATCATCTTACCGTACCTGGGATAAAGCAGATCCTCGGCTTCCTTGCTAATTTGCAGGATCATGTGCTGTCCCTTTTTATCGGGTTTAGCGACATGAATGACCTGCCAATCAGCGGCGGGCACGTCAGGATTGAGAGCCTGCTCTTTAGGGCAACACTCGGAAGGAGCACTTTTGCCTTTGGTATGGACGGAATACTGGTTCTGTCCACTACCTCCAGCTTGGCGCCCTTCCACGGGGCGGTCATTGAGGCGACTGTTTGGGAGACCCACTCCAGGGTCGGGTCGTCTCTGCAGCTGAGAGTTTTGAATCCATTGAGCTTACCTGCACCATCGAATGTGGTGGGTGCGGCATCCGGAGTCTCCATCCTCTTCAGCATCGCCTCGAGCAGTCGTGTTCCCACGAATTTCCACCATTCCGGCGACATCTTGCCGTTTAGTGGCCAATTGCTCCTCAACCTTGTTCGCGTAGTTGCCACTAGTAGCCTGTAGAGTAGGCTTTTGGGCAAAATGTTTGCGACCCTCGCTAATCTTGAGATCAGTCCACGGCAGCTTGCTCCTCTCCTCGGAGGTGAGGTCGCCGCTGCCGCTGAGCCGAGCCCTGATATTGAGAGCCGCTTTATATTTTGCCTTGGCTCTCATGCCCTCCTTTGTCCGCTTGGGCCCGACCCTACAAGAGGTACTGGCACCCGCCTGGACAAGGGAGAGCAGAAGCTTAGTTTCGGCTTCCATCGTTATGCTACCGCCGTGCGATTCGCAGTTCGAGTCTGTATCGACTACGGCACCGCTACGCCACAGCTTAGCATTAGTTGTGTTTGTGGTGGTGGCAGTAGCTTTGCAACTACCATGGCCTGCTCCAACCAAGGTAATTTATTAGTTTGTGTAAAAAAACTATACCAAGCATGGTTCTACGATCAGAAAGAGAAGCAAGATCTATTAGTAAAAGTCTACTACGATAAAACGGCAAGCAAGTGTTAGGACTCCAGTTAAGACCACGGAGTGCAAAGAGCAGAAAAAGTTTTTTTACCGATCCTGATGAACATTGTACTGGTGATACCAAATACAAGACCCATATTCAAGAATAGGTCGAACAGGAGAAGTAAATAGTTTTAGTAATGTAGGGATAGTTAAATTTCTTAGACCAGCGCTTAATGAAACCCAGGTCACCAAAGGCACGATTAGCGGTGGAAAAGATATGTTTGTCAAACTTAAGCTTGGGATCTAAAAGGATACCCAAATCATCAACCGACTTACTTCGAACAACCAGCTTACCATTAAGAATATAATTGTTGAAAATGGGCATTCGCTTGTAAAAGGACATTACGTTACACTTACCACAATTAAGATTTAATAAATTTACCCGACACCAGGCTTGAAAACTGTCAAGATCAGTTTGCAACCTTTGACCACATGAAATCAGTAGATGACAGACAAAGTTTAAGAGTGAATTATGACAGAAGGCCGGTCGTTTATGAACAGAGTAAATAATAAGGGGCCAAGAGGACTTCCTTGTGGTTCTCCGGATTTAACTTGAACAGACTTAGAGACTAAGCCTTTGAAATAAACCTCTTGGCTTCTACGAGCTAAACAGTTTGAGATCCAAATAATTAAGTAATTTGGAAATCCCAAAAGATGAAGTTTGTGAAGTAAAAGAGAATGATTAAACGAGTCAAAAGCCTTACTGAAATCAGTGTAAGTAACATCTGTTTGCATTTAAGCTTGAAATCCCTTTACGACAAGAGAAGTGAAATCCAATAGGTTAGTGAAAGTAGATCTATATTTCACGAACCTGTGCTGGCAGGGTGAAATTTTGGATCCACATAAATGTCTAAGTTGAGAAGTTATTAATTTCTCAAAAATCTTAGGAATAGCAGACAATTTAGAAATACCACTTCTCGACGTTAGACTTGTTTCCTTTTTTTTGGAAAGTAATAAGTAATTAATTATTTCCAAATGTTAAGGAAAGAGCACAACTTCACGGACATTATTCAAAAAATAAATAATGGCTTCAAAATACCTTCAGCACAGTACCTAAGCACACAGTTTGGCACACCATCAGGTCCCGGCGAAAATACGGACTTAATGGCCCTTAAGTCACGTAGAAGCGAACTTTCAGTTATTAAAGGTCCAAAAATGCAATTGCATTTATTTACATGATAAAGATAAGGCGGCACGATTTGAGGTTGGGAACTATAAGTCGTCTGAAAAAACTCTGCAAAAAAACGGCGATAGCCTGATCTGAGTCAGCTGTCTTTATTTTCAAAAAATACAGCTGATGGAAGTGTTGATGTAGTTCCGGCAATGTTAAAGTCACCAAGAACTACAAGAAAGTCACGATCAGAAACCAATGAGGAGACAGATTTTATAGCATGCAAATAATATAAGGAAATATCGGAAGTAGGCGGATAAGGAATGATAAGGAACTAACAAATAGAGAGACCTGAGTTGAATTGCTTAAAAATATAGATAGTCCTTAAAATAACATAAATTGACAGTGTCCATTTAAATAGCGCAGGCATAACCGTTTTAATGTTAAATAAAAATGGTTAAAATAACTGAAATAATTCCAGGGTCCCCAATATACAACAATTGATAGTGTCCATTTAAATTACACACGCATATCAGCTGCTATATTATATAAAACTATTATAAACAAGTAAGAACGTTGCAGTCGGACGCACCCGACTACAGAATACTATGTTCCCAGTCCTATATAATTTTTTCGATCTTGACAAATTGAGGATATAGACCAACATGTGTACCAAGTTTGGTTGCTCTAGCTTCAAGGGTATGGAAAAAAATTGCGTTTCTACGGACTTTAGAATAAGTACACACTCTTTAAAATAAGTACACACACGACTCTATAGAAAAAGTTAAGTCGGTTCAAATATTTAATTATAAGTATTATACTATTTAATATGCACTTGTTTCTCCGTTGACATCGCAAGAGTGCGGCGGAGCGGCCGCCATTCATATCTTCAAGTATGACGCACCTGTCGTCCCCCTACTACAGGGTATTGTTTGGTGTATTAACGGCGTATTTAAGCTAGCCCACGTCATCGACTTGGATCGGTTGCTGCGGCTCATCGGGGAAATAACAGACGAGGTAACCACGATTTCCGACCAGAGTATCGGCAGCAGAGGGAATCGCTAAGATGCCGAGCACACCATCACGGAAGCATGGAAATGCGTACCAGGATCACCCGACGCGTCGGAGTTGAACACGATTTTCAAATCGTAAAACAACGTTGTGAATAACGGCAATAAACAAACTAAGATCAACACGAGACTGTTCGATGCGACGCACGAGTGGTCGAGGCGGCAGAATTCTCCCGTCCAACTATTTTAACCAACGGGACTTCATTGTTGTACATCTTGGCGATGCCCAAGATGGCTGATAGGAAGTATAGGCTCATGCTACTTTACCCAACTATATCCAATTGGAGACAGTGTAGGGACGCTGGAAGCCAACATTTTTTTTTCCAGCAATTGAACAGTGTGTCACTCGATAATTTTAGTATTTAATTATTTAATAATTATTAAATACTTATTTATTCAATTGCTTGCTTAGGTGCCCAAGTTGTGGAATTGTAGCATTCCCAGCATATCAAATGACCATTGCGAATATCGTAAGATTTGCTAGCGCCCTCTATGTATGATTTTTATTTGTTAGAGTTGGTTACAATTTGAATTGGAAATTGAATGTTAATTGCATAAAGAAATGGCATCTGGTCCAACTTTTCTGTTAGCACCTTTCCTAAGCTCGAATCACGCTGCTGTCGTTCTTTTATATTCTGGTGGATGTCAAAGAAGGATGTCTTGTGGCATCTAAAGAAAGTTGGAAGTGCGAATATATAAAACCGTGCAAGTTATTTTTACACAAGTTTTTCTTCACCCGCAATACAAGTCCCAAATCGGAGTGAAAATAATTTTTTTTTGCTAGTATTATAAAACAAATCAAAGACATTGTGAAAAGTGCCAAGCCCGACTTGCGGTAAGTTGGAAAAAATATAAATTGTTTTTTTTTTGGTCCCTGATTTGGTTTTTCTTGCCTGTATAATTACAGGTGCGGCACTTAGTGGCACCCCTAACCAAAATTAGTGGCACAGCTGCACCAACCCAGATCCTCCACAAATTCTGCGTGTGTCAAAATTAGTTCGAAAATTTATAATCTTCCGCCATGTTATACTTGCACTTGCAGTCAAAGAAAGTTTGATGTCAGCAGAAATATTCAGCAGAATTTCTAGTCAGAACCTTATGGCTCTAGTTCATTGACCCCGACTGGCAATATAATCCAATTGCAGACAAACATATGTTCAATGAACGATGTTACGTGCTCTCTTAGGAATTAGCAAATACATTGTATTTGCCAACAGTAGCCACTTTTGTGTAACCTAAGCTCGGGACCTTGTGAGCGCATAACTCCGCTGTGACTGAGTTGATCAGTCGGAAATCGGCCAAGAACAGAAAACGTTGGCGCGGAAGCTGTTCATCAAATCGCGAATAATTTATTTTGTTTAAGTGCAGTTTATAAGCAATATTATTAATGTCTATGACTATTAGTGTTAGTGAGAAAAAAATAAGGAAGAAAAAGGTATGGAAAGAAATAAGACCCAGAGAATTTGCGTCTGATAGTTGCATGCGTGTCAGATTCGCCACTGTCTTTTTAAAAAAGTCGCCCTCAGCGCTTGAAAAATTGTATTTGAAAAAGTTTAAGTAAATTTAATTTTTGGTTTACAAAAACCGCATGTCAGCGAAAATTTGCAATCTGCAAATTCCTTTTTCCGCGCTTACTTTCCTCCTATTGCATTATCCGTTGTGCCTAGCGCCATATTGTCTATTGAGATATTTCTCTTGAGTGCAAGAGAATGAGTGCAATGAGTGCGGTAGCGTTTGCCAATTAGGCGGCGCGTCTTATTTCCTTGCATTTTTTTTTTGTTTTATGAATATTTCTACAGCTAATCATCACGCTTACATCGTTAATGGTATATACATAAGTGAACATTCAAATTATATATATTGGTGCATGCAAAACTAACGTAACGTAAACTCAACGAATGATAACGTAAAGCGAGGAAGGATACAGTGAGAGAAATGAAGTAGAATTTGAAAGGAAGATTTGAATTTAAGTATGTGAAATATTTAAGAAGTTTAAAGTTTAATTAAAGTAAAGCAGATGATGGAATCTTTTTTATTTGTGACGTGTTATTAATTAGAAAAAAGATCGAAAGAGCGAATTTAAAAGAAGCAGTTGTTAAGAACTGAGTTAATGTTCATAAACTGTGTTCTCTTAATTCGGCGTTAGCTGTAAATGATGATTAATGCTTCGAGATCCTATGTTCTGAAACAGCTTACGTAATGTGATATGTTACTTCTATAAATTGCTCTTAACACTGTCCTGCAACATTTGAAAATTTTTATAAAAGAAATTATTTATTCGATTTTTAATAATTATGCATGCACGAGCATCTTAATTCATTTTATATTGTTTTATTTTTATTTTATATGTTTATTTTACATTTTACATTCTATATTTATATTACATTTATTATAATATATGATTATATTTACTTTTAATATTTATACATCTCGCCATATTAGATATTGCCTCAAAAATTTTTTTGCCTCAAAACAAATAGATCTTATGTTGTCACTTTAGTGATTAATAAACACCTGTATGATGAATTTTAAAGTCTGCTTATCTGTTTTCGGGGGCCATGCATCGAGTTAACACGAAAGAGGGTTGAACGGTTAAGTTGTTTTAGGGGTCACCGACCGATTTGTGGTCATGTACAACAATAACATCAGCTTCTGCATTAAAAGCTACGCAGGCAAAAAACCTATCGTCTCTATTCAGCCTATTCTATTCTTTTTATTTCTTTTAAAATTTTCTTACCAATCAAAATTAGCACGCGAATTTTATTTAATAAAATTATATATACATATGCGAGTCAGTAGCACTGGTACAACTTTATCCACCCCAGCCGACGACAATAGAAGCCGGAACCAGCGCGTGCTCCGCTAGTCGGTACATTATCAGCAGCTCGACAGCAATACGACAGGTGGTATTGGAGTTCAACAAACGAGCTATAGATTCATCGGAAACGTATGCAGGGAAACTGTCCCTCTATTGGAAATACAACAATTTGTCAGGAGAGGGATCTTCGGAAACTAGAAGAGGACAGCTGTATCCCCAGGTTTTTAAAAGGAGGACGTGCACCGTGCAGTTACCTAAGGAATAGTCAGGAGGTGGTCGAGCTGGTCGATGACGGGACTATTTTACTCACCCATTTCAAAGGAACGGTGACCGCCGCTTCAAGGGATTATCACCTGGAGTGGTCTTTTATTGTTCAATCCGACAATGAAACAAGCGAATGAAACAATGAAATCGGGAACAGAAACTACAGCAGTGACTCGTCGAACCATTTAATGGAAATACCAGTCGTTCTCACCAATATAACTTCCACGGGTCTTTGAAATACATTCACGACTTCAGCGTGGAAAACCTGCAGAAGCTATCTGACATTTTATTCTCTATCTTCACAGAATTAACCATAGCTCTGGCCGTCATGACAGCAATCTACTTGGTATGGGGGAAGATAACTTCAGCCAAAGGAATTCCAAACCCACGCAATCTCCCTTTGGATCTGGAATCGCAGGTTGCATGCGAGACTGCGGGCAAGGCCTAGTGATCTGCGGTGGGATCTCCCCCTCACCTCGCTTGCACGTCATCCAAGAGTCGCGCAGAACGCGGCACTATGAACTGCAGCGTCGGCATTTGGTCGCGACGGCAATACTGTCGCGCCGACAGTGGCGGTGGCCGTTTCGCAACATCCACTGCGACAGTGCCGGCAGCGGAATGTGCTGACGCCGGGAGATGAGGCTAAGACGTTGGCCAAGCGACCACGCGTGCAGAGCTTTAGTTCATTTTGGACAGACGACCGTTTTGGTAGCTTTTACTACGAATTTATAAAGCGATCTTAACGTTTCTTGAAGCTATTGCGTTTTTATTATAATCATTTTCACAAACACACTTTAAATAATCACTCGCATTAAATGCAATCGAAGTAGTTTCCAATCACATCAAATACGATTTGGATATCATCTCCAACCACATCGAATACGATTTGCATAACATCCGAGCGACACGCACGGATATTTACAAAGGTAACCGAAATTAATTAACCGAAACTCATATATCTAATTAATTTTTTTTTCTTTTTGACAATTCCACCTAATTTTATAATAAGTAGGCACTATACATATTCCAGGCTTCCAGCTTCTACTGTTTGGGCCATAAAATATACTTAATTATTTGTCTTATGACTTATGATTTGTCGCATGCACTCTCAATTTTTCAAACCCGTTGTCAGTCTTGCTTTTCTTATCATTGAAGTAAGTTGTTTTTGTAGAGGATTGATTTTAGGTTATGTTATTCATTTTCTGGTTAGTTTAGATTAAGAATAACTTATTGCGCGATTTGTCGAGTGAGACACAACGGGAGGATATATAACTTGTTAAAATAATATTATTACTATAAGTTTCTGTTTTATTTGTTAAAATTGTGTTATGATAGGACTATTTTCAGGAGTACCACTATCGATTTGGTGACTCGCAAGCGGCTGACTCACTGATGAGTACGACCATCGATAAGTAAACTAGTCGGCTTACAAAAACATTTATATTTTAAACGGTGACACTATCAGACTTTCGGTTGAATTTCAAAAATTGCTATTGGACGAACTATGAAAAGTTTTTTAGACGAGCAGCTGGTGTTGCTCACCAGGACAGTGCCCACCCTACCATGAGTTGGCCATCTTCTCACTGCCAACTCCCTCTTTTGCATCAGCACCCACTTTAAAGCATAACTGTCTCACCCTCCACTGGCCAAATATCAGCACATTCTTATCTGTAGGTGTTCCTCATAGCTTGGCCGAAAAGAATGCTATCGGGCGATCTCCTCCCTCATCATTCCGCTGAAAAGGAACGGCGCCTTGTCCACCTGACTGACGTCGCACTGGATATAAAAGTGCTATTTAAAATCGGGATGCGTCAACACGGGTGCGGAGGTAAGAGCCTTTTCAGCTGTTGAAAAGATTACGTCGCTTCCTCAGTCAAAACTAATTTCGTTTTTGTTTTCAGACAATGAGTGAGCGGTGCCGTAAGTCCTGAGAATTCACGGATAAAACGCCTGTACCACCCTGCGGTACCCAAGAAGCTACGTAGCTGTCGTGTCGTCTTCAATAGTGCAATCTGCAAAATTGCTTCCACCTTACTGGGATCAGTTCGCAGGGCTCCATCGCCGATGATATATCCTAAATACCGTAAGTATTTAAAACAAAATTTGGACTTCTGCAGCCCTTTCGTCAGATTTGCTCTTTTCAGACATTCGCTAACCTGGCTCAATAATTCGCAGTGCTCATCAAAAGTTCTGGAGATGATTAGCAAGTCATCCAGGTAAGTGAATACGCTGTTGCAAAGGCGCTGGGGTATCACTGTCCATCAATTCACAGAGTCTCTGAGCGGCATTGCATAGCCCGAATGGCATCATACGGAATTGGTACAGCGGCCTGCCCGGTATTGTGAAAGCAGTGTATTGTCGGCTCTCACTGTCCAATTCCACTTGCCAGAATGCATGCTTGAGGTCCACGCTGCTGATAAATATTGTGTCGTCTACCCTGCTCAGTATGGACCCGATGTTCTGCAACGGGTAAGCATCTTTGATGGTTAATTTATTTAATTTCCTCGCGTCTAAACACAAGCTGTTTTTTCCAGGTTTTCGCACCAGTGTACGGAGTATCTCTCTCCACGGGACCTGGTAAGTGAGTTGCATATGTTCCAATCTGAAAATAAAATTCAGCCACTGGCATGCCTTTTGCATTGCCATCGAATGTCAATCCCCATCGCCTGATATGCACAACTTCTGTCTGTGGCTCATTAACAGTCTTTCGATTATATGCATCGTGCAGAATTGTGACTATGGGGTTACTAGGAATACCGACCATCCAACTTGCGTGGCTCGTCTGCGCCCTTTGTGCAGCCTCCAATTGCCTGTTGTCAATGGCTTTTGGCGGATGAACACTAGCCTGACGCTCATCGCTGCCCCGACGACTTTCCTGTGCCTGTCTGTGCTCTGGACCTACCTGCATAGTTGGAGCTGCTATGTCTTCCTGTCGTCGCCTATCTACTCCCACTCGTAAGTCCGCTACACTATCATGTGTCTGCTTCATGAACTGCATCATGTCCTCTTTTATTTGCCATCGCAGCGCCATCATTTCCGATGCCATCGCAGTGCGGAAGGTTTCTTGTGTCTGCAGAAGCGCAACGTTGATCGCTGATGCGATTTCGCTTGGGACCGTTGAATCGCTTCGTTTTGACACCGCTTCTGCTGATGTGGACGGCCCAGCTGCAAAGTGATCAGCCACCTCAACGGAAGTTACAGTTGGGGTGCCGGAGCGTTATTAAGCGAGCTGTCCATGCCGGGTGGTGGTGTTGTCGACGCGATTTGGATATTCTGTGCTTGGGATTTCTAAGATTATGTGCGAGTTATCGGAGACATCAAAACCGTTCCCCTCGCTCTTACGTCTAAGATTACGGTTCAGAGTCGATCGGTCGTTTTCAGGTTTTGGCATTACTAATGTATGTCTCTATTATCCTAACTTCTGTAACTATATATTTTGATTATTGAATTTTTCCTTATCGTTTTAGATTCATAAATATAACTGAGTGAGATGAATGAAGATGATGCGGATGCCAATCGGTAATATTATTCTGTTAATTCTACCGATTTTTATAATTTACGTTGCTCATAATCTCTTTGTAGGACTCATTTTTTTGGTTTTTTTTTAACACGACTGGGCAACCATGATGCAATGAACCTGGTGGTCCATTCCAACACTGCTCTCTCAATTTTTGTGTGCCAAGCTTCAGTCGCTTGACAGCTGTTGAAGTGATGATATGTATGTGCGGACGCTTTTGCATTAATTTTTATGTTATTATGTTATAAAAATATGTTTATTACATTATTACTTAAATTGTTTCTTAGATTTTAATATAAAATAAACCAAATAGTTCTATTTGATCGCATCGTTTATTTGTTTTTTGATTTTCCCATAAGGAATTATTGAATGTAAAAAAAAAAACGCACTCACACTGTCATAGGCCGTGGCACACATTGGCACACGCTCTCTCGGAATGGACCACCAGGTTCATTGCATCATGTGGGCAACGACTGCATGTGAAAGTGTTCACTTGCACGGACCACAGCATCGGATCAGACATGAACACGGTATGTTGTTTTATTTTTACATGTATTGACAAATTTACTTGATATCACAGTTTTTTTTCTGGGCAGGCCATTAGACGGCAACGCAGTAGCGGATCGATTTCCTCCACTCTGGGATCAGCCTAATGATCTGCCTCGAATCACCGGGATTATTTTATTGTTCTGTTCTGCGGCTGTTTTTGTTGTCACTGGCAGTGTGGCAGCAACAGGTTGTCCCGCCCGAGGTCCAACACTGATCATAGACAAACAAAATAACCGGCAACGCAGTGCTTTTTAAAATCGGGAAGCGCCAATACGAGCAGCACAGCTGAATTATAGCGTGACAGAGAAGGAATGTCTTGCTGCCGTCAAAGCAATCGAACGACTCCGTCCTCGAACTAATGCCGTTCACGGTGATAACCGACGATGCCAGTCTGCAGTGGCTAATGGCACTCAAGGATCTGATTGGCAGACTAGCTCGGTGGTCCCTAGCGCTACAGGCATTCGATTTCCACGTAGGGCACCGAAAAAGCAAGGATAATGTCGTGGCGGACATGTTGTCGAGGCCTTTTGAGGTAGAAGAGGTGGATTTATTCGATTTCGAGACGACAGCATTTGAGAGCGAGGACTATTTGCAAGGATGCGCGTGGCAGCCGAGCAGGGAGAGAAATTCCCGGAATTGGGAATCGAGGATGGGTTGCTGTTTAAAAGAACTCAATTCGACAGAGAAGATGCCGAAACTTTGGCTTAGCTAGCTAGGGTCAAGCAATACTATTAATGGCAATACAGGTGCCCGAATACGAGACCAACTGCGAAACCTGCAAGGAGACAAAGCACACAACGCGGATCAGCAGACCAATGATGAGACGGGAGGTGACGGCAGAGCGACCGATACAGGAGCTATATCTGGATTTCATGGGAAAGGATCCACGTTCGAGAGGAGGCAATGCTTACATGTTTATTGTCCTGGACCATTTTACCAAGTTTATCTGGCTAAATGCTATGCCCAAAGCCACGTCACTCGCGGTGAAATGTTTCCTTCACGACAGTATTGTTACACAGTTTGGAGTACCTGAAATTGTACATACAGATAATGGCCGACAATTTACATCATTAGAATTTGCGGAGCTGCTGCAAGATTATGGAGTTACTCACCTGAAGACGGGCAATTATGCACCGCAGGCCAACGCGTCGGAAAGAGTGAACCAGTCCATACTCGCCGCAATCCGGACGCACGTTGGCGATGATCACGCGCGATTGGATGAGCAGCTGCCCGAAATTCAGGCCTCACTGAGAAGCGTGGTACACGGCAGCACTGGTACGTCCCCGTATTTCGCTCTGTTCGGACAACACTTGTTCACGAACGGCGGGGACTATAAGCTGGCACGCAGATTGGGGGCAATAAATGAGGACCGGCTACATCTGTATGGAGCCAGAGTCCAGGAGACCATACATGCAGCCTATGAAAAAGCGTCGAGACATTACAATCTGAAAACACACAAAGTAACCTACGTACCTGGACAAGAAATTTATAAGCGCAACTTTACGCTCAGCGACTTCCAACGTAACAGAAACGCGAAATTCTGCAGAAAGTACACCAAATGCCGTGTGGTGCGAGTGCTCGGCACCAGTCTGTACAAGCTGGAGAATATGCAGGGCGTGCCAATAGGTATTTTCCATGCGAAGGATCTGAAACAATGAATGCCCGGTTAGTCAGTTGGTAGAGCATCAGACTCCGTATCTCAGGGTGTGGGCGTGGCCTACGTTGGCGCAACACCAAAAGCTGAAACTAACCTCACAGCCCGATCTCCACTCCTGTCTTTGGAACAAGTCAAACGGCAAACCGTAGTGTGCTATTACGGTCTGAAACCAAGATAAACAACAATTGTATATAACAATTGAAATAACAACAGACCCTCATATCGATAACAGACGCCAGGAACGATAAAGCACTCAGAACGAATGAATAGGACGGGTATGCAGCAAAAAGCGAACAAAAAGAACTGTTGGGGGATGTCGGAACAACTAAGACGTTTAGCCGAAACGACTTGAGCCAGCAGCTTCGAAGGACAAGAAAAGTGACCAGCAGGACAAATCGGCCCCCAGAGGACAGGATTGGGCACTGCCCCTGGGTGTCCTCAGATTTTTATACCTTTTTTTTTGTATTTTCGTCGAACAAAAGTGGTGCAGACCTTGCTGCGCCACAAATTCGACCACTGCTCGCCAGCCCCAGCAGGAATTCAATTTTTCTTCAGAATAATTGCTCCTTAAGCGCCTCAAAATACGAATTTGCTGTATACATATTGTTCCATTTTGGACCGGGGCGAAGTGGCAAGGCGCACAAGACCAGGGCTGAAAAGAAAATATCGTTCAGCTTAGTAAGTAGTGTTTAGTTGGGGGTCGAGGGGCATGTAACAGTAGCGGGGAGCAGGCGGCCAGTACTAGGGGGAAAAGAGATATGTATTGGTGAGGGTGCGCAGGCGCTTGAAGGGGATAAATAGAAGTCGAAAGCAAATGGCGCGGAATTCGGCAAGGTAAAGCGCACGCAGGAAGGCAGCAAATTACACGTGGGCATTTTTATACTATGTTCCCGAAGGGAAAAATAGTATATTGGGTTTGCGAAATGCCCGTCTGTCCGTATGAACGCAATTTTTTTGCCTTTATCTTTGAGCTAGAGCAACCAAATTTGGTACACATGTTGGTGTATATCGTCAATTTATAAAGTATTAAGATCAGCCCCCACCCCCGCCCCCTCCCCCAAAATTTGGGGAAAACTTGTATCTTCCACATTTTTAAATTTGGCATACACACAAAAAGTTGAGATTCCTGACAGATCTGCATCAAAAATTTGGTGACACCCCCACCCCCTTCTCACCAAATCGGTATAAGTTATCCCCAAAACACGTTTTTCACAGGGGTAGATCTCCTACAGTTTCTTAGCTAGTCACAAAATTTGGCATACAGACTAATGTTGGCCCCATGGATAAAACTGCATTAAAAATTTTTTGACCCATCCACCCCCACCCCCCAATGGAGCAAAACCTATATCTCCCACACCAGTAGAGCTAGAGTCACCAAATTTGGCATAGAGACTAATGTTGACACCCTGGATAAAACTACATCAACAATTTTTGGACACCCCCCACCCCCACGCCCCCAAAAGAGCAAAATCGCGTTTCTTTTCGAACTCACAAATAACCATATTATATAGGACTGGGAACATAGTATTCTGCAGTCGGGTTCGTCGGACGCCGCCGCCGACTGCAACGTTCTTACTTGTTTTTTTGTACAATTGTGTGTAGCTCTGAGCATCCTGGCCCGGAAGAGCGACACAGCAGCCGGGTCAGTGGATTTTTTTTCTGTTCGAGTATTGAAACACACGTCAAGAAACTCACCGGCAATTGGCGGTCAAGTGTGCTGGATCTGAACACAGCGGACCAAATTAGAGGCCATCAGAACCAAATATCATCATCCAGTAGCAGCGATATACATACGTAAGTCTGTTCCATTGGTGTCGGCAGCCACGCAGCTGATCCGCTTTTTCAAGCTCACACCGGGCAGTGCAAATTTTCGGCCAGGCCATACAGCCTCCTATACCCTGCCAAAGGCAGAATAAGTGGTGCGCAGTGACACATATTAAAATAGTGGAAACTTACTTGTGTTTGGCCACTGTGTATATTTGTTGTGACGTACGCATTTGCGCAACACGCATAAGCCTACAAACATATGTGCCTTGCGTGTGAGCAAATTCTGCTGCGCATCTTCAATTGCTGCCGGGAGGTGGGTTGCATGTATGCTTGGGTCCGCGCGTTAAGAAGCCCGTGCTTGGTGTCGTTGGGCCACGTGTATGTACTGTTCGTTAGTGCATCAACGTCCGAAAGTAGTTAAGCAAAAAAAAAAAGCAAACTCCAGCTACAAAGCTAATGGATCCCATACACAAGCCAACTCAGTTGCCCAACTTGAGTGAGTTTTTCGCGTTGCGGCAACCGATTGCACGTAATTGGGACGGTTGGTACAATATCGTCCCAACTGAATTCTGTATCAAAACCTTTTGATACGCGCAGCGACTTGCCACAACTGGTTGTGGCGTAGATGGACAGCGCACAACTCGAATGCCACAATTCGTGGGCGTTCGTTTGATGTTGTTCTTTCTTCTACTGTTTTTTCTGTTCGCCTAGTACTTGGCTATTGTTTTGTGCGAAACATTTGAAGATCTTTTGCTGCCGTTCATAAGCGTCATTGTTTAGCAGAAAATGGTGATATTAATGAAAACTCAGATTTTCCTTTTGTTGTTATTAACAAATATCAAAATTTTAAAACTTTTTCCTAAATTTTTGGTTTTTTGTTTTATTAATATATTTGAATAATCCAATTAATTGCAATATTAAGATTATCAATTGTTTATTAATTATGCACTAGCCGACGCCATTTTTCGAGTTTTGCTACGAAGTTGGCTGATCCGATTGCAGCGTGCCAGGCAAAGACCCAATTTGAGTGACAACTGGTTGCCGCAACCGATGTATAGGCCGGGTAATACACGTTCCTATAATGTTTAATTATTTTTTAGTATGTTAATTTATTCATTTATTTATTTAATTGTGATTTTTTGTAATATTTACCTTCTTTGCATCTAAGAGTGAATCGACCCTGTCACTTCAACACCAACACATTTAACATTTGTGCACACATATTAGCTGCCAAACAGCTGATCACAACGAACTTATTAACCCGTATGTGGTGTCGCGGGCAAAAATATATCTTGCGATTGTTTTGAATGGTATTATATTTATAATTTAATATATATTATTTTGCCCCTCCCTGACCCTTAACGAGAGCTCTTGGTAGGTGTAGGTTGGTTATTGGCGCTTTATTAACAGCTTATTAACGCCCCATTCTCGCATGAGACAATTTATTCCCATTGCATTTTTTTTTTAATATATGTACATGCATGAAAGTTAAGTTTCATTATATTTTTTTTTTTTGCACTTAATTTGCTTACATTTAAAAGTTTTGGTGCTTGAACTTCCATTTTTTATAATTTCTTTAATTTTTATTATTTAATAATTTAATAATTTCATTAATTGCTTACAAACATTTGTTATTTATTTATTTAAAGCTAACATTAAATTAAATTAAATGTAGTTTATAGTTGGGTCAAAATATGAACATTAAATTAATAGGCTATTCACACTGCGCCACCATCTACCATCATCTGGCGTGATGGTCCCATAGTTTTACTCGTGCCAAAATTTGACCATCAGTTCCACCATCTCATTCGGATGTTCCTATCCCACAAGTGCCTTTTCGATTTTATGCCGATTGTTTTCGTATGCAACACTGAATATTTGATATTCACTACGAAAATGTAAACACTGTCAACAAAAATGAATGGCTACAACAAGAAGAGCAAGAGTAAAAATCGAATGAGAAGTGACCGAATCGTTTATATATACATATAAGTTTGTAAAACCTGTCTGACTGACCTAACAAAATATGCAAAATGGCCGTAATGTGGACCTCAAGAAAATAATAATTATGAAATGCCAAGTCCATCTAGGGGATATGGCCGAAACTGCATTTATTATAATAAGCATTCGGATATGACAAAGTTATGGTAGATTGAAGTCTAGGTAGAACATATACATATATCGCTCCAAGAATTACAAAAAGGCCGTAATGAGGACTTCAAGAATTGTCGTCGTCTGCCTGCTGCTCTAAAAACTATTTTTCGTCTGTTTTGTCGAGATCCGTCAATAGTTTATTAATTAAATCCTTGTTATGCTACGATATAGCAACAACAGCAGCCAATTTCTTAATGAAATTCATTTTAATTAATATTTTAAAAATTTTCTTGTATGCTGACGCCAAAGGTTGAATTGATGGTAGATGGTAGATGGTGGCAGTGTGAATCCACCATCTTCCCATGCGTCCCCCGATGATGTGCTCAGTGAATAGCCTATAAGGGAAGAGGGAAACATGTAGTTTTAAATTAATTTAGAGGAAGGACGCGTGGCTTGTGCTATGGATTAGGCCAGCCGCAACCGTTCCAGCAGAGGGTGGCCCAAATAATCATGATGACTTGGACCACAGGCAGGGCGGGCGCGCGAGGTGGAAACATCGAAGCTTCATCCATCTGGCAGTCGTTTGTTCGTTTGTTTGTTGTTTGTTTTGTTGTTGCGTAATTTTTGTTGTTTTGTTATCGTGTTTGTTGTGAGATGCTGTATGTCTCTTTCTTCTGTTTACAATTAGCGGGCATTGGGTCGTATCCAGCCCTGGGACCGACAGCCAGCCGGCGTTGCCCCACCGACAAAATGCTAATATGTAACAAAAATGGCGCCCAATCTGAATCTTCCTGTCTGGATAGACGCGGATTCGGGTTTCATTATAAACAATGTCACCCTAGCTTTGCGTCTGCCGGATAGACAGGAGATAAGGAACAAATAAATTTTTGGGAGAAGACGACATCTCACGAAATGCTCCGTATCTGGTCCTTAAGAAGTCGCTGCCGCAGGCTTAATGGGAGCGTAAAGCTGGCCTTTAATTGCGCGGAGTAATGAATGCTAAGATGAGATACGAAAGCAAGTGTTAGAAAAAATTAAAAATTATAGTTTGGTGACTTACTAAAGTTATATTTGTCATGATTCGATGTCACTGTTGGACATAAGTCACTGCCGTTCATAAATGAAAAGGCAGTTAGCGACGGACAATTTTTCTGGTGGACTGTGATATTGAATAAATCTGTGATAAAATGTGATATAAGAATAAGTCAGATTAAGTTGTTTGTTATTTATCTGTTCAATGTAGTTTTCTCACCGTGTTGTTTTTGTAGAATAAGCCGCTTTCGTGCTTTGGTTCAGTTCATCTGACTACCGCAATGTTGTGTGAAGTGGGTGGCCCGGGTTTCGGAAAGACCACCCGCGATGCATCCATTTGCATGGCAGAGCGCTGAGATGGAGGGCTGATGCCAAAACGCAAGTAAAGCGAGCTCGTGCATCGTGAGACTCTCGTCTATGGCCATCAAGTACAAAGATGACTAGAATAGATGACAAGTCACACTAGTATGTAATTAATTGTAGCGTATCCGTGTAGCGACTGTCAAGGTGGAGCGCAGAAACTGGAGCGGTTACTGATCCCGGCCAGTCACGTGTCCTCCCCCTCTTGGTGATTTTCTGGAAAGATTTTTTTGTTGGTGTTTAGATAGGGTTTTGTAAATTTTTTTTTTTTTTTTATGATATGATATTTATTTATATATTTATTTGAGAATTTTTTTATCTATGAAAGTATTTATTTATTGATTTAAATATTTATTTATTTTTATGAATATTCATCTAAATATTTATTTGGATATTTATTTATTTATAAGGGGACTTATTTATTTATTTGGGTGTTTATTTATTTAATTAGTCTTTAAGTAGTTATTTATTTAATTGAATGAATATTTAATTAGTAATACATAATAATACATACCCTCAAAAAAATTAGGAAGTAGTTTTCGGTAGGTTTCGTCAGTTGTTTCCACATCGGTGCCGGTCAAAACAGCCAAAACTAACAGACGCGATCGCGTACCCAGAATTACGCGTTTCTGGTAGATATAGGCGGGGCGGGTGCGATGGCAAAGGAGGGTACCGGTGAACGTCTGCCAGGTTGTGCTTTGAGTAGGTCACCGGTTCAGGCAAGACGAGGAGATACGGCACAGTCGGACTGGGGTGAAAGTCCGCCGAAATTAGCTACAGAGCTTGCTTCAGCGGTTAATGCGTCGCTTGCGCAGGCTAATACAACCCATAGGGCGGCGCAGTCAAACTTCATAAGCCGCATGGTGCAGGAAGAGATACGCAACGGGTTCATGGAGATGATGCGATCTCTTAATAAGGTACAGCAGCACATAAGGCAAGCGCCACCACAGTCAGAAGTGCCAAGAAGGGATGAAGCTGGTCAGGTGCAGGTTTCACAGGGAACAATCCCGAACAAGACCATTCCAGCGCAACAGACGTGTCAGCACCGCCACCGAAACCATTTTTGTCACGATCTCGACCGGGTGGAAGTGATCCGTCCATGGTAGGGGCTACTGCATCTGGGGAGCTGGGTAACCAGGCTATCCTAAGCAGAATAGCCACTGGCGGGTTGAGAATAGGCGAGCAGGCGAGTACCAACGGGAAGAGCCGAGTCCATTTACGCCAAACTCTAGACAGCGGTCACGATGGGGCCAAGGCGAGAAATGGGATGTTACGTTCGATGGGAGGAGGTGCTGAAGGGATTCCACCATTTAGTAACGGGACACGCACGTGAGTGGTACTGTCAGTACGTTCGGGATCATCGCGTGGAGAACTGGATGGAACTGCGAGACCAACTAGTTAGCCGTTTTCGAGGCACTGCGTTAGAGTTCGATCGCATGAGGGAGCTCCGCGAAAGGACGCAACGTCCAAACGAGAGCGTGGAAGAATTTTACCACACC
The DNA here is from genome assembly GCA_037075165.1 of Hirtodrosophila histrioides. Lineage (NCBI taxonomy): Eukaryota > Metazoa > Arthropoda > Insecta > Diptera > Drosophilidae > Hirtodrosophila > Hirtodrosophila histrioides. The sequence continues at coordinate 213,093 of JBAMCL010000453.1, read as the reverse complement.
ATGCGGAAGCTCGCTGGAGATGCCACCATCTGAGAACGAGATGATAAAGATTATAAAGAAGGCACTCATAGATGAAATAGCAAGTTTCGTCTATGGCTTACGAGTGTACTCCTTGGACCAGCTGCGAGATGAATGTGTCAAGATCGAGGCGACCATAAAGCGGAAGACCCGATCGTCGTCGCGAGGAGAGCCAAAATCCACCAATTATGGGCGAGGAGCAGAAGTGAGCGAGATCGCGCAGGAGCAACTGGCTGTTGAAGAGGCTGAAGTCGTCGAGGAGGCGCAAATGGTACGCCGTTCGCATCAGAAGCTGATTTTCTGGAACTGCGGACAACCAGATCACGGCTTCAGGGATTGTATGGCAGTAGAGAGGCGTATATTCTGTTATAGGTGCGGAAAGCCGGATGCGTATGCTCCTAGCTGTCCAAATTGTTCGGGAAACGCGAGAAGGAGTTCGATTAAGGCAGGCGAATCACGCTCGCAGATGGGGCCTACACAGAAAAAATAGAAGAGGAGGATATAGGTAATAAGTTAATTAGAGATAGTTTGCATGCTAGGTTAAGCAATTTATCATATGAGGAGCGACTTAGAAATTACTTAAAAGCAAGAAATAGGATATTTTCAGACTTACAGGTCGATGGGATGCGAGCACTTTCTGTACGAGTCAGAAAAGCTAGATCTCGTTTTAAGCAACGGCGATCCACGAGGAAACAAGATAACGTGTCCGTGCGACGGTGTAGTAGAAACGACACACGAGTCTTCGCAGCCATATCAATAATGGGAGAATCCGTAAGAGGCCTGCTAGACTCCGGCGCTACACATAGCATGTTAGGAAATAGTTGTCACGAGTTCCTGGAGAAGCTAGGTGTAGGGCCTCGAAAATATATTTCGATGGTGAAGGTAGCAAGCGGGGAAGTTCGCGCAATTGTTGGCCGAGTAGAATTGCCTGTGGTGTATAAGGGAGAGATGAGAAAAATAACATTTTTCTTCAGCACTTTCCTCGAGCAGGAGATCTACCTAGGCATAGACTTTTGGCGATCATTCGCATTGGCTCCAGCGGTTATGGGAACAGGTTCAACCAGCAAGCCAGTGAGACTAGTGGAGGAGTTGATGGCGGATTAGGTGGCTCACTATTCCTACCTGAGGTAGGAATAATACAAGAAGAGTGGCGATTGTCAGCAGAGCAGCATGCAGAATTGGAAGAGCTAAAGAAGGAGTTCCTTATATTCGAATCTGTAGCTCTGGGGAAGACGTCTATGGAAACACACAAAATCCAATTACTGGATGATACCGAGCCTGTAAAGGATCGACATTACCCGTTGTCACCAGCGATGCAGGAGGTAGTGTGTGCAGAGGTGGACAAAATGTTGGCATTGGGGGTCATCGAGTGCAGTGATAGCACGTGCGTCTCAAGAAACGCCACCCCCATGACAACAACGACAACACTCTGATGGCTGGTGAGGTGGAGCAAGACCTGGGCCTTGCGTCTATGGTGGAAGCTACCCACAGCCTGGAAGTGGCCACAGAAGCCACGCCCGAGGACCAAAAGATCAAGGACAACGAGGATGGCGACACGACGTTAGTATTCGAGTCACCGCGAGTGGAGGTATCCAGCAGCCATGCAGCTGAAGGTTCTCCAGCTCAGCCTACACAAAAGTAAGCTAGGGTCCGCCGATGTTGCTTTGCGTTGCGTTGCTTGCTGGGCCAAAGTCCGCTAACTTCAACACGTACCACACGTCAATATTAAGTAGAAATAACACAGCTTACCTTATGTCTAATTACAGTACTGATGATCTCACAGTCGTGGCGCTAGAGAGTAACAAGGATAAGCCCACGCCCATAGCGTCCTATTACATGGCGCATGACAGGAAGGTACACCCGATGAACTCAGGAGACTGACCGCGAAGTCAGGCCTGAGGAGGCAGCCACTACCCAGCGGGAAATTTCGCTATTACTTCATCGATTCCCAGTCGCTTACTTGGAAGCTGGAAGCGCTTCCCAGCCTATGTAAATTGCGATAACAATGCTGATTACATTTGTATGAGCATGGCCGCGTTTTCTAGCAGTCGCGTCCACATCACAGATTACTAGAGTAGCGACGTTGTGTGTAATTCATTTACTGTCCACCATGCTGCTTACTTTTTCATAAATGTAAGCGCTTACTTTTTCATAAATGTAAGCGCATACTTTTCTATAAATGTAAGCAGCATTATGGCATAAAAGTAAGCGGTAAATTATCAAGTTGCACCAAGTAAAAACAGTTGATTTGTTTAATATTTGAACATTTTATTATTGCTAATTATTGCTATTTTGTATTTGATTTATTTAAATTATTTTTGCGAATTTTTTCAACGACGATTTCTATATTCATAAAATGTGCCCCGAATTCCGGTAATTTACTCCGCCTCATTGTACCCATCTCTTTAGAATATCTGCGTATACATGTATGTACATTGTAGTTTCCAAGTTGGTGGCGTAATGTGAATTTTCAAGTAAATTTTTAACTCTGCACTTCCACTTCAGTTTAACTCTAAAATCGAACTAAATTAAAAGACGCATGCACAGACAAATGACAATGTAAAGCAAATTACAAAAAACTTGGCCAGCAACTTACTGCAGTTGTCGGTTATTTCGTTCTTACACCATATTAAAAACAAGTAAGAATGCTCTAGTCGAGTATACCCGACCCCTGTACCCACGTCTAAAACTTCCAATCATATGTTCGTCTCTTACACATGCACGCACACATACACAAAGCCGCACACACGCGAGCCACAGCGTACGCGAGGCATTTTAAGTCGTGGCTGTGCTTCTTCTTCCCCCCTCGCTACAGTACTGAATCTTGTTCGTTGAATAACTTCCGTGTTTATTATCCGATTGACTTGAAATTCATACAGTAGATTAAGAGTGACCAAAGAAGTGTACATGCCAAATCCCAAAGCTATATCTTTAAAACTGTGGCTGTAAAACGTTTTGATCGATTTGCGGGGGAACGGGGTGAGATATCTGAGATCAGAAATAAACTTGACCTGCGCCTGCTATACACGAGCCTACATTCCAAATTTGGTGTCTCTAGCTCTTATAGTTGCTGAGATCATTGCGTTCATACATACGGACGGACAGACAGACGGACATGGCCAAATCGAAATCTCTTTTGATATTGATCAAGAATATATATACTTTATAGGGTCGGAGATGTCTCCTTCTGCCTGTTACATACTTTTGCACAAATCCAATACCCCCTTTTTACCCATTTTATGGGTACAGGGAGTAAAAAGGAAAGCAATATAATTTTTGAATCTCTTTTAACGTTGTCTTCCTGTACACAAATCGGCCGGTCAAGCAGTGAACGTTTCATCAGGTTGGCTGAGACCTGTACACAAATCTGCCGGTTCAGCAGCGACAGTTTCATCAACTGAGCGCCAGCTCACAAATCGGCCGGTCAAGCAGCGAATATTTCATCGGGTTGACCGAGATCTGCGCACAAATCTGCCGGGCTAGAAGCGACAGCTTCATAGACTTGGATGGCAGCACACAAATCTGACGGCGAAGCATCAGAATATTCATCAATGCACACAAAACTGCCGGAAAGCATTGCTTATTTCATCAATTACCAAACGGAGCGCTCGGGCGATTTCCCGCTGGGTAATTGTCGTAACGGACGCCAAAGCTCATTATACTCTGCGGGGCACTCTCGACATCAACGACAGCGGTGTGTCTTTCCCTAACTTTATAACATAACGAAAGCAAATATTGGGGGTGAGCCTACATATGTGGGACCCACCTTCTCCGACATTCTAAACCGGGAATAGTACACAAGTAACGGAGTGGAGGGTGTTGCGGCTAGAGTGAGCTTTTTCACTAGCACTTCTGACTCAAATAGTCAGCTATTAATCCAATCGTCAAATAATGCTGCAGCTAGAGTGAGCCTTTTCACTAGCACACCTGACTCAAAATAGTCAGCAATTAATCCAATTGTTTGAACAACCAAATGCAAATAAAAACGCACGAACACTGCTTCTGTATAAAGCAAATACAATTTGGGGTTGATTGGCAAATATTTAATAATGTTTGTTGCACAATACGTTGTTTTATGTAAGTCAAACGACAGGCCAACGTGCTTGCCGCTTGTTACAATTTTGATTCCGAGACGAACAGTTCGATATGATAGATAATTTCACACTGAGAGCCGAATTCAAGATCGGCTGCAGCTGAACCAAAAGGGTCCAGCGCGGGCGACAAAACATTAAGCTACATTTTGTTTGTGCTGCCCACGTCTAGGCTGCGCTGCCTGGTGAGGCGCTGAACCGAACATACCCCCCCGTTGGAGGACTCGAGTCTTCAACGTCCCTCTTTGGCAGCGAACACATCTTTGCAATAGCTCTAGTTGTGATTCCAGTGGCAGTATTCAGTTCGGCGACTCGTGCTACGCCATCCGCCCCGACGATCAGCTTGGTTACTCTTGCCAGGGGTCAACTGAGAGGGGAAGATTCTCGTTCTTCACGAGAACAACGTCGCCGACACCAAGTCCAGGTTGATCAGATCTCCACTTAGACCTCCCCTGCAGGAGAGTCAGGTACTCTTCTTGCCACCGTGACCAGAACGTTTGCTGAAGATAAGACACGCGCTGCCAACGATCGAGGCGATTGAAGTTTAATCCAGTGATACCTGGAACAGCAATCAACTTGGGCGGTGTTATACCAAAAAAATGGGCTGACGTCAAAACATCAAGATCATCTGGAGGCTCTGTAACTTGAAGTAATGGGCGTGAATTAATGATTGTAGTGATATGACAAACAAGTGTACGCAGATCATCAAAACTAAAGAGCGAACTAGCAGCGGATGGATAAAAATTGTACTTTGCCGTTTTTACTGCGGCCTCCCAAAGTCCGCCAAAGTGCGGGGAGCGAGGTGGGATGAATCGCCAGTCAATTGAATCTGCCACACAAAAATCTTGTACTGCCTTTCGATGCTTGTCGCTCATAAATAATTGCTTAAGCTGCTGCAGTTCATTCTTGGCGCCTACGAAGTTGGTTGCATTGTCCGACCAGATTTCCTTCGGGCGACACCTGGTGCAAATAAAACGCTGAAGGGCGCTAAGGAACGCTGATGTCGACAAATCCTGGAACAATTCTAAGTGATATAGCATTTGATTGGTGGTCTGGTGCGAACTTCGCTTTTATAATAAAATGGCCCACAAAAATCTACTCCGGTGATCATGAAAGTGTATGCCGAGTCATCCACTCTCTCCTTTGGCAAATCCGCCATGATGTGTTGAAGCAATCGAGGTCTTGCTCTGAAACATCTGATACATTTATTGACGACGCTCAAATAGGCCAATACTGATGCCGAATAATTGCCAACAACACTCGTGGTCCAGCGTGCAAATTTCGCTCATGGAAGTATATAATCATCGCCTCAGTGACAGGATGACCCTTAGGGAGTATGATAGGATGGCGAGCGTAAAAGTCAAGTGATGAATTCCTCAGCCTCCCACCAACTCACAAAATACCAAATTTATCAACAACTTCTGTAATGTCGACAAAGGGGCAGACTGCAATCAGAACCCGCTTCCGAAGCTCCAAAAGTGGCGCCTTTGGAATTGATGTCGCTGGCCATGTGCTCTTATCATTGGAAAGGAAAATTGGTCCATGAAACCATAATCGAGACAGTAGCAAATCCGTAGGCAAAGCACCTCTTGATAAAATGTCCGCCGGATTCATTTTTGTTGGGACATACCGCCATTCCATCTGCGCTGTCAGCTTCTGAATGCTGGCGACTCTATTCGATACGAATATATTGAATTGCGTCGGCTCATTCCGAATCCAAGACAGAGCAGTTGCTGAGTCTGACCAACAGTAAAACTTTCCAGCAAACAATTGTATACTCGCGATCTCGTTAATAAGCTCAGAGAGCAATGCAGCACCACAAGACTCCAGCTTTGGGACTGTAAGAGCCTTGAGAGCAGCCACACGAGATCTGGAACATAAAAGATGGCAATGCGTACATTCAGTGGACTTCGATACGATATAAATGCATGCTCCGTAAGCATGTATGCCGGCATCGCAGAAACCATGAACGTCAACTTCTAAATCTAGATATGTGACCAAACGTGGAAAAACAAAACGCTGCGAATTTGATAGATTATCGCAAAAAGTCATCCATGCAGTTGTGAGAGAGACTGGCAAACTCTCATCCCACTGAAGCCTTTCCTTCCACAAGAGCTGCAAAAATATCTTTGCTTTCGTTATGACCGGCCCAATCAAGCCGAGAGGGTCATAGAAGCGAGCAATGGTGGACAGCATAGAGCGCTTCGTTGGCCTTAAAGACAGCTGCTTGGGCGAAACAGAGAAAAACAAATCGTCTGAAGCAGGATCCCAAGATAATCCAAGTGCCTTCGTGAAATCAGTTCCATCATGGAGCTTCAATAGCTGTTCTTTATCCTGGCTAGGGATTCCACTCAGCAATTCCGGAGCATTAGAGCACCATTTTCCAATCTGAAAATTGCCCTTAGCTAACAATTCAGAAGTCTGCTTCATGATTGTGGCAACTTCATCCACAGAATCTCCGCCAGTCATTAAATCGTCGACGTAAAAATCGCGCTTTAGTATGACTGAGCCAATTGGGAATTTCTCTTGCTCATCCTTAGATGGTGCATGCATCGAATGGCAAGAAATGCAGCTGGTCTTGTTCCATAGGTGACAGTGTCAAGTCTATAAATTTGCATCTTCTCCTGAGGCGATTCTCTCCATAAGATGCACTGCAGGTAGCTGTCCGGTTTCGATACGCGCACGCACCTATACATCTTGTGTATGTCGCCGGTCAATACAACATGAAACGTTCGGAACCGTAGCAAGGTATGCAACAGTTTCGCTTGGGTGATGGGTCCTGTCATGAGGACATCATTAAGTGAAAATCCTGAAGATGTTGCTGCTGAGCCATCGAATACGACTCGAAGCTTGGTAGTAGTGCTGTCCTCCTTCAGGACACAATGATAAGGCAAATAACATCTGCATAAAGGAGTTGATTCGGGCCCCACTAACGACATGTGAGCCAAATCTCGATATTCCTTTATAAATGCAGAGTACTGCGCCTTAAGCTGCGGATGACGCTCCAGTCTTCTCTCCAAATTGCCAAAGCGAAGAAACGCTTGCGTGTTAACTTTGTCTGATGCCAAGCTGCAACATTCGATCTCCCAGAACCGTTTCAGCAACACTGCGATTTTGTCATGCGAATCCTCCTCAGTAGTCGCTGTGGAATGTGTTGAAACCAATGCTGTTCTGCGCGATTGATGGCCCCCTCCCGATACCACCCAACTAAAACGAGTTTTTTGCAGCAATGGTAATCCTGGCGCCAGCTCGACTTGGCCGACTGAGAGAAGGCCAAAAAATAGGCTTGCTCCTATAAGGAGATCAATGCGTTGAGGCCTGAAAAATGCTGTATCCGCTAAGCGTATTATATCGGGAATCCTCCAATCTGCAATGTCAACAGAAAAACTTGGTTGATGATCAGTTATTTTCGGAGCGACTAAAGCGGGTGGTGATTGCATCGCAGATTGAGAAAAATGCAATGCACCAGGTTGCGCTGACGAAATTGGCGTGTTGAAGTGAAGCAATGTATGATGCTTCATACCACAGGTGCGATACCCACTCGATTTGCAGGCACGCACCTGATGACCTTATCTCAAGCAATTCAGGCATGAGTCAAGCTTCTTTGCCTCCTTGAGCCGAAACGAAGGTGACAGGTTTCCAAAAAGTGTGCATGAATATATAGCATGCCTTTGCTTGCCACAAAATCCACAACCGGAATTACAAGAGTAAGTTGCTACAAATGTACTTCTACTGTTGTTAATTTTATTGCTCTTTCCAACCTGCTTGCCAGGCGAGTAGGTTGCCGTGGCATGTTCCATATTTTCTATTCGCTGGCATCGAGCATCCAAGAACGCTGTAAATTCGGCAATCGATGGTATCTCGGCCATTGATACATGCTCCTCCCATTTAGATTGCGTTGCGCTGTCCATTTTTTGAAGAAGCATGTAAATTAGCATGCATCCAGCTATTTGCTCTGCACTTCCCATTGCCTGCAAAGCGCGCAAGTGCGCATTCAGGCTATCCGAAAATTGACGCAGCTTACAGCTTACTTGGACGACATTTCTAATCTCTCAAGCCCCAGAATCTCGCAGACGTGTGCCTGAAAAACAAGACGTTTGTTACTAAAACGCTTATTAAGCAAATCCAAAGCAACGGAATAATTTTCCGCAGAAATATCCAACACCCTTATAGCATCCAAAGCTGGACCTTGCACACAGGATCGCAGGTGTTGGAGTTTCTCGATACTTGACAAATCCGGATCCTTGTCGATGATAGTTTTAAACATTGACGAAAAATAAGCAAACAACGTGTAACCGCCCGAAAATGTTGGCAGCTTTAGTTAGGGGATGCGTGATCGATTTGCCATAAACACGTTTGGCCGGTCCAATGAGTCATCGTGGCGAAACGTAGGACAAGTCAGATGTTCAGTTTGCCGTTTCTGAATATGATACCGAGCACGAGCTTCAACCGTTATCACAAACTCGTCAAAATCACTTCGCAATTTCGTTATAGTCTCGTTCTTCGAGAGAGTCATGCGCGCTTCCAAATGCCTCCTTAATATTCGAAATCATGTTTAAACGCACTTCTAATTCGATATTATTCATTGCATTGATTTTGGCATCACTAAGTTCAATTTCCATGGACTTCGCACGTTCAAAAAGCGCATTGACCTTGCGCTTAAGAAATGTCACCCTGTTTGCCGTACCGGCATTGTTCGCGTTTTCTTCGTCTGCCATAGTTCCGCTATTCTTTGCGCACGCTCAAAATCGAAAACGCAGTAAGCGAGAAGAAACGGACACTGTACTTGTATAAAACGCGCACCAACGGTAAATGTGCATATGTATGTATGTATGCAACTATGCGCGCACTTTGCTTACAAGCAAGTGTAATTGTTTTAAATAATTATTAACAAATTATTAAATCACGTCGGGGTCACCAAATTATGTTGCGGCTAGAGTGAGCTTTTTCACTAGCACCTCTGATTCAAATAGTCAGTTATTAATCCAATCGTCAAATTATGCTGCGGCTAGAGTGAGCCTTTTCACTAGCACACCTGACTCAAAATAGTCAGCAATTAATCCAATTGTTTGAACAACCAAATGCAAATAAAAACGCACGAACACTGCTTCTGTTTAAAGCAAATACAATTTGGGGTTGATTGGCAAATATTTAATAATGTTTGTTGCACAAAAGGTTGTTCTATGTAAGTCAAACGACAGGCCAATGTGCTTGCCGCTTGTTACAATTTTGATTCCGAGACGAACAGTTCGATATGATAGATAATTTCACACTGAGAGCCGAATTCAAGATCGGGTGCAGCTGAACCAAAAGGGTCCAGCGCGCTTGGCGATTCCATTTCGTGTACACACACATGCATCTGTATGCATGTGCCTAGCATAGAATAAGGTTGCCGGACCAATATCGCACTTGTGCGTTGATGCATGAATACCCTGGAAATTTATTTTTATTTTTATATAATGTAAAAGCTGAAATGCGTGTTTAATTTAAATGGACCCTGTCAATTTGTTGTATTTTGGGGAGCCTGGAATTATTTATGATATATTTACTACTTTTATTTAACATAAAAGCTGTTATGCTTGTGCTATTTAAATGGACACTGTCAATTTATGTTATTTTAAGGACTATCTATATTTTTAAACAATTCTACCCATAATACTGAGACTAGGTAACCAATTTTATGTACAGGGTATTTTAAGCAAAACTCAATGATCTTCGCATACATGCCAGTCGCGGCTGGCCAAACCATCGAAATAACAAATAAACGAAACCAAACAAATAGGGGACCTGCCGCGTTGAAAATTTTTAGTAAATATTGTTCCCAAGATATCGCAGCTCTTTAAGTAAATCTTCTCACTGCTAGAACACTGTGACTAACTTTATCAAAGGCTTTACAAAAATCAGTATAGATTGTGTCTACCTGGCAGCGACTGGAAAAACTTTGGATACAAAGAATGTAAAAAACCGATAAATTAGTCAAAGTAGATCTGCCTGGTAAAAACCCATGTTGCCTAGGATCAATATATGGTTGCGCTCAAATAATTAAGAAACATTACTAAGTTTTGCAATGCCTCTATAATTCCTTATATCACATTTATGGCCATTCCTAAATATTGGCGTGATTGTAGCTTGCTTCCATTTATCAATGCCAGAAGCTAGACATTAAAAAATTACCAGCAGAGATACACTGAGTGTACTAATGCACGACTTAAGAAAAACAGTAGATATACCATCACAATCAGACTTCATTGACGAATTTACATTACTGGCCGCATCAAAAATATCTGACTCTGATATTTCCCACAATTAAAAGAGTTTCAGTGGAGCTGTGAGTGATTTCATCATCACACTCAATCAAAGGGTCAAAGTTCGATTTAAAAAACCTAACAAAGAGGTTAACCCGGACCATACACGCGCCAATTCAGTTGCCCAACTTGAGTGAGTTTTTCGGGTTGCGGCAACCGATTGCAATGTAATTGGAACGGTTGGCACAAAGTTGAGCCAACTGAATTCTGTATCAAAACCTTTTGATACGAGCAGCGAGTTGCCACAACTGATTGTGTTGTAGTTGGGCTACGCACAACTCGATTGGTACAATTCGTGGGCGTTTCCCTTTGGTTTTGTACTTTCTTGCTACTGTTTTCGCTGATCGCCTGGTTCAAATGCTGTTTGTTGTATGGAAAACACTTGCAGAGCTCTGCTTCAGGTTCGGGGGTGGGTTTGCTATAGTTGGGCTATAGTTGTGCATAGTTGTGTACATCTTTGTGGGCGTCTCCCTTTTCGTTTTGGTTTTTCTCGCTACTGTTTTTTTTGTTCGCCTGGTACTTGTCTGTTGTTTTGTGCGAAACATTTGAAGATCTTTTGCTGCCGTTGATAAGCGGTATTGTTTAGCAGAAAATAATGACATTATTGGATATTCAGATTTTCTCTTTGTTGTTATTATTAACAAAATTCAAAATTTTAAAACTTTTTTCTAAATTTTTGGTTTTTTGTTTTCTTAATATATTTAAATAAACCAGTTAGTTACAATAATTAGTTTATCAATTATTTATAAATTCGGCACTTGCCGACGCCATTTCTCGAGTTTTGCTACGAAGTTGGGTGATCTGATTGCGGCGTGCGAGGCAAAGACCCAATTTGAGTGACAATTGGTTGCCGCAACCGATTGTGCTAAAATCGGTCCGTGTATGGTTGGCATAACAGTACCTAAATCAGAGTAAGGCCGCACTTAGACGATGATTTAAACTCGCGAGTTTAACTAAAGAGTTTTTGGTTTGTTGAGAAGAGTGGTGGGGGGTGGGGGAGCAAGCGAGTCGTACAAAAACTCACGTCCAGAGATTTTTGCTCTGTTTTATGCATTTTGCTCTGTGTTTGTATGAAATTGGTTAGCGATAACTTAAATCAGAGTTGCAAGCCAACAGAAAATCAATTGCATTGCGTGATTTAAGACTCACTGTCTAAATGCAAGCGATTTTTTTCAGTAGTTTTCAAGAAAACGAATGAAACGACTCGCGAGTTTAAGTCATCGTCTTAATGCGGACTTAGAAGATAATGAATCAAAAGTCATAGAAGAAGGTAAGGATGACGAAGATTTCTTGGATTTGATAAAAGTTCAAAACATTTTGGGGCAGCTCTTGATCCCTTGCTTGATACTCAATTTATATTGGTTATATTGAAATTTATTTTAATAATCAAATTCCCGCTTATATTGACGATATCTATCCCAATCAGAGGGTCTATGGTAACTTTTATAAGATTTATTGCGCAAATTTTTCAATTTTTTTAGCCCTTTTGAGTACCAAGGCTATTTGCGAGAGTAATGCCTTTTAAGAGGAACATTATTAATTAGAATATGGTAAATTACTGAGACAAAAATATCATAACAGGCCTCCGAACTGACATGCGATAAGACTTGGTTCCAATGAATAGCAGAGATACAATTATTAATTTCTTCAAAGTTACAATGAGAAAAATCAAAATCGAAAATATTACTATAAGTAGGCCGTAAAGTAGGTAAAAACGAGTAAAATTTAATTGTAAGTAGAAGGGAAAGATGGTGCATGTCACAATTAGGAAGTGAATTTAAGCAATGAGTTATGCTGTAATTAACTTCTATACTTAGAAAAACAAGGTCTAATATTTTACGTAAGGAATTGAAGTTAGCATTAATTTGGGTTAATCCCATACTACAAAATTCATCAACCACCATCATATTATGAGGGTAATGTACATTAGAAGGCAAATATGTAAGTAGAGTTATTAGGAAACCGAGACCATATAATTTTGCCAAGGTAGAAATGTCCGATAACACAGATAAATTGGTGGGCTTCAAGGCCCTGGTGAAGATTAATAACTTTGTCCACATGACAGCCAACTAATCAAGCGTTGAATCATTATTGGCAAGGCGCGCTGAAGTTTAACAACGTCTGTCTTTACGAAAGACATGAAAGGTGTTGATGTCAAAAAACTCAGCATCATAGAAATTAGAGTTAACCCACGTCTCAACTAGAACTGTGACATCAAAATCGCAAACGGATCTTGCAAATCGAACCAATTGCGACTTGGTTCGCATTCCGGAGATATTTTGATAATAGAAGCGAAGGCTTAATTGATCGACAATCTGATGAGCAGCAGGAGCAGGTACCCACTGGAGTGACGGCAATGTAGATGGCTCCGTTAAGTTATGCGAAAACTAGAGCAAGCGTTCGACGAGAGGCGTAGAGAGCGAAGTATGCACTGTAGCAGAAGCGAAGAGTTCCCGAGCACCAAACAATCCAAGCGATGACAACTGCAACGGCGCGGAGAGCAAAGACCTTATCAAAAAGTAATAAAGCGCCTTGGCGATAAACAAGAAACAAGAGCGGGTGATGAAAGTGCCACTCTTAGGTAAGGGCAGCAGTGCGGTGTTGAGGAGATTAGCCGAACTGCGGCAGCATACGACAAGTTTACCATTTCGGCAGCACAGCAATTGTTACGCAGAGTAGACGCTGATAGCAGTTGACGAAATTGTTGTTGCAGTTTCGAATTAGAAGAGTGCGTGAGAGAAGCTGGACTCTCTAACGCACAGTCGGGAGCGATTTGTAACAACAACACTAGTATTGACGCCACTGGCGTCACTCACTGCCGTTTTTTTGGAATTGACGAAACGTTTTGGAAACAATTCCGGATCGGCGATGATTTAAGGATTAGCCCTTGGTCTGTGTACAAATCTGGCAACTTTCAGATCGAATCACAGAAGACGTCTGAATAAAAAGGCTCAGGAATTCCAAGTTTAAAATTGATAAAGCGCATTGTGGCTAAGTCAGCATCACACTTTTCCAGCTTAAAGCAAGTGATCACTTTAGAATCAACTTTCAATTTGTCAGCAACATATTTTAACACCGCCTCTGGATCCGTTTTCGTTGAAAATTTACCAACATGCAAATATTTCAGGCTGTGTTTAACCTCCAGACCAGTACAGTTAGAAGCAAAACCAACAACATGCTTGTTGTTATTATTTGCGCATTCTTGGTTTGCTTTCCCGCACTGTCACAAAGTGTTTGATGACTTTCTGAGGAGAAGATCAGCTGCAGTGACTGGCAACTGATCTGGGTCAATGACCGCGGCAACTTTAGATTATATAATATAATATAAATAGCATATAGGCATATTTGAAAGTTCATATGCCATATTGTAGCAATTGATGTATTTGTGACATTGATGAAATATCTTATAAGCTTAAAATGTTTCATGGCATAGAAATATCGGAGCTTGATCTTGTTTGCCTATTGTTACGTGAACTTTGTTTACTAATCGATGGTGAGCGATATGATGGCTGGTGCATGTGCGATGTGCTATCGCCGATTTTTTCAACTTTGAAAAGAAAGTCGAGCAAAAATGCTAAGTGTGATATACAAACATATACGGGCTTAAGGAGTGGCTACGAAAATTGCCAGCTGACGCAACTAAAGCATACTGCAGCTATTGCAAATCTTCAATAGCAGTATAAGTTTTTAATATTAGGCAGCATGTGGCGTTTAAAAAACATGTATTAATAAAAAGCTTAAAATGTCAATCACAAAAAATAAGTTTTTTAGTTTAAGTTTAATGATAAATGAAAATGCATCATATAAGAAGAACGATCAATTTAGGAGTTTGCGATACAATGTGATTTTATAGAAATGCGTCTTAAAAATATCGGTATTTTGTATGCAAATAAGCGGAAATATTAAATTAAAAACCATAAATTTAAACACAAGCTTACCAATCAGCATGTGTATTGTGTTCTTGGATTGCCCATATGGATTTGTCATAAGCTGCAATACATTTTATCGAATATCTTAAAACAATTTGAATATTTCATCATATTTACTTACAACTAGCTTATATGTTTATACATTTATGTATTACTGCCTTGAAGCGTAAACAACATTTAAGAAGTTGCGTCAGTTAGCGCCTTGAGTTTTTTATGACATCGTCAACAAAATGTATAATGGCGTTTTCAAAAATGTATCCGAGTTTTCGATAATATCAAATTGATCAAGGATCAGTATGCTGGTGAACATGGCCAATCCTATCGATTACTTGTTATAATTGATCATAAGCATAAGTGACGTCTTACCAGTGGGAACTTATCGTTAATACAAAAGTGTGGTTGGTTGATATGTCGTGATAGCATCAAGTAAACAATCAAATAGAGATGCCAGTTTTTGAGCCACTTTTGCACCTAAAATTTTCAACGCGGCAGGTCCCAGACGCTTCGTATTTGTTCGGTGGGACCTGCCGCTTCGTGTGGGACCTGCCGCTTCGTGGCCGAGTTCGTGGCTCCGCCGAGTCGAGAGCAACAATGAATGTATGCGCTGATCTGCGGTTGCATGCGTGCATACATACATACATACATGCATATATGTATGTACAAGCACGAGAATCGTTTTCGCTTATTTGCTATTTCGATGGTTTGGCAAGCCGCGACTGGCATGCATGCGAAGATCATTGAGTCTTGCATAAAATACCCTGTGCATTAAATTGGTTTTTTAGTACCAAGTATTATGAGTAGAATTGTTTAATAATATAGATAGTCCTTAGAATAACACAAATTGACAGTGTCCATTTAAATAGCACAGGCATAGCAGCTTTTATGTTTAATAAAAATAGTAAAAATAACATTAATGATTCCAGGTTCCCCAATATACAACAAATTGATAGTGTTCATTCAAATTACACAGTCATAGCAATTTTTATATTATATAAAAATAAAAAATAATTTCCAGGGTATGCATGCATCGACGCACAAGTGCGATATTGTTCCAGCAACCAAATCCTATGCTAGTCACATGTACACAGATGCATGTGTGTGTGCACGAAATGGAATCGCCAAGCGCGCTTGTGAAAAGTACGCACGCCTTGAACAATATTCGTTTCGAACAATGTCGCACTTGTGCGTCGATGCAAAATTTTAGGTGCAAAAGTGGCGCAAGGACTGGCAACTCTATTTGATTGTTTACTTGATGGTGATAGTCTTTTGACGATACCTTTTCGTAATATCGTACATACTATCGAAAGCGCCATCGATTGTTGGACATCTCTAATAGTAATTGCGAGTTTATAATTTTTCAAGGGTTTAATAACGTAAAGTGTGTCTTTAATTTTGTGTATATTTACAACATATTTATTTTTTGTAGAATCGTTTGACAATGCAGGGGCTTGGATTGCAAAGTATTAAAAAAAACCCGGCGGTATGTCAAAGTATTTATTCTTATTACGTAATCAGTACAATGCGAAAATTATTTTTAATATGTATTGAATAACATACATTTATATAATTAAATGGCTTTGTATGTACATTTATCATAGTTGATTCCGTTGTATGTTTGCGTGGCTGCAGGAGCGATTGGAGCTGTTTATTATATGACTCGTCTCGCTACTAGAAATCCAGACGTCACTTGGAATCGCACGTCTAATCCAGAGCCATGGCAAGAGTATAAAGACAAGCAATATAAGGTACCTATTAATTCTTAGTTTGCGTTCGCCTGAATAATTTGGATACTTATTCATTGCGCCTCTGCTTAAAAATTGTGTTTGGGTTTTGCTTTAGTTAGTGAAAAAATGTGTGTAATAAATGCTTATCAACAGCATTTAGAGTATAGGGCATGGGCACCCCTGAACAAAATATTTAAGTACTTACATAGTGTACGTACATATGTCAAATTAATCATAAAAATGATTTTACCTGTTTATTTTCAGTTTTACTCGCCCATAAGGGATTACTCCAAAACGAAGAGTGCTGCTCCAAGCTTTGAGGAATAATACTGTTTATATGAACATTAAATTAATGAATATGTTATCCAAATAAATGCATTAACATGCTAACTGCAATGCAGTAATTTTTACTTCCTGTACCCATAAAATTGATAAAAAGAGAGTACTAAATTTGTGCAATTGTATACAACAGGCAGAAGGAGACATGTCCCACCCTATAAAGTATAAATATTCTTGATCAGTATCGATAGCCTAGTCGATTTGGCCCTGTCTGTCTGTATGAACGCGTCGATCTCGGCAACTATAATAGCAGACACCAAATTTGAAATGTAGGTTCCTGTATACCATACACAGGTAAAGCTTATTTGTATCAGAAATATCCCGCACACCCCGAAATTCGCGAATTGCGTACTGAATTGAATTAAATTGAACTGTATTAAATTCAATAACTATTTTATTTCTTCCAAAAATAAAATATTTATAAAAAATATTAATTTAAATCATAAGCTTGAGAATTTATATTCAACCCAATTACGTATATGAAATGTAAAATATTACAATGTTCCATAATATTATACGTTATACTTCTGCAAAGCGTATTATAATTTTGTCTCAATATGTTTAACGCATATATACAAATGTACATACCTGCATACATATTTCTTGATCAGTATCAATATTGCAAGTGGTCCAATTTTGATAAAGTTAAAAAAAGCTATACAAAGTACAAAATTCACAACTGGTGTGTTTGGATGCAGTATAGTCAAAAAGTCGATATCTAAGGAGCGTACCGAATCTATATATGCTATATTTTAAAAATCAAAACAGTTTTCTTTCACCTTAACTTGTAGAGTGGCCAGACAGTGCTGATGTTGGATGAGCCTGCCGCACTTGTTCTCGCTCGCTTACGACCCACTGAGTTCGGCAATCGCTTAGCATCTGGTTCAGAGCCATGACCCACGATTGAGAGACAGTAGGTAACGCCACTAATTACGGAATATACATAGATGTGTCAAACAAGCATTTTTCTGAGGCCAGATGGTTTGCTGAGCCCACAACCCCAGGGACTTCAGCAAAAAAGCCGAACTCCACAACCCCATTCGTGGTTTGCCAGGTCGGCAAAAAGAAATATTAGAAAATCAAAAGAAAATAAAAAATAAATTTTGAATGTAGGTTTCTGTATACCATACGCAGATCAAGTTTGTTTCCGATCTCAGATATCTCCCCCGTTCCCCCGTAATTTGATCAAAACGTTGTACAGCCACACTTTTAAAGATATAGCTTTGAGATTTGACATGTACGATACTTTAGTCATTCTTAGCCTACTGTAAAATTTCAAGTTGATCGGATTATAAACACGAAAGTTATTCAACAAACAAGGTTCAATACTGCAACGAGGGGGGAAGAAGCACAGCTACGACTTGAAATGCCTCGCATGCACTTTCGCGTGTGCTGTCGCTTGTGTGTGCCTGTGTGTGGCTTTGTGTATGAGCACGCAGATGCGAACGGAAATTTTTGACCTGGGTACAGGGAGTTTTATAGTCGGGTATACTCGACTATAGCATTCTTACTTGTTTAAGAATAATGTTTTTAATTTTATATATATTTCTGGTCTGTGTATTTCGTCACTAAACTTATATTATACCACTGAGAAAATCACTTATAGTTATGGTGGGAACAATATTTACTAAACATTTTCAACGCGGCAGGTTCCCTAGGCTTCGTATTTGTTCGGGGCACGATTGAGAGACAGTAGGTTACGCCATGCGCATGTCCGTTACTCGCCGATGTTCGGCGACCAAACCTGTGACGTCACAAGTTATGAAATTCAGCGCGCGCTTTTGAATTTGTTCGAAAATCACAGACTTTTTTTTAGTATATCGGCTCATGTGTCTGTAATTCCAGTCCGATTTTGAAAATCTTGCCAGCATATTGTAGGGAACTTCATACCGCGTCGATTGATAGGTTATAGTGTTCTGTAGGTGCATTACATTTTAAATAATAAGTAGTTAAAGTTAGAAAATGTTGCCAGGCCGAATGTCTGCATTCAAACTTATCGCTCAATTTTAAAGCTATGATTATGAAACTTGGCACAAGTCTTTATTTTCGATGCAGCCAGTACATATATGAAAACCAGCCGGATCGAATCACTATATCATATAGCTCCCATACAAATAATAGGTTGACAACTACGTTCTTGTATGAAAAACTTTTTTTGTTTTTGTAGATAGCGTTACATATGTAGAACATGATTAAACTTAAATTTTATTTTTATATAATATAAAAGCTGAAATGCGTGTACTTTAAATGGACCCTATCAATTTGTTGTATATTGGGGAACCTGGAATTATTTATGTTATATTTACTGCTTTTATTTAACATAAAAGCTGTTATGCTTGTGCTATTTAAATGGACACTGTCAATTTATGTTATTTTAAGGACTATCTATATTTTTAAACAATTCTACCCATAATACTGAGACTAGAAAACCAATTTTATGTACAGGGTATTTTAAACAAAACTCAATGATCTTCGCAAACATGCCAGTCGCGGCTGGCCAAGCCATCGAAATAGCAAATTAGCGAAAACGATTCTCGTGCATATGCATATATGCATGTATGTATGTATGTATGCACGCATGCAACCGCAGATCAGCGCATACATTCATTGTTGCTCTCGACTCGGCGGAGCCACGAACTCGGCCACGAAGCGGCAGGTCCCACACGAAGCGGCAGGTCCCACCGAACAAATACGAAGCCTAGGGGACCTGCCGCGTTGAAAATTTTAAGTAAATATTGTTCCCACCATATGGTAACTCTATAAGTGATTTTCTCAGGTCCTTGCCCGGGGAAATATTTAGATGAAAATGCATTTGTTTTGAATTTGACTACTTTCGTCAACCGTAAGAAATACAACTAAATAGTTGAGCCACGTGACTAATGTTTCTTGTTTAGGGCTATGAAAATGTCTTTGAAAAAAAAAAAAAAACAACAAAAAAATGTCCATCTCATTTGTCCTTGACTTCCATTTCCTGCCCGTGGCGACGCGGAGAAGATATTCCAAAATCATATGGCATTTTTAGCCAATTTCAAGAATATTACTAAGAATCCAGAATCAATCTTTCCAACTGTTTTCCGCCCGTTGTATTGCCCGCAAAGTACCGAGGTTTCTGTATTTATATTTGGAAATTAGTACAAAGTCACGTGTATTTTTCAAAACCGATAGCATATGTGACGAATTGTTTGAAAATAAGTTTCAAAATGATTGAATGATAAACAGAAGTTTGAAAATGAGTTTTAAGTTAATTGAACGCTAATCAAAAAAAATTTTAATCAACAGTTTTCCGCGAATTTTCCGACCTTAAGGATACATTTTCCAAAATCTTTGGACACCGCGCCTATTATGTGTTTGGGTGGAACCCTTAAAAAATGAGTTTGAAGCCAATCACATAAAATTTAAAAATGTCGAGTGCCAGACTTTTCCACAAGGGCTGGGGGGTAGATTTTCCAAAATCTTTGACCACCGCGCCTACTATTTATTTTCATAGAACCTTGAAAATGAGTTTGAAGCCAATCGAATATAAATTAAAAATGTCGAATACCAGACTTTTCCACAGATTTTCCGCCCATAGGGCTGAATTTCCCTAAATCGGTGGTACACGTTTCGAATTATTTTATGTAAAGAGCTTTCAAAATGAGTTTGAAGTCAATCGGACGATGATCAAAAAGGTTTCATACGTTTTCCACGAATTTTCCGACCTTGGGGGTTAGGTTATGTTAGATAGAACATGGTGGTCACACATAGACCGAGTAGGTCCTTAGTGTCGCCGGATACTGAAGGTCATTAGAAGGTTTGTTTATCCTGTAGAATTCGTGTGCGCTTGGCAAACGGCAGAAGCGCATTGGGAGTGTGTCCGGCCGCTTCTTCTAGTGATGCGAGCCAGTGTTTGTTGAAGTATCAGTGTGCTTAGATTATCTAAAGCCTCCCTGCTTGCCAGGACATTTTTGGAACAAATGGAGGACGCCCGCAATGATTTTATAGCAGCTTGGCTGTCTACGAATATGTTTATTCGCTCGTTCATAGTTGTTGTGGATAGAGCTTCTTCTGCTGCTTTCCTTATTGCGAAGACTTCCGCCTGGAATATGCTGCAGTAGTCGGGTAACTTGTATGGCAACCTTATTTCTGGTTCTGCACAGTACACTGCCGCACCTACTCCTGTATCCATTTTTGAACCATCCGTGAAGATCTTAATGGCGTGTTGGTCCAGTCCAGTACACCAATCTTCTGGTTCCATTGACGTTTGCGTTTCTTTGACGTTATCTCGAGGAGTCATGTAGTCCGTGCTACTTTGCATTTCCCTTCCAATCGAGCTGTGTCCAAAACTTTGAACTGCCATGTTACCCGTTGCACATAGACGTTGGGCGGTCCTCTGTGCAAGCAGATGCGCGTGAATGTCCAGGGGGTTGACACACAGTAGAGTTTCGAGTGCCTTGGTTGGAGTGGACCTCAGCGCCCCCGTGATACAGACAAGAGCCTGTCGCTGGGTCCTTTCCATTAGTTTCAGGTATGTGGTCTTCTTCGTGGCTTGCCACCATACCAGGACGCCGTATAGTAGTATCGGTCGCACTACTGAGATGTAGATCCAATGCATCAGTCGTGGTGACAGGCCCCAAGTACTACTTAGCATCTTCTGCGATGCGTAAAGCGCGACTGTTGCCTTTTTCACCCTTTCCTCAACATTGAGTCTCCATGTCAGTTTGCTGTCCAGGACTACTCCGAGATATTTTACATTTGTTTTTGGCGTGAGCGGTATTCCGTTCAACCTTGGTGGGTTCCACCGCGGTACCTTGTATCTCTTAGTAAAGAGAATGAGGTCCGTCTTATCCGCGTTGATGCTAAGTCCGGCTTCGGTGGCCCATTTTAGTATTTCCTGTAACGTGTGTTCCATGACTGAGCTGAGGGTCGATGGACATTTTCCCGTGATAATAATGCTTATGTCATCCGCATAGGCAGTTATCTTTGGGGCTTTCCTGTAAAATTTTTTAAGTAGTTTGTCCACCACTAGATTCCATAACAGGGGAGACAAGACTCCGCCTTGTGGCGTGCCTCCATGAGCCTCCTTCGTTATGGTGGTGGTTCCCCATTCGGCTTTGACTCTTCTGCAGCTCAACAGGTTCTGTATCCACGAGTGTATTGCCGAGTGGGATGCTGTGGCTGTCAGGCCTCGCATTATCGCTTCAGTTGATACGTTGTTGAATGCACCGGAGATGTCTAAAAATGTTCCCAGTGCATATTCTTGGTAGTGGAGGGCTTTTTTTATATACGCTACCAGGGAGTGTAGCGCTGTCTCCACCGATTTCCCTTTGCTGTAGGCATGTTGGTTGGGCTCCAGGGATGAGCTTGCGCCCTCCCTAATGTGGAGCTCTATTACTTTTTGTGGTGTGTCAGGCTCTGTGACTTCTGCACACCCAGGGAAATGCGCATCGATGAGAGCGCATATTGCTTCATTGCTGTTTTCCGCCCATCGTCCATCATCTGTTTTTAGCTGACCTTGTATGGCTAACTGTCTGGAAAGCAGCTTCCGGAGTCTCGCCGTTTCTGTGAACTTCTCTATGCTAGAGCAGAAGGTTCTTCATGTGTTTCACTTTGCCTTCCGAACTTCTTTTTTGAAGTTACGTAGCAGTATTTAGTACTCATCCCAGATAATCTCTTCTTCGGTTTGTTTTTCCAGCTTGAAGAGATCCTGTACATCGTTCCTTTGTGCTGTATACATTTTGGGGAGGAGTGTAGTCAAATTGCACCTTGAATTGGATGTACTTGTGATCCGAGAAGGAGGGTTTATCGAGAACCCTCCATTCCGTCACTTGTGTACTATTCCCGGCTGCAAGTGTAAGATCTAGGATATTGGAGGACGTAGGTCCCACATATGTAGGCTCACACCCAACATTTGCTATCCTTAGGCTATATTGAAGTATAAAGTTAAGAAGAGACTCACCTCTGTCGTTGATGTCCGGACTGCCCCACACAGTATTGTGAGCGTTGGCGTCCGTTCCGACAATTAGGGGCTGCCTTCGCAGGCCTGCCTCCGCGGTCAGTCTTTTGAGTTCATCGGGTGGTGCCTCCCTGTCGTGCGCCATGTAACAGGACGCTATGAGCGTGGGCTCATCCTTGTTACCCTCTAGCGCCACGACTGTGAGATCATCAGTACTGTAATTAGACATAAGGTAAGAGTAGATGCCTTTCCTTACTAGGATGGCTGTTCTGTTCATACTTACTGTTGTCGGGTGGAACGTGTTGAAGTGAGCGAACTTTAGCCCAGCCACCTTGTTGCCCGCTGCCAACCAAGGTTCCTGGAGTAAAGCAACATCGGCGGACCCCTGCTCCAGGGCTATAAGGAGCTCCGCCGACGCTAGCTTACTTTTATGTAGGTTGAGCTGAAGGACCTTCAGCTGCATGGCTGCTGGATTCCTCCGCTCGCGGTGGCTCGACTACCAACATCGTGTCGCCATCCTCGTCGTCCTCCATTTTCCGGTCCTCGGGCGTGGCTTCTGTGGCCACTTTCACGATTTCCAGGCTGTGGGTAGTTTCCACCATAGACACAAGGCCCAGGGCTTGCTCCACCTCACCAGACATCAGCGTATTGTCGTTGTTGTCTTGGGGGTGGCGTTTCTTGAGACGCAGGTATACGCTACCAACGCCCCACATCATCTTACCGTACCTGGGATAAAGCAGATCCTCGGCTTCCTTGCTAATTTGCAGGATCATGTGCTGTCCCTTTTTATCGGGTTTAGCGACATGAATGACCTGCCAATCAGCGGCGGGCACGTCAGGATTGAGAGCCTGCTCTTTAGGGACGACACTCGGAAGGAGCACTTTTGCCTTTGGTATGGACGGAATACTGGTTCTGTCCACTACCTCCAGCTTGGCGCCCTTCCACGGGGCGGTCATTGAGGCGACTGTTTGGGAGACCCACTCCAGGGTCGGGTCGTCTCTGCAGCTGAGAATTTTGAATCCATTGAGCTTACCTGCACCATCGAATGTGGTGGGTGCGGCATCCGGAGTCTCCATCCTCTTCAACATCGCCTCGAGCAGTCGTGTTTCCACTAATTTCCACCGTGCTGGCGACACCTTGCCATTGGGGTCGCTTTTGTCGACGAGCGCCACGACAAGATGTCGTTTTGCTACGTCGCTCGCAGACTCCCTGGTGGTTTTTTTGGTGGGGCGGGGCCGATTGCTCACGGGCACTCCAGCCTTTGTCGTCTCGGTCGGGCGCTGGCGTTTAGTGGCCAATTGCTCCTCAACCTTATTCACGTAGTTGCCACTAGAAGCCTGTAGAGTAGGCTTCTGGGCAAAATGTTTGGGACCCTCGCTAATCTTCAGATCAGCCCACGCCAGCTTACTCGTCTCCTCGGGGGTGAGGTCGCCGCTGTCACTGAGCCAAGCTCTGATTCTAAGAGCCGCTTTATATTGCGCCTTGGCTCTCATACCCTCCTTTGTCCGCTTGGGCCCGACCTTACTAGAGGTACTGGCACCCGCCTGGACAGGGGAGAGCAGAAGCTTATTTTCGGCTTCCGTAGTTATGCTACCGCCGTGCGATTCGCAGTCCGAGTCTGTATCGACTACGGCACCGCTTCGCCACAGCTTAGCATTAGTTGTGTTTGTGGTGGTGGCAGTAGCTTTGCAACTACCATGGCCTGCTCCAACCAAGGTGGAGGTGTGACCGCTGGCGACACGCAGAGAGGATTTCTCCTCCTCGTGCCCGCCGGTGGTAGCAGTCACGCTTCCCACCGACGTTTGAGTCGACATCCCGACTCTAGTTGCCTCCTTATTCGCCTCAATTATTATTTTTTTTTTTCGGGGAATCACCCTTAGCGTTTTATACCTGCCGCCAGGTACCTCGAACCATGGCTCCGGTCGCAGTACCCTTATCTTGGCGAAGCCGATAGGAAGTACTGTGCCTTCGCCTTCGCTAGACACTGCACTACTTGGGGATGTAGGCGCGCAAGTGACACGAAGTATAACCCGTTTACTCCGAGGTTAATACAGTGTATGTGGGCGTGTATGTCCAGGGGGTTGACACACAGTAGTGTTTCGAGTGTCTTGGTTGGAGTGGAGTAGCTTGCCACCATACCAGGATGCCGTATAATAGTATCGGTCGTACTACTGAGATGTAGCTCCAATTCATCAGTCGTGGTGACAGGCCCCAAGTACTACTTAGCATCTTCTACGATGCGTAAAGCGCGACTTTTTCACCCTTTCTTCAACATTGAGTCTCCATGTCAGTTTGCTGTCCAGGTCTATTTCGAGGTATTCGACATTAGTTTTTGGCGTGAGTGGTTTTCCGTTCAGCTTTGGTAGTAAAGAGAATGAGGTCTGTTTTTTCCGCGTTGATGCTAAGTCCGGCATCGATGGGACATCTTAGTATTTCCTGTAACGTGTGTTCCATGACTGAGCTGAGGGTCGATGGACATTTTCCCGTGATAATAATGCTTATGTCATCCGCATAGGCAGTTATCTTTGGGGCTTTCCTGTAGAATTTTTTAAGTAGTTTGTCCACCACTAGATTCCATAACAGGGGAGACAAGACTCCGCCTTGTGGCGTGCCTCCATGAGCTTCCTTTGTTATGGTGGTGGTTCCCAATTCGTCATTCACTCTTCTGCAGCTCAACAGGTTCTGTATCCACGAGTGTATTGCCGAGTAAGTATCGCTAACTAACCCAAAAATAATAATATCTACAAAATTTTTGGAAATCCAAAAAAAAAAATTGTTCCCATTATTAAAAGAATGAACTAGGGATCGAAACTGCAAAAAGCCGTTTATCAAACAAGCACTCTATTCACACCGCCACCGCATCATGAATTCAATCGCCGACATTATCAAGCTATGTGCATATAACAGGGACATGTGTTGTGCGCTTGGCCGCTTCCATTTCCATTTCCATTTCTGAATTCAATATTCATATTGTCATGCGCTGTTGAAATTTTTTATTGCTCACGCATACTACGCATAGTACGCATATGCGTACTTGAACCCACACACAGAAACGATATGAGAGCGCAAGCGACATAAGCCGTGCTCATCGTTCTGGTGTCGATCCAACACTAAATATTTGTTTGGAGCAGAGGCGTTAGTAGCTCGGTTTTTTTTTGCCGAGCTGGCAATAAGCGATTGGGGTGCTGGTAGCTCGGCTTTTTTGCCGAAGATATCTGGGGTGCTGCGGTCAGCAAAGCATCTGACCTTAGAAAAATGCTTATTTTACGCATATATGCATATTCAGTAGTTAATGCGAATATCGTTCAAGACGTGCGTATTTTCACAAGCGCGCTTGGCGATTCGATTTCTTGTACACACACATGCATCCCCGTAAGTGTACATGTGCTTAGCATAGAATTTGGTTGCTGAAACAATATCGCACTTGTGAGTCGATGGATGCATACCCTGGAATTTGTATACTATGTTCCCGAAGGGAAAATAGTATATTGGGGTTGCGAAATGTACGTCCGTCTGTCTGTGCTTATCAAATTTATTCCCACACCCTTGAAGCTAGAGCAACCAAACTTGAATTTCAATTTTTAAAGTGCCAAGATCGAAAAATATTTGGACCTCTCTCTCTTGGGCTTCTATGAGCCCTGCGGTGTTCCATTTCGATCGCTTCGCGAATTTCCTCTTCATCTGTCAGATCAGCCACTAACCGTTGCGTTATACCAAAGAATAAAAAGTCATACAACGAAAAATGTTGTATGGGGGAACTCATTGAAAAGTACCCACATTTTGCTTGTTGAGCACTTACTTAAATACTCTTATAATTCGTTTGCCAGCGAGAGTTTTTCAAGGCAGTAGTGCAGTGGGATGTGATGCGGCGCGTTGTCATTATGGACCTGTGTTCATGCCCAGCTGGTGGCGGCTAACATACATTTTTTTCATTGTTATATCATTATTTGGTTTTTTGTTAATTTATTTTCGTTATTTATGGTTAGAAGAAGCGGACAGATAGATAAACATATGAATGGATAGACCAACGGCTCAAGAAATTTTTATTTTACATTTAATACTTCTATTAATTTAAAAAAACCTAAATTCATAAATAATCAGGGACCGTAAATAATGATTATTTTGATTTTTTTAAAGCAAAAAAAATCATGCACTCATAGTAATTTTCGGAAAGTGGGAAATAGACAAATGTAATCCTTTAAGGATAATCTATGCATTTTCACCATGATTTCAAAACTATGATACTTCAATTATGTTGTCAGCCAACTCATTCTCATATTCAGTTTTGTGCTGTTCTACCAAATGGCGTTGAGATTGCAGACATAATTTCCATATTATTTTAACTATATTTATTATCGAAATTTTTTTCAGAATTTTTTTTATTAAAAATTTGGATCATACAGATTCCTTTTGACTTACTGACTGATAATATATATAAATTTTTCCCAAATTCCCTTTGGAAAAGTCAAAATTACAACTTAAGTTTTACTATGTAGAATCACAAAGCATACAGAATCTGCACAACAAAAATTTCGGCGTTCTGTTACGAGGTAACGGTTCTAAAAATAGATTCCGTTTTGCTTCGACATCAGCGGGCCAAGCCTCGCCAATTTTTGTGGCACTGCTGGCTTTCGCTTCAGTTTTTCTTTAAGCTCTCGATTTGGATACTCTACTTTTTATAAATTAGGTATTGCTATTATTTGATTTGATGTTAATAACTCATGTACAATTTATTTTTCATTCTATTTTTGACTATGCGTGTATGGCCACCATTTTAATTCACTGGCTGTATACATACATATGTATTTTGACTGTGAGGTTAGAAGAGTATTTACGTTTCGGCGCTTGAAAGTTGAGCTTATACGCACACTTTTCACTTTCACTTTGTGTGCCAAAAATGTATTGCATTTGCTCTCTGGAAAAAAAAGAACAATTGCAGGGCAATATGGTCTTAATCTCTTTTTTCGTCCGTCCGTCCGTCCTTTGTCGATTCGTCCGTTTGCCTGTCAGTCTATCCGTTTAAATGTTTATAAATCTGTCCCTTTCTATCAACCTCAAATCAGAATAAGAGAAAATTTATCAAACCGGATGATACAAACACAATACAAATTAACAGAAAAAGCCAATAATAAAAAAATTATTGTTCCCAGTCATCATCGCAGGCAGGTTTGAACCACAGGTCCACCATCAGCATCAAGACAACGTACTGCATCTCATCTCACTGGTCAACTGTCATCAACGACTTATGGTGGCAAATGGCAAATGGCAAATAAGTAAGTAACGAGCAATCTCGAGCATAAAGAAGAATGAAAACTGTGATTTGGACTGTGAATGCCGAGGCTTGGCTCGTTTAAAACGAAGCAAAACGGAATCTATTTTTAGAATCTTTACCCCGTTGACCGAGCCCGCCCGCATCATCAAACGTGAAAACAAATCGTCGAAATTTTTGCTTGTGATACGCCTTCTGTATGAATTTATATTCTTTGGTTATACGAATCTTATATAACTTAAAATTTTTGAAGCAACAGGTCTGAAAGAATTGTAAGTATGGCTGTGCAATATAAACTTGGATCGGCCAAGTTTATATTATTATATATGAAAACCAACAATTAACGCTAAATGTTTTGTTAGAAAGACAATGTAAAGTATCTCTGGGTTTCGATGTGGTGCCTAGCATATGTAAGAACTTGTCTCTATGTGCGGCTTCGCGCCTGTTAGATAGAACTGCTTGCGGTCGGCCGGTGGCCGCGCACAAACTAATGGAATTATGCACTATCACAGATTTTTATTGTTTATGCACTGTCACCGTGCCCTTGGCATTGCAAATGTTGATAATTAAGCCACCGATTTTGTGCCACCAGTGTTGGCAATTTCTAATCACGAATTATGGCTTGTATTTTCATTTTAATACATTTTTTTAGCAGGGAGTGTGTCTGGCCGCTTCTTCTACTTATGCGAGCCAGTGCTTGTTGAAGTATCGATGTTTTAGTGTTGCGAGTGCTGGGTAGCTGCATATAAGATGTTCCAAGGTTTCCACAGCTCCTGGTTCCTTACAATTTCTGCAGCTGTAATAATAATATAATATATATTAATATCCCCAGCTTTTTAGCATGAGCTGCTGCTAGGCAATGTCCAGTTAATAATCTTTCCTTGGAAGATATAACAGGAAGTTAGTGAGTTTCTGATATCGCTTCTTGCACATAATTTTAGTGATTCTGCAGCTGGCAGTGTTCTGCCACCTTTCACCAGCTTTAGCCCAAGCGGATTCATCCAGTTCGCTATATAGCGACTGCAATGAACTTTGTATATTTCCTTCGTTCTCAAGAGGTAGCCCGACTCCTTCTTTGCCAGGCAATCCGCCATTTCGTTGCCGTCAATGCCCCGGTGGCTGGGAACCCAATAGATATGCACTGTTTTAGCAGTGCTTATATTATCACCAATTATAATGCTTGGTGCAACTTTTGTTCACTGCAGCGCAACTCCTGAGAGTTGCAGCTATTGAGTAAAACTGTCGCACTTCCGGCTCCCTAAGAAATGCTTACACAAGGTCGCGATTTCGTTTGGTACTGATTCTTTATTGAAAATCCATGGGTTTTTATACCCTTTTTTTGTGGATTCTATTTAAACAGATGTACATTATTGTTCTTATTTTCTAAATAGTACATGTGGAATCTTATTTTTAATTGGTCGCCTTTTTTCCCCTCTTGCAACTCGAGCATCCACATGTGCATTGTCCATTTTTACCTACACCGTTTTCAAGTGGCCCGGCCAAACGAGGATCGAATGCATGTGTATATTTATGACGTGGTTTTTTGGGTGTGCTTCTTGAGGATTGCGAGGGTTGTATGTTTAGTTTCTAAACAATGGCAATTTTTCCTCAGTATATGTGTAAGGAAACCACCAAATTTGACATCGTATGGTTACTTATTGAGATTAAATGCCGTACAAGCGGGTGTTCACACGCGTAGTCTGACAAAGAAGGGTCGAATATTAACTGATATCTAAATGCGTTTAAAGGCGCCTCAACATGGGGAATTAGATCCGAAGCGTCTTGGAGGGCACTATGCACGGTGGCTTGCTCATCGAGTTCTATAGGGACTTTTTTCGACTATGATGACTCTAGCGAATTCTCCTCCAGTTAAGTTCGTCAGTGGTTTTGCGACTTTTACGTAATTTTTAATGAATTTCCTGTAGTACGGAGTCATATCCAGGAAACTCTTCAATTCTTTTACATTAGAAAGGGGTTTAATTTTGGCTACGGCTTCTACCGTTTTTACTCCCTGTACCCATAAAATGGTTAAAAAGGGGGTATTGGATTTGTGCAAATGTCCGTCTGTCTGTCCGGATGAACGCGTCGATCTCAGCAACTATAAGAGCTAGAGACACCAAATTTGGAATGTAGGTTCCTGTATACCATACGCAGATCAAGTTTGTTTCCGATCTCAGATATCTCCCCCGTTCCCCCGCAATTCGATCAAACGTTATACAGCCACTCTTTTAAAGATATAGCTTTGGGTTTTGGCATGTATAATACTTTAGTCACTCTTAACCTGCTGTTAAAATTTCAAGTCGATCGGATTATGAAGACGGAAATTATTCAACGAACAAGATTCAGTACTACAGCCTCGCCTGCGCTGTTGCGTGAGGTGTCGCTTGTGTGTGTACGGCTTTGTGTATGTGTATGTGTAAGTGCATGCAGATGCGATCGGGAATTTTGGACCTGGGTACAGGGAGTTTTGTAGTCGGGTATACTCGACTATAGCATTCTTACTTGTTTC
This sequence comes from Hirtodrosophila histrioides, assembly GCA_037075165.1. NCBI lineage: Eukaryota > Metazoa > Arthropoda > Insecta > Diptera > Drosophilidae > Hirtodrosophila > Hirtodrosophila histrioides. The sequence continues at coordinate 182,977 of JBAMCL010000453.1, read as the reverse complement.
CTCTACCTTAATACCATCTGCTGTTACTATATAACCCAAAAATGCAACCTTAAATAATGATTATTTTTTTTAATTTTTTTAAAAAATCACCCACTTATAAGGGACCTAGAAATAAGTGGTTCACACCAGTGATAGTCTCTGCATTTACGCATTCATTTATTGCTCAATATAAGACTAAACATTTATTACGGCTTCTGTGATAGATTTGTCCCCAATATTATTGCATAGCCTTGTAAAGGGACCACAAAGGTACCTCCCATCAAATTTGTTTGTTTTTTTAAAAAAAAATTTTCGGTTTTGGTGTCAGGTTATTTTAGTTCAATTATTCAATTATTTTTTCGGTTTTGGTGTCAGGTTATTTTAGTTCAATTATTATTTAGTTTTACAAAAAGCAATTTGTCTACTGATTCGTCAGCGAGGTTGCACCTTTGATCGTTAAGCATCATTTTGAGGGTCGAAAACGATCTTTCAACACTTACTTGTGTTGCAGGAACCGAGGGCACTACTTTGGCCAGCCGGTATAAATTATGGTATGCAAATCGTTTCTTCTCCAAATACTTCATAATATTGGAGGTCAAGCAAATCAATGCATTGACGACCCTACAAAATGGTATGAGCATATAGATCGAGTCCAGCATGCTATTAATTCGAAGTACACCAGAAGTATCGATACCACTCCTTTTGAACTGCTAACTGGCGTCAAGATGCAAACAAAAGTCGACCAGCATCTGGAGGATCTCATCATAAAAGAGTCGCTCGATGTATCAACGAAAGTCGCAACGAACTACGAGGTAAAGCAAAATTGCAAATTCTGAATCTGTAGGCCGAAAACAAGAAGACCTACAATTTACGACCCAAAGAGGCTAAGCAGTACAATTGGCGATTTGGTGGCCATTAAACGAACCCAATTTAGCAGCGTCTCAAATTAAAGCCGAAGTTGTTAGGCACATACGAGATTGTCAAGGTGAAGAGAAACAACGCTTACAACGTCAAGAAAGTTGGTAGCACCGATGGCCCAAACAACTCTTCGACTTGTGCAGAGTATCTGAAGCCATGGTCTACCCCAGAGGCGAATGCATTAGCAGGACGGCTGAATGTGGGAGTGAGTCTGCATATTAGCCTTCGTGAGTGTGCGTACTTGCCTTCAAAGAGACCCTACAGCTATCGACGGGTGCTATCAATATCCTATCGGTAGGCCGATTGCAGCAGAGAGAGTTCGAACAACGACGTGCTAGCGGACAGACTTGCCGCGGCAAAATTCGAGCAAGACGATGAATGCGCTGACAGGTGGTCACACACACATTAACGACGCTCATTACTTTAGTTTTCATATATTAAATGGTACTACACTAAATATTGAAGTTTAACTATTTCAATAAAAACATTATAACGTTTCACTATATATATATATCCACATATATATATGTAAAAGTGTTATCAATCATCGCATTGCACAAACCGAAAAACAATTTTTGTTGGCTGTGCAGCATAAATACAGTTTGCATTTTGTGCAAATGCACTGCATTTGCGAAGTTTAACAGTGCTTGCACCATCTTCTTCCACTGTCTCGAACCAAACAATCCGGAAAATGGTTTAGCTGGTCAAACCGCAAGTCTGAAATTGGGTGCATAGACTTTTCGCCTAGTTTGAGCCCTAGTTTCGAAGGTCGCTGGGCGAGTGGAGACTACATTGTCCGCTCTGTCTGAAAGGATGGTGACTGCATTGTCCGCCCTTGTAAAGCTCGATTGTTATGTGCACTCATTGGACGACCTGGAAAGTTCTTATTTTGAAACGATACCAGACCTGCAGCAATCGATTCGCAAAAGTCGGGGAGTTCGAGCAATTTGTCCGTGCTTGCGTTCTCCTTTTCTATACGCCTGTATAAAATGTAAGCGTTTGTTGCTGCCATGTCAATCAAGTTGTAAAAAATTCGTGTCGTAGCATCCCGAGTTTTAGCTCTGATATGATAGCGGCCCATAAGTCCATCCATTAGGTCTACACCGCCCATGTGAGCGTTATATTCGCGAATAATTTGTGGACAATCAACTTCGATGCGTCGCTTAGATTTCCTGTCATAACGAGCCGCCTTTGCTGTTCCTTCATTCGAATTTTCTCTTGCAAATGGTTTAACACCCACATATGTCGACAACAAGCGAACGGCCTTGCTGTCCTTCCACAGCACATTACTTATTTCGACTCCATATGAGGAGCCTACGTACTCAGTCGAAAAAGTCTTGGCTTTTTGTTGATAGTACTATCGTTTGGCAGCTTGCATTTTGGGATACGATTTACACGCACTGTGCCAAGGCAATAAACACCATTCGCACGCAGATAGACCATCAACGGCAGTGACATATAAAAGTTGTCAAAGTAAACAATGTGGTGCTTGAAACTTTGTACGGTTTTTGTTAAACGTACAACAATGTTGGCCGAAGTTCCAAGATCTGGGTGACCAGGCAAAATCACGTTATCACCCGCTCCGCTGTAGATCTCAAAACGGTATGCATAGCCAAAAGAATCGCACAAGACAAATAGCTTAATACCCCTTTTGTGTGGCTTATTAGGCATATATTGCCGCAAGTGGTGCTTCATTTTTGTGCTGCACACGTGCTCGTCTACACAAAGGCGGGCTTGCTTTGGTACGGAGTCAAACCTTTGGTTGAGAATGTCAACAAATTTTCGCGTCCGGAACAGTGGATCGTAGCCTGGCTCGCCCTTTTTGATCCGCTCGCTCTCATCACGCAGTGAGAAGTACTGCTTAGGATAGGTTAGGTTAGGTTGCGGTGGCTGGAGCAGAGACCCACTCCACACTTGGGCCAGGAATTGGCCCCTTGTGATACCACATAATGTCTTTTAAACATTTTGTTCCCCCTTAAACCAATTTGATGATTTTAAGAATTTAAGGATACTGTAAATCCCAACCTCGGATACGTCCGATAGGGTATCAAAACTGTAGTGTCCCAAGTGCTGGAACCTTCTCCTGCTGAGTGCAGGACAGTGACAGAGCAGATGTTCTACGCTCTCTATTTCTTCTACAATACCACAACTTCTGCAAAAGTCATGGTGTGGTACTCCCAGTCTGTTAGCGTGAGTCCCTATAAGGCAGTGGCCTGTGAGAGCCCCTATTATTGTCGAGATGTGGGATCTCCTATGTTTGATCAAAGCAGATGTGCGCTTTGTGTCAAGGGTAGGCCAAGTGAGTTTGGAGACCGTGCATGTAGTGAGATTACTCCAGCGTTCGGCGGTTAGACGCCTGGTGTACTCCTTACTATGCAGCCTGAAAGTGAACAGAGGCATGCCGACGCTGCTCCTCTCAGCGAGGAGTATATCGTTGGTGCCTTGCCTGGCCAGTTCATCTGCCAATTCGTTTCCTTCTATATTACGGTGTCCAGGCACCCATACGAGGTTGATACTGAGCTGTTGGGCTATCTCGTTTAGAGATTGGCGACACTCAGTGAGTGAGACTGCGTTGTTGGTGCATGAGTCAAGCGCCTTTAAGGCGGCTTGGCTGTCTGAGTAGATGTAGATATTCCCTACACTGATGTTGAGCGTGCGCAGGCAGAGGGTGGCTTCCTGGATGGCCCTCACCTCTGCCTGATACACGCTACAGTGGTCGGGAAGACGGAAACTGGTTCTGATTCCTAAATCGGGGGAATATACACCGCCGCCCACACGTTCTTCCAGCTTCGACCCATCAGTGAAGATTCTGATCGAGCCTGGTACATGTTGAACCGGCTTTTCCCAGTCTAAACGGCTAGGAATGCACACTCTGTATAACTTGTCGAAAGTCAGTTTAGGTGTGCAATAGTCTGTAAAGGGGGGAATCCGAGGTATGGACTTGAGAACTACGGTATGCCCCGTGGTGCCTGTCGTCCAGTTGTTGGATTCCCTGAGTCTAATGGCTGAGTTTCTAGCTAATTCTTTGGACAGTAGATCCAGCGGTATTAGATGAAGCATGATGTTCAGGGCTTCGGTTGGAGTGGTGCGTAGGGCACCGCTGATGCAGATTTCTGCACTTCTTTGAACTTTATGGATTGTTTTGAGGTTGGATGGTAGATCAAGTGCGGGCCACCACACTAGCACTCCATAAAGTAGGATGGGTCGGATGACTGCTGTATACAGCCAGTGGACTATGCGTGGAGAGAAGCCCCATCTGGTACCAATGGCCTTCTTGCAAGCAAAAAGAGCAGTGGTTGCCTTGCATACCCTCTGCTTTATATTTTCTTTCCAGTGTAGTTTGCTATCCAGTACTACACCTAAGTACTTCGCCTGAAAGCTCTGGGTAAGAATCGTGTTATTGATTCTAGGGAGGTTTAAACTCGGGGGTTTGTATTTCCTAGTGAAAAGAACGAGCTCTGTCTTGCTCGGATTCACGCCTAGTCCACAGGTTTTGGTCCATTTTACTAAAGTATTGAGTGCTGATTGCATTCTGTCGCAGAGGGTTTGCGGAAATTTACCTTGGGTTAGGATTGCAACATCATCCGCGTAGGCTACCGCCACATGCCCCTCCTCCTCCAGCGTACATAGCAGTTGGTTTATCGCCAGTACCCATAGAAGTGGAGATAGGACACCTCCCTGAGGAGTGCCTCTACTGACGCACCTACTGATCGAGGACTCTCCTAAGCATGAGCTCACTGTCCTGCTGGTGAGCAGCAGTCCTATGAGCTCTACCAGGGGGTCCTCAACCCCCAGACTCGTCAGTGCGGAGGTGATAGCTACTGGAAGAATGTTGTTAAAAGCTCCTTCTATGTCTAAGAAGGTCACCAGGCTGTATTCTTTGACACTGAGCGATCTCTCGATGCGAGAGACTAAAGAGTGCAGAGCTGTCTCGGTAGACATGCCCTTGGTGTATGCGTGCTGTGTACGCGAAAGTAGGGAGGGGCTAATGAAGTTTCTAAGATGTACATCTAAAATCCTTTCGAGGGTTTTTAAGAGAAAGGAGGAAAGACTGATTGGTCTGAAATCATTCGGTTTGACGTGGGAAGGTTTTCCTGCCTTGGGTATAAAGACTACTTTCGTTTCCCTCCATGCTAGAGGAATATGGTTTGTCGTAAGACATCCTGTGAAGATGCTACGAAGCCACGCTATGATGTAGCTGAGGCTATGTTGGAGTTGAGCTGGGTAAATGTTGTCTGGACCCGGTGATTTAAAGGGCTTGAAGGTGCTGATTGCCCACCCAATTTTGCGATCGGTTATTATTACGTTAGTCATGTTTGTTCGGCTATGATAGCTTTGTGTCGCTGGTCGCGGTGCTTGAGAACACCCTGGAAAGTGGGTATTTAGTAGAAGTTCGAGTGTTTGCGAACTGGATTCTGTCCACGATCCGTCGTCCCTTTGTAGAAGCCCTGGGGGGGTTGGGGAGGAGGCTAGAATCTTCCTTAAACGTGATGCGTCAGAAGTGGATTCAATATTACTGCAAAAGTTGGCCCACGAGGCCCTCTTTGCCTTTCTTAAAGCTTTTTTGTAGTTGTTTAGCTCGTTCTTGTACTGCGCCCAGGTAGTGTCAAGCGTCGTACTTTTGGCATGATTAAAAGTTCTCCTGCACTTTGTTTTAAGTGTATCGAGATCTGAGGACCACCATGATGGCTTGAAGGATTCTTTGGGGGTTATTTTTGGGCAAGATTTGTCTAGGGCGTCGTTACAAACCTTTGTTAGGGTGTCGACCAAGGAGTCTACCTCTGCTGCATTTTTCGGAATAAGGGGCGGGGTTTGAGCCAGGTTTTTCCTAAGTAGTCGCATGTATTTACCCCAGTTGGTTTTTCTAGGGTTTTGGGTTTTCTTAAGTGGTGGACGAGATACGTCAAAGCTAAATTCAATGTAGCGGTGGTCTGAGAAGGAGTGTTCTGGTAGAACTTTCCAGGACGCCACCCGCTGTGAAATACAGTCTGAGATAAGGGTAATATCCAAGACCTCACTTCTGTTTTTGATGATAAAGGTGGGGTCGTTACCTCTATTACATAAGTTTAGGTTAGTACTAAGAAGAAAGTCAAAAAGTAACTCACCCCTCTCGTTGGTGTTTGTACTTCCCCATTGTGTGTGATGCGCGTTTGCATCTCCTCCCATGATAATGCTCGTCCTCGTGCCTGCACTTTGTGAGACCAGGTCACGGAAATTAGTTGATGGAATACTTCCCTCGGTGTCGTGAGGAAGGTAGAAGGAGGCCAGCCTGTAAGATTTAGCCCCCAGTTCAAGGCTGGCTACCGTGATGTCTCCATCACTGAACTGGGAGAGTAGAAAAGCATTGTAACGTTTTTTTATTAATAAGCAAGTTCTTAATTTGCCCTTACCGGAGCTATAAAATAGGGTATATTTTGGAGTCCTCAAGCCACAGACCCTGTCAGCAGCGATCCATGGCTCTTGGACCATCACCACATCCACCACGCCAGGTGCTAGGCGCAGCAGAAGCGCAGCCGAAGCTGCCCTACTGTGATGCAGATTTATTTGGAGTATCTGCATCAAGTAGGGCAGCACTCCTCTCCGTGATCGTCCTATCCGCTTCATCGGCTGATGTCTCGCCTAGGAGCTCTTTTTCGGAATACAGCAGGCCCAGTGTCCCACCGTAGTCCGAGCCCGAGGAGACGTAGCCGTCGATACTGCCCTGAGGGGCAGCATCTTCGGCCTCCATCTCCTCGGCCTCGCTCGGTGGGTCCACCGACTCTGCCTCGACGCAGCTGGCCAGATCCGCCTGCGCACCGGCGTCGGATTTGTACACCTTCACGCCAACCTTCCCGAACGAGTAGCAGATGCTACCGCCCTTTCTCTCCAGATGTACCGAGCTCTCGTTGTCTATCTGGAAGACAACCTGCATGGAGGCACGGTTTGTCTTCTCTATCTTGAGAACCCTCCAGTTGGACGCAGGCATGTCCGGATTGCATAGCCTGACCATCTCCAATATGTCATTTGGCTCCGAGGGTTCGCACGGTAGCCAAGCCCTTGCTCTGGGTCTCGAGGGGATGTCCTTTGCATCCACTGCCGCAAGTTTCGCGCCGGGGTATACCTCCCCAAGTTTCTCAACAGCAGCCTTGTAGAGCTGCGCCGACCTTTCGTCCCCGCAAGCGATCAGCTTGATGGTCCCTTGGAACCAGCCAGCATCCTCGCATGCCGGTGGTGGGCCTGGGTTTTCGCGCAGCATGGTGAGGCAGATTGGCGCTAGAGCCACCTGCACCCAGCGCCACTAGTGTCGTGGGATGCGTCCTTCCTGACAATTCTTGTCGATGACCCCAATGAGGATCTTGTCCTTCGCCACCTCCGCGAAGGACCTCGACAACGGAGCCTGGGTTCGCACTCTCTTTGCCATTGTGCTTGGCTCCTCCATGGAGCGATTCCGTTTGGTAGCGGTGTGCTACCCGGTATCCTCCAGTTTAAAATTTGGTAGGACGGCCTTTGCCTTCTCCAGATCCTGTTGGATCTTAGCAAAGTCCTCCTCAGACGCCTGTTCCCTGGTTATTGGGGCGGTTGCATTGCGCGTCAATATTCTTTCGGCCGTCCGCTTGTCGTTCGGACGGGCTTTAGACGGGTCCGGTCGAGTGAAGTCGACCGCCCTTTTGCTCACCACTGTGTCTGTTCCCGATTTGCAGCCAATGAGATTGGTGGCTATGTTGGAACAAACCGGGGCAGACACAGTAGGATTCTGCTCTGCTGTAGTGCCGCCTGTCACAGCACTCCTCACCTTTGCCGTTTCCGTCTTCTTGCCAGCTGACACGCCAGAGGCCGAGGGCCTACTGGTGGCTATAATGCCGGCGGAAGACGGGCGTGCTCCAGTCGAAGCGCTGGAAGCTGCTGGCTTCTGCGTGCTCATGCGGTTTGAGACACTCTTTTTACCGGAGCTGGTTGCTCCTTCCGGCTTTCTTAGAGTACCGGGCTCTTTTTTGTTTATGTTATTTTTGTTGTTGTTGTTCATCTTGCTTTGATTCCCACGAGTTGCGGAGAAGGGGAACGGTCCACCCGGGCAGAGATCCGCAGTACCCGGGTAAGGCAAGAATAGAACAGGTGTTTGCCAGGCACCTGAGCCCTCCGTTCACGACTGAGATATATTTGTTAAACCTGGGCCCCCAGCCAGTCTGACCATCAGCACGGGTCGGATGACACCTTGGTCCGGCCCAGGTGTGAGATGTGAGGGGTAGGATTGGGTAGGAACATGTGTAGGGATGGTGGTGTGTGTGAGACTATAATTTTAGAAGGCGGTCAGACAAACGCCTCGTCAGTACAGTGGTAACGTCCGCAGTACCCGCTGGCTGTCCGGGACTGCTTATTTGAATATTCGCAGCTGACCCCCTACAGGAGGCCGTTCGCTATCCGCAACCTGCGACCCGTCCGGTGGCCTCAGCTAGGCCGCCCTCAGAACCACCTCACCAGCTCTAAAGGATACTTCGGAGAAGTACTGCTTAATTGCCCCGAATTTGCTTCGAGTCATGCAGGTTTGAATCGGTCCAAACGCGTTTTTTCCCCAATAGCTTTTTAAATTCGGGTAGCGATATATGGACATATATATCAATATACCGATGTAATGATGAATATCGTCAATGTTGATTTTAAACTTATTTGCAATATTATCGGTGAAAGCTGCACGCATGGTTTTCTCGACGATCATATTCATGATTTCTGAATTGAAAAAATAGCAAAATAGCTGTAATGGAGTTTTAAGCTCCATTATTCCAGCTGGCAGCGAAGAATCTCCTCGAAAGGCTATGTTATTGACATGCAACTGCATAGATTGCTGTCGCCACAAAATCTTGCTCGGCTTCTTTGTTATTGATTCAATACCTATACATAAATTAATTAGACACTTGCATACGATATCGCAATTGTGTTTGCTTACCAAAGCCATTGAAGCCACCATAAGATGGTGAAGATATGCATGCTGAATCTTCAATGATTGGCAATGGCGATCGAGGCCTTTTTACGGTTTTCCGGTTAGACTCAGAATCCTGTACTAAATTTTGCGCATTCTCAACATTACTGTCAATAAATGATAAAGTATCCGCATCCTCCAATGCGGTGTTCAGAGCCTCTACCACATTAAAGGCGTCGTCCTCGTCGTCACTTGATAGATTTGAAACTTCCTCATCCGACGGAACTAACTCAAACAAATTCAGCAACTGTTCATCAGTCAAGTCGGACAATTTGTAACGCACCCGCTCTGCCATTTCTTCTATTTTTTAAATGTCTATTAAGAAAAATCATGCAGTAAAAAAAACCAACACGAAAATTGCAAGTAATTGTGAAACAGCTGCTGGCAACAATAGTTCACTGGAGCCTCATAAGTCAAGGCACGTATCACTATTTCACTGCTACAACTAGAATCTTTCATATATTTGCATATCTGAAACTTGATTTTAATAGTAAAAAACATACCTTTCACGAAAAAAATAATGAACTTGATTGGTTTTATATATTTACTTTTATTAGCACAACAAAACACAACATGCAGCAGGCCAAATTTCACGCGCGAAATAACACATGTTTTGTACACATGAAAATAAAACGTACCGTTAAAAGCTTCTGAGAGCTTTCAAAGCTTTTAGACATAATTTGGTGTGCTAGTTACTAACATTCAAAAAATATTCAAATGATGTAAAAGCTCTTAATTTAATCACTATTGTGAATAATATAATAAATGTCTAAAGACACTCTTACGTGTTAGAGGGTTAAGACGGGATTTTGTAAAACTCCACCAACAAGCGTGGAAACTGTTGTATACAACTTTATTGTTTACATTCAATCGGTTTCAAACTCAATCTCAAAGTCTACATATTTCAGCGATTTTGGAAAACCTACCCAAAGGCGGAAAATGGGGGTCTTAAGGTTGTATGGACAAAAGTCTAATTTTAGTCTGAAAGACTTCGACACGTGTGTCACTGATTTTGCGAAAATCAGCTGGATGGTCGAAAAATCGGTGGAAAACTGTGGCATTCGACATTTTTAATTTTCATGCGATTGGCTTCAAACTCATTTTCAAGGTTCTACACAAACACATAATAGACCAAAGATTTTAGAAAATCTACCACCAAAGTCGGAAAATTCACGAAAAACTGCTGTATGAAACTTTTCGATTATCGTCTGATTGACTTCAAACTCATTTTCAAAATTTTCTGTTTATCATCCAATTATTTTGAAACTCATTTTCAAAGCACCTCACATTAAATGATTCGACACATGTGCTATCGGTTTTGAAAAATGCACGTCCACGGTCGGAAATGGGGTGAAGTCTGGTATTCGGCATTTTCGTTTTTCATGCGAATGGCTTCATACTTATTTACAAATATAAATATAAAAACCTCAGTACTTTGCGGGTAATACAACGGGCGGAAAATAGTTGGAAAGTTTTAATCTGGATTTTTAGTATTATTCTTGGAATTGGCTTCAAATGACAAATAATTTTATAAAAAAAAATCTACTCCGCGTTACCACGGCAGGGAAATGGAAGTGAAGGACAAAGGGATAATTTGTTAAGTTATATCGGCTTTAAAGACATATTCATAGCCCAATTTCAAAAAATATTCATTTCATCTAAATATATCGCAGAGCAAGGCCAGGGTATTACCTGCTAGTTATTAAAAAGACTCAAAAAAATGCTGAATTTTGTTTGAATTAATATATTTAAATAAACCAGTTAATTTCAATATTTAGTCTATCAATTGTTTATCACTTGCCGACGCCATTTTTCAAGTTGTGCTACGAAGTTGGCTGAACTGGTTGCAGTGTTTGAGGAAAAGAATTTCGTTGAGTGACAACTGGTTGCCGCAACTGATTGTGTTAAAATTACCCTGAATAGGGGCAGGGTTAGCCTAAAAACCCGGCAATGCAGAAAAACATCCATTATCAGGTGGACGAACTTCGAGTCCACATATCGCTCTCATCGTGCTCGTGGGAAAGAAGTCTGGCGAGACCTGGCTGCGCGTCTATTTCGCCACCTGTACGCCTGGTCGATCCCCGACGACTAACCGCTACCGCGCATCCACTCAATTTTAGAGCGACTTCGGATTCTCGCTTAATCAATACGCTGATTTTTAAAAAGTAGGTATTGACCGTACTCGGGCGAGGACTCTTCCAATGGAAAGTGATGCCATTCGGCTTGCACTCTACCAAAGCCACTTTTCAATGGTGTCTGGACAGCGTTATTGGCCCAGAGACATAGAACTACATGCGTTCACATATTTAGAAGATATCATCGACATTGGCACGAACCTGGGCGAACATATGCGCAATCTCGGAGAGGTCTTTTGCTTGCTCCGACTGGCCAAGCTTCACGTGAACCAGAAGAAGTGCTCGTTTTTCTAACTTACCATCGTGTTTCTCGCCCACGTCAAGACCGAGCAAGGAATCCAACGAGCACTCGGGAGCTTCGCCGATGCGTGGGGATAGCGTCCTGGTAAAAGCTTTTCGTCCCGAACTTCGGCATGGTCGTACATCCAATCTCCCAGCTGTTGCCAAAGAGTAAATGATGGAAGTGGGGAGAGCCCCACCAGGAAGCGTTCGATCAGCTCAAGGTCCGATTGACTGAGGCCCCGGTGCTAGCGTGTCCCGACTTAAGCGTGAAGTTTTCGCTACAAATGGACGCTAGCGACTATCGCCTAGGAGGAGTACTCAACCAGACGACCGTGGAGGGAGAACGCGTTTTTGCGCATGTCAGGCGACTCTCCAAAGAAGAGGCGAACTACTTGGCCACCGAAAAGGAGTGTCTTGCCACCATTTGGGCCGTTCGCATGCTGCGCTGTTATCTGAAGGGATACCGTTCCGACGTGGTGAAAGATTACCTCTCTCTGAAATGGTTGACTCCATAGAGAATCCAACGCTCGAGCTGCAACAATACCACTTGACGTGCAAACCGAAACTTGATTTTAATAGTAAATAAACATACCTTTCACGAAAAAAATAATGAACTTGACTGGTTTTATATATTTACTTTTATTAGCACAACAAAACACAACATGCAGCAGGCCAAATTTCACGCGCGAAATAACACATGTTTTGTACACATGAAAATAAAACGTACCGTTAAAAGCTTCTGAGAGCTTTCAAAGCTTTTAGACATAATTTGGTGTGCTAGTTACTAACATTCAAAAAATATTCAAATGATGTAAAAGCTCTTAATTTAATCTCTATTGTGAATAATATAATAAGTGTCTAAAGACTGTGAGGAGCCTTAGGCGGTTCCCCACAACATTACTAAACGACCCCTTTCAACTAAGCCTCTGGACACCGGTGAGTTGAGCGAAATAGGCAGCAACAACACCGTCGCCCAGCAAGCGCTGACAAACCACAACGGGACTTAGTGCCGTTACAGATGTGCAGAAAACGGTGCCTGAGTGCGTGGCGACGACGAAAGTACAGTTAACGACAGTTGACAAACATATAAAAAGGGCACAGCAACACGCACGCGAGATCAGAGAGTAAACAAGTCAACAGAGTCAACAGAAACTTTAACGTCGCATCAACCAACATATCACGCCAACTATTCTTGTCTCGAGCAAGGATACAGCAGCCAACCAATTAAGTCCTGTGCAAAGTCCTTGTGTAGCAGGAGAGTCTAGTGATAAATCCTTGCGAATAGCAGGAGAACACTGACAAGTCCTCGCGTAACAGGAGAAATACAGGAGATCTTGGTCACAGACAAGTCCTTGTGTAGCAGGAGAGTCTAGTGATAAATCCTTGCGAATAGCAGGAGAACACTGACAAGTCCTTGCGTAACAGGAGCAATACTGTAGATCCTGGCCATAGTTGCAAAGTCCTTGTGTAGCAGGAGAGTCAAGTGGTAAATCCTTGCGAATAGCAGGAGAACACTGACAAGTCCTTGCGTAACAGGAGAAATACTGTAGATCCTGGCCATCGTTGCAAAGTCCTTGTGTAGCAGGAGAGTCAAGTGGTAAATCCTTGCGAATAGCAGGAGAACACTGACAAGTCCTCGCGTAACAGGAGAAATCCTGTAAATCTCGGCCATAGTCACAAATCCTTGTGTAGCAGGAGAGTCTAGTGGTAAATCCTTGCGAATAGCAGGAGAACACTGACAAGTCCTCGCGTAACAGGAGAAGTAGGTAGATCTTGGCGCATAATCACCAGTCCCAGCAAGGATCCCTACCGGATCCCACCAGTCCCAGCAAGGATCCCCACCGGATCCCACCAGTTCCCGCAAGGATCCCCACCGGATCCCACCAGTTCCAGCAAGGATCCCCACCGGATCCCACCAGTTCCCGCAAGGATCCCCACCGGATCCCACCAGTTCCCGCAAGGATCCCCACCGGATCCCACCAGTTCCCGCAAGGATCCCCACCGGATCCCACCAGTTCCCGCAAGGATCCCCACCGGATCCCACCAGTTCCCGCAAGGATCCCCACCGGATCCCACCAGTTCCCGCAAGGATCCCTACCGGATCCCACCAGTTCCAGCAAGGATCCCTACCGGATCCCACCAGTTCCAGCAAGGATCCCTACCGGATCCCACCAGTCCCAGCAAGGATCCCTACCGGATCCCACCAGTCCCAGCAAGAATCCCTACCGGATTCCACCACTACTACCAAGCCAACTATTCGGGTGCGCATCCACTTGCAACTAAGCGGAGCTTTGCCACGCGGAATTATCCCACGAGCCAAAAGCGAGTGGGTGGTTCTTAGCGAACAGGCGACGCTGAACGGCGAGTCGGTGCATCACCAGGATACTATACGGCGGCCACCACAGGAGCCACACACTTTAACTAAAAACTACATCTAGTCTTTTATCAATAAATATACATAATCATCAAAACCAAAGTGTCGTTATTTTATCGCAAGTATCCAAATACAAATTTGTTGATACGGATCCTGACCGACCGAGTTAAGCCCGGCAGGACATTTGATTCGTTACAACTGGCGCCCAACGTTTAGGGTCTTGCGATAAAACGATATACAATAACGCTTCACATAGACAAGGCAAAATGGTGCGAGGATGGGTTTATAACCTCAAAAAGGAGGAAATCGTTCGGTATGCCGAAGAATTCGGGATAACCGTGACTGGCACGGTGGACACGATGCGCCGGCAGTTTGGAGAATGGGTCATGGCAAACGAGGCAAATCTGCAGCATGCTTTGAGGCTCAGTGACTTGGCACGCATTCACACTCGTCAGTCACCACTAAAAAGCGCAACACAGGAGGAAGAATTTGAGGACCCCAGCAAATTCATAGAGCGCCTGAACATACCAGCAACGCAGACAGCGGCAAGGTTGTCGGACACACGCCCTGCACCATGGGGAAGCATGAACATGCCCAGGAACGAGTCGCCACACAGGACCACACCACCAAACAGGACACATACAGAAGAGTATCCACGAGTAGCCAAACAGGTGAGGGAGTGGAGCTTCCGTTTTGACGGCACGACCAAGCCGCTAGAATTTCTGGAGCAGGTTGAATGGTCAGCAGAGACATATGGACTCAACCTGGACTTGATTCCCCGAACTATGCCTGAACTCCTCCAAGGCATGGCCCTTAAATGGTACATTGCCAATAACCAGCATTGGCGGTCATGGACATCTTTTGTGACTAGCTTCCAGGACTTCTTTCTACCACGGGACTATTTCCCACGGTTACAGGAGGAAGTATCTCGGAGAAGACAGGGTATAGATGAGCCCTTTAAAATATATATGGTCGAGATGCAGACCCTAATGAGGCCTCTGAAGTACGATAGGCCGAGGGAGCTGAAGCAAATATGCGACAATAGTCTCCCAGATCTACGGGCATTCGTACGGCCGTACCAAAGTTCTAGCTTGGCCGAACTCACAAAACTGGCCGAGGAGTTCGAGGAACTAGAACAGGATCGGGCCAGGCTGCGACAACAAACACACCCAAACCGAACCAGGCTAATGGCATGTGAAGAAGAACCCCGGACACAAAACTGCCGGTGTTTCGAACGCATCAGCAATGGACCGCAACCAGCCCCAAGAGCACAACCAGGACAGGCCAGAACTCACATCCAGGACCTCGCCCGGGCCTGTCGGAGGTGCGGCCAGGAGGGACATTGGGCCTCCGAATGCCGAAACGACCAGCTCATATTTTGCTGGATGTGTGGACGAATTGGAATCAGAACGATTGAATGTTGCCGTCCGGGAAACGGGCGCCGGCGTCCGCCACCAAGGGGAGAGCGGATGCCCAAAGAAACTGCCCCTCAGCATTAATAGGCACCCTACAGGATGAGGGAGCCTACCTGTCGGCAACAGTGCAAATTGGGACCGGCCACTACAAGGCAACTATAGACACAGGGGCGACAAGCAGTTTTGTCAGCGAAAAACTGGCTATGGAACTGGGCCAACAAGGACAACGAAATACCACACAAAAACAGGTGCGGCTAGCAGATGGCCGAAGCAGCGGGGTATCAGAGCAGCTGGAGGTCGAAATCAAGCTCGGGGATCAACACATCGATCTGGCGCTCCTCATCCTACCCGGGGTCATCGACGAGTTAGTACTAGGATGGGATTTCCTCGCAGGCATGGGCACCGTTTTGGAGTGCGCCGGGCTCCGAGTCAAAATTCCAGCCCGCCACAGGCTAAGTGACAGGCCACATGAAAGACTTTCGGTAGCAGTGGCCATGACAAAATCACCAAGAACACAGGAACTCGAAAGAACTGCTACAGAAGGGACAGGCAATAGCGAGATGGAGAGACAGCCGCTACACCCTGATACGGCTATCGACCAATTCCTCCAAGAAGAACTGGCTGCTTTTGGGAAAATGTCGGGCACATCACCCATTACGGAGCATCAAATAGTTATGCACGACGACCGCCCAATCAAGCAAAGATACTTCCCGAAGAACCCCAAGATGCAAGAAGAGATCAATAAGCAGGTGGACGAACTACTGGCAAGGGGCTGCATCGAAACGTCGAACAGTCCCCACAGCGCGCCAATCGTCATGGTAAGGAAGAAGACGGGAAAGTGGAGACTGTGCGTTGACTTCCGCCAGTTAAATAGCCGTTCAGTCAAAGATGCGTATCCCTTACCAAGAGTACACCATATTTTAGACCAGTTAAGGGAGGCCCACTATATTACCAGCTTGGATCTGAAGGACGGATACTGGCAGATTCCAATGGGGGTGGCCAGCAGGCCATTAACAGCGTTCACCGTCCCGGGGAGAGGACTTTTCCAGTGGAAAGTGATGCCGTTTGGGCTTCACTCTGCCCCGGCAACATTTCAACGAGCGTTGGACCGAGTGATAGGCCCGGAAATGATGCCACATGCGTTCGCCTACCTGGACGACATCATCGTCATCGGGAAAACACGAGAAGAGCACATGATTAACCTGCGGGAGGTATTCCGACGGCTTCGAGCGGCCAACTTGAGGATCAACATCGACAAGTGCGATTTCTTCAAGCAGGAGCTAAAATATCTAGGGCATCTGGTGACGGAACACGGTATCCACACAGACCCCGACAAAGTAGCTGCCATCGCCGAACTAAAACCCCCCACTAATGCCAAAGAACTACGTCAATACCTGGGAGTAGCATCATGGTATAGGAGATTTGTACCCGACTTTGCTACGACGGTTCATCCACTCAACGCCCTACTCAAAAAGGGTACCAAGTGGGAGTGGAACGAGGAAAAACAGAAAGCGTTTGAGACCGTGAAGGATAAACTCACGAAAGCTCCCGTACTAGCATGCCCGAACTTCAACAAGCAATTCATCCTGCAGACAGACGCCAGCAACTACGGACTCGGAGCAATCCTAACCCAAACGACCGAGGAAGGAGAACAAGTCATCTCATACGCCAGTAGGACACTAAACGGAGCCGAGAAAAACTACTCGGCTACTGAGAAGGAATGCCTGGCAATTGTATGGGCAATCAGGAAATTGAGGCCATATTTGGAAGGATACCATTTCACAGTCATCACTGACCACATGGCACTGAAATGGCTCAATTCCATCGAAAGTCCTTCGGGCAGAGTCGCAAGGTGGGCCTTAGAGCTGCAACAGTACGATTTCGAGGTGACTTATCGCAAGGGGAAACTCAACGTGGTAGCAGACGCTCTGTCCCGACAACCCCTAGCAGAGGAGACATGTGGCATAGCGGTGAGCCAAGAAAAACACTCAGACGAGGAGGTAGCGGACAAATGGATAGAGAAACTAATGGCAAAAGTCCAAAATAACCCCAACAAATTCGCCGATTACACTATAGAGTCAGGAAACCTCTATAGACACATCCCACAGCGAGCAGGAGATGAAGACGTGGCGGCGTGGAAGCTGTGTGTGCCAAAAACACAGAGACAACGAGTTCTACGGGAAAACCACGACGCAGTCACAGCCGGGCACTTGGGGACACGCAAAACTATGGCACGAGTAGCCGCACGATACTACTGGCCTGGGTTCTACCGAGATGTACGAGCCTACGTACGGTGCTGCGAGACGTGCCAACGATACAAACCCAGTCAACTGCAAGCCGCAGGTAAAATGCTCACCCAAGTCCCTGAGGAGCCATGGGCCACTGTTTGCGCAGACTTTGTAGGACCACTGCCGAGGTCGAAACACGGAAACACGACCTTACTCGTCTTTATTGACCGATTCTCAAAATGGACAGAATTGGTCCCGCTGAGGAGTGCAACGACGGCAGCCCTACAAAAGGCGTTCAGAGAACGGATCCTGGCCAGGTTCGGGGCACCAAAAGTACTCATCACAGATAATGGAGCGCAATTCACAAGTAAGGCGTTCAAGACGTTCTTAGAAGAAATGGGAGTACGACACCAATACACGGCCCCCTATACGCCTCAAGAAAACCCAACAGAGCGTATGAACCGAACAGTTAAAACTATGGTCGCACAATATACGGGAGAAAATCAGCGGAATTGGGATGAGGTCTTGCCCGAGTTGACACTGGCAATCAACACTAGCATCTCAGCGTCAACAGGCTACAGCGCTGCATTTGTCACACAAGGTCGCGAACCCAGACTACCCAGGGCCCTATACGACAAGGAAGCTGTTGGCACAGGACAACCAACCTCAAAGCCCAGAGACAATGAGAGGAAACTTAAAGAGATCTTCGAACTAGTGCGTCGCAATTTGGAGAAAGCAGCCCAGGACCAAGCAAGACATTATAACTTGCGGAGACGGCCATGGAAACCGACAATAGGCGATCAGGTATGGCGCAAAGAACATCACCTCTCCAACGCCGCGGAGGGATTCGCAGCCAAACTCGCTCCAAAATTCGGCGGGCCGTATCGGATAATAAACTTTTTATCGCCGGTTATATGCCAGCTTCGAGAACAAGATGGCAAGAAAATACGAACGGCCCACATCATGGACTTAAAACCGTGTACGACGCAAGCCGAAACTAAAACGCAGTAAGTGTAGGAAACGGGCAAGAGAAATTTTTTTTTATATACAAAATTTTTTTTTTGCACTCATTAAAGGGGGGAAAATGTAAATAAAATTTATTTACATTAAAATTGGAAATTTTTATTAAATACTGTAAAACCCCCCCCAAGACCCCTTCGGAAATAATTCTCAACTAAGCCCCTGCGCACACTAACCCCTTTTCTCAAAACTTCGGCGCCTTTGAAATAAAAAACAACGGGATCACACATTGGGGACAGTGGGGCAATTTTACGCAAAATCCAACAAAAAAAAAAAAAAATTATTATATACATATATACAATTTAATATCACGCCAAGTTTCCAACAACAAATAATAATAATAAAATAATAATAATAATAATAATAATAATAATAATAATAATAATAATAATAATAATAATAATAATAATAATAATAATAATAATAATAATAATAATAATACTTATAATAACAATAATCACAATAATAATAACAACAACAACATAAATAAATAAACAAAATTCTACACCTAACAAGCCACAAACTCCACCAAGCACGCATACGTCAAGAAATGCAAGGCACAAAATCGAATCGGCACCACTGTGCGAAACATGCAAACGATAACGGCAGAATCACCTGATATACAGTGCACAATGCATTTTCAATTGCTGACAAACTAATACAGGCAACTGATAGATGTCAGCAATTGGAGAGCGCAGGCGCAACAGCTATATAAGCCACAATCACAGCAGCCGAGGATCATATCAAAATGGAAACAAAGACCAAGCGCATCGAGACGGCACCGCGGCGGCCGTGTTTAAGGAAGCCAGTGCGACTGCCGTTTCACCCCCGGAAGCCGTTAAGACGACCGGCGGCCACCCGCCAAACACCAAGCCTCCCATCTCCAGCCAACCACCAGTGGAGCCATCGGCCAGGACACCGGTACCGAGCCGGCCAACTCCGGGCCCCACGCCGCCGGTACCAGAGGCCCCAACGGTGCAACCGGAGCCACGCCCCGTGACGCCAACGCCAACGCCAACGCCGAAGACACCACCGCCCCGTCCCGCAGCACCAACCATGGACTGCCCTACGGAGGTGATCACCATCTCCTCGGATTCGGAGTCCGAGGCCCCGGAGCCACCTCTGACAAGGCACGTCTACCACGTGCAGCGGTCGATCCTGCGGGACGGGAGGCCAGTGCGCCAAGACGTGCAGGTGGTGGAATACCGGCCGGCCCCAGGGACAACGCCGCCAAGGCCGCCACAGCGCGTGCCTACAACGCCGCCTAGGTCGCCGACGCCCCCCCGGGCAATCACGCCACGGCCGAGGCAACGAACGCCGGTAACGCCCCCCCGGGACGACCGAAGCCCGACGCCACCCCGACCAGTGACGCCCCGACCACGTGCCCCCACCCCGGAGTCCCCACCGCCCCCTCCACCCACGTTCCGGCCGGCGTTGCATCGGCAGCGCTCAAACATGGAGCAGGGAACGGTGGACCGGCGGCCAACGCTTTTTCGCCAGGCCTCGTGGGCACCGGGAGTGGACCACCGATGGAGGGAGGTGGGCCCCGACGAGTGGCCGGAGGCGGTGGCCGCGTACGCCCGAACGATCAACCGGGATTGGCGGACCGCTCGGTTAATGTGGGTCGGCACTACCCGGTACCGCATCCGGTCCACCAAGGGCCAACACCGCGTGTTCGCACAGAACTAAAGAGAAAAAAATAAAATGGAAAAAAAAATATATAATAAAATAAATAAAAAAAAAAAAATATAAAATAAAAATATAAAAAAAAAAAAAAAAAAAAAAAAAATTAATTTAAAAAAAAAAAAAAAAAAACATATATATATAAATAGTCTTAGGGGTAGCGGAGTAGGGAAAACACATCGCTCCCGACGGAAGAGGAGAGTGTGAGGAGCCTTAGGCGGTTCCCCACAACATTACTAAACGACCCCTTTCAACTAAGCCTCTGGACACCGGTGAGTTGAGCGAAATAGGCAGCAACAACACCGTCGCCCAGCAAGCGCTGACAAACCACAACGGGACTTAGTGCCGTTACAGATGTGCAGAAAACGGTGCCTGAGTGCGTGGCGACGACGAAAGTACAGTTAACGACAGTTGACAAACATATAAAAAGGGCACAGCAACACGCACGCGAGGTCAGACAGTAAACAAGTCAACAGAGTCAACAGAAACTTTAACGTCGCATCAACCAACATATCACGCCAACTATTCTTGTCTCGAGCAAGGATACAGCAGCCAACCAATTAAGTCCTGTGCAAAGTCCTTGTGTAGCAGGAGAGTCTAGTGATAAATCCTTGCGAATAGCAGGAGAACACTGACAAGTCCTCGCGTAACAGGAGAAATACAGGAGATCTTGGTCACAGACAAGTCCTTGTGTAGCAGGAGAGTCTAGTGATAAATCCTTGCGAATAGCAGGAGAACACTGACAAGTCCTTGCGTAACAGGAGCAATACTGTAGATCCTGGCCATAGTTGCAAAGTCCTTGTGTAGCAGGAGAGTCAAGTGGTAAATCCTTGCGAATAGCAGGAGAACACTGACAAGTCCTTGCGTAACAGGAGAAATACTGTAGATCCTGGCCATCGTTGCAAAGTCCTTGTGTAGCAGGAGAGTCAAGTGGTAAATCCTTGCGAATAGCAGGAGAACACTGACAAGTCCTCGCGTAACAGGAGAAATCCTGTAAATCTCGGCCATAGTCACAAATCCTTGTGTAGCAGGAGAGTCTAGTGGTAAATCCTTGCGAATAGCAGGAGAACACTGACAAGTCCTCGCGTAACAGGAGAAGTAGGTAGATCTTGGCGCATAATCACCAGTCCCAGCAAGGATCCCTACCGGATCCCACCAGTCCCAGCAAGGATCCCCACCGGATCCCACCAGTTCCCGCAAGGATCCCCACCGGATCCCACCAGTTCCAGCAAGGATCCCCACCGGATCCCACCAGTTCCCGCAAGGATCCCCACCGGATCCCACCAGTTCCCGCAAGGATCCCCACCGGATCCCACCAGTTCCCGCAAGGATCCCCACCGGATCCCACCAGTTCCCGCAAGGATCCCCACCGGATCCCACCAGTTCCCGCAAGGATCCCCACCGGATCCCACCAGTTCCCGCAAGGATCCCTACCGGATCCCACCAGTTCCAGCAAGGATCCCTACCGGATCCCACCAGTTCCAGCAAGGATCCCTACCGGATCCCACCAGTCCCAGCAAGGATCCCTACCGGATCCCACCAGTCCCAGCAAGAATCCCTACCGGATTCCACCACTACTACCAAGCCAACTATTCGGGTGCGCATCCACTTGCAACTAAGCGGAGCTTTGCCACGCGGAATTATCCCACGAGCCAAAAGCGAGTGGGTGGTTCTTAGCGAACAGGCGACGCTGAACGGCGAGTCGGTGCATCACCAGGATACTATACGGCGGCCACCACAGGAGCCACACACTTTAACTAAAAACTACATCTAGTCTTTTATCAATAAATATACATAATCATCAAAACCAAAGTGTCGTTATTTTATCGCAAGTATCCAAATACAAATTTGTTGATACGGATCCTGACCGACCGAGTTAAGCCCGGCAGGACATTTGATTCGTTACAAGACACTCTTACGTGTTAGAGGGTTAAGACGGGATTTTGTAAAACTCCACCAACAAGCGTGGAAACTGTTGTATACAACTTTATTGTTTACATTCAATCGGTTTCAAACTCAATCTCAAAGTCTACATATTTCACCGATTTTGGAAAACCTACCCAAAGGCGGAAAATGGGGGTCTCAAGGTTGTATGGACAAAAGTCTAATTTTAGTCTGAAAGACTTCGACACGTGTGTCACTGATTTTGCGAAAATCAGCTCCATGGTCGAAAAATCGGTGGAAAACTGTGGCATTCGACATTTTTAATTTTCATGCGATTGGCTTCAAACTCATTTTCAAGGTTCTACACAAACACATAATAGACCAAAGATTTTAGAACATCTACCACCAAAGTCGGAAAATTCACGAAAAACTGCTGTATGAAACTTTTCGATTATCGTCTGATTGACTTCAAACTCATTTTCAAAATTTTCTGTTTATCATCCAATTATTTTGAAACTCATTTTCAAAGCACCTCACATTAAATGATTCGACACATGTGCTATCGGTTTTGAAAAATGCACGTCCACGGTCGGAAATGGGGTGAAGTCTGGTATTCGGCATTTTCGTTTTTCATGCGAATGGCTTCATACTTATTTCCAAATATAAATATAAAAACCTCAGTACTTTGCGGGTAATACAACGGGCGGAAAATAGTTGGAAAGTTTTAATCTGGATTTTTAGTATTATTCTTGGAATTGGCTTCAAATGACAAATAATTTTATACAAAAATCTACTACGCGTTACCACGGCAGGGAAATGGAAGTGAAGGACAAATCAGTGGGATAATTTGTTAAGTTATATCGGCTTTAAAGACATATTCATAGCCCAATTTCAAAAAATATTCATTTCATCTAAATATATCGCAGAGCAAGGCCAGGGTATTACCTGCTAGTTATTAAAAAGACTCAAAAAAATGCTGAATTTTGTTTGAATTAATATATTTAAATAAACCAGTTAATTTCAATATTTAGTCTATCAATTGTTTATCACTTGCCGACGCCATTTTTCAAGTTGTGCTACGAAGTTGGCTGAACTGGTTGCAGTGTTTGAGGAAAAGAATTTCGTTGAGTGACAACTGGTTGCCGCAACTGATTGTGTTAAAATTACCCTGAATAGGGGCAGGGTTAGCCTAAAAACCCGGCAATGCAGAAAAACATCCATTATCAGGTGGACGAACTTCGAGTCCACATATCGCTCTCATCGTGCTCGTGGGAAAGAAGTCTGGCGAGACCTGGCTGCGCGTCTATTTCGCCACCTGTACGCCTGGTCGATCCCCGACGACTAACCGCTACCGCGCATCCACTCAATTTTAGAGCGACTTCGGATTCTCGCTTAATCAATACGCTGATTTTTAAAAAGTAGGTATTGACCGTACCCGGGCGAGGACTCTTCCAATGGAAAGTGATGCCATTCGGCTTGCACTCTACCAAAGCCACTTTTCAATGGTGTCTGGACAGCGTTATTGGCCCAGAGACATAGAACTACATGCGTTCACATATTTAGAAGATATCATCGACATTGGCACGAACCTGGGCGAACATATGCGCAATCTCGGAGAGGTCTTTTGCTTGCTCCGACTGGCCAAGCTTCACGTGAACCAGAAGAAGTGCTCGTTTTTCTAACTTACCATCGTGTTTCTCGCCCACGTCAAGACCGAGCAAGGAATCCAACGAGCACTCGAGAGCTTCGCCGATGCGTGGGGATAGCGTCCTGGTAAAAGCTTTTCGTCCCGAACTTCGGCATGGTCGTACATCCAATCTCCCAGCTGTTGCCAAAGAGTAAATGATGGGAGTGGGGAGAGCCCCACCAGGAAGCGTTCGATCAGCTCAAGGTCCGATTGACTGAGGCCCCGGTGCTAGCGTGTCCCGACTTAAGCGTGAAGTTTTCGCTACAAATGGACGCTAGCGACTATCGCCCAGGAGGAGTACTCAACCAGACGACCGTGGAGGGAGAACGCGTTTTTGCGCATGTCAGGCGACTCTCCAAAGAAGAGGCGAACTACTTGGCCACCGAAAAGGAGTGTCTTGCCACCATTTGGGCCGTTCGCATGCTGCGCTGTTATCTGAAGGGATACCGTTCCGACGTGGTGAAAGATTACCTCTCTCTGAAATGGTTGACTCCATAGAGAATCCAACGCTCGAGCTGCAACAATACCACTTGACGTGCAAACCGAAACTTGATTTTAATAGTAAATAAACATACCTTTCACGAAAAAAATAATGAACTTGATTGGTTTTATATATTTACTTTTATTAGCACAACAAAACACAACATGCAGCAGGCCAAATTTCACGCGCGAAATAACACATGTTTTGTACACATGAAAATAAAACGTACCGTTAAAAGCTTATGAGAGCTTTCAAAGCTTTTAGACATAATTTGGTGTGCTTGTTACTAACATTCAAAAAATATTCAAATGATGTAAAAGCTCTTAATTTAATCTCTATTGTGAATAATATAATAAGTGTCTAAAGACACTCTTACGTGTTAGAGGGTTAAGACGGGATTTTGTAAAACTCCACCAACAAGCGTGGAAACTGTTGTATACAACTTTATTGTTTACATTCAATCGGTTTCAAACTCAATCTCAAAGTCTACATATTTCAGCGATTTTGGAAAACCTACCCAAAGGCGGAAAATGGGGGTCTTAAGGTTGTATGGACAAAAGTCTAATTTTAGTCTGAAAGACTTCGACACGTGTGTCACTGATTTTGCGAAAATCAGCTCCATGGTCGAAAAATCGGTGGAAAACTGTGGCATTCGACATTTTTAATTTTCATGCGATTGGCTTCAAACTCATTTTCAAGGTTCTACACAAACACATAATAGACCAAAGATTTTAGAAAATCTACCACCAAAGTCGGAAAATTCACGAAAAACTGCTGTATGAAACTTTTCGATTATCGTCTGATTGACTTCAAACTCATTTTCAAAATTTTCTGTTTATCATCCAATTATTTTGAAACTCATTTTCAAAGCACCTCACATTAAATGATTCGACACATGTGCTATCGGTTTTGAAAAATGCACGTCCACGGTCGGAAATGGGGTGAAGTCTGGTATTCGGCATTTTCGTTTTTCATGCGAATGCTTCATACTTATTTCCAAATATAAATATAAAAACCTCAGTACTTTGCGGGTAATACAACGGGCGGAAAATAGTTGGAAAGTTTTAATCTGGATTTTTAGTATTATTCTTGGAATTGGCTTCAAATGACAAATAATTTTATAAAAAAATCTACTCCGCGTTACCACGGCAGGGAAATGGAAGTGAAGAACAAATCAGTGGGATAATTTGTTAAGTTATATCGGCTTTAAAGACATATTCATAGCCCAATTTCAAAAAATATTCATTTCATCTAAATATATCGCAGAGCAAGGCCAGGGTATTACCTGCTAGTTATTAAAAAGACTCAAAATAATGCTGAATTTTGTTTGAATTAATATATTTAAATAAACCAGTTAATTTCAATATTTAGTCTATCAATTGTGTATCACTTGCCGACGCCATTTTTCAAGTTGTGCTACGAAGTTGGCTGAACTGGTTGCAGTGTTTGAGGAAAAGAATTTCGTTGAGTGACAACTGGTTGCCGCAACTGATTGTGTTAAAATTACCCTGAATAGGGGCAGGGTTAGCCTAAAAACCCGGCAATGCAGAAAAACATCCATTATCAGGTGGACGAACTTCGAGCCCACATACCGCTCTCATCGTGCTCGTGGGAAAGAAGTCTGACGAGACCTGGCTGCGCGTCTATTTCGCCACCTGTACGCCTGGTCGATCCCCGACGACTAACCGCTACCGCGCATCCACTCAATTTTAGAGCGACTTCGGATTCTCGCTTAATCAATACGCTGATTTTTAAAAAGTAGGTATTGACCGTACCCGGGCGAGGACTCTTCCAATGGAAAGTGATGCCATTCGGCTTGCACTCTACCAAAGCCACTTTTCAATGGTGTCTGGACAGCGTTATTGGCCCAAAGACATAGAACTACATGCGTTCACATATTTAGATGATATCATCGACATTGGCACGAACCTGGGCGAACATATGCGCAATCTCGGAGAGGTCTTTTGCTTGCTCCGACTGGCCAAGCTTCACGTGAACCAGAAGAAGTGCTCGTTTTTCTAACTTACCATCGTGTTTCTCGCCCACGTCAAGACCGAGCAAGGAATCCAACGAGCACTCGGGAGCTTCGCCGATGCGTGGGGATAGCGTCCTGGTAAAAGCTTTTCGTCCCGAACTTCGGCATGGTCGTACATCCAATCTCCCAGCTGTTGCCAAAGAGTAAATGATGGGAGTGGGGAGAGCCCCACCAGGAAGCGTTCGATCAGCTCAAGGTCCGATTGACTGAGGCCCCGGTGCTAGCGTGTCCCGACTTAAGCGTGAAGTTTTCGCTACAAATGGACGCTAGCGACTATCGCCTAGGAGGAGTACTCAACCAGACGACCGTGGAGGGAGAACGCGTTATTGCGCATGTCAGGCGACTCTCCAAAGAAGAGGCGAACTACTTGGCCACCGAAAAGGAGTGTCTTGCCACCATTTGGGCCGTTCGCATGCTGCGCTGTTATCTGAAGGGATACCGTTCCGACGTGGTGAAAGATTACCTCTCTCTGAAATGGTTGACTCCATAGAGAATCCAACGCTCGAGCTGCAACAATACCACTTGACGTGCACTACCGAAGAGGGAGCCAGAACAAAGTGGCTGAAGTCCTACAGCGAGCGTATAAGGAGTCCCCGAAATGCACTTGGCTGCACAAGCGGACAGAGCAAGTTCAGGGACAGCTAGCAAAGTAGCACGCTGTGCGACGATTTTACGACGAAGATACTTTTGTGAGCCAGTTTTGATTTTCGTACACAAAGACGCACACACACAAGCGACCGCGTAAGCGAGGCAATTGGTGGCTGCGTTTCTTCATACATACACTTGCACATTTGCTTTAGAAGCGATTGATTGAAACCTGCGTTGTTTTATGAAAAACGCTGCAAAATTACTATGAAACTTGAAATTAATTTAAGATTACTTGTTTAGCATTTTTGCAGTTTTTCATATAACGAAGCAAGTTTCGACCGATCGCTCCTACGGCAGGTATAAAATATATTATAGCCTGTTTCCACGACATCATATTTTCACATTTTTCGTCATATTTTTGATTTTGGAAATATGACACATTTTTCCTGTAGAAAATCCCATAAGAAAAAAAATGACGAATTCGTCATATTTTAAATATGATGCCATTCGCCCCGGCATTTTTTAGTATTTTCTTATCGAACTCACGATGTTTATCGATGAACTGGGGAAAAGGTAAACAATGACGAATTGTGCGCCAAAATTAATTTTAAAAATAAAATGTAAATTGCTTATATCTTAATATTTCTGTATTTAGTAAGGATGAGGTTAAAAGGGAAGGTTTATCCGGAGGTGCACCTTCGAAATAGTTACACTTTGACAAGGTACACCGCCTTTTGGGAGCAGTGAAATTTGTGCACTTCACAGGTGCGCACTCGCAATTTTATTGCAAATTTCTGCCATCTCCGCATCCCAGTCATCCACCAATGGATCTTAATTGTACAAACTTATTGCAACTATCTGCCTATTGATATGCAACTTTGCTTCTACTACTATTCTGCCATTATTCGCCATATTTTTCACTTTTCGTAAGAAATTGCATCAAATCAAGCCGACCAGCTGATTTATTTCGGGCGAATGGCTAATTCGTATACAGTTTCACATTTGACCGTGGAAACACCATCATCCACATTTTTGAGATGTTACATATTTTGGCTGTCGTGGAAACAGGCTATTAGTCACATTTTAATCAAATGTGGTCAGCATATGTAGAACATAATGAAACTTTAATTTTGTGAGTTTGGTTAGGGTATCTTCATAAACAATTTGGTAAGTTTGGTTAGAGTATCTTCATACACAAAACAGTTTTTCATACAAAAACATAGTTGTGAACCGATTGTTCATATGGGAGCTATATTATAAAGTAATCCGATCCGGCTGGTTTTGAAATATGTACTGCCTTTTTCGACAACAAATAGATGTCCCAAGTTTCATATTCATAGCTTTAAAATTGAGCGATAATTTTGAATGTAAATATATATCCAGTTCAAATTTTCCGAGTTTGACTGCGTATTATTGAAAACGTATGGCACTTAGAGGGTGCAGTATATCTTAATCAATGCGTCAAGCATTTTTCTACAAGATCCTAAATTGGATTTCACATATGACTTAATTTACAATACAAAAAGGTTTTCTAAAATTAGTTGTTTATTTTCATACATTTTTTAAACACGTAGGGTCATGTGACGTATATACAGTATGTCAATTAATTGTTTGCAATTTTTCTACAAGATCCTAAATTGGATTTCACATATGACTTAATTTACAATACAAAAAGGTTTTCTAAAATTAGTTGTTTATTTTCATACATTTTTTAAACACGTAGGGTCATGTGACGTATATACATATGTACATGCGCAGACTTCTACCAAGTTTGGTTGCTCTAGCTTCAAGGGTGTGGAAAAAATTGCTTTCATACAGACAGACAGATGAACAAACTGAATATAAAACAAGTAAGAATGCTATAGTCGAGTATACCCGACTACAAAACTCCCTGTACCCAGGTCAGAAATTTCCGATCGAATCTGCGTGCATTTACACATACACAAAGCCGTACACACACAAGCCGACAAGCACACGCGACAGCGCAGGCGAGGCATTTTTATCGTTGCTATGCTACTTCCCCCCTCGCTACAGTATTGAACCTTGTTTGTTGAATAACTTCCGTGTTTACTATCCGATCGACTTGAAATTTGAACAGTATGTTAAGAGTGACAAAGTATTATACATGCCAAATCCCAAGGCAATATCATTAAAATTGTGGCTGTAAAACGTTTTGATGGAATTACGGGGGAACGGGGGGAGATATCTGAGATCGGAAACAAACTTGATCTGCGTATGGTATACAGGAACCTACATTCCAAATTTGGTGTCTCTAGCTCTTATAGTTGCTGAGATCGACGCATTCATACAGGCGGACAGACGAACATGGCCAAATCGAAAACTCTTGATCAGTAGATCAAGAATATATATACTTTATAGGGTCGGAGATGTCTCCTGCCAATATTAAGCCTGATTTGAACTGCGGGGTGTGGCTAAAGATAGTGGTAGGGAAGTGCGAGGTGGGAGCAAGTGAAGGGCGAGGTGACTCAGAGCCCGCTCCAAAATCACCCGGGCCAAGTACAGCGTAGGTTTAAGCCCGTTGTATATAGGCTCCAAGTGCCTCTTATGCAGACCATACACGGGCCGATTATAGCACAATCGGTTGCGGCAACCAGTTGTCACTCAAATTGGGTTTTCGCCTCGCACGCTGCAATCGGATCAGACAACTTCGTAGCACAACTCGAAAAATGGCGTCGGCAAGTGCCGAATTGATAAACAATTGATAAACTAAATAATGCAATTAACTGGTTTATTTAAATATATAAATTAAACAAAAACCGAAATTTCAGAAAAATATTTTAAAATTTTTAATTTTGTTAATAATAACAACAAATTGAATATCTGAATTTTTATTAATTTCACTATTTTCTGCTAAACAATGCCGCTTATGAACGGCAGCAAAAGATCTTCAAATGTTTCGCACAAAACAACAGACAAGTACCAGGCGAACAAAAAAAACAGTAGCGAGAAAAACCAAAACGAAAAGGGAGACGCCCACAAAGATGTACACAACTATAGCAAACCCACCCCCGAACCTGAAGCAGAGCTCTGCAAGTGTTTTGCATACAACGAACAGCATGAAAGTACAAAACCAAAGGGAAACGCCCACGAGTTGTGACAATCGAGTTGTGCGTTGTCCAACTACTCCACAACCAGTTGTGGCAACTCGCTGCTCGTATCAAAAGGTTTTGATACAGAATTCAGTTGGCACAACTTTGTACCAACCGTTCCAATTACATTGCAATCGGTTGCCGCAACCCGAAAAACTCACTCAAGTTGGGCAACTGAATTGGCTCGTGTATGGTCCGGGTTAGCAGTCTCGAAAGCCGTAGGAAACTGTGGGTTTTCTACGACGGTCGCCCACGCCTTCTACTCAAGCCCGGGCGGCTCACGCAAATTGACCTAAATGCGGTAGACTACCATTGGAGTGGGATTCCCTGTGGCAGCGGGTAGAGCGTCTCCTTCGTCGGGATGCACACGCGGCCCAAAGTGGGGACAGAACGCTATAACGGATTTTTTCCCGTAGCGGTACGCGCGGCCTCGTGTTCGGCAAGGTGCGCTCAGAAAAGCGTGGGACTACCAGTCGACGCATTAGGGCACGATTGGACTAGCGTATAGGTACGCCGCTTGGTGCGCATCGAGGGTGGTTATCCTGGCATGTAGATATGTTGCGCAGTGCGTTTCAAGAGTCCTAGTCACGACTCACGTCTCGTGTCCCAGCAAATTGTACAAATTTCGTGTAAGGCGGCCCCTGGCGAGCCTGAGTATACTCCAGCTTTAGAACGCTACAAAGTCAATAATACGATAATCAAAAAAGTTTCATACAACAGCTTTCCGCGATTTTTCCGACCTCGGGAATAGATTTTCCAAAATCTTTGTCCGTGACAGATATGTCTTTGCGTTGAACCTTGAAAATTAGCTTATAATCAATTGCATGAAAAATAAAAATGTCGACCGTGTTAGCGAATTTTCAGAAATCGGCGAGACACGTCGAATTATTTTACGTGAGAAGCTTTGAAAATTAATTTGATTGTGATTGGACTAAAATTAGACTTTCGCCCATACAACTTTGACAATCCCATTTTCCGCCCATGGGGGTGGATTTCCAAAAATCGGTAAAATTGGTCATATGAATTTTTGTGTAGATCTTTGAAAACGAACTTAAAGCCGATTGGCTGGTAGACAAAAAGTTCCAAACAATACTTTGTCGCGAATTTCCTACTTTGTGGTTGGAATTTTCCAAAATCCCGTATAGATGGAAACTGAAAATTTCAGCGTTCAAGCAATGATTTTTATGTAGATAAATAAATATCTTTTTCTTACGTATTTAAAATATACATTTATTATTATTATTTATTATTTATACATAATTGACACTTAATCAATAACAATTAAAATTAGAATCATAATGATCATGAAATGGATTTTTAGTATGTTCCAAAGTATTACTAATTAGTACTCCGTCAGCCATGTAATTTTTAGTATTAACCAATTCTTTTGAAATTCTTAACTTAACCAGCCCAGAGGCAAAATCATTTGAAATACCGTCAATTATTTCGCCAGACTTAGAACAAACATCAATTTTGCTACAATCTGACACAGCATTATATTTGTTATTTTCGTTGCACAAAAGGCAAATGGTTTCATCACTTTTTTCAGTTGCACTATAATTATAACGTAGGCAGTCTTTGTGGAATGAATGCTGACATAGAAAATAAACCGATGGCATGTGCAACGATTGGCGGCAGATATCACAACAACTATTGCGAAACTCTATCGGATTAAATTTAAATTGAGATAGCTGTGAGCCGTTTATTGTTATTTCATTGCTAAGGTCTCCAATTGATTGAAGTTCTAATTTAGCGTTGATTAAATTATTCGAAATTGTTGTACAAAAATATGATTTAATCTCTGTAATTTTCATATCTAGTGCACAAACCTTTTGCAATATCACGAGTAACGATCGAGGGCCCATTGTTAATGAAGGTGCAAGTCTTGGATATTTTTGCATGTGGAACTGAATGCATTTAACAAGATCTTTGTCTACCAAACTAAATAAATCGGAATCTTCACAAGCTTTCATGCAATTTTCCGTTCGAATATAGAATAAAAAAGCCTTACAGATGATAAGAGTCTTCTCAAAGTCAAGTGGCATTTTCTTCAGAAATTCAAAAATGTACTGTGATGATATTCTATTATCGCGCCAAAGACCAAGATAAAGCGTGAGCAAATAAAAATGTATCTTTTCATCATATGAAGAATGAATTTCTATGAACTCAGCTAATAAGTTTGCAGAAAATTCAGGATGATCTAATAAAATTGTTAAAAAAGCAACGATGTTTTTTATTTGCCTGTTTCTAACTAATAATTCAACAGTATTCAGAACCGTTGTGGAATACATAAAAAGAAGTTCCCGACCATATTCTAAAAAAAATTTTAAAATTTCTTGTTCGTCGCTATTGTAAAAAATTGATGTTATATTTTCATTTTGTTGTAAATGTTGTCTTGCCCTAATCAGACAAGATAAGTTGGATGTTCGAACTGATTGATGCCTAAAGTCACAAATGTGGGTGGTATCCTTTCGAGAATCCCATAACTGTTGAATCCTAAAGTTTAAGTTTTCACGATCAATGCAGCTTTCGAGTAATTGTTTATGCTCGGTTATAAAGTGTTTACTTTTTAATAAATTATTTAAGTATTGCATTAGATTATCATTGTGTCTGGAGTATAACAGTTTTGATATTATGTCGTACGGCTTTATGACACCAATTGTTTGAGCGTATTCTGTGGATGCTCTGCTTAAATAGCCTTTCAGCAACAAATTATTACCGTATTGCAGCCGTACGTATGCGGCATTCTCAGAGTCCTTGCTTACATCTCTTTCGATTATTCTAAGGGCATTATCGTGCATACACTTCGCAACAAGAAATCGTACTTTATTTGTTGTGTTGTGTTCCTGCAGCTTGTATATGTTGTACGTATAAATGTTGTTTGAACTTTCGCCTTTAGTTATAATATGGTATAAATTATTGCCACTGATAATACAAAGCAAATTTTTAATTCGTTTATGTAGAACAATTAATTTGATATCAACATCCACAACTATAAGTATAAAACCTAACTGCGCTTTTAATACGACAACAAGATGATGTCCAATCCAAGAAAGATACTCCTTCTGCCCTTCAATAGCATAGCAGGGTCCCCTACCATCACGCGTAAAGCAGTAGATGGCATCATCTCGTCCGACAACCAAAAATGATTCTGAACCAATTCGTTGTGATATTGTACAACAATGTTTGTGTATGTTTTTTTTATTATCAAGGACAATTTTAGATTCAACTGAGCCTTTATCATTTAATACAAGACAATGTACTCCATCGAGGCACGTCACAAACATGTTGCAAGTTTTTTGATCGGCTTGCTGACTACAGGTTTCAAATTGTATTCCATTTATTGGACTTGAAGCAATTACATGGCGTCGAATATTCAACGAGAGATCACGGGTAATGCTACCAAAGTGTAGCACAATGTCACCCTTTTCAAACCCTATGCATAGTCCAAACAATTTATCGGGTTCTATGACCTTTACATCAATAAAAGTCGCCTTACTTGTTGCGGGCCAGGATGTGGAAGAGATACACGGCTGTTCGTCAATTTTGCTCAACTTCGTTAGATCATATATATAAATGCATAAGCCATATTTGTCGTTATCCTCTTGTGTTACTATAGCAAGTAAATTGTTAATCGTTAGTGCGCACAATCTTATTGGATGACGACTGTCATGGCATTTAAAGCTTATTGGCTTTGGTTTATCAATTCCAAATAAAATATGCACATATCCATTGATATCACAAAGTACCGTCGTGGTGCTCATTGTTCCGTTAACAGTTTTCGTTAAATTACCACAGTGAGCCGTAATATTAGCGTTAAAATTCTGTAATCTAATCGAAGGCAATGTAATTAATTCGAAAAGATCGACTTTTTTCCATTCCAATACACTCATCCTGTTAATTTATATTTGTAAGTACACATATGTATGTTCATTTATGACATCTACATATGTATGTAATATATACATACTATGTATTTATCGAAAAGTTCGTGTTACCTAGATGATGACTTTAAAATAGCGTCAATACTGATGAATTTACTTCTGGAACAACGGAATGAAATATTAATAAATTAAAACTACATATGATATAAAATAAATTTCTCTATCTAATATGCAGCGCTGTGATTAGATTAGATACACTACGATGATTAATTAAATAACTTCACAATCGAATTGTTGCCAAGAACTTCAATAATAAGATTTATGAAGCTCCTACGCTTAAATAAGAGACAATATTTTTTATATCGATTTTTTATTTTCGATATTTATTACGATTATAGGCCCTCTCCACGGGCACCTAAATTCAGCAGTTGTCATTTGACTGATTTTTGCTTTTCCACGGGCAGAAATGAAACATTTGCTTATTTGTCATTCACTCGAAATAATTCAGATGTTTTGGGGTGTTTTGATGCAAATTCAACACAAAAATAGGAAAATAGGGTATATAATAACAGAATAGTGGAATTTGGAACGTTGGATTTGATATCACACGGCTTTGAACAACTGGAATATAACTAGGATGCGGAAATGAGACTTAATATTAATGAAATTGCGATTAATAGGCTAAATTTGTAAAATATTAATTAAAATTAATTTTATTAAGAAATTCGCTGTTGTTGTTGCTATATCTTAGCAAAAAAGGATTTAATTAATAAACTACTTACAGAACTCGACAAACCAGACGAAACCCACCCCCGAACCTAAAGCAGAGCTCTGCAAGTGTTTTGCATACAACGAACAGCATTTGAACCAGGCGATCAGCGAAAACAGTAGCAAGAAAGTACAAAACCAAAGGGAAACGCCCACGAGTTGTACCAATCGAGTTGTGCGTTGTCCAACTACACCACAATCAGTTGTGGCAACTCGCTGCTCGTATCAAAAGGTTTTGATACAGAATTCAGTTGGCAAAACTTTGTGCCAACCGTTCCAATTACATTGCAATCGGTTGCCGCAACCCGAAAAACTCACTCAAGTTGGGCAACTGAATTGGCCCGTGTATGGTCCGGGTTAGTGTTTTAAGTGTAAGTGCTATTTAGTGTTTATAATATATCGTACAAGAAAGTATCAGACTTTTCGAAAACATCTAATTATTGACCATGGATCAAGTTATGCTGGTGAACATAGCCAATGATACACTTCTGGAAATGCTATAAGAGAAGACGAAACAAAACGGGACTTTCCGAACACGGTTGTACTTTATACTCCCAGTACCCATAAAATGGGTAAAAAGGGGGTATTGGATCTGTGCTAGAGTATGTAGAAGGAGATATCTCCGACCCTATAAAGTATATATATTCTTGATCAGTATCAAAAGAGATTTCGATTTCGCCATGACCGTCTGTCTATCCGTCCGTATGTATGAACGCGTCGATCTCAGCAACTATAAGAGCTAGAGACACCAAATGTAATGTAGGTTCGTGTATAGCGGGAGCAGGTCAAGTTTATTTTGGATCCGAGATATTCACCCCCATTCCCCCGCTATTCCATAAAAACCGTTTTAGAGCAACAATTTTCAATATATAGCTTAGGGATTTGGCATGTACAAGTCTTAAGTCACTCTTAATATACTGTCCAAGTTTTATTCAAAGAAGCAGCACAGCCACCACTTAAAATGACTCGCTTACGCTGTTGATTTCGCTGTCGCTTGTGTGTTTGCATCTTTGTGTATTTGGAAGTGTACGAAGATGCGATCGGAAATTTATGACCTGGGTACAGGGAGCTTTGTGGTCGGGTATACTCGACTATAGCATTCGTACATGTTCTTTCAACTTATATTTGCATATACACACCAGTTCAATAGAATAACTAGCGTTCAGACGAGTGCGTACAGTTGAATTAATATAGGAACAAATACTGTAACAGCAACTTGTTAAATTATTCAATTGGCTGACCTTATATTATACTTAAATCTATATCTATATATATAAATGAGTTCAACCTGACTGACAAACTGACTGACTGACTGATTGGTGACATTTGGGCAGCCCAAACGGTAGAATTCAAGCTTCTAGCCTTATTATAAAACTAGTTAAATATATATCGTGAAGTATAAGAAAATTGTATTTGAAAATTGTATGAAAATCTCGGTCTGCGCCAGCTGCTACATAAAAATGTGAAAGTGCAAAAGAGATGAAGAAAAATCTCTCTCTTGAATCGCTCTCTCGGCCTTAAAACTTATAAGTGCGACTGAAATCGCCATATTGCTTATGTCTCTCAGACTCTACCTATGCTTTGCTATCGATCTACGGTAGATGGCGGGCTGCTGCTGAAGTCAATTATTATTGTTATAGTACTACGATTTGGTTAATTTAAATCATATACGTTTATTAATTAGTTATATACCTTTGTAGTTAATATAATGCGAATGTTGCTGTGCTGATTTACTACACAATAACATTCTCATTATTATGTAGTATTAAATCGGAACAGCTGCATTCGCGTTATCGATTGTTGATCGAAGTTCCATAACTGTGGAGGTCGGTCGATATTTGTTAGTACCAACATGTATCAAGTTTGCCACCAAATTTGAGATTTTTGAATTTTTGCTGACAGAGGTGCACATTCCGCAGTGCACGGTACTTACGCAAAGAGAATGCGATAAATGTAGGGTTGCGCTGTTTTAACACTTTTTTTTGTTGTTATGCATTATTCCTCTAACTTCATCAAAAATATTTTTAAGGACCGCCCACCCGTCGCCACGGGTGAGAAATGGGGGTCAAAGTCAAATCAGTGCGATTATTTGTTTAGTTAGATCGGCTTCAAAGTCATTGTCACAGCCCTACACAACAAATCATTAGGCGTTTGAATGAACTTTTTGTTTTCCACGGGAGGGAATTTTGTGATACTCTATTTTTGAGTATTTTCTACGGTTGACGAAAGTAGTCGAGTTCAGGATAATGCACTTTTATTTTAATATTTCGCCGGGCAAAGCGTATTTCCAGCTATAAATAATAAATAATTATAGGAATTCAAATTTAATGAAATTTAATTAAATATAGTTAGAAAATGCAAGAAACGCCGCGGGCTTACGCTAGTATATATAAAAGAGTTCAACTTGACTGACTGACTGGTGACTTTTTGGCAGACCAAGCGGTAGGATCTAGAAGCCTGAAATTTTTACAGAACCTTCTTATTATACAGTTAGTGGGAACTAACTTGCTGCTGGACATGTGTTTTGCAGGTAATTCCTTAGTATAGCGCCCCCATATAAAGACCGCGTCAAAATGTCTGACTTTGGTCTTACACGACGCGCCTCAAAATAAGAAAGCAAATTCTATCGGCAGAACAGACTTTATTGTCGAAATAATGAAATGAATGCTAATAAAAGTTGACAGATATGCGTATATCGACACGATAGTTGTTCGTCTTAGTGTTTGAAAACTTCAAACACTTACCAGAGTTGCGAGTTGCGTTGCTATCGATCTACGGTAGGTGGCGCGCTGCTGTTGGAGTCAATTATTTTTGTTATATTACGATTTGGTTTATTTAAATCATTTGAGCTAATTCATTTTTTAGTTATTAGAAAGTGAATGCTGCTGGGCCGATTTACTACATAATAACATTATTATTATTAATAATATGGTTATAAAGGTGCGGTCCCACGTTGTGGCATTCTGCCACATTTATGTAATATCGTTATAGAAATCAACCGTCAAAAATTTCATATGACAAAAGTAAGAAAATATGTTAAGTATTTTAACATATAAACTCATATGGCACGTTTCTACCATAGAAATCTTTGATTTGCTTTATCGTGTGAGCACGTATTTCAATGACCAAATTTATATGGCAGCATGCCATACCGTACTCACACGCTATGGTAGCTGCCGCCTGCCCTAAGTGTGGCAGAATGCCACATCGTGGGACCGCACCTTTATGTAGTAAACGGAACAGCTGCATTCGCATTATCGATTGATGATCGATTTTACATAAACGTGGCGGTCGGTTGATATTTGTTAGTACCAACATGTAATAAGTTTGCCGCCAAATTTGAGACTTGTGAATTTTTGCTTACAGTGGTGCACATTTCTGCGGTGCATTACAGAATGCGATAAATGTGGGGTTGCGCTATGATTTAACAATGTAAATAATTGTTCTAAAAGGTTTCACTTGAATTAAGTACAGATGTTTTACCACCCTTGCTTGTGTCTTATACGTTGCTCTCAGCTACCTCTTCTTACAAGCAAAAAACTCTTTAGTTAAAATAACGAGCTTAAATCAGTGTCTAAATGCGGAGAAGCGATTTTGGAAAATTCCACAATTTTGTTTACCAACTGTGAGGAGCCGTATTGGCTCCCCACAACAATTTTAACAAACACAAGCAAAACCCCCCTTTTGATGCGCCACTGCTTCGCGGCGAATTCACGCTCACAGCCGCTCGCATACTCGCTCTCGCTCTAACACATGTAGCCAGCAAGTGCTACGTGTCGCACAGAGAGCGGCCGCCAGGATAAGCGCCGTTAGTGCTGATCGCGCGCCGCTGGAGATGCGCTTACGCCGTTAGTGCGTAAAGAGTGCATTCGATGTGCAATATGCAGCACTCGTTTGCACTAGCGGCAAGCAATGCATAGCGTCAGTAATTTACCGCTGTTGCTAGGCGAGCATTTAGACGATTTCGCCGTTACTTGGTAGCTGGCGTCGGCGCCAAACTCAAGCCTAGCAACAACGCTGCTGGCATGCACCGCTAGGCGAGAGTTTGGAGAGTTTGCCGCCGCCGCGGCCCCCGATTCAGCCACCAAGCGGGGCCTGCCGGCAGCGGCAATAAAAGGCGAAATCTGCATGGGAGACGAGACAGTCAAGCGATACAGTGAAGGAAGAGAGTCAGTGAAAATATTAACAAGTCAAAGTGCGTGAGATTACAAGCGAGTGCGGGTACAGTTTCGGTAAAGTGTCATCGAGGGAATATACGAGTACGAGCAACGGACGCGGCCAACCACTGGGCCGATCTACATCAGGAGCAGCCTCAAGACACATTCGAGGGACAAGCAAAGCCACTTGCCCCGACCCAGCCACTGATCGACTTGGAGGCGAGTCTCTGCCACGCGGCGTAGCGAGATTTGGCTGAGCGGTGCAAACGCTTTACCCACGGACCAATGTGCAAACGTGAGTAAAGTGCCAGTGAGATTTTGTGGAAATCCACAGAAGAGGCCAACGGACAAACCTGGTTTAAACTGGGGTATCCTTGGTATCCTTCCTCAGGAGTACGTAGGGCAAATCCGACGAGAACCAGCGGCCAAACCTGGTATAAACCGGGGTACCCTTGGTAATCTCTAGGATCACGACAGGGCATTTTAGAGAGCACCAACGACCAAACCTGGTATAATCCGGGGTATCCTTGGTGCCACTGTAAGACAAAGGCAGAACAGTCACTCTTACGGATCCTGACGATCAGACCTGGTATAAACTGGGGTAGCCTTGGGTCATCCAGAGAGAGACAGGAGGGAAATCCCGAAAGACACCGACGGCTAAACCTGGTCTAAACTGGGGTAACCTCGGCCAGTCCTAGGGACTAGACAACTCAATACAGTCCGGGGACAAACATGGGCAAAACTAGGAGTCCTCGAGATTCGGCGGAACAAATACGGGCGGAGACAGACGAGTACCTGTGGACCAAATCCGGTCTAAACTGGAGTATCCCCGGTACGTACGAGCAGGACATAGCGAACAGGAGAACAGCCACGGCGGGGTGCCATGCAAAGCAGGAGAACTAGGAGAATTTGCGGTTAAAGCGTGCAGGTGAATACAGGTCTAAACCGGAGTTGTACCACTCGCATACCTAGGGCCAGATATAGGCACACCATATTTGCACAGCGGCACCGAGGTTAATCGGTAGTATCCGAACTGCCGAGTCTCAACGCGCTTAGCGAACGGAACAAGCCAAAGAGAACATTGGGAAACTGGCACGACGGACATTTGGCAAGAGCGACAACCACCATCGCAACCGGCAACGAAGGAGTAAATTTAGATATAAACATTGTAAAACTCAAGTACCCGGGCGAACCGGCAAAATATACATTGAAAACTAAAACTATTGATTTCTTCCTTTTCGCAAGTGCTGCAGATTATAAATTTGTTGGCACGAATCCTGGTCGACCGAGCTAGACCCGGCGAAGCCAATAGGTTCGTTACACAACCAATCGACTTTTAACCCATTCTCCAAGATCTGTACGAAAAATCCTTTGACACATATTTCACTGATTTTGGAAAGAAGGGTAAGAATCCTCAAAGTTGTATTAGCGAAAGTCTAATTTTTATCCTATATGGTTCAAACTCATTCTTAAAGCTCTACACATTAAATCATTCAACATGTGTAAACCCAAATTTGGAAAATTTACCTCCACGGTTTGAAAGTTGGTGGAAAACTCTGGTATTCGAAATATTTAATTTTCGTAGGACGTTCAAACTCGCAGTGATAAAATATTTTGTAATATTTATCCGCACGGTTGTGAAATTTACGGAAGACTGTGGTATGCAAGTTTTCTGATTACTGCCCGATTCGCTTCAAATTCATTTTCAAGACTCTTCACAATGACATAATAGGCGCGGTGCTTAAGGATTTTGGAAAATCTAGTCCCACGGTCTATGGAATTGCCGCTAAAACCCACATAAACAGAATACGTGTTTTCCAGGCTAAACTGCTTAGAAAAGTTACAGGCGCTGAATGGTACATCAGAACGCGTGACATAGAAAGGGATTGCCGAGTACCTCTGGTCGGCGATGTAATAAATAAACAGGCTACCCAATACTTAAGCAAGCTAGCATCCCCAAAGCTAGAACAGTAAACGGCTGCAGAGCGCCAAGAAGGCTAAAGCGCACACACTCTGCCGATCTGGCAAATCGCAGGATGTAGCTCATGAATAAAAATATACAGCTGGCTCACCAATGTAAATATGACAATAAACACAAACCCATTGAAAATAAATTTCATAACTTCACAACATAACACAACACACAAATGTAAATAACAATATAATATAATATAACATATTCTATAACACATAGATGATAAGTAACCACACCCTGTAAATATTTACTCACACAACTACAATCACGAATATAATACACTATATATTCATTCCATACCTATACAATAAAAACTAGCTGATGAAACCCCTTCATCTAGGACTACCCACAAAAACTCTGCAACCACGATATGTACATAAAATATTCAAATACAACACTACATTATAAGTTAACTTTGAGTAACAGCAAAATGTAAAAATTTAGTGTTAAGGGTTACTGAATTCAAAATTGTTAAATAAATATTGTATATATGTAAAAAAAAAACAAGTAAGAATGCTCTTGTCGAGTATACCCGACTACGAAACTCCCTGTACCCAGGTCTAAAACTTTCATCATATGTTCGTCTCTTACACATGCACGCACACATACAGAAACCCGCACACACGCGATCGACAGCGCATGCAAGGCATTTCAAGTCGTGGCTGTGCTTCTTCTTCCCCCCCTCGCTCCAGTACTGAATCTTGTTCGTTGAATAACTTCCGTGTTGACTTGAAATTTGAACAGTAGATTAAGAGTGACCCAAATAGTGTACATGCCAAATCCCAAAGCTTTATCTTTAAAACTGTGGCTGTAAAACGTTGTGATCGATTTGCGGGGGAACGGGGTAAGATATCAGAGATTGGAAACAAACTTGATCTGCGTATGGTATACAGGAAGCTACGTTCCAAATTTGGAGTCTCTAGCTATTATAGTTGCTGAGATCGACGCGTTCATCCAGACAGACGGACAGACAGACGGACATGGCCAAATCGAAATCTCTTTTGATGCTGATCAAGAATATATATACTTTATAGGGTCGGAGATGTCTCCTTCTGCCTGTTACATACTTTTGCACAAATCCAATACCCCCTTTTTACCCATTTTATGGGTACAGGGAGTAATAATTTAAGACTGTGCTAACCAATGTTAAAAATTGTAATCCAAGCGCGGAATATTGGGATGAAGGCCAAATGAGGGACATTATTTGTTTTTTTATATCGGCTTGAAGACATTTTCATAGCCCTACTCAACAAATCACATACATATGTTTGTAGCCGTTTGTGTGTGTGTTGTGCAAATGCCAAAACAAAGATGTACAATGAGCACAACACAAGTAAGTTTGCACTAATTTTAAAATCTACAATGCTGCCTTTTTGCAAGGTATTGGCAACTGTACGGCTTGGCCGAAGATTTACACTGTCCGGTGTGGGCTTAAAATTGGGATCAGTTGCGAGGCTGCCAACACAAAACGGAACGGACTCAATTAGATCACTGAAACAATGAACGCACGTGACATCAGAAATACGTAGAATGGGACGCGTCGGGAGCAATTTGCGCTAACTGTGCGTTTTATTGTAAGTTTCCGTGAAATGGGATCGTGATTATTTTTAAAAAATGTTTCCAATGCATTTCTTTGGTGTTAATTCCTATTAAAGGAAACTTCATCATTGACCAATTGTTCAGAAGAATTCTTCCGACCGATTTTAAACTTATTTCAAAGCTACGGAAATTCCCTGTTAAATACCTTTGACATTTTGACAATATCTTCTTTCGTTCAGAAACTATGATTTTTGCAAAGCAAAATGAGAGAAGGCGCCACTGAATCTCAGCGAAAAATGATCCTATATTTGCATAATCAGGATAAATCCTATGCTGAGATTGGAGAAGGAGCATCAAACGTTGCAACTTCTGCGCGTCAACCAATAATCGTCACAAGGGTACTGCATGATGCCTACTACAATGCACGCGTTGCTAGACGTTTGCCACTAGTTTCTTCTGCGAATTAAATTAATCGTTTTGAATATCCTAAGGAATACAAGACCACGACATCCTCTTTCTGGGACGAAGTACTATTTTCGCACGAAAGCAAGTTTAATATTTTTCGCTCAGATGGCAAGACTACAGTGTGGCGCAAGCTGCCGTCAACAAAGATAACCTTGCAGCAACAGTTAAACACGGCGGCGGAGGAGTGATGGTGTAGGGCTGCATACCCATAAAATGGGTAAAAAAAGGGATTTGTGTAAAAGTATGGAACAGGCAGAAGGAGACATCTCCGACCCTATAAAGTATATATATTCTTGATCAGTATCAAAAGAGATTTCGATCTGGCCATGTCTGTCTGTCCGTCTGTATGAACGCGTCGATCTCGGCAACTATAAGAGATAAAGACACCAAATTTGGAATGTTGGTTCCTGTATACCATACGCAGTTTGCTTCAAGTTTGTTTCCAATTTCAGATATCTTCCAACGTTTTCCCGCAATTCGATCAAAACGTTTTACAGCGAGACTTTTGAAGATAAAGCCCTGGGAAGAAGAAGCCCTGTCGCCGTTCAAATGCTCGCAGTATGATGGTCCGGGATCAGGCTTCGGGACTCAGCAATGATCGCCAGCCTTGGAATGACTAATCTTTCCCAAACCTTCGAGATCGAAGCCAGGAGCCTGATGGGTCTGTATGACATAGGGTCCTCCTCCGGTTTGCCAGGCTTGTGTATCATTGCGACAACTGCTAGCTTCCAGGCTGTCGGGAAATGCTGCAACCCTACAATGGTATTGAAGATCGACGCTATAGTAAGCACAGCACGCTCGGGTAACGCCTTCAACGTGCGGTTACAAATCTTGTCTTGTCCCGGCGCTTTATCGGGCTTCAGGCGCTTGATCCTGGTTCCTCCGGCAGGTCGAGCTGGAGAGGTGCTGACAGGGAGAGGCTAGTAGCATTTGTCTCTTCGTTTGATGCTAGCTCGAGGGGCAGGAATCGGCTTTCGAGGTGGAATGCAAAGGCATCGGCTTTCTCTTGCTCAGAGCGGCACCAGTTT
Organism: Hirtodrosophila histrioides; assembly: GCA_037075165.1. Classification (NCBI taxonomy): domain Eukaryota; kingdom Metazoa; phylum Arthropoda; class Insecta; order Diptera; family Drosophilidae; genus Hirtodrosophila; species Hirtodrosophila histrioides. Next base: position 139,388 of record JBAMCL010000453.1, on the reverse strand, counting down.
CCGAGAGCGTTTTTAATGGGAGCAAGTCGAATGGGCTGCCGTCTGCTGTTCCTTGTGGCCTTCCATAGACAGAACTTTTGCTCATTTGCGCGGGAGGGGGTAAGGGTCAACATTTTTTCGGTGCAGAATTGTCCGGGCGGTGAACATTACACGGACCATACACGGCGCAATTTTGGCACAATCGGTTTCGGCAACCAGTTGCCACTCAAATTGGGTCTTTGCCTCACACTCTGCAATCAATCAGCCAACTTCGTAGCACAACATGAAAAATGGCGTCGGTAAGTGCCTAATTTATAAAAAATTGATAAACTAAATAATGCAATTAACTGGTTTATTTAAATATATAAATTAAACAAAAACCGAAATTTCAGAAAAATATTTTAAAATTTTGAATTTTGTTAATAATAACAACAAAAGGAATATCTGAATTTTTATTAATTTCACTATTTTCTGCTAAACAATGCCGCTTATGAACGGCAGCAAAAGATCTTCAAATGTTTCGCACAAAACAACAGCCAAGTACCATGCGAACAGATAAGACAAAACGGAAAGGGAGACGCCCACAAAGATGTACACAACTATAGCACAATTATAGCAAAATAGCCCCGCTCGTGAAGCTAGAGGTCTTCAAGTGTTTTGCATACAACGAATAGCATCTGGACACTTCATAAATTGAGGATATACACCAAAAAAAATTGCGTTCATACGGACCGACGGACATTTCGCAAACCCAATATAATTATTTACCCTTCGGGAACGGAGTATAAAATCAGCAGCAATAAAGTACAAAACCAAAGAGAAACTCCCAAGAGTTGTGTCGATTGAGTTATGCGTATCCAAAATTCACCAGAACCAGTTGCGGCAACTCGCTGCTCGTAACAAAAGGTTTTGATACAGAATGTAGTTGGCACAACATTGTCGCACCCGTACCAATTACGTGCAATCGGTTGCCGCAACTCGAAAAACTCACTCAAGTTGGGCAACTGAGTTGCCATGTGTATGGGTCCCATAAGAAATAGACAATATATAATTAACTGTTCAAAGTAAATTTTTAGAGACAAAAAATAAAATAATTTGTTATTCCTTTAATTTTATTATTTTTTATAATGTACTAGCAGGTAATATCCCGGCCTTGCCCGGGGAAATATTTAGATGAAAGTTTTATAATTTTGATCGCCCTTCTCTGCGATTCTCAAGAATTCAAGGGAGTCCACTACAATTTATCATTTTGGCGGTATACTTTGTGAATAGCAATAGCTTATTTTTAGTGTGTGTGTGTGTGTGAGAGAGAGAGAGGGAGAGAGAGAAAAAGAGAGAGAGAGAGACTGAGAGAGAGAGTGTGAAAGAGAGAGAGAGAGACAGAGAGTGTGAGAGAGAGAGAGTGAGAGAGACCGAGTGTGAGAGAGAGAGAGAGAGAGAGAGAAAAAATTGGTTTGGAATATATTCAAAGTTCTTTGATAATTTTTAGCGTTTGCTCTGCTTATTTCTTAAAGTGTAATTATTTATATTTGTTTATTAGCCACATTTTTTGTAACAAGTGCAGTTTGCATGTTAATTATTTGATTTTTAAATATAATATACTTGTTACTTACTGATCGACATCAAAACAGGAAATTACTCAAATAATAATAATAATAGTTATAGGCAAATAAATAGGATGATAAATATTGCTATTTTTGAATTGTTTTCATAGTTATTGAAAATTTGTTTACTCACACATAATTTTTTTTTTTTAATTTAAATTCTTTCGTCAACCGTAAGAAATACAACTATATAGTTGAGCCACGTGTCTTACGTTTTTTGTGTAGGGCTATGAAAATGTCTTTGAAAAAAAAAAAAAAAAAAAATTCCCACTCATTTGTCCTTGACTTTCATTTCCCGCCAGTGGCGATGCGACGTAGGTTTTCCAAAATTATTTGGTATTTTAAGCCAATTTCAAGAATAAAGAATTTAGACTAAATCTTTCCAACTGTTTTCCGCCCGTTGTATTGCCCGCAAAGTACCGAGGTTTTTGTATTTATATTTGGAAATTAGTATAAAGCCACGTGTGCTTTATTTTACGTGACGAATTATTTAATGTGAGATGCTTTGAAAATTAGTTTCAAAATGAATAAATGATAAACAGAAGTTGGGAAATGAGTTTGAAGTCAATTGGACGATAATCAAAAAAATTTCATTCAACAGTTTTCCGCGAATTTTCCGACTTTGGGGGTGGATTTTCCAAAATCTTTGACCACCGCGCCTATTATTATTTCACATAGAACCTTGAAAATGAGTTTGAAGCCAATCGCATGAAAATTATGCATGTCGAATGCCAGAGTTTTCCACCGATTTTCCGACCATGTGGTCGAATTTCCCAAAATCGCTGATACACGTGTCGAATTATTTTACGTCAAAAGCATTGAAAATGAATTTGAAGGTGATCGGACTAAAATTAGACTTTCGCCCATACAACCTTGAGACCCCCATTTTCCACCCATGGGGGTGGATTTTCCAAAATTGATGAAATATGTGTCAAATTAATTTGTGTGTAGATCTCTGAAAATGAGTTTGAAGCTGATTAGATGGTAAACAAAAAAGTTTCATACAACAGTTTTCCGCGATTTTCCACGCTTGTGGGTGGAATTTTCCAAAATCCCGTCTTAGTGTGCACATTCATTATAGATGGAACCTACTGTGAAAATTTCAGCATCCTAGCTCTTATGGTTTGGGCTGTGCGATGATTGCCAATCAGTCAGTCAGTCAGTCAGTCAGTCAGTCAGCACGAACTCTTTTATATATATAGATAAGTTTTATATACTAGCAAGCTAAACACTGAGGCGTTGCTCGCATTCCCTAACTATATTTCATTAAACTTCATTAAATTTTAATTCCTATAATTATTTATTATTTATAGCTGGAAATACGCGTTGCCCGCGAAATATTTAAATAAAAGTGCATTATCTTGAACTTGACTACTTTTCCCTCCCGTGGAAACCAATTAGTTCAGTCAAACGCCTAATGATGATGTAGGGCCACGATTGAGAGAGCTCATAGGTTATGACAAGACGACTGCAATTTTTGGCTCTCACTGCGCATGTACGCCACAAGTCATGGAATTCAGCGCGCGCTTTTGAATTTGTGGGAAAATCACTGACTTTTTTTACTGTATCGGCTCATGGGGCTGTAATTCCAGTCCGATTTTCAAAATCTTGCCAGCATATTGCAGGGAACTTCATACCGCGTCGATTGATAGGTTATAGTGTTCTGTAGGTGCAGAATGTGTAGGTGTAGAAGGTGTAGGTGTAGATATATATGTCCGATTTTAATGAAATTTGGTAAGCATATGTAGAACATGATTAAGTTTAAAATTGGTGAGTTTCGTTACGCTATCTACAAAAACAAAAAAGTTTTTCATACAAGAACATAGTTGTTAACCTATTATTCGTATGGGAGCTATATGATATAGTGATTCGATCCGGTTGGTTTTCAAATATGTACTGCCTGCACCTTAAATAAAGACTTGTGCCAAGTTTCATAATCATAGCTTTAAAATTGAGCGATGAGTTTGAATGCAAACATTCGGGCTGGCAACATTTTCCTTCAATATAATGCACTTTTATTCAAATATTTCGCCGGACAAGACCGGGGTATTTTCAGCTAGTTATTTATAAAATGCATACCTTTGATTTCAGTTAAAATCAACTAGCCTATTTCACAATTAACTTTCACACTTCGTCTGACGAAAATCCCATTTGAGTGCAAAAAGGCGGGAAACTTTTGTTCAGCAAGTGCAGAGACATAGTATGTTAACTGTGAAAGCTCACAACTGATCAGCTATCGGTAGGAATCCCCTACGATTTATAACATCAAAGTTATCAGTTATGAGAAAAACAAAAAAGTGTTGGCGGTAATTTCCACTTTCAAATTTGAATTTAAGCAGTGGTGCACTGTGTGTCCATGCGACAGTCTGTTTTCAATGCAAGTTAGTCTTACAGCATTATAGCTGTCGTTATAAACCTTGGCACAGATGCTTCTTTCGTATCCCAACTCACGTAATCGACGTGTAAAAAATTGGATTACTATTACATATAGCTGTCATAGGAACAATCGGTCATAGATTAAGCTGTGTCAAATCCTTTTTTTATGACGATATTCTTATAATATACCATCAGATACAAAATAAAGATTTTGTTTGAATACATTTTTGGTTGTTACAGTAAATTAAACCAAACTTAACTGTATGGATTGATTTATTTGATCAAAATCGGATTACATTGTGCTGCAAGGGCACGTCGAAAATAACCGTTATTGTTCTCGAATTTATAGAATCGGTTTTAAAACTCATGGACATTTTTTTTTATAAAGAAAGTAAATTTATATGCAATTTGGATCATAATACAACTAAAATGATTTTCATTGATAAATAAAAAATTACTTTACTTTGATTAAATTAAAAATTCTACATCCCAAGTATAACTGTATATAGATATATATCATTATGAGCGTTATAGTATTTAATTTCTTATATTTAGAAATTTCCTATCTCAATTAAAAGCTCATAGTGTATTTTCGTTAATTTAAATTATGGGGAATATATACCTTTTGTATGAATTTTCTCTTACTACAGTATACATTTTTACTCAATTGTAGAAATATTGATTTTCTTTAATATAAGTATTTACCATAGTAGAAGAAACATACTTTCAGTGTATAAGAGAGTGCTTATATAATCTGACGTTTCGTTTGACAATTACTAACACTGTTTTGATACGGAGTACAAAAACATTTCATGCACGGAATTCTAGATAGTTTATTATCAGTAATCAACTAAAATTAAAGTAATTTGTTTGCCGAGTTTATTGGCTAAAATAAGTCATAAAGTGAAAGTTATTCGTAACACTACCTTAAAAACAAATCATGTGAGTATGAGGAATATATTTCAGAATTTTTATTCATATACATACATATTTGGAATTTGTGCATAAATACTATTAAATATATGTTAGCATGAGAACGTACTCATTGTTTCTTAAATAAACCAATACAATTTTACGCAAATAAAAAGTAAGCGCCTTTGAGTTTATTGATTTTCCACTACGGAAGTAGAAATGCTGTGCGCCGAATCCACAATTGCATCACGTGAATTTCAAAATATTTCTTAAACTCATACCAAACAGTATCGAATGCAACGTCTTGCTCACGAAAAGCACAACAAAAACCAGTTTCTTTTTTACAGCAATCAAATTTGCATAAGAGATTATCCTTAATATACTCCGTTTCCGTCAAAAACAATTTTTTTTTTATTTGTTATTTTTTTTTATACTTGTAAGAGTATATTGGGTGTATGCAATGTCCGTCCATCCGTCTGTACGTCCAAACAAATATTTTTTTATCGAAACAGTTGAGTCTAGAGCAATCAAACTTGGTGCACATGTTGGGTTGTACCCTTGTTTTATAAAATTTTAAGTCCCCACACCCGGCGGCAATATTGACCAAACTCTATATCACCCTAGCCATCGCAGCTGCAATAACAAAAAGTCATATGCGGACTTCCTTGACAGATTTAACCAATGAAACTTATACCACCTCCAACCCCTCGCACTAACGTTTAAAAACCAATTAGGCCTGTTCACAATTCCTCTTTTACTCAAAGTTTCGAAAGTGAAATTACGAATCGTTTTAGCTGTTCCGAACTCGCCAGAACGAGAAACTTTTCGGTTTTGAAAACGAGAAGCATTTGAGTCGTCGGCATTGTAGGAATTTCCAGATTACATAAAAAAAATTAAATTTAATATTTGTGATTCCTATTGCGAATTCCTATTCCTATTGTGGCCGTTGTAGGTCATTTTAATAAATCTGTTACATTCTTTATTAAAACTCTTCTCCTACGCGTTTCGGCGTTTGTTACGTCTTCCTTAGGGAGTCTGGTTTAACATGCATATAAAAACAATTACATACATATACAAATTTAACAAACATTTTGATTTACATTAAATACATACATTAAACTTATTGTTGAATTTTCTACAGTGTCGTCATTGTTTCTACGTCTAAATTGCACTTTTGTTTATGTTTATCCATCGTCGTTCTATTTCTATAGACTTTGCGTGTCAAGTTTTGTTTGTTAGCTGCTATAGCTGCCGCGAAAATAAAATTTGTCTTTTCAATGTCTTCTTTGTAGTTTACTGTGTTCTCCCCTTGTTGTTGCATTCGTAGGCTCTCTAGCGTCAGTCTCGTTCGTTCTATCCTCGCAATGTCTAATATTTTGGTGTTGTCAAAATCAGCTGTGTGACCTGTTGTTGTAATATTCAAAAACACAATTTTCTAATATTTTTTATCATTCTTAGAAACGAGCTGCCTCAGTGGACTTGCCCTTGGTGTACGCGTGCTTCGTGCGCGATAGCGGGCGGCTTATTTGGTTCCTTACGTGCATATCTAAGATTCCCTCATGGGTATTCAAGAGAAAGGAGGATAGATTGATGCCATTTGGTTTGACGTGAGAAGGTTTGCTTGTCTTGGGAATAAAAATGACCATTATTTCTCTTTAGGTTAGAGGAATATAATTTGTCATAAGAAAATAGTGAGCAGCTAAGCCATAATATAGCTTATTCTGTGCTGAATTTGAGCCGGATGTTTGTTCTTTCTATTCTGATGAAGGTATTAGGTATTCTGTTTTAGGTTTCGTTTCTTTTTTGGGGTTGGAAAAGATTATGAGCTGAAAAGTTTTATATAGCGACGATCCGCGATAAAGTGTTCTGGTAGAAGTTTCCAGGATTCAACTCGTTGGGAAATGCAGTCGGACATAAGGCGTATATCTAGAACTACACTTCTATTTTTGATAATAAGGGAGGGAGTTGCCGCAAGCAGCAGTTGCCACTTCGATCTCTATTCCGATATGAATGTATATGATAGGTAAAGACAGCTTGTGTATAACGTAAGAGGAGACAAACAGTGTTTCGATTTAGATATGGCACTGTGTGTGCCTGCTACAGTATTTAGGTTGGTAAAAAGTTAGTCAAAGAGCAACTCACCTCGTTCGTTTATGTTGGTGCTGCCTTATTGTTTATAGTGGGCAATTGCGTCCCCTCCCATTATCAGGTTCGTTGGTGTGCCTGTACATTGTTCCACTACGTCAGGTAATGTTGATGTCGGTATACGTTCCTCTGCGTCGTTTGGTAGATAAAAGGAGGTCAGCCTGTAAATATTGTCTGCCAGTGCTAGGCTGGCTACTCTTATGTCTCCATCACTGAGCTGTGAGAATATTAAAGCATTGTATCGTTTTTTGATTAATAAGCAGGTTCTTATTTTACTCTACCCTTGGTGGTGACGAGAAAAGGATGTACTTGGGTGTCCTAAGACCACAGACTCTACCTTCAGAGAACCCACGCTCACTGCGGCCTGTGTGAGGCACAGTAAAACAGCAGCTTAGGCTGCCCTACTGTGATACAGATTTATTGGGACTATCTGCATCCAGTATGGCAACTTTCCTCTCCGAGATGGTGAGGTCTACTTCGTCGCTTGAGGCTTCGCCCAGAAGTTCCTTTTCTCTGTACATTTACCCAAGGGTGGCCGCGTACTCCGACCCCGAGCATCGTTACACAGAAGTGCGTCAAAGTCAATCGACGCAAGTTTTTATACAAATGTGCTTGCGAGTTGAGCAGTACTTGGTCAACCTTAACACCGTGTTTCTCGAATTGTGTTGGTAATAATTTGTTAATGTTAAATTGAAAATAAAGAAACAAGTATATATTTATTTAATAACAGTGCTTCATAATTATTCGCTATACTTATCAATAGCTTCTAAGCTTACAAACCCTTAATCGGTATAGATTATCTAAAACTTTGACTTTTTGTTACTTGACCTTTCAAATTTTAAATATAGATTAAATAATAATTAATGAGTTATTGGCAATTTATTTCAACTTGCTATTTTTTGCGCTTTAGGGTATTCTCGGCATTAACAAAACCGATTTCTTTGAAAACTTACGAAAAAACCGTTCAGTAAAAGCAGAGTTCGATGATGTTTTCAAAATTCGTTATCAAAATTAGAGATAATACAATTTCGGATGAAATGGATAAAAAAATTACGAATTCAATACACTTTTTTCTTAAAACTAGGTAAAAAGTGGGAAAAATGCCACAGATAGATAATCGTCCTTAGAGCGTTCCACACTTCTACCAAATGTAATTAAACTAGTATGTTGCAGCGAACCCATAGAAGAATTAGCAACCAAGACGACGAAATTAATGAAAGTGAGGAGGACCTACTAGATTTAAATTTACAACAAGAATTAGGTCTAAGTAATTACTAAATGTTTTATTATAAATAAAATAAATGAATAAATACAATGTATCACGTTTGCATTAATGGCTACATTACATTAAGGGTGAATTTTAATTTTTGGTTATGGCTAATGGTCAATGGTTGAATTCCATAATCCCTGTACCCATATAAACCACCAGCAACAATTTTTAAGATATATCCTTGGGATTTGGCATGTAACTCTTATTCTACTGACCAAATTTCAAGACGATCGGATAATAATCACAGGGAAGCAGCAGCGCTGCCGCCACTGAAAATGCGTTACGTTACTTCATATTTTCAAATATACATGATTTTACGGCGTCTGCCTGGCGATTGTTGCTAGGCGTAACTTCAAGCAGTACCTTGTACCCGACAGCAACATGTGTCTTTTCGCGAAAAGGGGCAAAAACGGGTAAAAGTTATTCATGATACCTGATTCAATACTGTTTAGTGAATATATGTCAAATTACAGATCGTCTCGATCCTTGAAGACTCAAAAGTAATATTCCACAGAACACACATACAAGAACACATTGAACAATTGGACAACAAACATAAGTACTCAAAATTATCTATTAAAAATATATTTTAGATACCTTGACTAATTTTTTCCATATTTGTGCATATGTCAACAGCTTACACATAAAAGTTTACTCACGTTGAAAGTGAAAAATTTGCTTTATCAAATCTTTAGTATTGAGATTCCAAAAACCAAAACAGAAATTTAATTATGAACAACTAGCAGGTAATACCCCGGCCTTGCCCGGGGAAATATTTAGATGAAAATGCATTTTTTTTCTTGAATTTGACTACTTTCGTCAACCGTAAGAAATACAACTAAATAGTTGAGCCACGTGACTAATGTTTTCAGTGTAGGGCTATGAATATGTCTTTGAAAAAAAAAAAAAAAATTTGTCCTTGACTTCCATTTCCCGCCCGTGGCGACACGGAGTAGATTTTCCAAAATCATTTGGCATTTTAAGCCAACAATAATACTAAGAATCCAAATTAAATTTTTCCAACTGTTTTCCGCCCGTTGTATTGCCCGCAAAGTACCGAGGTTTTTGTATTTATATTTGGAAATTAGTATAAAGCCACGTGTATTTTTCAAAACCGGTAGCACATGTGACGAATTATTTAATGTGAGGTGCTTTGAAAATAAGAAGAGAAATAATAAGAAAATAAAAATGATTGAATGATAAACAGAAGTTTGAAAATGAGTTTGAAGTCAATTGGACAATAATAAAAAAAAATTTCATACCACAGTTTTCCTCGTATTTTCCGACATTAGGGATAGATTTTCCAAAATCTTTGGACACCGCGCCTATTATGTGTTTGGATTGAACCTTGAAAATGAGTTTAAAGCCTATCGTGGTGTCACCAATTGTCGTTGGTGAGGAAGATGAATGAAAAGATCTCATTAACATCTGCGATATTATACTACTTTATTTGTGCTTTACAACTCGTATACTTATTATACTTATCTATGAACGACCACGGAGCTGTGCCAGACATTAAAACGCGCGCTTGTAGAGTCAGAGAGAGACAGACAGAGATGCGTCGATTCTCTTCTTCTTGTGCACCACAACCTCACACAGGGTTGTGTTTTTGATCAAGGCTAGTACGTAGCTCGGTTTTTAATTAATCGAAGGCGTCGATGCGCCACAGGGCTCCGCCGCTAGATAGACGTCTATCGGTAGCGTGAAGGAAACCGGACAGTTCGGCCTGATCTGGTCGTTGTGGTAGTTTTATCGGACGTCCTCGATGCCGCTACTGGATCAGATGCAGTAGTTTGCGTAGAGCTTGGTGCTACCGTTGCAGGGTCTGGAATCGCAGGCTGCGCCTCTTCCTGACCTCTAACTGACTTAGGTGGTCGTAGATTGCTATCCGTGAATGCCGCTTTCAGTCGATCGATAGAAATGTTTACGTCCCTCGTCGCAAGCCGAATTTTGAAGTATTTGCTTTGTTTGTCTACAATCTCAAATGGACCCTCATATGGAGGTTCCAGTGGTGCTCGTACCCTGTCCACACGTACAAACACGTGCGTTGCATCTTTTAGTTCAGCCTGCAGGAATGTTTCCTTTGCGCCATGGCAGGATGTGCTAGTTTGACCGAGAGACTGCATTCGGTTGCGCAGCATCTTAATGAAATCGGTTTCATTAGGATGGTTTTGATTGGCAGTGACAAACTCTCCAGGAACTCGGAGTGGTGATCCGAAAAGCATTTCAGCTGGAGAAGCTCCTAGGTCGTCCTTCCATGTAGCGCGTAGCCCAAGTAAGACTATTGGCAGGACATCGCACCAGTCGCTGGTCATGTGGCATTTAATTGCTGCCTTCAGAGTCCTGTGCCAGCGCTCCACCAGGCCATTTGACTGTGGGTGATAGGCTGTGGTCCTTAAGTGTTTTATACCCAGGATGCGCATAAGACCTGAAAATATATAAGATTCGAATTGCCTTCCCAGATCAGACGTAATACGCAACGGAACGCCAAACGATGATATCCAACCGTTAAGTAGGGCGTTGGCTACCGTCTCTGCTGAAATATCTGGGATTGGGATTGCCGTAGGCCACCTGGAGAAACGGTCGATGCAAGTCAAGCAGTAGCGATTTCCTCGTGAAAGTGGTAATGGACCAATGATATCGATGTTGATATGATCAAAGCGCTGATCTATTGGTCCGTAGCCCCCCACGGTAGATTTGTTGTGGCGGTGGATCTTGCAACGTTGGCATTGTGTGCAGGCCTGTACGAAGTTGCTTATCGCTTTTCCCATTGAAGGCCACACAAATCGTTCCGAAATTAATTTTTGAGTTGCTTTCCGACCTTGGTGTGCTAAGCTATGCATTTTTTGCATCACTTGCTTGCGTAATGACTCTGGAATGAACGGTCGAATCCTATTTTCGTTGACATCGCAGTATAAGGACGCTGTTGTGTTCAGAAGCACGATCTTTTTCAATTTCAACGAAGAGTTTTCGTTTTCCAGTAGAGTCTTCAGTTCTGTGTCGGATTCTTGGGCTGTAGCGATTGCCGTGTAATCGATATCGCTAATTGAGTTGATGCGTGAGAAAAAATCTGCGACTTCGTTGTCTCTGCCCGCGACATGTCGTATGTCAGTGGTGAATTGGCTAATGAAATCCAGATGCCTTCCTCGTCTAGGTGGAGTCTTTTCCAATTTTTGTGAGAACGCGTAGATTAGTGGTTTGTGGTCCGTGTACACAATGAATTGTCTTCCTTCAAGAATGAATTGAAAGTGCTGTATTGCTAGGTAAATTGCTAACAATTCCCTATCGTAAGTGCCATATCTGGTTTGTGCAGGATTTAATTTCTTTGAGAAAAATCCCAATGGTTGCAGTTTTCCATCGACCAGTTGGTGTGCGACAGCCCCGACAGCGCTACCCGAGGCATCCGTACTCAACGAGACTAGTGCTGTTGGGGATAGAAAAGTTAGCAAGGTTGCGTTGGCCAATTGATCTTTGCAGGTTTGAAAAGCTCGTCGTGCATCCTCAGTCCATTCAACTGGAGTGTTGTCATTTTTCTTATTGCCCTTAATAAGCGACTGCAAAGCTATTTGATGTTGGGCAGCGCTTGCGATGAATGGACGGTAATAATTTAACATACCCAAGAATCGTTTAAGTTGACTCGCCGTCTCGGGTTGTGGGAACTCACGTACGGCTGAGACTCGGGATTCTAGCGGTAGAAGTCCTTTTGAGTCGATTTTGTGACCGAGAAACTGGACCTCAGACTGTCCTAGTTGACATTTGCTGGCGTTGATAGTCAAATTGTTTTTGCTCAGTCTCTGAAAAACGGCTCTTAAATGCTGTTTGTGCTGCTCCAGGTTGGTCGACGCAACAAGTATATCATCAATGTACACGAATACAAAAACCAGGTCACGCAGCACGTTGTGCATGAATCTTTGAAATGTCTGCGAGGCGTTTCGCAAGCCGAGCGTCATATAGCAAAACTCAAATAATCCAAAAGGAGTTGTGATTGCTGTCTTAGCGATATCGTTTGGTTCTATTGCTATATGATGGTATGCTCTTTGCAAATCAATGACTGAAAATATGGTTTTATTGTGTAAGATGTTAGTGACATCATGAACGAAGGGTAACGGGTAGCGATCCGGCACTGTTTTGGCATTGAGTGCTCTGAAATCTCCGCAAGGTCTCCAACTGCCGTCAAACTTACGTACCATGTGAAGTGGACTTGCCCAGTAGCTCTTGGATGGTCGACAAATTCTACGCTGTACCATGTAGTCAAATTCTTTTTTTGCTGCAATGAGTTTTTCTCCAGTAAGTCTGCGGGGTCGTGCAAATACTGCTGGCCCGGTGGTCTCGATAACGTGTGTGACGTTAGAAGGAGATGGTTGCTTGTTATGATTATGCACCGACAACTGCTTGAATTCCTCCAGAATACGGGCAACATCGTTATTACTGATATGCGATACAACAGTAGTCTCGCAGATCTTTGATGCGGCTCCTTGTGCGTGGAGTGATGTTTTGTTGTCGATCAAAGTGCTCCGCTTGGCGTCGACTAAAAGATCAAAGTGGCTTAGAAAATCTGCGCCTATGATCGGAGTCGAAACGTCAGCTAAAATGAAAGTCCAGACAAATTCGCGGCGAAGTCCAAATGAAAGCTTGAGGCGTCTCTCACCAAAAGTCTTGATTGACGTGCCGTTTGCTGCGAATAGACTGAATGAGTGGGCTTTATTACGTTTATCTGTTGGTTGTGCTGGAAGAACTGAAACATCAGCTCCTGTGTCGATGAGAAATTTTTGTTTTGTGCCCTTTTCAAAAATCGTAATGCGTGCCAATTGGCAGCTATCTTCTGGTTCGGTGGGCGACGAAACAGAAGAGCCTTTTAGTTTTTTGAATCTGTTTTGAATGAGCAAGGGGGCTTGCACTTCTTAGCCTTGCTGCCAAACTTCGAGTGGTACCAACATTTCGTCGGAGAGCCATGACGATCCATGTTTGTTGATGAACGGCTCTGTGAGCGGGATCGAGAACGGATACACTTCTCCAAGCTGTTCAACCTGTTCATTATCTCGTGCAAAGAGGGATCTGGTAGCGCTGCGTTTACTGATGGTGTTGCGACTGACGCGACGTCCATGTGAACGAGCCCTCCAACTTCGAGAATCTTGTCAGCGAGCTTTGCCAAACCTGATAAATCATCGCTTGAAGCTTGAAGAATAGCCCGTGCATGTGGAGGAAGGCGTTGCATCCACAAAGATTTCAGGAAATCTTCGCTAATTTGGTCTTTAGCCAGACCGCGGAGCTCATTGAGCAGTTGAGTGCTGCGTCTATCTCCTAAGTCGATGTCGGAGAGCAGCTTCTGAATTTTCTTCTGTTCGCTCTCGCAAAAACGCTCAATAATGTTCCGCTTAAGATTTCCGTACATGTCCTGGATAGGCGGATTGAGAACAGCATCGGTTATCTGAGCAATGACGTTTGATTCCATCGAAGCTACGACTGTATGGAACTTTGTTTTGTCGGCTGAGATGCCTGCAATGCAGAATTGTGACTCGATTTGCGCAAACCAAATTTCGGGACGCTCGGCCCAAAAGGGTGGCACTTTTACGGCAAGACGATTGATTGTAGTGGACGATCCTCTGGCATGTGATGTGGATGCAGCGTTATTTGCATCCGGGGCTTCAACCACCATGCTTTCAAGACCGTCAGCAGAATTGTTGTCTGCCATGTTGAAAATTTTGCGCGATGTTGTGAAATTCGTGTAGAACTATTTGTGTGTGTATACGTGTGTGCACATTTATTGCATCAGAAGAGTGAATGCGATGTGTGCGGGGTCACCAATTATCGTGGTGTCACCAATTGTCGTTGGTGAGGAAGATGAATGAAAAGATCTCATTAACATCTGCGATATTATACTACTTTATTTGTGCTTTACAACTCGTATACTTATTATACTTATCTATGAACGACCACGGAGCTGTGCCAGACATTAAAACGCGCGCTTGTAGAGTCAGAGAGAGACAGACAGAGATGCGTCGATTCTCTTCTTCTTGTGCACCACAACCTCACACAGGGTTGTGTTTTTGATCAAGGCTAGTACGTAGCTCGGTTTTTAATTAATCGAAGGCGTCGATGCGCCACAAGCCAATCACACAAATATCGAGTGAGAGACTATTCCACAAATTTTCCGAGCATAGGGCTGAATTACCAATAATCGGTGATACACGTGTCGAATTATTTTATGTAAAGTGCTTTCAAAATGAGTTTGAAGTCATTCGAACGATAATCAAAAAAGTTTCATACAACAGTTTTCCATGAATTTTCCGACTTTGGGGGTGGATTTTCCAAAATCTTTGACCACCGCGCCTATTATTTCTGCCCATACAACCTTGAAATTGAGTTTGAAGCCAATCGCATGAAAATTAAAAATGTCGAATGCCAGACTTTTCCACCGATTTTCCGACCATGTGGTCGAATTTCCCAAAATCGCTAATACACGTGTCAAATTATTAAATGTGAAGAGCTTTGAAAATGAGTTTGAAGCCAATCGGACGATAATCAAAAAAGTTTCATACAACAGTTTTCCACGAACTTTCCGACTTTGGGGGTAGATTTTCCAAAATCTTTGACCACCGTGCCTATTATTTCTGCCCATACAACCTTGAAATTGAGTTTGAAGCCAATCGCATGAAAATTATAAATGCCGAATGCCAGATTTTCCACCGATTTTCCGACCATGTGGTCGAATTTCCCAAAATCGCTGATACACGTGTCAAATTATTAAATGTGAAGAGCTTTGAAAATGATTTTGAAGCCAATCGGACGATAATCAAAAAAGTTTCATACAACAGTTTTCCATGAATTTTCCGACTTTGGGGGTGGATTTTCCAAAATCTTTGACCACCGCGCCTATTATTTCTGCCCATACAACCTTGAAATTGAGTTTGAAGCCAATCGCATGAAAATTATAAATGCCGAATGCCAGATTTTCTACCGATTTTCCGACCATGTGGTCGAATTTCCCAAAATCGCTGATACACGTGTCGAATTATTTTACGTCAAAAGCTTTGAAAATGAATTTGAAGGTGATCGGAATAAGATTAGACTTTCGCCCATACAACCTTGAGACCCCCATTTTCCACCCATGGGGGTGGATTTTCCAAAATCGGTGAAATATGTGTCAAATTAATTTTTGTGTAGATCTCTGAAAATGAGTTTGAACCTGATTGGATGGTAAACAAAAAAGTTTCATACAACAGTTTTCCGCGATTTTCCACGCTTGTGGGTGGAATTTTCCAAAATCCCGTCTTAGTGTGCACTTCCATCATAGATGGAAGCTTCTGTGAAAATTTCAGCATCCTAGCTCTTATGGTTTGGGCTGTGCGATGATTGCCAATCAATCAGTCAGTCATTCAGTCAGTCAGTCAGCACGAACTCTTTTATATATTTAGATAAAGTTTTCTATTAATGCCAAAAGAATCGATTTTTTGCCCATAGTGCAATCGTAAAATGGTAGATACGATAACTATTTCTCCCATTGAGATGGATTTTCATGGATCGTTAGTCCACATGCTTACGAGGTGTTGAAATGCACAGAATGATAATCAAAACAAGTAAGAACGTTGCCGTCGGACATACATGATAACAGAATACTCCGTGACACTTTATAAACTGAGGGTATACACCAACGTGTGTACCAAGTTTGGAGATTATTGTCTTGATGAACCATTTTCCCAGCTCCGTAGCCTTCTGTTGGGGCGTAGTGCGATGAGTGCATTGCAGAATCGATTTGTTAATAAAGTACTACTCCCGAATTTTCGCGGCACGCCGAATCAAGTTGGAATCCTTTCGATAGGATCACTCCAGATTTGCAGTGGTAGCTCTTTTAAGTGGCACTGGCTTCGTACACTTGCTAAACAATTCGAAAAATAATAGGAAGATCCCGCTGCATCAGAGGTCAAAAATAGAAAAACTAATTCAATACATCGAATCCAAATTGATCAATTGTGTTTCTCGAAAAAAAAAAACTAGTTATTTGGTTGAGTAGTTCATTTCAGTCCATTTTAAGCGGTTCATCTCTTTCACTTTCACTTTGATTTTTCTGTGCAAAAAGCTTAAATGCCCGCTGTGCAAAGAAATCGAAGATAATAAGGATATTTATTGAATTAATGAATATGAATATGAATGTGTTTGTCTTGTAAAATATTTTTTTATCTCCTCAGTTTTTTGGGTGTTTGCCGACCATAAAAATGATTTTCACGTAAGCTTGAAGTTGTATTCCCTCCAAAATCCTCCAATAGGCATTTTGTGTCATGTAAGCTAATCAATTTAGATTCTAAAAATGTTATGCTCAGCGTTGTGCCGGAAGCAATGAGCCAAGGGGTTCTCAGCTACGTTTTTCGTTGTGTTCACGTGATGCTATTTATGTTTAAGTTAGAAATTAAAATGTGGCAAGTTGGAGATCCTGAGCATAAGTTAAAAGTATTGGAGAGAAAGCTGAAAATTCAAACCGAATATCGTGAAAAAATGGGATTTAACGTAAACAAGTCCAGAGATGGAGGTAGAAGATCGGCCAACGAAGACAATGTTGTTATATTGTTATTATAAATTTCTTATTATTAATATGGTTTATTAAACATTTACTCTTTTGTAAGTCTCTCAGTTTTAAAACTATCATAATGAAACTTAGCACAGACCCATCTTATTGCTGCAGTCAGTACATAAGCCGGAACCGGCGGGATCGGACCACTATAACATATAGCTGCCATAGGATCGGTCGACAACTATGTTTTTGTATGAAAGACTTTTTATGTTTATGAATGTATATAAATGTTTATGAATGTATACTTACCGAAGCCGAGTCTCTAGAGTTTACACAATCTGTCCAAATTTGGTCAAAATCGGACCACTATACTATTAGCTGCCGTAGGATGAAATATGAGATTTTGTATAAAAAACTTTTTGCATATATACATTTTAAACCACATGGCTTCCATAGGAGCTATCAGCCAAAAATTAGTTTTGTATACAAATTAATACCTGTTAGGGTACATAGCCTCGGCACTCCGAAGACAGCCGTTGTTTTTTGTTTCATATAATTTTTTCATTGGCTCCCTCCAAGTAGGTCGCTTGCGCTGTCGCTTACGCAGTGGCTCGTGTGTGTGTGTGTGTGTGTATGTGTAAGTGGACGAAGATATGATTGGAAGCTTTAGACCTGGGTACAGGGAGTTACGTAGTCGGGTCGACTATAGCATTCTTACTTGTTATTTTCATTAAATGAATCAAAAATATATAATTAACTATTCTTAACCTATTGACTTATTTCCAGCATGCCAGCGGATCCATCCGAAGAAACACCTGGCCCCCAGGTTCCAAAAACAGAACTGGAAGAATTACAAATCAAAGCTCAGGGTGTGGCTGATGAGGTAATTGATTGTGGAATTTATTATAATTTTCATATTCTATTTAATACAAATTTTGTTAAAATGGATTGGGCTTGTGCAATATCCAGACGTTCGCATGAACGCAATTTTACCAAGTATAAAATTTCGTGCAGTCCTGCGAACTAGCCCACATGGGCCAGTACTGGCCCATAGAGTATCCCGCCTATAAGTAAAACTCTTTACCATTTTGTCAATAGATATCAGTGGGGCTGTCGTGTCGGTCGGTGTTGCATTACAGGCTGGACCGCGAGATATAAGCCTTGTGAAATCAGGTTGCGCCTAGGCTATTAATAGCTCAGTTTAAAACTATTTTAATAATAACAAGTAAGAACGTTGCAGTCGTATCCGTATCCGTATAAGTATCCGACGGCAAAATACTCTATTTCAAGTCCTGTAAAGTTTACATATGGTCAACATGGGATGTGAAAAACTGTAGTCTGTATGTCAAATGTGGTTTACTAGCTTCACAGGAGTGGCGGATATAGCTAACTTAACATTATGTAAATCGAGAGTATCCACCAACATGAATACCAATTTTGGTTGCTCTAGCTTCAAGAGTGTGGAAAAATTTTACTAATAGGTTATGTTAGGTTTCGTGGAACCGGTTGACCACTACATGGTGGTCCCACATAGACCGAGCAGGTCAAGCCTTAGTGTTACGAGTGCTGGACAGCTGCATATATGGTGTTTCAAGGTTTCCACAACTCCTCGTTCCTTACATTTCCGGCAGCCGTCTTCCGTTAATATCCCCAGCTTCTTAGCATGACCTGCTACTAGGCAATGTGCAGTCAATTGTCCTATCATTAGTCTGCAGTCTATCCTTGGGAGTAAAGTAGGAAGTTAGTGAGCTTCCACACGGACTTGTTACCGCGCGGACCTAAGCATAAGTGCAACCCACCTCACGCCCAACTGACAGAGGGGTGTGCCACATAACGTACGGTAGCAAGTGATCGAACGACATGACAATATAAAATAAATACAAAAACAAGAAAGAACGGCTATCTTCGGAATGTCGAAACTATATACCCTAGCAGGACTCAATTTTTAAACAAAACTTAATTTTTGTCGATTTTGATAAGATTATAGGAAACTAATTGAAGTATAATAAAACTCTCACTTAGTTTGAATAAAATATTTGTATAAATAAAAAGTTTTATCAAATTTGGTCAGTTTGTATAAACTTTCTAGAGACTCTTTTTGGGAAAGTTTGGTAAGGATACATTAATAAACAAAAAAGTTTTTCATAAAAAAACATAGTTCACGACCGATCATTCCTATGGCAGCTATAAGTTATAGTGGTCCGATCCGGCCGGTTCCGACATATGTACTGCCTGCAGCAAAAAGAAGGGTCTGTGCCAAGTTTCATTACGATAGCTTTAAAACTGAGAGACTAGTTCGCAAAGAAACAGACGGACATCGCTATATCGACTCGGCTATTCATTCAGAATATATATAATTTGTTGGGTAGGAAACGTCTCATGCTGACCATTACACATTTCGAGACAAAAGTATAATACCCACTGCTAGAGTATGTAACAATTATTCAAAAAATTCCAAAAGGATTACATAAATAACGTGAGAGTACAGCTTTTTTTTTTGTATTTTCGGACGTTGATGTACTGAAACGGGCAGTACATTCAAGTGGCCCAAACGACACCAAGCACGGGCTTGTTGACGCGCGGAACCTGGCAAAATGCAACCCACCTCCCGCCCAGCCGACCGAGGGGCGCGCCGCATAACGTGCGGTAACGAAGATTGCGGAATAGATGAATAGGTTCAAACTAAATAAAAGCTCTACATAAATTAAACAATAGACAAAAAGTTACTATAGATTATGCAGATAACAAAAGAGTGAAGTCCTGAGTAAGGAAATAGAGCTATCACTACATGCTAATGATAAAGATTGATATAATTAGAACATAGAATACGAAAAGGGTTATGGATAGCATAGTTAGCATTACAAGCTTGAAGAGAAAGAGGAAGAAAGTTTCTAGAATTTCTGATCGGAACTGCAAAACTAATTTGGCTGAATTACTCAGAAGAATCAATTTCCCCATTAATTAGTTTGTGTATGAAAATTATACCAAGCATGGTTCTACGGTCAGAAAGAGAAGGAAGATTTATTAGTAAAAGTTTACTACGATAAGAAGGCAAGCGAGTATTAGGATTCCAGTTAAGACCACGGAGTGCAAAGAGCAGAAACTGTTTTTGTACCGACTCTATATGTGAGATATGTTTGTCAAATTTCAGTCTGGAATTTAAAAGGATACCCAAATCATTAACTGACTCAATTCTAACAAGCGGCTTATCATTAAGAATATAATTATTTAAAAATGGCATTCGCCTGTAAAGATCAGTTTGCAACCTTTGACCAGATAAGAAATCAGTAGATAACAGACAAGGTTTAACATCATCGGCATACATCAGCACCCGAGAGTGAATTATGACAGAAGGAAGGTCATTTATGAACAGAGTAAATAATAAGAAGCCAAGATGACTTCCTTGTGGTACTCCGGAAGTAACTTGAACAGACTTAGAGATTAAGCCTTTGAAATAAACCTTTTGGGTTCTAAGAGTTAAGTAGTTAGAGATCCAAAGAATTAAGTTATTTGGAAATCCTAGAAGATGAAGCTTGTGAGGTAAAAGAGAATGATTAACAGAGTCAAAAGCCTTACTGAAATCAGTATAAATAACATCAGTTAGCATTTTAGATCGAAATCCCTTAATGACAAAAGAAGTAAATTCCAATAGGTTAGTGGTAGTAGATCTATATTTCACAAGCCCGTGTTAGCAGGGTAAAATTATGGATCTACACAGATGTTGAAGTTGAGAAGTTATTAATTTCTCAAAAATCTTAGGAATAGCAGACAACTTAAAAATACTTCTATAGTTCTCGACGTTAGACTTGTTTCCTTTTTTATGGAGAGGAATAATAAATGATTCTATCCAAATGTTAGGGAAAGAGCATTACTCCACGGACAATTTAAAAAGAACAAATAATGGCTTACAAATACCTTCAGCACAGTACCTAAGCACACAGCTTGGTACTCCATCAGGTCCTGGTTAAATTATGGGCTTAATGGCCTTTAAATCACGTAGAAGCGAACTTTCAGTTATTAAAGGTCCAAAAACGCAATTGGAGCCATTTACATGATAAGGATAAGGCGAAACCATTTGATAAGCTTGTGAATTATAAGTCGTCAGAAAAAACTCGGCAAAAAGATCAGCAATAGCCTGATCAGAGTCAGCTGTCGTTTTGTGAAAAAATACAGTTGATGGAAGTGTTGATGACCTACGCTTCGCATTAACGAAGGTATAAAACCTTTTACGATCCCGCTGAAACTGTAACCAACAGCTCCTGAGGTAGTTGTTATAACAGTGTAAATTAAGTGCACAGAAGTTAGATCGGGCAATTAAATAGCAAGAGAAGTCGGAGGAAGAGTCAGATTCCTTTAACTTCTTATACAATCTCGACTTTCTATTTTTTAAGTTTATCAATTCACGTGTAAACCACACAGGTTTGTTAGACCTACGAGGGTTACAAAACGGGACACAAGAAGCAAATAATGAATTTAAGGTAGAATAAAAGTAATTGATTGCACAATCCATGTCTCTACACATGTACAGCTGAGACCAGTCAGTCTGGGATAGGAGCTGAGCAAGTTTAGTAAAATCGGTTTTCCGAAATTGACGAACTCGCTCAGCCGGTTCTCTACCAGGGCTTGGCACACTGGCTGGTAAGTCAATCAACACCTCCAAAGTTGGGTGATAAGGATCTTCAGGAGTGGATATAGGTTCAGTACAGAATAGAATGAGGAATCCAAGACAAAAACAAGATCAAGCATTCTATGTGAAGAATTTGGGATATCATTGATTTGACACAATGACATCCCAAATAAATTGTCAATAAAATCGTGCTGAGAAGTGGAAGTCAACATGCTGGAGTCAGGACTCGAAACCCAGGTAGTTCCGGCAATATTAAAGTCACCAAGAACTACAAGAAAGTCACGATCAGAAACCAAAGAGGACACAGATTGTATAGCAGAAGCATGCAAATAATATTAAGAAATATCCGAAGAAGGTGGAATATATGAACAGGTTATTAAAAAGCAAACACGAGAGATAATCAATTTTACAGCAACAAATTCAATAGCTACAGAAATATCAATAATTACTATCTCCGAAGATAAATCAGCGTCAACAGCAATTAGAACACCACCATCACGACGAGGGGTGCGATATTTTCTGTAAATGGAGAATTTGTTAGATAGGATTTCAGAATTAAGGATGTCGGGCCTTAACCACGTTTCAGTAAAGGCAACGACATGGAAAGGATAAGTTAGGCTATTTAGGTAAAGATTACTAAGTTTACTACAAAGACCTCTTACATTCTGATAGCCCAATGAGAGGGAAGATGTTAGATTTTTTAACTATCAGATACTACAAGAGGTGGGTTAGAACTATCACCGGAAGTAGGAAGTGAAATCGGAGTCCGATTTTTCTTTTTTGCAGTATATTCCTTAATAACTAAGTGGTCAGGCCAGAATTCTTTACAACAAATATTGTTGAAATGTTCAGCCGGAACACTTATTTTGAAAGACGAGATTTCCCGAGGATAAGCAAATTTAAATTTCTCCACCACTTTTGACTTAACTGGAATCCTAATACTCGCTTGCCTTCTTATCGTAGTAGCCTTTTACAAATAAATTTTTCTTCTCTTTCTGATCGTAAGACCATGCTTGGTGTAATTTTCTTACACAAACTAATTAAAAGGGTATTGATTCTTCTGAATTAATCAGCCAGTTTAGTTTTGCAGTTCCGATCCAAAATTCTAGAATCTTCCTTCCTCTTTCTCTTCAAGGTTGTAATACTAACTATGCTACCCATGACCCTTTTCGTATTCTATGTTCTGATTATATCAATCTTTATCATTTAATATATAATGCTACTTCTATTTCCCCTCTCAGAACATCACTTTTATAATATTTGTGCAATCTATAGTTAATTTTGTCTATTGTTTAATTTATGTAGAACTTTTATTTAGTTTGTACCTATCTGTCCTTCTGTTGTTTTGATGGTTTGCACGATGTGTGATACGCCGTCATAAGGTAGTGTGAGTCTTCAGGGACTTCTCTTTATCATCCTCTGATGAGATTGTGGGTGGTGTGGGCAGCTTCTTCCCCAACGTTGTTACAAACATCTCTCAGTTTGTGTTCCGGGAGTTTTTGAATACACTTTGAGGGGAATTATAATCGAATTGCACTTTGAATTGGAGAGAAAGGTTTATCGAGAACTCTCCATTCCATCATTTGTGTACTATTCCCGGCTGCAAGTATCAGGTCTACTAAGTTGGAGGAGGTGGGTCCCACACCTTCTTGCCCGGTGCCAACCAAGGATCCTGGACTAGAGCAACATCGCCGGGCCCTTGCTCTAGGGCTAGAAGGAGCTCCGCCGACGCTTGCTTACTTTTGTGAAGGATAAGCTTGAGGACATTCAGCTGCATGGCTATTGGATTCCTCCACTCGCGGTGGCAAGACTATCAACGTCGTTTCGTCGTCCTTGTTGTCCTCCATCTTGGGGTCCTCGGGCATGGCTTCTGTGGAAACTTCCCCAATGTCCAAGCTGTGGGTAGCTTCCACGATAGACTCAAGGCCCAGGTCTTGCTCCACCTCACCAGCTATCAGCGTGTTGGCGGTGTTGTTATGGGGGGTGGCGTTTGAGACATTGGATTAGCTATCTACGCCCCATCCCGTACTTAGGATAAAGCAGATCCTCTGCTTCCTTGCTAATTTGCAGGATCATGTGCTGTTCTTTTTTATCGGGCTTAGCGAAATGAATAACCTGCCAATCAGCGATGGGCACGTCAGGATTCTGCCATTTAGGTTTAGAGCATGATCTTTAGGCATGACACTCGGGAGTAGCACTTTTTCCTTTGGTACGGACGGAATACCTGTTCTGTCCACTACCTCCAGCTTGGCGCGCTTCCACGGGCCGGCGATTGAGGCGACTGTTTGAGAGACCCACTCCAGGGTGGGGTCGTCTCTGCAGCTGAGAATTTTGACTCCATTGAGCCAATCTGCCCCATCAAGTGTGGTTGGTACGGCGTTCGGAATCTCCATCGTCTTCAGCATAGCCTCGAGTAGTCGTGTTTCACCAATTTCTACCGTTCTGGCGACATCTTGCCATTGGGGTCACCTTTCTCGACGAGCGCCACGACTAGATGTCGTAGATGTCGTTTTTTGGATTTGGTTCATCTTTTTGGACGGTAGAGGTCCTCAAAGTGGACAAATATTTCCATTTTGTACTCCCTGTACCCTTGAAAAAAAGGGGTAAAAAGGAGGTATTGGATTTGTGCAAAAGTATGTTACAGGCAGAAGGAGACATCACCGACCCTATAAAGTATCTATATTCTTGATCAGTATCAAAAGAGATTTCGATTTGGCCATGTCCGTCTGTCTGCCCGTCTGTCCGTCCGTCCGTCTGTCCGGATGAACAACTATAAGAGCTAGAGACACCAAATTTGAAATGTAGGTTCCTATATACCATACGCAGATCATGTTTGTTTCCGATCTCAGATATCTCCCCCCGCTCCCCCGCAATTCGATCAAAACATTTTACCGCCATACTTTTAGAGATAAAGCTTTGGGATTGGGCATGTACAATACGTAAGTCACTCTTAATCTACTATCCACATTTCAAGTCGATCGGATAATAAACACGGAAGTTATTCAAGCACCAAGATTCAGTACTGGAGCGAGGGGGGAAAGAAGAATCACAGCCAAGACATAAAATGCCTCGCCTGCGCAAAAGTGTGGCTGTAAAACGTTTTGATCAAATTGCTGGGGAACGGGGAGAGATATCTGAGATCGAAAACAAACTTGATCTGCGTATGGTATACAGGAACCTACATTCCAAATTTGGTGTCTCTAGCTCTTTTAGTTGCTGAGATCGACGCGTTCATCCGGACAGACGGACACACAGACGGACATGGCCAAATCGAAAACTCTTTCGATACTGATCAAGATTATATATACTTTATAGGGTCGGTGATGTCTCCTTCTGCCTGTAACATACTTTTGCACAAATCCAATGCCCCCTTTTTACCCATTTTATGGGTACAGGGATTAAAAATCTGCCCCAGCTGCCACCCCGTTTTTATCAATGATACAATGTACAAATCATCAAAAATTCACAAAAATGAGATGCGGCGGGCGCAATTTCGCGCTAACTGTACCGCTGCACTGCGGAGTGCGCTGCATGGTCGAGGCCGACAAGAAGCATGCAAGTCAGAACCCTTTTTAATGCCAAATTTCACTTTTCACTTTGTTTAAATCATATCTGTTGAACCAAATAAGATAAACCAAAATTTAAAAGGTGTTTTATTGTGAATTTCCATATCTTTTAAATAAGTAAAAGATCTTTAGAATCGGAGCAGTAATTATTTTTAAAAAATACCATGTTTCCAATGCATTTCTATGGTGTACATTCCTATGAAAAAAATCTTCCACTTTGACCAAATCTTCAGAAAAATCTTTCTGTCCGATTTTAGAAATCTTATTTCAAACTCATTTCAAAGCTACGGAAAATTACTGTTAAATGGTTCTTAAATTTTGACAATATCTTGTTTCATTCAGAAAATATGATTTTTGCAAAGTAAAATAATCGTTCGCGGACTCCCTGGTGGATCTGTTGATGGGGTGGGGTCGCTTGCTCACGGGCACTCCAGCCTTTGTCGTCTCAGTCGAGCGCTGGCGTCAAAGGCCAATTGCTCCTCGACCTCGAAATCGATTCTAACAAGCTAATCAAGTTCCGTATTGCTATAAATACCCATTTCAGTTAGTACAGATCTTTATTTTTCGGTATCCAAAAAAAATTCTGTGCAAGTGGACATGTTTGGGTTGCATAGGGCGCTTTTTTATTAAATAAGTACATATTATTATACAAACAAAGCATTGTACACATTTACAAGAATTCCATTGAATGGGCTTACTCCACAAAACTATTTATTTTAATAATGTAATTTCCAACTTTTACTTTCAGTCCTTGGAAAGCACTCGACGAATGCTTGCTCTCTGTGATGAGGTAAGATGAGTTATTTTAAAAAGTTAGTAAGTGAGGTATTAAAAAAATGTTTGATTTAACATGTAGCGCTAATTTAAGTGAAAAGGATTAGTAAAACTGTATAAATAAATGTAACAGGTAGAAGGAGACATCTCCGTTATATTGTCTATGTTGCAACAGTTTTCACAGAACGAGGCATTCACGAACACTTTTTGATTGAGCAGAGAATCTAAATTAATACTAAAGGTGGGAACTAACTTCAAGCATGATCGCGATCCAGCATCATTGTATGCGGGGAGTTGAGCGAAAATATGCATGTGTGCGTCGTCCGTGTGAGCTTTGTCCATGATGACGATTAAACATATTAAAGATCTGCTGATAGCTCGTGGACACAGTCATAAGTTTTCTATTGAGTTGCGTTGGCTATCTTTTGCATTAACTTTTTGTTGTTCTCTGTCTGGATTGTTTTTGGTTTTGGTCACAAATGTTTGATACATTCTTTGTAATTGCCTGTCTAATATTGTATTAAATTGTTGCCAAGGTTGTCAACTAAAATAATGAATTCGTTCAATTTATAAAAAATGTTTGGATTTGTGCAATGTCCATCTATCTGAATGTGTGAACGCAATTTTTTTTGGAAATCCTTAAAGCTTGAGCAATTGTTTTACATATGTTGTTTGATAATATATAAAGACGGCAATGAGGCTCTTAGGCGAAATGTTTGCTAGTGAGTGCCAAAGCTTTAACACATACACCCAATGAACGCGATCATGATTGAAGTAAGTTCGCACATTAACACAGCACGATGTAGAAATTCATGGGCTCTCACTGCGCAAATGCTTTCTATTACCTCTAATTACTCGGAGAAAGAAAAGTGACTGAAAATGGGGCGGTCGCTGTTTTCTATAGCTCCCACTTTCCGGCTTGTCAAACGTGAGTGTGGGTCGATTTTCGAAAGGCTGATTGGGTGTCTACCAAGTCGCACTCTGTCGGATATGTGAAGTAAGTGTCCAGGAGGGCGCCAATGCCAAATTAAATGAGGAAGCCACAACAGTGTTGCTACACTTACCCCAGAGGCTGGCTCAAAGTCGAATGCTGCAGTGGAACGGATCATAGATCACAAATAGTTACCGAGATATCAGCGTGCGTTCATTTATTTCGAGTGATATGATGTTACCCGGCAACACACGCACACATATATATCACCTCATGGCAGCTGCCTCCCTCACTTCGGGAGTGGTATTGCCACCGTATGTGGATCTGCAACTTTAGCAGCTGCTTATTGAGCAGATCGCAAATCACGGACCAAGTATTTTTATTTAAATTAATGCAATCCAATTTACTCACTACAAACATAGCACGAAGTAAAATAACATACGTAAAATAAACTAATTCCTTGAGCAATCAACACTTATCGATTGTTCGATGTGCATGGTATGCCCCAGGTCCACTCGATTGCACATAATTAGAGTGACCTGCCGCTCTGCAGCGCAAATATCCCATTGCGGGAAGATCGAATTTTAATTTAAGTCTTGCTTTAAATTAATTTTAAATTAGAGAGGCAGCTGCAGGCTGCTGCAAACGACGGAAGTAACAGGCAGGTCTACGTGAAATTCGCCAATTGCTGGCATGAAGGATTATTTAACGACCAAGATTACGTAAACAACTCCAATGACTTGTAAGAGGGTATAAAATATTTTTACTCCGAAATACAAAGGAATGTTTCAAGTGCGCAATGTAATACTCCACCCAAGAAATCTAAGCTTCGCGACTATCGCACATGGTCCACAGTAACGTCCAATGCTTCAGTGAAGCAAGCGGTAAAGGGGAAGACTGAGTCGGACCAAGATGCGGTCAACCCTGAAATGACGCAAGGTCAGGAAACACTCCCGGCTCAATGTCCAAGCGCAATTACCGCCAAAAGTGTGGGTGAATACCCATATTCCGACCTGCTTAGAGCAGTCGAGGCCGATCAGGCCATGTGAGTAATGAGCGTCGACGACAATAGTATCTGAAAGACAAAGACCGGCTGTCTACTACTTTAGCTATATGCGGCTCTAGTTAGTAAACCGGAAGTCACGACCCTCACGGACCAGCACAAGATCTGCTTCCTCAATTGGTGCGGAAGCTGTCCACTGAAGTAGCGATTCTGAGCTGTGCACTCAAGCGTAAATGCAGCTATATGGGCACGTATAGACTCTATATATACATACAGTATTCACTTATAAAATGGCTTCGTGTGTGCAAGTACGGGCCATTTCTGGATATAAAGCTGTTATCTAGCACTTATCTAGCAGACGCCAGGGGCCGTCACCCAACCATAATCGCAAGAGACATGGGACGAAGACTAGGGAAAGGATCGCATGAACGTGAGGGGCCGAACGTTGCTGGAAGCGTTCGCGGCACACAAACAAGACACTCTCGATACCCGAATTTTCTGTGAACACCTTGAAGAGATACCAGCAGCAGGAAACGTCTGGTATATGGCAAAGAACAACATGGCGCAGATAGAGAACACAACGAACCAGTGTTTTGGTGGAATCAAAGCATTCCCGACGCGCGACGCTTATGCATCAACAACAGGCGCAGATACCAGCGGACGAGATGGCACCCAACCTTCCTGAAACGGCAGGCTACATTCAAGGAATGCATGAAGTCGCCATCAGAACAAATAACAGAAGATGCTTTCTAAGACTTTGTGGTTTCGCAGAGCGTACAAGCTAACGGAGCCTATAAACTCAGCCTTGCTTAGAGGCATGTCGAGCAGCGTTTCCCCCTGAGCCGAAACATCTTGCCAAGTGTAAGTGTCCCCCAGGAGTTATATGCACTTGTTGGCTTCGAGACTGTCCAAGTCGAGTAAGTGATGAAAGTAGCCAGATCACTTAAGGTGTGGAACAGATTCGATCCCAAACAGGGCAATGAGGCTGACCCTATCACTTCGACCAGAAGATTTCGCGGAGATTTACCTTAAGTTTTTAAACCAGGGCAGATTTCCTAGTGGACTATCCAGAAGTTACCCTCTGAGGTTATAGGGGGTACCAGTCGGAAAGAAGGCAGAATGAACTATTGCCATATAACCACACTGGGTATTCAAAATGCACTGAAAAGGGCTCAATAACCCTGTATCATCAGTTGTATCGAGCAATTTGATATCCCAAGGTACCTATTGCAAATGATTCGCAGCTACTTTAGAGGCAGAATCCTGCAGATCGCAGTCACAAAAATCTTCAGGATTATAGCTGGAGACCCACAAGGATCCGTCTTGGGCCCAATCTTGTGCAACGCCATGTATGATGGCATACTGCGCTTAGGCCTGCACTCGAAAAGCCGCCTGAAAGGCTTCGCAGATGACATCGCACTTGTTGTGGTTGCCAAGGAACTGCACGATGCTGAAAGTGCAGCTAACTCTGTCTTCAGACGGATCGAGCACAGACTATTCACTGTCGGTGTCAAGACAGAGGCTCTTCTGGTGAACAACAGGCATAAGGTGGAAATAACACACAACACACACAACTTGGCAGCACGGAATTAAGATCAAATCGCGCCAGACACCAGACTCACGTTTCGAGATCATCTGATTTACGTGAACAGCAGAGACGTTGTCACCAGTAGAGCACTCTCGCGCATCATGATCAAAATGGGTGGACGTAGTCAGGCGAAAATACTCTTTGTGACCAGCGTGGTCAACCCAATAATGCTCTGGTATCCATTTAGCAAAATATGGGTTAATGAGAGAACCCAAAATGCCGCTGTTAAACGTGCTTTGCGAAGCAGGACCATGTCCAGCGTAGGAAAGGCCTCGTGAAGGGACCCACCTCTTGCGTTTCTGACGGTACTGTCCCACTCCATCGCCCATTTAAAATTAGTCAAATGAATGATGAATCAAAAGCCTTACTGAAATCAGTATAAATAACATCTGTTTGCATTTTAGATTAAAATCCCTTAATAACAAGAGAAGTGAATTCCAATAGGTTAGTGGTAGTATATCTATATTTCACAAACCCATGCTGCCAGGGTCAAATTATAGATCTACATAAATGTTGAAGTTGAGAAGTTATTAATTTCTCAAAAATCTTAGGAATAGCAGAAAACTTAAAAATACCTCTATAGTTCTCAACATTGGACATATTTCCATATTTTTATGGAGAGGATATTAAATGATTTTTTCCAAATATTGGGGAAAGAGCACAACTCCACGGACAATTTAAAAAGAAAATATAATGGCTTAGCAATACCTTCAGCAAAGTACTTGAGCACGCAGCCTGGTACTCAGTCAGGTCCCGGTAATAAAACGGGCTTAATAGCCTTTAACTCACGTTGAAGCGAGCTTTCAGTGATTAAAGGCCCAAAAATGCAATTGGATTTAATTACCTGATAAGGATAAGGCGAAACTAATTGAAAGGATTGTGAACTTTAAGTCGTTTGAAAAAATTCGGCAAAACTTCGATCGTTGATGGAAGTGTTGATGACCTACGCTCGCATTAACGAAGTTATAAAACCTTCTAGGATCCCGCTATATAACCTACAATTTCTGAGGTAGTTGTTATAACAGTGTAAATTAAGTGCAGAGAAGTTAGATCAGGCAATAAAATACCGAGAGAAGTCCGAGGAAGAGCCAGATTCCTTGAACTTTTTGTAAAATCTCGACCTTCAATTTTTTAAATTTATCAAACCGCGTGTAAACCACACAGGTTTGTTAGACCTACGAGGGTTACAAAACGGGACACAGGAATCAAGTAATGAATTTAAAGTAACATACAAATTTTCAATTGCACAATCCATATCTTTACACATGTACAGCTGGGACCAGTCAGTCTGGGATAGGAGCTGAGCGGGTTTAGTAAAATCGGTTTTCCGAAATTGGCGAACTCGCTCAGCAAGTTTTCTAGTTTTCTTGGCTGGTAAGTCAATCAACACTTCCAAGGATGGGTGATAAGGATCTTCAGGAGTGCATATGGGTACAGTACGGAAGACAGAATAGAAGGAGGAATACATGACAAAAATAAGATCAAGCATTTTAAATAAAGAATTTGGGATACCATTGATTTGACCCAATGACATCCCAAACAAATTATCAATAAAATCGTGCTGAGTCGTGGGAGTCAACACACTGGAGTCAGGACTAGAAATCCAGGCCTTGATCAGCTTGGTGAGAATGTTACGCAGATCATCGTCGCCGTCTGCTGCACCACCAGCCACAATTTAGCTCATTAGGCCAGCGCTACACATAAGAGTAGTTGTGTCAACTGTAGGGTCTGTTGCTATACCTGGCAGTTCGGTCGGCTGCTGACCTTGAACTGTTGTCAGCGAGGAAATTTCAGCCTCTGGCTGCTTCTCTGCATATCGCCTAACCCAGGTACCAGTTGGCGTGGACCATTGCTGTGGCGGGGTTCTCTACAGCGCTGGGCGCAGCAAAAAGGCTGTCAGTTCTTGGTCCAGGGTCTTTTTACGGCTATCCAGGACTTAAAAGGAGTCCCTCGATGGCCAGTGGTTTTCCATTGCGAGATTTACCGCTCCGTTCAGCGTAAAGGTTGGCTGTAGGTCAGATGACGACCTTTGCGCATTATCACTCCTTAATAGACTATATTTCGCACCGTTCGATATTTAAATTTGATTAAATATTTTCCCAGAAAGTCAATCTGGTTGTGAGCTCTGGAATGAACGCACGTCTAAATCGGCTGCGACAAATATTCTGTTTCGGTACTAACTACCAGCCCTTTAAAGTGGCATAATCTGTGTATAATGATTCTTAAAGTGACTGAAAAGTGAAGTCATTCTTCCAATTTGTGCTAGTAAATTGTGCATTAAAATTCACTGAGTTATACTACATCACATTTCCACATTTTTCGTCATTTTTTTGATTTTGGAAATATGACACATTTTTCCTGTAGAATATCCCATAAGGAAAAAAATGACAAATCCGGTATATTTTTAATATGATGCCATTCGCCACGGCATTTTTTTGCATTTTCTTACCGAACTCACGATGTTTATCGATGATCTGGTGCAAAGGTAAACAATGACGAATTGTGCGCCAAAATTAATTTTTAAAATAAATATTAAAATGCTTATTTCTAAATATTTCTGTATTTAGTAAGGATGAGGTAAAAAGGGAGATTTGTCCAGAGTTGCACATTCGAAATAGCAACATATTGACAAGGTACACCGCCTTTTGGGAGCAGTGAAATTTGTGCATTTCACAGGTGTGCACTCGCAATTTCATTGCAAATTTGTGCCATCTCCGCATCCCAGTCATCCACCAATGAATCCAAATTGTACAAATTTATCGCAGCTAGCTGCCTATTGATATGCAACTTTGCTTTTCCTACTATTTCGCTATTATTTGCAATATTTTTCACTTTTTGTAAAAAATTGCATCAAAACCAGCCGAACAGTTGATTTATTTCGGGCGATTGGCTAATGCATATACCGTTTCACATTTGACCGTGGAAACGCCATCATCCGATCTGGCGATCTGCAAGCAAGTTCATGCCAAATAGCTCTTTGCTTTCAATCACAATGTTCGTGTCCTGGATAAATCTTAAATTTGCCACTTTTCGCGCAATACATTTTCTTGGCATACTTTTGGTTACTTATTTAATTATCATGCTAGGCAATTCTTTTATTTTTGACAAATAAAATAAAATAAATTGTTGTAAAGTAGATGAAACCCCGTCTACTCAACTGCAGCGAAAAAAGGGGCTTGAATATGAAAGGATGAGGAAAATAGCCGGACGATCACCAGTGGAATACGCGCAAGTCTAATTAAAGACAGTGAACTTATAAGATTCGACTCCTCACCTACTTGCAGATTCTTGGCAGTAACAACGAGCGTAACGACAATTGCACATTCTACAGCTAGCCAATCAACGTATTCGCTACCAAATTGAATGAGCTACGCTCTCGCGTCACCTACACATGCCAACTACAAGGAATTCACCCCAAAAAGCTCTACTCATGTGCAGAAAGTTGAATCTGGAAGCTTCCCCTTCCCAAAATCGACAGTTTCCTGGCAGAAAATCCAGCCGAAGAATTGCAGGACCCAGTTCCCAGATTCGTCAAGATAATCTGCGAAACAAGAAAGTTGCATAAAAATTCCAATTCCACTTTAGAAACTCACCCAGCTTCAACTTCCAGTGCTGTTAAGTTGTCTGACAACAGTTTCGCTCTCCTCGTCGACCATGTTGAAGACGCCGCGCCCAACAATCACCAAGTGGAGGGTATCGAGCACGGAGATGTCCACGAAGCCGAACATCAGCCAGGCCTTATGCAGCCCCAGCTGCCAAAAAGCAGAATAAGTCTCGCCCTTTAGTGCCCGTTCCATGGAGCAACTCCTAAGACTGGTAGTCGCCCCACATCAAAGCTTGTGTATTACATGGTAGTGTACTTGGCCCAACACAATACAGTCTATACACCATGATATGATATGATATGCCCACATTGTCGGAAATTGCTATCCCAAGGCCGCAGGACCTCCTTGTTGCCACCTTTGCCGATGACACAACCGTCTTAGTTCGAAGCAAATGTGTGTATGAGGCCACGGATATCCTACAGGAATACCTGAAGCGCTTTGAGAATTTTGCCTGTCGCTGCAATATCTCAATTAACACTGTAAAATGCATCAGCGTTACACATATAGTCAGGAAAAATACCTACCCTGGTGTGTTCCTTCATGGGGAACTCCTAACCCTTGATAGACGGCTTACCTTCAGGCTGCACATCAATGAGATTGTCGGCAATCTCCGAGCCAAGACCTCCAGGATGTATTAACTCCTCAACGCCACCAAAAAGCTATCTTTTAGAAAGAAAATTATGATATACAAAGCAATACTTACACCGATCTGGAGATACGGAATCCAGGTCTATAGAATTGCAGCGAAAACCCACCTGAACCGAATAGGTGTTTCTCAGGTTAAAGAAAAGTTGAAGGCGCTGAGTGGTACATCATAACGCGTGATATTGAAAGGGATTGCCGAGACCTTTTGGTCGGCAATGTCATAAGCAAACTGGCTGTACGGTATTTAAATAAGCTTATATCTCACACAAGCATTATGTTTAAAAGATTATTAGCTGCTAGGAGTATAAACAGCCTCAGGGCATCAAAAAGGTTAAAGCACACACCTAAAACACCTGATTGAACTAAAAACACTCAAAGAAACACAAAACAAATAATCGTAAACAAAATTAATAACAACTCTACGTAACAAATAGCACACAATGTAAATACAACTTAAATTCCACCAAGAAACACAAAGCATAGAAATGTATATAAATTATGACTATTGAATATATCATACACATCCCATCGACTTAAATACCCCATTACTATAAATCAGGGACCGTTATTAAGGTCATTATAAGTTATATTATAAAAACAAGAAAGAATGCTATAGTAGAGCATACCCGACCACAAAACAAGCGACAGCGCAAGCGAGGCATTTTACGTCGTGACTGTGCAGCTTCTTCCCCCTCTCGCTACAGTACTGAATCTTGTGTGTTGAATATTTTCCGTGGGTATTATCCGAATGACTTGAAACTTGGACGGAATATTGAGTGTCACTACTGTATTGTACATGCAAAATTCCAAAGATATTTCGTTAAAAGTGAGGCTGTAAAACGTTTTAATCAAATTGCGGCGGAACGGGGTGAGATATCTGAAATTAGAAACAAACTTGATCTGTGTATTAATCTACATTCTAAATTTGGTGTCTCTAGCTCTTATAGTTGCTGAGATCGTCGCGTTCATACAGACGGACATGGCCAAATCGAAATCTCTTATATAGTGATCAAGAATATATATACTTTATATACAAATTTTTACTCCCTGTACCCATAAAATGGGTAAAAAAGGGGTATTGGATTTTTGAAAATGTTCGTCTGTCTGTCCGTCTGTCCGGATGAACGCGTCGATCTCAGCAACTATAAGAGCTACAGACATCAAATTTGAAATGTAGGTTCCTGTATACCATACTCAGTTCAAGTTTGTTACCAATATCAGATATCTCCCCCCGTTCCCCGCAATTGGATCAAAAAGTTTTAAGGCCACACTTTTAAAGATATAGCTTTGGGTTTTGGCATGTATAATACTTTAGTCACTCTTAACCTGCTGTCAAAATTTCAAGTCGTTCGGATTATAAACACGGAAGTTATTCAACGAACAAGATTCAGTACTAGAACGAGGGGAGGAAGAAGAAGCACAGTCACGACTTAAAATGCCTCGCCTGCGCTGTCGCGTGAGAAGTCGCTTGGGTGTGTACGGCTTTGTGTATGTGTGTGTATGTGTAAGTGCATGCAGATGCGATCGGAAATGTTGGACCTGGGTACAGGGAGTTTTGTAGAGTTTTGTAGTGTACCCATAAAATGGGTAAATCGGGGTACTCGGTCTGTGCAAATGTATGTAACAGGCAGCAGGAGACATCTCCGACCGTATAAAGTATATATATTCTTGATCAGTATCAAAAGAGATTTCTATTTGGCCATGTCCGTCTATCTGTCCGTCCGTCTGGATGAACGCTTCGATCTCAGCAACTTTAATAGCTAGACACACAAATCTTGGAATGTAGGTTCCTGTATACCATACGCAGATCAAGTTTGTTTCCAATTTCATGTTCTTCCGCGTTTCCACGCAATTCGATAAAAGCGTTTTATACCAACAATTTTAAAGACACAGCTTTGGGATTTGGTACTTTATTCACTCTTAATCTACTGTCCAAATTTTAAGTCGATCGGATACTAAACACGGAAGATATTCACGAAAGCAGATTCAGTGCTGCAGCATTGTTAATGTTTATATTTCTGAGTAGTGACCAGAAGGTTAATTTTTACATTAATTTAATTTTAAAATTGCCTTTTATACATTTTATCCATTGTCGTTTCCAAGGCCTGGTAACAGCTGCGTTGTTTTTCTTTTTACTGTCTTTTATAGAGTACATTTTGATCCCTGTAAACATCCCTTGACTTTGCGTGTTTGAAGTTCTAATTTACATAAGATTGATTCTTCAAATTCTGCATCGTAGATTCCATACCGATGGATAGATTTGCGACATATTGTTGGCATTTGCCTTCAGTCATACAATATCCGATGGTGGACGTTGCCTGTCTTCATTAAAAAGAGAATGAGCCCTAAGGGTCGTTTCTTGAGGTCAGACGAATGGCTCAAAAAGCCCTATCAACTTTCTTCCTTTGCTGTCTGTCACAGCGTCTTTTGATTTTATTTGCTAGTAGACAAGCTGCTCGACCATTGTTAGTTCAGCTATTTCAATTTGTTTGGCTCCAATCCGTGCGTTTATATCTCCTTTTATCAATTCATTGTGAGTAGATGGCGCATTCTGGATGTTAAATAAATTTTCGAAACATGCTACCCCGTTTGTTGCAATTAAGATAAGCAAGAATTATAGGTAGTTTCTCATTAGGTATTATCATTAACAACTGAATGTACATAGATGCGTCAAACAAGCATTTTCCTGAGGCCAGATGCTTTGCTGACCGCAGAACCCTAGACTGGTCCTTAGTGCTACCGCATATTTAACCCTTGCGACGTTAATATTCTTTAAAGATAATTTTCGCGAATCTTAATAGTTGGTTCAGTGGTGTCCTTCCCTCTAAGGAAGTGAAGGTGTGGGATCACAGATGGTTGAGTCTGCTTCTCATGAGCCTTGGGCAAGTACAGAGGAGGTGTTCCAGGGTTTCGGGTACCAACGGTTCCGCACTTCCTGCAGTTGTCGTCCGAGCTTTTTCGCATGGGTCGCTGTCATAAAGTGTCCCATTAGAAGACCTAGCAGCGTCCTGCAGTCTTTTCATGAGAGCGATATGATGTAGCGGGATTGCTTGGCGTTTCGCGCGTTCCACATTATCTTAGCTGTTCCGCATGTCGTCGCAGCTCTTCATCTGCGGCTGACTGTCTATTGAGCCTGTTCTTCGAGTTCTGCATATATTGCTTGCATAGAGATTGGTAGATTCTCGACGTTACCAGTCGTTAGTTCCTCACCATCCTTAGCTAACTCGTCTGCCCTTTCGTTTCCGCTAATGCCCCGGTGGCTGGAAACTCAGTAGATGCGCATTCTATGGAAGTGCATGCTGCAGTAGTCTGGAAGTTTGTATGGTCGCTCTATGTTGAGCTCCTCACAATAAGCCGCTTCGCCTACTCCACTTCGCATCTTAGAGCCGTCTGTGTATATGTTGATCGTCCACTGCTTCGGTTCCGAGCCGGTTAGCCAGTCGTTGGGACCAATCATCAATTCCTTTTTATGGTTGAGGTTCGTCACAGTGGTCATGTAGTCAGTGCTACTTAATCGTTCCCTGCCGATCTCGCAGTGTCCCAGGCTCTGAAGGGCCATATTTTCTGTTGCCACAAGGCGTTGTGCGCTTTTTTGAGCTGTTAGTCTCGCGGCTATGTCCAGGGGATCCACGCCTAGGATTTTCTCGAGGGCTTTTGTTGGAGTTGATCTCAGTGCCCCTGTAATGCACAGTAGTGCCTGTCTCTGGGTCTTCTCCATCAGCCTTAAGTGAGTGATCTTTTCAGTTGCCGGCCACCACACAATGTGGTGAGGGCCTATGTGTGCCTAGCATCTTCTTGGATGCATATAGTGCATTGGTGGCCTTCTTGACCATTACATTGGCCTTCCAACTCAGTTTGCTGTCCAGAACTACCCCCAGATCTTCGGTACAAGTCTTGATTCTTCGATTCGGAATGGGGTCCATGCTGGTACCTTGTACGTCTTTGTGAAGAGGATAAGGTCCGTTTTCTCCGCATTGATACTTAGACCGACTTCAGTGGCACAATTAAGTATCTCCCTAAGTGTATGTTCCATGAAGGTGCTTAGCCTGGATGGGCATTTCCCTACAATGATTATGGCTATGTCGTCTGCATAGGCGGTGATATTGGGGGCCCTACCTTCAAATGACGTTAGGAGCTGGTTTACAACCAGATTCCAGAGAAAGGGTGATAGTACACCTCCTTGCGGAGTGCATCTGTGCGCCTCTTTTATTGCTCTTGTTTTACCCCACTCAGCTGGTCCCGTCTACAACTCAGAAGGTTGTTTATCCAAAGTTCGATTGCCGTTGTGGGGTTCGTTGCGCGCAGTACTTTGAGAACTGCGTATTTTGAGACATAGTTGAATGCGCCTAAGATATCCAGGAACGCTTCCAGTGCATGTTCCTTGTGGTAGAGCGCTTAATCTATGGTGGCTACCAGGGAATGTAGCGCAGATTCTACCGATCTCCCTTTTGTGTAGGCATGTTGATATTTCGAGTGCAGGATTTGGTTAGTACCTGTCCTTAAGCTTAGTTCGATTAACTTATCGAGTATTGTGAGGAGGAGGAAGTTAAACTAATAGGACTGTAATGCTTCGGATACAGATGGTTGCTATTGCTTGATTTCGGCAAGAATACAACTCTAGCTGTTGAACCCTTGAATATTTCTTTAAGCCATGGTATGACATGGGATTTCGTCATCTGTAGCATGGCTGGAAATATACCGTCTAGTCCAGGCGATTTGTAGCCAGCAAAAGAACTGATTGCCCTGTCGATCTTCCTTGTGGTTACTATTTCTTTTTGCGTATTTGCGGCTTTTAATCGTCGGTTTTGGGAGTGACTTACAGGCTCCGTGCAGCCAGGAAAGTGTGACTCTCTATGGAATTTTCTATTTCTCGTAATTTCCTTTGGTTTACCGAGTGCCTTCTCTGTCAACTTTTTCGAAGCATTCGGTACTTAAATTCCATGTTAAAACTAATGTATTTGTATTCAGAGAAGGAGGGCTGCTGAAGTACTCTCCAATCTGTGACTCTAGTGTTGTTATAAGTGTATAATGGTTAGGTTAGGTTAGGTTGCAGTGGCTGGATCAGAAACCCACTCCACACTTGGGCCAGGAATTGGCCCCTTGTGATACCACATAATGTCTTTTAAACATTTTGTTCCCCCTTAAACCAATTTGATGATTTCAAGAATTTAAGGATACTGTAAATCCCAACCTCGGATACGTCCGATAGGGTATCAAAACTGTAGTGTCCCAAGTGCTGGAACCTTTTCCTGCTAAGTGCGGGGCAGTGACAGAGCAGATGTTCTACGCTCTCTATTTCTTCTACTATACCACAACTTCTGCAGAAGTCATGGTGTGGTACTCCCAGTCTGTTAGCGTGAGTTCCTATTAGGCAGTGGCCTGTGAGAGCCCCTATTATTGTCGAGATGTGGGATCTCCTGTGTTTGATTAAAGCAGATGTGCGCTTTGGGTCAAGGGTAGGCCAAGTGAGTTTGGAGACCGTGCATGTAGTGAGATTACTCCAGCGTTCAGCGGTTAGACGCCTGGTGTACTCCTTACTATGCAGCCTGAAAGTGGACAGAGGCATACCGACGCTGCTCCTTTCAGCGAGGAGTATATCGTTGGTGCCTTGCCTGGCCAGTTCATCTGCCAATTCGTTTCCTTCTATATTACGGTGTCCAGGCACCCATACGAGGTTGATACTGAGCTGTTGGGCTATCTCGTTTAGAGACTGGCGACACTCAGTGAGTGAGACTGCGTTGTTGGTGCATGAGTCAAGTGCCTTTAAGGCGGCTTGGCTGTCTGAGTAGATGTAGATATTCCCTGCACTGATGTTGAGCATGCGCAGGCAGAGGGTGGCTTCCTGGATGGCCCTCACCTCTGCCTGATACACGCTACAGTGGTCGGGAAGACGGAAGCTGGTTCTGATTCCTAAATCGGGGGAATATACACCGCCGCCCACATGTTCATCCAGCTTCGACCCATCAGTGAAGATTCTGATCGAGCCTGGTACATGTTGAACCGGCTTTTCCCAGTCTAAACGGCTAGGTATGCACACTCTGTATAACTTGTCGAAAGTCAATTTTGGTGTGCAGTAGTCTGTAAAGGGGGGAATCCGAGGTATGGACTTAAGAACTGCGGTATGCCCCGTGGTGCCCGTCGTCCAGTTGTTGGATTCCCTAAGTCTAATGGCTGAGTTTCTAGCTAATTCTTTGGACAGTAGGTCCAGCGGTATTAGATGAAGCATGATGTTCAGGGCTTCGGTTGGAGTGGTGCGTAGGGCACCACTAATGCAGATTTCTGCACTTCTTTGAACTTTATGGATTGTTTTGAGGTTGGATGGTAGGTCAAGTGCGGGCCACCACACTAGCACTCCATAAAGTAGGATGGGTCGGATGACTGCTGTATACAGCCAGTGGACTATGCGTGGAGAGAAGCCCCATCTGGTACCAATGGCCTTCTTGCAAGCAAAAAGAGCAGTGGTTGCCTTGCATACCCTCTGCTTTATATTTTCTTTCCAGTGTAGTTTGCTATCCAGAACTACACCTAAGTACTTCGCCTGAAAGCTCTGGGTAAGAATCGTGTTATTGATTCTAGGGAGGTTTAAACTCGGGGGTTTGTATTTCCTAGTGAAAAGAACGAGCTCTGTCTTGCTCGGATTCACGCCTAGTCCACAGGTTTTGGTCCATTTTACTAAAGTATTGAGCGCTGATTGCATTCTGTCGCAGAGGGTTTGCGGAAATTTACCCTGGGTTAGGATTGCAACGTCATCCGCGTAGGCTACCGCCATATGCCCCTCCTCCTCCAGTGTACATAGCAGTTGGTTTATCACCAGTACCCATAGAAGTGGAGATAGGACACCTCCCTGAGGAGTGCCTCTACTAACGCACCTGCTGATCGAGGACTCTCCTAAGCAGGAGCTCACTGTCCTGCTGGTGAGCAGCAGTCCTATGAGCTCCACCAGGGGGTCCTCAACCCCCAGACTCGTCAGTGCGGAGGTGATAGCTACTGGAAGAACGTTGTTAAAAGCTCCTTCTATGTCTAAGAAGGTCACCAAGCTGTATTCTTTGACACTAAGCGATCTCTCGATGCGAGAGACTAAAGAGTGCAGAGCTGTCTCAGTGGACATGCCCTTGGTATATGCGTGCTGTGTACGCGAAAGTAGAGAGGGGTTAATGAAGTTTCTAAGATGGACATCTAAAATCCTTTCGAGGGTTTTTAAGAGAAAGGAGGAAAGACTGATTGGTCTGAAATCATTCGGTTTGACGTGGGAAGGTTTTCCTGCCTTGGGTATAAAGACTACTTTCGTTTCCCTCCATGCTAGGGGAATATGGTTCGTCGTAAGACATCCTATGAAGATGCTACGAAGCCACGCTATGATGTAGCTGAAGCTATGTTGGAGTTGAGCTGGGTATATGTTGTCTGGACCCGGTGATTTAAAGGGCTTGAAGGTACTGATTGCCCACCCAATTTTGCGATCGGTTATTATTTCGTTAGCCCTGTTTGTTTGGCTACGATAGATCTGTGTCGCTGGTCGCGGTGCTTGAGAGCACCCCGGAAAGTGGGTATTTAGCAGAAGTTCGAGTGTTTGCGAACTGGATTCTGTCCACGATCCGTCGTCCCTTTGTAGAAGCCCTGGGGGGGTTGGGGAGGAGGCTAGAATCTTCCTCAGACGTGATGCGTCAGAGGTGGATTCAATAGTACTGCAAAAATTGGCCCACGAGGCCCTCTTTGCCTTTCTTAAAGCTTTTTTGTAGTTGTTTAGCTCGTTCTTGTACTGCGCCCAGGTAGTGTCAAGCGTCGTACTTTTGGCATGATTAAAAGTTCTCCTGCACTTTGTTTTAAGTGTATCGAGATCTGAGGACCACCATGATGGCTTGAAGGATTCTTTGGGGGTTATTTTTGGGCAAGATTTGTCTAGGGCGTCGTTACAAACCTTTGTTAGGGTGTCGACCAAGGAGTCTACCTCTGCTGCATTTTTCGGAATTAGGGGCGGGTTTTGA
Source organism: Hirtodrosophila histrioides (assembly GCA_037075165.1). NCBI lineage: Eukaryota > Metazoa > Arthropoda > Insecta > Diptera > Drosophilidae > Hirtodrosophila > Hirtodrosophila histrioides. Next base: position 97,875 of record JBAMCL010000453.1, on the reverse strand, counting down.
GCCAGATTTTTCCTAAGTAGTCGCATGTATTTACCCCAGTTGGTTTTTCTGGGGTTTTGGGTTTTCTTGAGTGGTGGACGAGATACGTCAAAGCTAAATTCAATGTAGCGGTGGTCTGAGAAGGAGTGTTCTGGTAGAACTTTCCAGGACGCCACCCGCTGTGAAATACAGTCTGAGATAAGGGTAATATCCAAGACCTCACTTCTGTTTTTAATGATAAAGGTGGGGTCGTTACCTCTATTACATAAGTTTAGGTTAGTACTAAGAAGAAAGTCAAAAAGTAACTCACCCCGCTCGTTGGTGTTTGTACTTCCCCATTGTGTGTGATGCGCGTTTGCATCTCCTCCCATGATAATGCTCGTCCTCGTGCCCGCACTTTGTGAGACCAGGTCACGGAAATTAGTTGATGGAATACTTCCCTCGGTGTCGTGAGGAAGGTAGAAGGAGGCCAGCCTGTAAGATTTAGCCCCCAGTTCAAGGCTGGCTACCGTGATGTCTCCATCACTGAACTGGGAGAGTAGAAAAGCATTGTAACGTTTTTTGATTAATAAGCAGGTTCTTATTTTGCCCTTACCGGAACTGTAAAATAGGGTATATTTTGGAGTCCTCAAGCCACAGACCCTGTCAGCAGCGATCCATGGCTCTTGGACCATCACCACATCCACTACGCCAGGTGCTAGGCGCAGCAGAAGCGCAGCCGAGGCTGCCTTACTGTGATGCAGGTTTATTTGGAGTATCTGCATCAAGTAGGGCAGCACTCCTCTCCGTGATCGTCCTATCCGCTTCATCGGCTGATGTCTCGCCTAGGAGCTCCTTTTCAGAATACAGCAGACCCAGTGTACCACCGTAGTCCGAGCCCGAGGAGACGTAGCCGTCGATGCTGCCCTGAGTGGCAACATCTTCGGCCTCCATCTCCTCGGTCTCACTCGGTGGGTCCACCGACTCTGCCTCGACGCAGCTGGCCAGATCCGCCTGCGCACCGGCGTCGGACTTATATACTTTCACGCCAACCTTACCGAACGAGTAGCAGATGCTACCGCCCTTTCTCTCCAGATGCACCGAGCTCTCGTTGTCAATCTGGAAGACAACCTGCATAGAGGCACGGTTTGTCTTCTCGATCTTGAGAACCCTCCAGTTGGACGCAGGCATGTCCGGATTACATAGCCTGACCATCTCCAGTATGTCCTTCGGCTCCGAGGGTTCGCACGGTAGCCAAGCCCTTGCTCTGGGTCTCGAGGGGATGTCTTTTGCATCCACTGCCGCAAGTCTCGCGCCGGGGTATACCTCCCCAAGTTTCTCAACAGCAGCCTTGTAGAGCTGCGCCGACCTTTCATCCCCGCAAGCGATCAGCTTGATGGTTCCTTGGAACCAACCAGCATCCTCGCATGCCGGTGGTGGGCCTGGGTTTTCGCGCAACATAGTGAGGCAGATTGGCGCTAGAGCCACCTGCACCCAGCGCCACTGGTGTCGTGGAATGCGCCCTTCCTGACAGTTCTTGTCGATGACCCCAATGAGGATCTTGTCCTTCGCCACCTCCGCGAAGGACCTCGACAACGGAGCATGGGTTCGCACTCTCTTGGCCATTGTGCTTGGCTCCTCCATGGAGCGATTCCGTTTAGTAGCGGTGTGCTGCGCGGTATCCTCCAGTTTAAAATTTGGTAGGACGGCCTTTGCCCACTCCAGATCCTGTTGGATCTTAGCAAAGTCCTCCTCAGACGCCTGTTCCCTGGTTATTGGAGCGGTTGCATTGCGCGTCAAGATCCTTTTGGCCGTCCGCTTGTCATTCGGACGGGCTTTAGACGGGTCCGGTCGAGTGAAGTCGGCCGCCCTTTTGCTCACCACTGTGTCTGTTCCCGATTTGCTGCCAGCTGACGCGCCAATGAGATTGGTGGCTATGTTGGAACAAACCGGGGCAGACACAGTAGGATTCTGCTCTGTAGTGCCGCCTGTCACAGCACTCCTCACCTTCACCGTTTCCGTCTTCTTGCCAGCTGACACGCCAGAGGCCGAGGGCCTACTGGTGGCTATAATGCCGGCGGAAGACGGGCGTGCTCCAGTCGAAGCGCTGGAAACTGCTGGCTTCTGCGTGCTCGTACGGTTTGAGGCACTCTTTTTACCGGAGCTGGTCGCTCCTTCCGGTTTTCTTAGAGTACCGGGCTCTTTTTTGTTTATGTTGTTTCTATTGTTATTGTTCATCTTACTTTGATTCCCACGAGTTGCGGAGAAGGGGAACGGTCCACCCGGGCAGAGATCCGCAGTACCCGGGTAAGGCAAGAATAGAACAGGTGTTTGCCAAGCACCTGAGCCCTCCGTTCACGACTGAGATATATTTGTTAAACCTGGGCCCCCAGCCAGTCTGACCATCAGCACGGGTCGGATGACACCTTGGTCCGGCCCAGGTGTGAGATGTGAGGGGAAGGATTGGGTAGGAACGTGTGTAGGGATGGTGGTGTGTGTGAGACTATAATTTTAGAAGGCGGTCAGACAAACGCCTCGTCAGTACAGTGGTAACGTCCGCAGTACCCGCTGGCTGTCCGGGACTGCTTATTTGAATATTCGCAGCTGACCCCCTACAGGAGGCCGTTCGCTATCCGCAACCTGCGACCCGTCCGGTGGCCTCAGCTAGGCCGCCTTCAGAACCACCTCACCAGCTCTTAAAGGATACTTCGGATCAGTGTATAATGTGAGGTCTTAAACGTTTGAAGAGTTTTGTCCAACATCCGTGGGCTCTTCGCCAGTATTAGCCACACCTAGATTAGTTAGTAGTTAAAAGTTTAATAGGGATTCACCTCTGTGATTGATGTCCGAAGTGCCCCACACTGTGTGGAGTGCGTTGGCGTCGGCCCCTAGAACCAACGGGTGACGCTTCTGTCACAAGCTGGTGCAGATCCTCGGGTGGTGCGTGTTGGTCGTGTGCCATATAGCAGGACGCTACCTGTGTTGCACTGCCACCATCGTCCTCCAGCGCCACGACCGTTACATCATCAGTACTGTAATGAGGTAATAAGTAGCTATGGATGCCTTTTCTAGATAGAATGGCAGTTATATTTCTCCTTACGGTTGTCGGGATAAATGTTGCGTATGTGTTTGACCTTATGCCGGATACTCTGTTTCCCGACGATATCCAGGGCTCCTGTAATAAGGCCACATCGACGGCTCCTTCCTCTTGAGCAAGAAGGAGCTCCGTTGAGGCGAGCTTACTTTTATGAAGATTCAGCTGTAGGACCTTCAACTGCATTGTTGGTTGCTGATACCTCCATGGGGTCGACTTCCATGGTCGTTCCACCGTCGCCTGCTACGTCCGTTAAGTTTAGAGACAGGATGTCGTCGGTCACAGCTTCTAGGCCGAGATCCTTTTCCACTTCCCCTGACTATAGCGTGTTTTTGTTGTCGTCTGCGGGGTGGCGTTTCTTCAGACGTAGGTACACGCCACCTACGAACCACGCCATTTTCCAAAATCGTGGATACAGAGCGTCCTCTGTCTCCTTGCTGATTTAGAAGATGTAATGCTGCCCGCCACTGCTCTGAAGCAGCGGATCGGCAACATGTAACACCTTCCAGTCAGCTGTTGGCACGTCGGGGCTCTGTGTCCTGAGCAGTCTCATCGCCATATTTGGGGGAACAACTCTGGGTATGAGTACCTTTTCCTTCGGTACCGACGGAATCAAAGATCTGTCGACTAACTTCAGCTTGGCCACGTCCTACGGGTCCTGAAGTGCCGTAGCAGTTCCCCTCACCCGGTTTAGCGTCGGCTTGTTTCGGACGTTGATGTACTTACGAACAGTACATACAAGTGGCCCAACGACACCAAGCACGGGCTTGTTAACGCGCGGACCCAAGCATAGATGCAACCCACCTCCCGCCCAATCGACCGAGGGGCACGCCGCATAACGTACGGTAGCGGAAGATCGCGGACAATGAAAATACAAACTAAATACAAAAATAACATTATACAAAAAGACACTAAAAGACATAAGTAGCGTAAGAGTAAAGTTCTAAGTGTAGAAATTGAAGTAGCATTACTTACTAAATGGAAAAGATTGTTATAGTTAGAACATAAGATTCGAAATGGGTTATGAATAGCATAATTAGAACTACAAGTTTGAAGAGAAAGAGGAAGAAAATTTCTAGAACTTCTGATCGGAACTGCAAAACTAATTTGGCTGATTAATTCTGAAGAATCAATTTCCCCATGAATTAGTTTATGTAAGAAAATTACACCAAGCATGGTTCTACGATCAGAAAGAGAAGGCAGATTTATTAGTAAGAGTCTACTACGATAAGAAGGTAAGCGAGTATTAGGATTCCAGTTAAGACCCCGGAGTGCAAAGAGCAGAAATTGTTTTTGTACCGATTCTAATCTATCCTGATGAATCCTGTATTGGGGACACCAAATACAAGACCCATATTCAAGAATAGGTCGCACAAGGGAAGTATAAAGAGTTTTAGTAATGTAGGGATCCTTAAATTCTTTCGACCAACGCTAAATGAAACCCAGGACACCAAAGGCACGATTAACGGTGGAAAAGATATGCTTGTCAAACTTAAGTTTGGGATCTAAAAGGATACCCAAATCATCAACCGACTCAATTCGAACAAGGGGCTTACCATTAAGAATATAATTGTTGTTTTTGCATTTGAAAATTTTGACCCCGTTCAGCCACCCCGCTCCATCAAATGTAGGCATCGGGAGTCTGGTAGGGCCTCCATCCTCTTAAATAACGCCTCGATCAGCTTCATCTCCACCGTCTTCCACTGCTCAATTGTCATCTGGCCTTGCGGGTTGCTCCAGACGATGGGTGGCACGATAAGGTGTCGTTTGGCCACGTCGCTCGCCTTTGCGTTGTTCGTTTTCGGATGCCTCACAATCACCCTCTGAATTTGCCGTTTACCTGCGGGGGTTCGGGTCTTTGAACTTTCGGTGGAGCTCTGCCGCTTTTTGGCGGCATCCGAAGTGAGATCCTTCTTGCCCGTCAGTTTGCCTTAGATTCTCAACGCAGCTTTGTATTATGCCTTCGCCTTCATTCCATCCTTTGACTTCGTCTTGGGCCCTTCCTTACGTGAGGAGCTGGTGCCCGAATACTTGTCCGGAGACTGAAGGTGTTCTTCGTTATTCGATGTTGAGGGACACTTCGCTATCTAGGTCCTAGTCTGGATCGACCGCGGCACCTGATCTCAAAAGTGACCTGTTATTTTTGGCAGTAGCTGTGAAATCACTGAGACCTGCTCCCGTCTCAGTGAAGTTGTGACCACCGGCGACATGCAGCGAAGATTGCTCCATGCCGTGCCCTACGGTGGTAGCGGCCATGCCTCCCACCGACGTTTGGGCTCACATCCCAGCCCGAGTTGCATCCATCTTATCCGACATCCTGCAAAGGTTGATGGCTTTTTTCTGGGACACCACCCAATAGCGTTTTTGACCTACCGCCAGGCACCTCTGAACCATGGCTATGATCTCTCTACCCCCGGCCAGCACCTCCCTTGTAGAGGGATCAGTTCAAGGGTTTTGCTAACCACGTGTTGGTTAGTAATTTGCTTACTTTTAGTTTAATACCTAGATATCAATTCAAAATTTTCAATATAATCCGATTCCTGACAAATCATGCGCCTTCGTGTGTTACCTCCAAAGTGCAAAAATCTTGTTAAAATCACATGATTAAATTTTTCTTTTACACGTTATAACTTATTATTAATATTACCATTAATTTCTTCATGGTATACAAACTTTAAGTCGCTTAAACAAAAATCAGATCCAATGGTTTTTATAACAACAATTCATCTCAACTTACTATCTTATTTATTCTATCAAATCTTTTTTTTACTACCTGTACCCATAAAATTGGTAAATAGGGGGTACTAAATCTGTGCAAATGTATGTAACAGGCAGAAGGAGACATCTAAAGACATAAAGTTTATATATTCTTGATCAGTATCAAAAGAGAATTCGATTTGGCCATGTCCGTCTGTCTGTCCGTCTGTATGAACGCGTCGATCTCAGCCACTGTAAGAGTTAGAAACACAAAATTTGGAATGTAGATTCCTGTATACACTACGCAGATCAAGATTGTTTTCAATTTTAGATATCTCCCCCCGTTCCCCGTAATTCGATCAAAACGTTTTACACCAACAATTTTGAAAATATAACTGTGAGATTCGGCATGTATAATACTTTAGTCACGTTTAATCTACTGTCCAAATTTCAAGTCGATCGGATATTAAGCACGGAAGTCATTGACGATAGAATATTCAGTGCTGTTGCAAGGGGGGAAGAAGAAGCTCAGCCACAACTTAAAATGCCTCGCTGACGCAGTGGCTCGAGTGTGTGCGTCTTTGTGTATGTGTGTATGTATGTGTAAGTGGACGAAGAAATGGTTGGAAGTTTTAGACCTGGGTACAGGGAGTTTCGTAGTCGGGTATACTCGACTAGAGAATTAATACTTGCTTAATTTAATTGCTTTAAATTATTTCCAATCAATTAATGACAAGCTAACTAATTTCAATTCCATTACATTATTCAACGTTTAAGTAACTTAACAATATGGTGTATTTCCTTGTATACGATAGTGTGTAATTTGTAAAAAGGAATACACCATTTCCACATTATCATCTCGACCTCCGCCATAAGAAGTCTCGTCTGTTATGGTTTTTCTACTTGGGATTCAGTTACATCGCATGTACCATTTTTTACATTAATCTCCTTGAGAGCTCAAGTGGCATCTTCCATTGTGCTGTCTGTATCTTTATACAATTCTTCAATTAACTGATTGTTTGGTAACACTCTTAAAAATGTACGTTCGTTTACCTGTTAGTGATTTTAATACATACGATATTCGACTAATAATTAGTTTATTTAATTTTTTGAGAAAACAGAACTAACCAAAATTTGTGCTGTCAAAACAACGTCCTTCATTCGCTATTATTCGTGTGGGCAAACCAAATAAAGACAACGACTGACTTGAGGGCTTAAATACAACCTTCAGCAACTATGTTCAAGGTGGCGTATATTAAGGCAATAACGTATTCCTTCAGGTCGTTTTGCTGCTCAATTTACCTGTTATATCAATGTACTAGCAGGTAATATCCCGGCCTTGCCCGGGGAAATATTTGGATGAAAGTGCATTTTATTTGAATTTGACTACTTTTGTCAACCGTAAGAAATACAACTAAATAGTTGAGCCACGTGACTAATATTTCTTGTGTAGGGCTTTGAAAATGTCTTTGAAAAATAAAAAATGTCCCACTCATTTGTCCTTGACTTCCATTTCCCGCCTGTGGCGACGCGGAGTAGATTTTCTAAAATCATTTGGCATTTTAAGCCAATTTCAAGAATAATGCTAAGAATCCAGAATCAATCATTCCAACTGTTTTCCGCCCATTGTATTGCCCGCAAAGTACCGAGATTTTTGTATTTATATTTAATGTGAGGTGCTTTGAAAATTAGTTGCAAAATGATTGAATGATGAAAAGAAGTTTGAAAAAGAGTTTGAAGTCAATTGGATGATAATCAGAAAAGTTTCATATAACAGTTTTCCGCGAATCTTCCGACTTTGGGGGTAGATTTTCCAAAATCTTTGAACACCACGTCTACTATTTAATTCCATAGATCCTTGAAAATGAGTTTGAAGCCAATGGCATGAAAATTAAAAATGTCGAATGCCAGAGTTTTCCACCGATTTTCCGACCGAATTTCGAATTTCTCAAAATCACTGTCGAATTATTTTACGTGAAGAGCTTTGAAAACGAATTTTAAGGTGATCGGACTAAAATTAGACTTTCGCCCATACAACCTTGAGACCCTCATTTTCCGCCATGGGGGTGGATTTTCTAAAACCGGTGAAATATGTGTTAAGTTAATTTTTGTGTAGTACTTTGGAAATGAGTTTGAAGCCGATTGGACGGATCATTCGAGCGTGGCAAGAGTTCACATATTTGATCTAATCGTTCAAATTTATTTGCGCTCGTTTCTGACTAATTTCGATATTGTTGACTTTGGATTTGACAGGCTCGATTCTTTGCTACTATGGCCTTTATATGGGCATTTACACGAGCAATGTAACAATAAATGGCCTGATGACCGAGGACCATGGTAACATAAACATTCGCCAAATAACGGCATGAAGTCCAGTTGAGGGTCCTTTCGCTCACCGCGCAACGGCACTATGCTGACTACCTCTGTTATACTTAGTAAGACCGCAAGTGCGACCAACAGTGAATAGCAATTCGCCGCAGAATATGTATACGTTATGGGGTCGGAAACGTCTCTTTCACTTTACGTGACAAAATACATTGCTGCAAGGCCATACAAGGATTGGAAATTTATTTGTTATATTATGCTAGTGCACTTGTTGCCGCCATTTGGAACTTTTGGCTTGTTTTTACTCCGTGTATCAAAAGCTGAGCCGATTTGGCCATGTCTGTTTGTCTGTCTGCCTGTCCGTCTTTCCAGATGAACGCGTTGATCTCAGCAACTACAAGAGCTACAGATACCAAATTTGTCATGCAAATTCCTTAATACCATACGCAGATTAAGTTTGTTTTATATTTCAGATGTCTTCCCCCGCTGCACCAACTATCAATAAAACCGATATTATAAAGACAATTTTCAAGCTATAACATCGCTTGTGTGCGTGCACATTTGTATGTGCAAGTGTTCAAAGATATGTTTGGAAGTTGTTGACCTGGGTACATCCGCACCCATTCGGGTATACTTGACTAGACCATTCTTAATTGTTGTTAGAAAACAAAGAGCGAATTTATTTATTAATTTATACTCGACTAGAGAATACTTACTTGTGTTTAGCTGTAGTTTCTAATTGTCAAATACAGTGGTCTATGCAACCTTCTCCTTGACAGTGGTGCCCGAAATATATATTCCACCCCCCATTCATCTTCGCAAATTTCAATGTCTTTGCCTAAAATCACGTATTAGCTTTCTATCTTTTACTGTTTTATAGGTAAGTCACCAAATATGACACAAAGACTACCGTTATCCTCCTTGAAAAATTTGCTCCACAAATTTCCCCAGCAAATGAGCATAATATATAACTTCCATACTTTTATAGGTTCAGTCAGAAAATTGTAAAACAAAATGTAATTGACTGGGACCTAAAAATACTGCAGTCCGGAATTTTCGACTGCAATTTTCCTATTTGATTTTCGATGGGTTCTGACATTTTTAGCTCTTGCTGTTTTTTTGATACGTTTTATTATACTACCAAATATAAAGATTTCTCGTGAAAACATTTCATTTGAAAAATATAACAGGCTTATGAATAAAATTCTTTCGTTACGCTTCGCTTTCGCAAACGGACGTGTTTTTTTCTTGCGCCTCGCAATTAATTTTTCTTTCCCCGTTCTTAGCAATTATTAAATTGCAAGTTTTATATTTGTGACGTGTGTTTACATTCGGTTGTGTTAAACACCTGTGTTGGACTTTAATTGTAACTATTTGTGCTTTGTTTGCAAATTTAAAATTTTTTGTGCCTATACACAACAACAAGCTGCAGCCAAGCATTCTGTTTGATTTTGCAGTTGCATTGCTGTCTGCATATAATTTGTTTTTGTGCGTACTCACTTCATTCTCTTTTTTTATCTCTCTCCCGCGCTTGCATTAGTTGTGTTGTTGGTGTTGGTCGCGGTCTTTTCTGTTAGAATTCCGATTGTGAGTTTCGGTCGTCGCGCCCGCGCTTTGTGTTGTTATTGCGTTTTGTAAGTACAAATCAGCGGTAGTTGTTTAACCCTAGGGTGCCTTTCCGTTCTTTTTACAATCTTTTTTGGTTCTTTTGCTTTATATTTTATTTTTTGTTTATCTTTTTTTATATTCTATTTTCTTAAATTTAAATTCCTTTTTGTAAGTATGTTTGTCTGCTACAATAAAAATTGCCAGGTTAGAGCAAACTCTAAGATGGGCTTTGTTTGCTGCTGGCTGTGTGATAATGTGTCACACGAAAAATGTGCTGGCCTAAACGGCAGAATTGTGGGCCAGATTGAGTCAAAATCTGGCCTCAAGTGGACATGTGTATCCTGTAGGGATGTTGAACGGGACATCATGGGTTTCATGAGGCAGACTAAAAAAGGGTTTGGTGACATATTCGGGCGGTTCAAAAAACTGTTCGATGGTTTTTCCGACTTGGAGAACGAATTCAAAAGTATGAAACTTTTGAATGAGTATCCAAAACGGATGAAGGCTAATTTTAGGCTGTCTATTGGCCCCAATGAACTGCAACTCCCCACACATGCTTCCACTACATCCGCAACTAATAAACAGTTAGAATTAATAAATTTATCGTCCCCCTCTCCTCATAATTCAATAATCAGAAGTGACGAGAATAGCATCGTACCCATGGATGTTGTTCCTTCTGACCCCGTAGAGCATTCTGATTCGCTGGCTATTAACACTGCTGATCCGGATCAACAGCCTAGTGATAATATACCGGTCGAATCAACTGGTCTAGCAACCAATGCTGTGGCTCCAGTGGATGCAACTGCTTTGGTTACTAAGAAGACCCTTATAGGAATTCCACCACGGAAACAAATCTTTGTTTCCAGGCTTGCCCCTGATACTACATCTGATGATGTGAAGGCCTTTATACAGGCCAAATCTAAAGCCCACATTACGGTGGAAAAATTCAAATTTACGTATTCTCGGGAAATTTCGTCATTTAAAATAAGTGTTCCGGCAGAATATTTCAACAATATTTGTTGCAAAGAATTCTGGCCCGACCACTTAGTTATAAAAGAATATACGGTAAAAAAGAAATATCGGCCTCCGATTTCACTTCCTTCTTCCGGTGGTAGTTCTAACCCACCTCTTGTAATATCTAATAGTTCAAAAAACTAACATCCTCCCTCTCACTTGGCTATCAGAATGTAAGAGGTCTTTGTAGTAAACTTAGTAATCTTTATCTAAATAACCTAAACATGCCTAAGGCCCGACATCCTTAATTCTGAAATCCTGTCTAACAAATTCTCCATTAATAGAAAAGATCGCACCCCTCGTCGTGGTGGTGGTGTTCTTATTGCTGTTGACGCTGATTTATCATCGGAGCTTGTAATAATCGATAATTGTATAGATATTGAATTTATTGCTGTAAAATTGTGTATCTCCAGTATTTGCTTTTATATTACTTGTTCTTATATTCCACCTTCTTCCGATATTTCGATATATTCTTTGCATGCTTCTGCTATACAATCTGTGTCCTCTATGGTTTCTGATCGTGATTTTCTTGTAGTTCTCGGTGACTTTAATATCGCCGGAACTACCTGGATTTCAAGTCCGGACTCTAGCGTGTTGACTCCCACATGTCAGCACGATTTTATTGAAAGTTTATTTGGGATGTCATTGTGTCAAATCAATGATATCCCAAATTCTTCACATATAATGCTTGATCTTGTTTTTATCTTGGATTCCTCATTCTATTCTGTCGTCCGTACTGAACCTATATCCACTCCTGAAGATCCTTATCACCCGACTTTGGAGGTGTTGTTGCCAGCCTGGGTGCCAAGCCCAGGTAGAAAATCTGCTAAGCAATTCGTCAATTTCGGAAAATAGATTTTACCCCACTCGCTCAGCTCCTATCCCAGACTGACTGGTCCCAGCTGTACATGTGTAGAGACATTGATTGTGCAATCAATTACTTTTATTCTACCTTAAATTCATTATTTGATTCTTGTGTCCCGTTTTGTAACCCTCGTAGGTCTAACAAACCTGTGTGGTTTACACGTGAATTGATAAACTTAAAAAATAGAAAGTCGAGATTGTACAAAAAGTTCAAGGAATTTGGCTCTTCCTCGGATTCCTCTCGCTATTTGATTGCCCGATCTAACTTCTCTGCACTTAATTTACACTGTTATAACAACTACCTCAGGAGCTGTAGGTTACAGTTTCAGCGGGATCCTAAAAGGTTTTATAACTTCGTTAATGCGAAGCGTAGGTTATCAACATTTCCATCAACTGTATTTTTTGAAAAAAAGACAGCTGACTCACATCAGGCTATCGCCGATCTTTTTGCCGAATTTTTTCAAACGACTTTCAGTTCACAACCTTATCAATTGCTTTCGCCTTATCCTTATCAGGTAATTAACTCCAATTGCATTTTTGGGCCTTTAATCACTGAAAGCTCCCTTCTACGTGATTTGAAGTCTATTAACCCCGTATTTTCTCCGGGACCTGATGGAGTACCAGGCTGTGTACTCAAGTACTGTGCTGAAGGTATTTTTAAGCCACTATTTGTTCTTTTGAAATTGTCCGTGGAGTTGTGCTCTTTCCCACATATTTGGAAAGAATCATTTATTATTCCTCTCCATAAAAAAGGAAACAAGTCTAATGTTGAGAACTATAGAGGTATTTCTAAGTTGTCTGCTATTCCTAAGATTTTTGAGAAATTAATAACTTCTCAACTTCAACATTTATGTAGATCTATAATTTCACCCTGCCAGCATGGGTTTGTGAAGTATAGATCTACTACCACTAACCTATTGGAATTCACTTCTCTTGTTATTAAGGGATTTCGATCTAAAATGCTAACTGATGTTATTTATACTGATTTCAGTAAGGCTTTTGACTCTGTTAATCATTCTCTTTTACCTCACAAGCTTCATCTTCTAGGATTTCCAAATAACTTAATTCTTTGGATCTCTAACTACTTAACTCTTAGAACCCAAAAGGTTTATTTCAAAGGCTTAATCTCTAAGTCTGTTCAAGTTACTTCCGGAGTACCACAAGGAAGTCATCTTGGCTTCTTATTATTTACTCTGTTCATAAATGACCTTCCTTCTGTCATAATTCACTCTCGGGTGCTGATGTATGCCGATGATGTTAAACCTTGTCTGTTATCTACTGATTTCTTATCTGGTCAAAGGTTGCAAACTGATCTTTACAGTTTTGAAGCCTGGTGTCGGGTAAATTTATTAAATCTTAATTGTGGTAAGTGTAACGTAATGTCCTTTTACAGGCGAATGTCTTTTTTTAACAGTTATATTCTTAATGGTAAGCCGCTTGTTCGAATTGAGTCGGTTGATGATTTGGGTATCCTTTTAGATTTCAAGCTTAAGTTTGACAAACATATCTTTTCCACCGTTAATCGTGCCTTTGGTGTCCTGGGTTTCATTAAGCGTTGGTCTAAAGAATTTAACGATCCTTACATTACTAAAACTCTATATACTTCGCTTGTTCGACCTATTCGTGAATATGGGTCTTGTATTTGGTGTCCCCAGTACAAGATTCATCAGGATAGAATAGAATCGGTTCAAAAACAATTTCTTCACTTTGCACTCCGGGGTCTTAACTAGAATCCTAATACTCACTTGCCTTCTTATCGTAGTAGACTTTTACTAATAAATCTTCCTTCTCTTTCTGATCGTAGAACCATGCTTGGTGTAATTTTTTTACACAAACTAATTAATTGATTAATTGATTCTTCTGAATTAATTAGCCAGATTAGTTTTGCAGTTCCGATCAGAAATTCCAGAAACTTTCTTCCCCTTTGTCTTCAAGTTTGTAACACTAACTATGCTATCCATAACCCTTTTCGTATCATATGTTCTAATTATAACAATCTTTATCATTTAATATGTAATGCTAGTTCTATTTCCTTACTTAGAACTTCAATTTTATGTTATCTGTGTAATCTATAGTTTTTTGTATATTGTTTAATTTATGTAGAACTTTTATTTAGTCTGTTCGTATTTATATGTTTCGCGATCTTCGTTACCGCACGTTATGCGGCGCGCCCCTCGGTCGGTTGGGCGGGAGGTGGGTTTGCTTTTTGCCTGGGTCCGCGCGTTAACAAGCCCGTGCTTGGTGTCGTTTGGGCCACTTGAATGTACTGCCCGTTTAGTACATCAACGTCCGAAATCCGTTAATAAAAAATTCTTTTTATTTATCATTTGAAATCCTTTTTAAGAGTAAACAAATCAAAGCTTACGTGGAACTTTTCAATTCATGTAATTTAAAGATGAGTAATGAATAGTAGTTTCGACATACAAATTGATTATTATATATATACTTATACAATACTAACACTTATCTATACACTTTTAAATACTATTTACATTCCAATTTGCTGCACACCAGAGCAAGGAGGCAGGAATACGTACACTTGTAGCCCTTGATGATCAAGGAGGTGAGTCCACTTCTAACACAACAATAAATCACATTTATATAGGAGATATTTAATAGATTTTAATATTACCACTTTCCCTGACATCTATATATATACAGCACTACATTATTTAAATCACAACATTATTTAAACAATCATACACATACATATAAGGTGGCGTAAAAGTTGTCGCCCGATGTTCTTTGGCTATAATATATTGTATACATCTAAAAAACTTTGTTTCTGCTTTTGGATTATATTAAATTTTCTTAAATTTTTTTCTATTAAGTCAAGAAAATTATATTGGCCAAGTGGCCGCCGCCAGAATTAATGACCATACGAGCAACAACGTATAGCATTTTTGACAGACCTTCAGGGGATAGGTTCTCGCGCTCTTGACGGATATTCTCTTTGAGGGCTTTAAGAGTCTGAGGCTTGACTGCAGAAAACCGACAACTAGAACAAGGCTAGTGCAAATCGCCAAAACTAGAGATTTGGCGTTCCAGAAATTCTCCATGTCGGATGACCGGGAAATCTGCGCAATCTTTCATGCTGCGCCAATACTACTGACGAATTATTTCGCAAAATATCGAAACGATTCGACGTATTTTGATCGATGATGATCAAAACACCACTTGATGCCTATTTTGTATATGTTTACTTCACAAATGTCAAAGCAGAAAAATATGAGCATCTTTCGATATGGTGATGACTTTTGCGTAAATTTTTTTTAGGCCATTAAATTTAGATTTTAAAATTTCCAAAAGCAATGGTTTCTCCTTACGCTAAAACTAAGCAATAGAAAATTTGGAGCCGATCAGATAACATTTGATGATGCCACACAGGTAAGAATGCTTTGCCGAGTGGGCCCGAATACGATGCACCCTGCAATCAGGTCTACAATACACAAACATATCTTCGTACACATACACAGATACACAAATATGTATTAAGCATTGAGGCATCATTGCAAAAACTGAGCGCTTAAAGTTGTGGCTGTGTACAATAAAATAAATGCTAAAAGTCGACAGGGCGATTTGCAACATTAGCTTTGATTGTTGGCGAAATTAACATTGAAACCTATTAAGTTCTGTGCAGCCATAACTAAACATTCGGATCGAATGTTGAAAATGGCAACGAATGTTGCCTTCTGCAAAGACCCTATAAGATTGACTTGCGCTGTAAGATTAATTGCGCCCGCTATATACGAACTCACATTCCAAACTTGGTGTCTCCAATTTTTGTAGTTTTTGAGATCTGCGCGTTCATATATATGGATGGCCAGACAGGGCCATAGTTCGACTTGGCTATTAATATTGCTCAAGAATATATTCCCGAGCCTCTCTCTCGATATATTCGGTATACTTGATTAGAGCATTGATGTTTTATTTAAGAATATCGTAGAAACATTGATGGCAAAACAACATTTTATTAACTGACAGTTCTACACATAAAAATGAATTTTAAAACTGTATGACAGAGCATCACTTGAAAACGGATCAACCGACTTAGATTTTTATTTTTTGATCCCCGTACCCATAAAATACGTCGTAGTTTAATAGGCTATTAACAATGAGCACATCATCGGGGAACGCATAGGAAAATGGTGGATGGTCGAACACCGCTTCACACTGCCACCATCTACCATCAATTCAACCTTTAGCGTCAAGAGCAAGGAAAACTTTAAAAATATTTAATGAAAATGAATCTTATTACGAAATTGGCTGTTGTTATTGCTGTTCGCAACATAACAATGAATTATTAATACATTTATGACGGAACACGACTGACGACAGAATGTAGCTTTAAAAGCAGCAGGCAGACGACGACGATTTCTTGAAGTCGTTCATTCTGCAATTCCTGTAGAGATCGTTACTTTCTCAAATATGTTCTTCCTAGACTTCAATCTACCATAACTTCGTCAAAGTCTAATTTTTTATAATAAATGTAATTTTGTTTATGGTTTGACACCTAGATGGATTTGGCATTACAATTTTATTCATTTCTTTAAGTCTACATTACGTCTGGTACGCATATCTTGTTACGTCAGTCAGGTTTTACACATTTATATACTAGCTGGTAATATCCCGGTCTTTTCCGGTATAAGCGCATTATAATCAATTTGACTAGTTTCGTGAACCATTAGAAATACACAAAAATAGAGTATCATAATTTTCCTTCTCGTGGAAACGAAATAGTTGAGTCAAATGCCTAATGATTTGTTGTGTAGGGCTGTGACAATGCCTTTGAAGCCGATCTAACTAAACAAATAATCTCACTTATTTGACTTTGACCCCATTTTTCGCACGTGGCGACGGGTGGGCGTAGTCCTTTAAAATATTTTTGATGAAGTTAGAAGAATAGTACTAACATCCAGAAAATAGCGGAAGGGTGGTAAAACGTTCTTAATTCAAGTGAAAGTTTTTAAAACAATTATTTTCATTGTTAAAACATAGCGCAACCCTACATGTATCGCATTCTCTAATGCACTGCGGAAATGTGCACCGCTGTCAGCAAGAATTCAAAAGTCTCAAATTTCTAGCCAGACTTATTACATGTTGGTTATAACAAATATCAACCGACCGCCACGTTTATATAAAATCGATTATCAATCGATTATGCGAATGCAGCTGTTTCGATTTACTACATAATAACCATAATAATAATAATAATAATGTTATTATGTAGTAAATCGACCCAACAGCATTCACTTTCTAATAACTAAAAAGGTATATAATTAATAAATTTGCTTAAATGATTAAAATTAATCATACAGTATAACGAAAATAATTGACTCCAGAAGAGCGCGCCATCTACCGTAGATCGATAGCAAAGCAACTGGCAACTCTGGTAAATGTTTGATTTTTCCCAACACTAAGCCGAGCAACTTTCGTGTCGATTTACGCACATCGGTCAAGTTTTATTTGCATTCATTTCATTATTTCGACAATAATGTCTTCTTTATTGAAGCGTAAGAAGTTACAAGCTTGGCAGCTGAGGCTATTACTCTTCCCAGTTTTATCTCTTTCTCTGTGGAGGAGATTTCATCTGAAATCAAGCTAATCCATTCGAGGAAACCTGGAGGCATAGATGGAAGAATCATTTAACCATTTCCACCTTCTGGGATCCTTCTGTTTATGAATCTTTTTAAGGCCATCATTCTGACTTTCAGTTTGTATTCAGGAATCATCATGGTACGCAAGAGCAACTCCACAGAGTTGTAGATTTTATCCTTGACGCTTTCTATGAAAAATTATACTGTACAGGCATTTTTCTAGATACCCAACAAGCGTTTGATAGAGTCTGGGACGATGGTCTTATCGCTATATTTAAAAGAACCCTATCTCCATGTATCTCTGCTATCCTAATTGGCTGGCTTCGTGACAGAAACTTCAAAGTTCATGTAAACGGCGCTGTTTAACATATTTACTGCTGACATGCCACCCTTGAGTAACGAGAACTGCCTGCTAGCGCCATATGCTGATGACACTGCGCTTTTGTGCAAATCTTCCTCACACATGGGTTGCACTATGCTCGCGCAGAGATATATACAGTCTTTTCTGGCCTGGACCAAGTCCTTGAACATCAATCTGTCTCCTTGCAAATCGGTTCAAGTGAGCTTTACCAAGAAAAGAAGAAGAAGTCCACCAGTCTTACTAAAGGGGGTCCCTCTCCCAACTGTGATTAAACATAAATACCTCGGACTTACACTAGATAAGTCACTCACATTCAAGTTCCATACCAGAGTGCTTCGATACTCTCTCCAATCATGATTAAAGAAACTTCAGTGGCTGTTGAAGGTATCATCCAAGCTTCCCTTACGCTTCAAGCTATTGCTTTTCAAGGTGATGATTATTCCCATCTGGACATATGGAGTGGCCATATGGGGCATTGCTGCTAATACACACATAATGTCATTACAAGCAAAAGTAAATTTTATTATGAGTTCATTGGTCGGGAACCCCCCTCTTTTGAGGAACTCCTTTATCAGGAGTGACCTAAATACTCCCTTAGTTATGGAGGTTATTAACAAAATTTCCAGGAACTATGCTGTTAAGATGTCATGCCATAACAACCCGTTAGCAAAAGATGTGTCAGATTGCAGAATTTCGCGTAGAAGCTGATCATTTCTAATTGTAATGCTTACGAGCGGATTATGTCTTTTAATTAAGATGTTCGCTTTTAATATACTTGATGTCATTAAAATAAGTAATAAGAAGTTTCTGTAAAAATTGCAGGCTTCAAGCTTCTACCGTTTGGGCTGCCAAATGTCACCAGTCAGCCAGTCAGTTAGTCAGGTTGAACTCTTTTATATATATGTATAGGATGTATTTACAATTCATTTGTTTTTTACTCCTGCTTTTCATGTTATTACCATTAGTTTTTGTTGATATTGTTTACATTTTCTTATTGAATATTAGATATTCAGTGTTGCATTCGAAAACCAGCGGCTTTAAGGGTTCCCAAAACTGGTTGTCAAAAGCAGACATCTAATTTTTCTCTTCGTGAAAAATTCTGAAAAATTATAACAAATTAATGGCCAACCCTACTCAGGTGGTAAATATTAACTACTGTGTGCAAAACAAACAAAACTAACAAAAGCTATTAACTAGCGAATTAAAGAAACTAATAATAGTCAAGAAGTTTTGCTTTGGGCTCTAGCAGCTTTGCATCGGCCGGCGTCTTATTAACACAATGCGTGTATGCATTCAACCTTAAGGCACCTGCGACCGAAATTTAGCGCACTAATTGCTAAATTTTTGCCCTCATAACGGGGCTTGCGTGCTACTAATTGCGTGTTCTTCTCTTCCTATATTCCTTTACAATGACTAAGAAAACCAAGAACAACAGCTCCACTGCTAGCTCATTTGCGGGAAACAGCCCCATCAACAACATCACTAACAACAACAACAACAGCATTGCAACGCTAAAAGCGCAACGCCGAGCTGCGACAGCAGACGAAAAATACCAACGCTGCCCACAACTTCGACAATTTTGTCTTAGATGAAGCTTAACACAAGGTCCAGACGCACAAGCGCAAGATCATCAAACTCCTGTCCTCTGCTCCCAAAAGCGTAACCAAACAATAGGCCATACACTCTCGCCGCCTCATAAGGACAGGCTTAAACAGCAAGCAAACAATAACCCTTATGGTGCAGGACTTTTTTAGGAAATACAATCTTGGCAATGATAAAAAGCTTAAAATCAGAAACTCACTTGGGGGCATCACCCGACTTATTGGAGAAGGCAAATTTACAATTGACACCTACCAACAAAAAGAAGATCGACTTTACAAGAGAGTTATAAAGGCTCTGCACCACTGCACCACATCAACCTGTTCTTTGTGAACATTGAGGCTGGTTGCAACAAAGTTGGCCTGAAGAATATCACATTCTTGGCAGGGCAACGGTACACTATTGAGAAAACTCGCAAGAAACAGGAGTTGAATAGTGTGCCAGATGCCAAAAATTCGGACACACAACAAGATACTGTCGAAAAACCTTTGTTTGCGGCAAATGTGCTGAGGAACATAAGTCGGCGGAATGCACACTGGATGAATCTGCATGCGCTACTTACTACTTGCGCTATCTGCGCCTTGATCATTCTGCGAACCGCAGGGGCTGTGCAGCATATCAATGTGTAGCTTGCAGTCAATGCAACCCTATCTTTCGGAATGTTTTATAATCAAGAGTTGCCACTATGCACCGCAAACGCCAACAACCTGTCTCATCAAATTGACTTCTTGGCCCTGCAAGAAAATTGCCGGACTTTCATATGCCGAGATGTCTGTTGGTAATCGCCCGACGCAGTATGACTGGCCAACTGTTGGGTACTTTGGTGCAGCTCAGCAACTGCCACAGGTACAGCCATAGCGTCTACCGCAGCTACAACACCGACAACTACAACGGCAACAGCTACAAAATATCCACGGGAAAGAATCGACATCACCACAGCAGCAGCGCTCTGAGCCACGCAACTGACTGTAAGCGACAGAGATCAGCGCATTAATCGCCTCCATCAAATCAGCTATCGACACAGTAAGCCGACTTGGAAGAATGCAAGAAGAAATGGTACGCATGCAGTCCAAAACTCTGGACCTACTCGCCGCGCGAACCCAGAAATGAGTTGCCAACAGCTCAAAGTCAAACAAACTGCGCGAAATAGAGTTGTTCGTGAACCTACACGGGATGGACATCATTCTTCTCACCTCAAACTCACTTAATATCTACGTATTTTCCTGCTACACTGCAAATCATCCTCCTCCAAGCCGCGATAGTGTTATTGCTGCAATTTTCATTCGGAGCGACATACAGCACTTTCCAATCACGCCGTTCTGCTCTCCCTCTATCCTACTGGCTACGGATATAGTGGTGACGGGAATAGGAAAAGAGATTGGTGCCATATATTGCTCGCCCAACTTCTCCTGGTCTAATGCCGAAATTCACTGCATTAACCGATGCCTAAGTCCGAAATACCTAGTAGTCGGGGACTGGAACCCACACCACCAAGTTTGGGACTCTACCAGAGGCGACAGAAGAGGTAAGGACCTAATAGACTCTTTACCGCTAATTGGTCACGGCGACCATAAGTCACCCCCATGCAATAAGGGTAATAAACCGGAACACGGACATTAACCTGTTGAAAATGCGCCTCTACGATGTAATGCATCCGGACGTTGAGCTCCAATCTGGCCGTGATATTGATGATGTACTACAGCTGTTTCCGAGAAGATCCTCACAGCCTCTGCCGAAAGATCGAGGTCACGCCTTGCAAAGCACCAGATTGGACATTTTGTCCTGTCCCGAGAACTGCACAACCTGCTCCGGGAAAAACGTAGACTCCGAAGGATATTTATGCGGACACAACATAGAGGACAGGCAAACTGGCACCGCGTAGCAGACTGACTCAAGTACGAACTAAGCCGGCACCGCACGCATATGGTCGACAACATGCTACCTCCCCCTATCAGCACCTCTCCAGCTCGACCTGCCAGAGAAACCATTCAGTCACGAGGATGTTGCAGCCATCATCAAGCGTCTGAAGCCCTTAAAAGCGCCGTGACTTGACAAGATTTGCAACCGCACGTGGAAGGCGTTAGCTGGCTTGCTGTGCTTACTATGGTATCAATCTTCAATGCCACAGTGAGGTTGCACCATTTTCCGACAGCCTAGAAACTAACTGTTGTCGCAATGATTCAAAAGCCTGGCAACCTGGAGGAGGACCCTGAGTCATACAGGCCCATCAGTCTCTGCCTTTGATCTCGAATGCTTGGCAAAGATTACTCACTGCGAGGCTGGCAATCATTGCTACGTCATGGACGATCCCGGACAACCATTTTGGCTTCCGCTCTGGCCATAGCACGGTTGAACAAATACACAGAGTTACAGACAACATACTGCTGATATTTGACCGGCGACAGTACTGCAATGCCGTTTTCGTCGACATCCAGCAAGCATTCGATCGTGTTTGGCACACAGGCCTTCTGCAAAAGGTCAAGGAGAGAATACCGTCGTCTTCCTTTGTTGTGATACGGTTCTACTTTGAGGGCCGTTTTTTCACGGTAAAATTCAGGACGAGACTGAAAAAAAATGACTGTCCAAAAATTTTTGATGCAGATCTGTCAGGAATCTCAACTTTAGTGTGTATGCCAAATTTGGTGACTCTAGCTTTAAAAATGTGGAAGATACAGGTTTTCCCCAGATTTTGGGGAAGCTGGTGGGGGGCTGACCTTGACACTTTATAAACTGACGATATACACCAATATGTGTACCAAATTTGGTTGCTCTAGCTCAAAGATAAAGGCAAAAAAATTGCGTTCATACGGACAGACGGACAGACGCACATTTCGCAAACCCAATATACTATTTTTCCCTTCGGGAACATAGTTTAAAAATTAGGCAGCCTAATTTTTAATATTATAGTATATATATAATTATATGAAAATATTGGAATTCTGCTGAAACTTGTTTGAATTTTGAAATTTTTTTTTAATTACTGTCTCCCTCTCTTTCTCACATTCATTTATTTTCCAGTGAGCAAGGCTAGGTTAGGTTAGGTTTCAGTGGCTCGAGTAGAGGAAAACTAGCGTTAGCCTACCACACTTAGGCCAAGAGTTGGCCCCTTGAGATACCACTTGACTTCTTTTTAACGTAAATTTCCTTTTTAAACAAATTTGAAGAGGTAAGGAATTTGAGGATATTGTGTATCCCAACCTAGGATACGTCCGGTATGGTATCAAAACAATAGCGCCCCAGGTGTTGGAACGTCCTCCTACCAAGTGCGGGGCATTGACAAAGCGGATGTTCTACGCTCTCTTTCTCTTCTACTATACCAGAACTTCTGCAGAAGTCATGGTGTGGTATGCCCAGTATACTGGCGTGAGTTCCTATTAGGCAGTGGCCTGTGAGAGCCCCTATGATTGTCGAGATGTGGGACATGCTGTGTCTAAGCAGATGTGCGCTTTGGGTTAAGAGTGGGCCAGGTGAGTTTGGAGACTGTGCATGTAGTGAAATTTCTCCAGCGTTCAGCAGTTTGACGACTGGTGTACTCCTTACTACGCAGTCTGAAAATGGACAGAGGCATGCCGATGTTGCTCCTCTCAACGAGGAGTGTATCGTTGGTGCCTTGTCTGGCCCGTTCGTCTGCCAATTCGTTTCCTTCGATGTTACGGTGTTTTATCGCATTTCTGTACAGGTACAGTTTGATAAGGTTTGCAGCTTCTAATGGCTTACACTTTTCAATTACAGTTGTCAGCGTCTTATTGTGAGCATCCAAGAGTTTCAGCTGCAGCTTCTGGTCGTGTACAGCAATGATGATACTTTCACGCAGCAAACGATCTTCATAAAATCTACCAAAGATTCACAAGACTTCTTAATATTTGGATTGTTTGCGCAATTTAGTTTCAATTTCAGCTAATGTTTGTTTTCCGGTAAATATTTGGTGAGACTTTATATAAAGACAGTACAAAAACTCGCAACTTTGATCTCAAAACACGCGGAATAAATCAAGGTTTCGACTTCACGTTGGGGAGGTTGACTTTATTGTCTAAATAATGAAATATATGCAAATAAAAAGTGACCAAAATGCATATATCGATACAACATTTGACAGTTTTTAGTGTTAGAAAACACCAGCATTGCCAGACACTTCTATATAAGCCCGCACTAGTTTGAATTAGTTAATGAGTATATCGATATATATAAAACACATATATACATCTATATATGTACATATAGGAGGCAGAGAAACGTTTTCTTCTTCTATCTTAACAATAATTGTACAAAAGCGTTGCGAGTCGTAATGTTCGATCTTTCATGTGTTCTCTTCTCCAAGTTGACTGTATCCAGTCAGCCTCAACAAACAGAACCATTGCGCCACACTTAGTCGATACAGCCCATTCGCGCGGACCTCGCCTTTTTGCATATGTAAGACTACGAAAGTACAAGAAGCACTCTCTCTCTGTCTTTTTCATCGTTTATTCATACCTTACTCGACACTAACAATATTCGTCACATAGTATACGCAAATGTTGACGTTAATAACATAGCACATAATTTCAAATTAACATCTATACTTATAACTTCCTGACTAGCACGCGCCCTCGTGGGCAATATTCGATTATATATTCGGTCTGGCATAATATCTTGTTTTATTATTCAAACTCAAATTTAGTAAACATCATTTCTCATATTTATACTTTCCATAGAATAAGACTATTTCATTTAAACTTATACATCTAATGTCAGTTTCTATAGAAACTCGCCCATTTGGCTTTAAGCTATAAACGAATCAAATCAATCTTTCAACTTAAATCGTTGCTTTTCAACTTCTCGTACACTTTCGTGTCTTCAAATGTCAGATTTGCAGGATATCACTCTTTTATTTTCTTGGTAGCTTGTACTAATCTGCAACAACTCGCCCATTTGGTTATCAATTTTACCTTAGTCAATTTTGCAGCCACTTTGCAACGCTAAACACTTTCAGTGCCACGATCTGTCACTAGATCAACCGTCCACCACGCCCAATGTCATCCATCACCGGCATAACCATTGTCGCTTGAACCTAGCCCCTATGTATAATGCCCTCGGCACCTCTCTTAGGTGGCAGACGTTGACTCTTGGCCGACGTCTTTCTTACCGTGGTCGTCATCTCAAAGCAATTCAATCACAACTAATGGTTCTCAAAATTTACGATCCAATTTGGTCTGATGCCGTTTCTCGCATATTAGCAAGACATGATCGCCAAACATCATCCTTTACCGTCTTGGCCTTTAATTATTGTAATTTTTCTTGGCCTGAGCCCTTACTTCTTCATATCAATCTTGAATTTCACCAATCATTGGTAGTATGCCTAACGGTCAAACTTTATTTCCAAACAATATCTTTTGGTGCATCCTGCCAAGAACGTTCGCTTGTCTCTGCTGCTGTTATTGCACCTGTTATCAAATGTAAATTTATATTGACTGATCCGCTACAATATTCGACTTATTCGCATTTGCCGATTATCTTGTGCATGAGCATTTCACCATACCAAAGCTCGCACGATTCCAAGGTAGTTTGATGAAATTCGCTAGCCATTTGTAGGCTGGAAAATATTTTCCACCACGCAGTCTAGCAATCTATATTAAATTTATCAGTTTCTAAATTTTTTCAAGTTGACGAATTTCAGACCAGTCATTACAAAATTCAGTTATTTATTTAGGCTCTTGCCAGCCAGTTTACCACAAAAGTTATTCCTTCATCAACGAATGCTCGGCGTCCGAGTCCAAACTGATTGGAAAGCTCCCACCAATTTAATGCTTTCTCCACCACTGCGCACGTGTCGGCTCGCTTCTCATTGCTGTTGTTGTTGCTGCGCGCAGCTGCTGCTCCTTTTGTAGAACAAGCTGATGCAATAAGACCAATGTTGCCACATTTGTAACATTTCACGCGTGCTCTCTCGCGTGCGGTCATCGGTTGGTTCGGATTTGCTTCGTCATTCTGTTCACCTTTCTTCTTACAACAATCCATCATCTTGTGTTCGAGCTTACCACAGTAATGGCAATTAATTGGAGTTTGCATCTTGGGCTTTTTCTTTTCTGGGCCAAGGTCTGGTCCGGAACATTCGGTCCGCTTACTAAATGCGTACGCTTTCAACTGCTGCTGCATTTCACTGCGCGTCTTTATTGTTGTAGTATATAGGAGACGCTGCAGCCGTGTGTTAATTTGCGATGCGTGTGCCATCACAAACGAACTGCAATTTCTTCTGTAGTCATTGATTGCCACTTCATCAGTAAAGAAGTCACTAAACGGCTGCTATACACAGACAAGCATTCGTCATTGTTTGGCCGTCCATTTAGAATGTTTAGCAAGAAGGTGGCCGGCGTCTCCATACAATCATATCTCTGTGTAAACAGTTCTTGAAACTCTGACCAAGTCATCCCGGAAAGTTAATTTGTGACAACCACTGGAATGCGGTTCCAAATATTGACTTGCTGAGTGGCATTACAAGTGGATGTTCCGTCAAAATCATCTTCGCCGTTTTGCACCATGCAGAGGCATCGGCGACAGCGGCTTCAGGGTTAAATGAAGGCAGCGTCACCGAAAGTTGTGAATTTTTGTTGCTGTTGTTTTCAGTAAATCAATGAATCTTCTTTCAATTTTAGTTTCGCTTGCGGCAACCAGGTAACGCTGTAATCGTTGCACATCTCGAAAACTGGCGTCGGCAAGTGCCGAATTGATAAACAATTGATTTATTTAAGTATATCAATTAAACAAATATACAAAACAAAAAAATTCAAATGTTGAATTTTATTAAGAATAACAAAGAGAGTACCTGGATTTTCATTAATTTCACTATTTTTTGCTAAATACGTCTCTTATGATCGGCAGCAAAAGATCTTTAAAATATATTAAATGTTAAGGTAATTCTAAAGCTTAGGGGTCCCACAAAAAGACTGCATAAAAATGCCAGCTTGTAGTCTTAAACGACGCGTCTAAAAATTAGAAAGCAAATTCCGGCTGCGGAGCAACACTTTATTGCCGAAATACTGAAATAAATGCAAAAAACCGTGTTCGATATACAAAAATCGAAAAACACTCGATAGTTGGTGGAAATCGATCAAATATGGCAATATTTATGCGATAGTTTTAAGGTGCTGTAAAATGAGTGGAGTTGCCAGGCTGTTTGGCATTCCGAAAGATTACGATGCCGCTTGTACTTGAACTATATCTATACTATGCTATATCTAATATATACATGTAAATGTGTGTTATATATATATATATCTTTTTCGAGAAAAAAAAATATATATATATATAACACACATTTACATGTATATATTAGATATAGCATAGTATAGATATAGTTCAAGTACAAGCGGCATCGTAATCTTTATAATATAATATATATTATATATAATATATAATTAATATATATATATACTAGCAGGTAATATCCCGGCCTTGCCCGGGGAAATATTTGGATGAAAATGCATTTTTTTCTTGAATTTGACTGCTTTCGTCAACCGTAAGATATACAACAGTGTAGGGCTATGTAAATGTCTTTGAAAAAAAAAACAACAAAAATAATGTCCCACTCATTTGTCCTTGACTTCCATTTCCCGCCCGTGGCGACACGGAGTAGATTTTCCAAAATCATTTGGCATTTTAAGCCAATTTCAAGAATAATACTAAGAATCCAGATTAAATTTTTCCAACTCATATCCGCCCGTTGTATTGCCTGCAAAGGACCGAGGTTATAGTATTTATTTATATTTTTCAAAACCGGTAGCACATGTGACGAATTATTTAATGTGAGGTGCTTTGAAAATTAGTTTCAAAATGATTGAATGATAAACAGAAGTTTGAAGTCAATTGGAACATAATAAAAACAAAATTCATACAACAGTTTTCCGTGAATTTTCCGGCTTTGGGGGTAGATTTTCCAAAATCTTTAACCACCGCGCCTATTATTTCTGCCCATGGAACCTTGAAAATGAGTTTGAAGCCAATTGCATGAAAATTATAAATGTCAAATGCCAGACTTTTCCACCGATTTTCCGACCATGTGGTCGAATTTCCCAAAATCGCTGATACACGTCTTGAATTATTTTATGTAAGAAGCTTTCAAAATGAGTTTGAAGTCAATCGGACGATAATCAAAAAAGTTTCATACAACAGTTTTCCACGAATTTTCCGACTTCGGTGGTAGATTTTCCAATATCTTTGACCATTGCGCCTATTATTTTTTCCCATAGAACCTTGAAAATGAGTTTGAAGCCAATCGCATGAAAACTAAAAATGTCGAATGCCAGACTTTTCCACCAATTTTCCGACCATGTGGTCGAATTTCCCAAAATCGCTGATACACGTGTCGAATTATTTTACGTGAAGAGCTTTGAAAATGAATTTGAAGGTGATCGGAATAAAATTAGACTTTCGCCCATACAATCTTGAGACCCCCATTTTCCACCCATGGGGGTGGATTTTCCAAAATCGGTGAAATATGTGTCAAATTAATTTTTGTGTAGATCTCTGAAAATGAGTTTGAACCTTATTGGATGGTAAACAAAAAAGTTTCATACAACAGTTTTCTGCGATTTTCCACGCTTATGGGTGGAATTTTCCAAAATCCCGTCTTAGTGTGCACTTTCATCATAGATGGAAGCTTCTGTGAAAATTTCAGCATCCTAGCTCTTATGGTTTGGGCTGTGCGATGATTGCCAATCAATCAGTCAGTCAGTCAGTCAGTCAGTCAGCACGAACTCTTTTATATATATAAATATATTTATAAATCGCGCGATTTATATACATATATATTTTTTGCTTGAAATAGATGGCCATGTCCGTCTGTCTGTCCGTATGTATGCACGCGTCAATCTCAGCAACTATAAATGCTATAGACACCAAATTGGAAATGTAGTGTCGTGTATAGCGCGCGCAGGTCAAGTTTATTTTGGATCCGAGAAACATTATGGGTTTCATGAGCCATTTTATGCTTTAAATATCTTCAGTCTTTTTAAAAAACTGTTCGAAGGTTTCTCTGATTTGGAGAATGAGTTCAAAGGTATAAAACTTTTAAATGAGACTCCAAAACGGAAGAAGGCCTATTTAAGGGTATCTATTGGCCCTAACAAACTATTGCTCCCTATTGTCAGGAAGGTCATTTTTGCCGTGGTTGGATGTTCATAGCAGATTAAAATGGTAAATGAGCACTCGATAGTGATTCCATTTAAGAACAAGTTTAATTATAGTTTAATGAATTGAAGATTACATGTTTATACATCAGAGTAGATATTTTATAAGGTTTTAACATAAGTATGTGTTTTCAAATTAATAAGCGTCTCTCTCTGCTGTAAAGCGTCTGCTCGTTGTCACTGCTCAAAACCGTCTCGCTGAAGGCAAACAAACATGTTCGATGTTTTTTAAGAATTATCGTGTGACAACTCGGCCAATCCTGATTTCGAATCGTCCTCGATTTGATCGTTGTCGTCGTTATCTGCATCCAGTTCAGAGATGCTTGAACACTAGGGCTTCATTTTATCGGAGGCGTACATAGAGCAGTATTTGCGAGCTGTAATCGGCATACCAGGAATATCTTCGATAACATATCGATCGTTACCCAGCGTCTTCGTCACTTGATAGGGCCCGCGATAGAGGGGCTCCAGTTTGTGTGGTTCACCAGTGGCTGTTGGCTCATTTTTTACTACGACCAGGTCACCTATGGAATACAAAACGGGGTTAGAGTGCTTGCTGTCGAACCTTTTCTTCCATTTGGCACTTTCAGATGCAATGTTGTCAGCAGCAACATTGTATTTGCAAACTCCATCTTCGGGTGTTGCGTCGTCATTGAGATCGTCATGAATTGCGGCAGTCAAATGATTTTGAATTATGTCGATGGCCTTAAACTCAAAAATCAGATCGATTGGACTGAATCCTGAAGTGTCATTGCGTTTCGAATTCATAGTCCATTGTAGATTTCGTAAAGTAGATCCCAGTCCTTTGGTATCTCGTTTGTGGTTCGTATGAAGTTCAGGATCGTTTGGTTGGCACGCTCAACTTGTCCGTTGGCACGCAAAGTACGGACAGCGTTTCTGATGTGTTGGATCTGGTTATGCTTACAGTAGTCCTCGAACTGTTTGGAGGTAAATGCGGTTCCTCGGTCGGAGACAATACTTTTAGGCAAACCAAAATAGTTTGATATTTCGTTTAATGCATTTAGGACTGGTTGCGTTTTTGTGTTCTTCGCGGGCTTAATGATGAGATATTTGCTGAACGAGTCGGAAATTGCAAAGACATGCGTATTTCCACGTTTGCTCTTAACAAACGGTCCTAAAGCCCCGGACACACTGTGGAGCGTTTATATACCGTATATCGCTATACGTATAGCAAATATACTGATCGTGTTCACACTATGAGTATATTTTCCCGTATAGTTGTATACGCATAGCGATTTACGGTAGAGTTGTACACGGAGTTTAAAATGGCTGTTCACACTGTACATCGT
Organism: Hirtodrosophila histrioides; assembly: GCA_037075165.1. Classification (NCBI taxonomy): domain Eukaryota; kingdom Metazoa; phylum Arthropoda; class Insecta; order Diptera; family Drosophilidae; genus Hirtodrosophila; species Hirtodrosophila histrioides. The sequence continues at coordinate 68,287 of JBAMCL010000453.1, read as the reverse complement.
ATATTCTTTATTGTACAACACATGTGGAAATACGTATGTGCACACAATTTGTCAATTTTTGTAAAAATTTAATAAACTCATAATTGTTGAAATGGAAAACGATTCCGATTCATCTTACGATTCCGAGAAGGTAGAGTTAGCAGCTACTACAATTCTTGCAGTAGCATTGAAACGCAAGATAAAAAAACGGAAAAATCGTAAAGTATGGACAAAGCCATGGATTTTAAGGCGGTCTGTTAAAGGTGTGACGGAAAATTTAGTTAGGGAATTGCAACTTGAAGATGAAAAATAAATATTTAACACAATATATACATAACATATTTTTTCATTTAACTTTTACTTACGAGAATATTGTGACCGCATTCGGCGTAACTGTGCGGCACATGCAGTACCAGTTTTCGCAGAATCGTCAAAATTCTTAGAAATTTCATCAAATAATTTATACCTAACATCACGGTCTTTATATTCTTTTAATGTCATATCAAAAGTTGGCGGTCTCTCCAAAACTAATTCCAGCAATTTATGCTTCTCCTCACAATTCCATTGAGTCATTTCAAAAAAGCATACCACAAAATGCTAAAACCTATGTTTACGTTCAAGCGCCAATGTGATTCTGCCAAGTCAAACACTGCACGTATAGGTATAGAAATATCCATTTCTGTTGGTAAAGTTCTTTACGTCTCAGTATACCAAAAAATTGCCATTCACACATGTTTGGCTTATATACGGTTTACACTATACAGTATTCAAAACATTTCGATATACGACGATATACGAAGCGCTCACACTATCCGTATTGAACTATACAATGAAATATACCAAAAAAGTGCACAGTGTGTCCGGGGCTTAAATGATCCACATAAAGTTTCCGAAACGGTATAGGCTCGATATCGCTGTAATGCAAGCTTCCTTCTGGCTTTCCTCCCTTGGATTTAAAGTAACAACATCGTACGCATGATAAAATATACTCTTTTACGTATTTTCTTATTTTCAGAAACCAGAATCGTTTTTGTATACGCAAAATCGTTTTGTCTAGACCAAAATGTCCCGCATCGTCATGACATAGCTTAACAATACGCCATCTCACTGCTTTCGGCACCACAAATCGCGCTGTTTCATTTACCTTGCGATATATACGATGGGTCTTGATAAAGTAGTCCTGTCGAATTTGTTTTGATTTATCATTCTGGTGTATTCGTTGCAGAACTCCAATAACTTTCACAAGTTGGGGGTCTTGCAACTGAATAGTTAAGAGCCAGTCGTCGATGTCATTGGTTATAGCTCGTACTGCTTCCTCTAAAGAATCCTTTGGCGTTGAAACCAGTGCGCGGCTTATTGCGTCGACATGAGCCATCTTGATCCCTTCCCGATGGATTATTTCGCAGTCGTAGTCAAGGATACTAAACCACCAACGTGATATTTACGGTATGAGTACTATATTTGATTTTGCCTTTGTAATAGCAGCACAATCGGTGACGAGACGAAACGGTTTGCCCAGTACGTAAACTCTAAACCTTTTTAGCGTCTCGACTACGGCCAAAGTTCCAGCTCGTAGCTGTGATAACGACTCTCGGTATCATTGCAATGACGACTAAAATAACAAACAGGCTTCCAATCAATGTTGTCAACAGACTGTAATAAAACCCCTGCGAGTCCTGTTGCACAAGCGTGAGTATGAACCTCGTAACACTCTGAGAAATCATACAATGAGAGCACGGGTACGCAGCATAACTTTACGATAAGTTCTTTAAATGCTTGCTCACGTTCATTTGTCCATTCAAAGTTTCCTGCTTCTGATTTTCGTTGAAGTCGTGTTAGTGGTCTTGAAATCAATGAATAGTTTATTACAAACTTTCGAAAAATCCGGTGAGACTTAAGAAACGTCTAACTTCGGTTATGTTTGTGGGCGTCTTGAAGTTTTCGATTGCGCCAATTTTATCTTCGCCTGGTGTTATGCCATTTTTATTTACAATATACCCAAGGAAGGTAATTTCTGGTTGTAAAAATTTGCATTTGTCGAAACGTAATTTCAAACCACTTTCTTTAGGAATTTCAAACATTCTTTCTAGGCGCTCAATTCCCTTTTCAAATGACTTACTTGGAATTATTACATCCTCCAGATATGCTAGAACCTCTCCAGGCTTCATTCGACTAATTACCTTATTCATTACGTATTGGAAGACAGCTGGAGCGTTGATCAAACCGAAAGGCAGTCTATTAAATTCGTAATGCCCATCAGATGCGGCAAATGCTGTGTACTTCTTATACAGTTCGTTTAATTCGATTTGGTAGTAACCCATACGTAGTTCAAGCTTTGTGAAATATTCGTTACCTAATAGTTGTGCAAACTGCTCCTCTAAATTTGGAATAGGAAACGGTATTTTGGTCGTGATGGTATTAAGTCGTCGATAATCTATACATATACGAAGCTTCCCATTCTCTTTACTGACAATAACAAATGGTATTCGATACGGTTTTGTATAAATGGGCACGTTTGACGTATTATTATTATTAGTGATGGGAGCGTTGCACTGCGACCTATGAGATCTATTGTGCCCCCTGCTAAGCCTAAAGCTCACTCATCAACCCTATCTCCTGCATGAGTGCAAGGATCTTGGTCGGATCTAGAGTACCTATATCGTTTGTCTGAAGGAAAAACCCACCCAGGTACCTGTTTCTTCTTCTGGCAAGGGCAGTGCAGTCTGCTAGTATGTGTGATGAGGTTTCAGCCTCCATTTCACAGAATCTGCATGTCCCGCTTCTTACAATTCCTAGTTTGCTTAAGTGGTTTCTCAGTCTACAGTGCCCAGTCAGAAGGCCGGTGACTATTCTAAGTGAATTCTTCCCCAGTGGTATTAATTGCTTGAATATTTTGAGATTATAGTTTCCTAAGAGTGACTTGGCCTGTCGTAGACCTGGTGTATTTCTCCAGCTTGACTGCCTTCTGTTGTCCTCTTCTATCCTAAGATGTTCTCTTATTGTATGTCTTCCTATGCCACAGAACATTTCTGGGGCTACCAGAGATTTTCCTGCTCCTAACTTAGCCAGTTCATCAGCTGCTTCGTTCCCGGGTGTATCTTTGTGCCCTGGGATCCATCTGAGGGCAAGCCTATTTTTCCTGCCTAGTTGGTCCAATTTGGTTCGCACTTCTCGAACCAACTTTGAAGAGATTTTTGGGCTGCTTCGAGCGCTAATTGCTGCTTGGCTATCAGAGAGTATGGCTATGCTTCTGCTCTGATAGTTTCCTTGGATGTTGAATTCAGCACATCTCCCGATGGCGCATACCTTAGCTTGGAAAATGCTGGTGTACTTGCCTAAGGGTTCGTGGTATTTAATCCGAGGGCCCACCACCCCAAGGCACGTGCCTTGGTTTGTTAGGGATCCATCAGTGTACCACGTGATTGTGTGATTTTCCATGGGATGTATGTCTTCTAGACACGTCCAGTTCTTTTTGTTGCAAAGGTGAACTTCGAAGTGACGCTCGAAGAGTACCTCGGCGGTCATCTCATCCCTCGGTTGCATGAGTAGGGGGAGTTCTCTTTCTAATCTGTTAGCATCTTCCCTGCTAATACCATTCTTACCCACTCCTATAGATGATATTCTGAGAAGGGTTGCCTTTCGTTGGAGTTCAATCGTGTGATTGAGTGGAGTTAGCTCCTTTAAGACTTCTAGGGTCGCTGTCGGACAGGTGCGCATTGCTCCTGTCATGCAGACGCAGGCCATTCTCTGCAGTCTATGTAGTTGCTTCTGCACGGTGACGAGCTGTGCTCTGTCCCCCCAGGCGATGACCCCATACGTGATCATCGGCCTAACTATCATTAGATATAGCCATCTTATTATATGGGGCGCTGTGCCCCACGATTTTCCAGCTATACTTCTGCAGGTATATAGTGCCCTAGAGCACTTATCCATTGTATTCTTTACATGTGATGCAAAGTTCAATTTGCTATCAAGGGTAACTCCTAGGTACTTAACCTCCCTGCTGGTTACTAAGGTAGTTCCTGCTAGTACTATTTGCTTCATCCTCTGCAATTTGTACCTTCATGTGAAGGGGATTACAACTGTTTTGGAAGGGTTCAGGTTGAGACCAACTTCCTTACACCAGTCGTATGTCGTCTTTAATCCTAGCTGGATTATTTCGCAGAGTGATTCCTCAAACTTGCCTTGGGCTATGATAACTATATCATCAGCATACCCTTGGCATTGTACACCTTTGCTAGAGAGCCTATCCAGTAGCTCATTGACTAGAATGCTCCATAGCAAGGGAGACAATACGCCCCCTTGGGGACACCCTCTCTTGGTTGTGACTGTAACAGTGCTATCCCCCACTGTTGCTAAGGCCTGTCTGGTTCTAAGCAGTGAATGAATCCATCTGCTAATTACCGCACCTACCCCCTTCCTACGCAGAGATGCATGGACAGCGTCATGAGACGTATTGTCGAAGGCACCCTCTATATCTAGGAAGGCGCAGATAGCCACTTCCTTGGTATCAACTGCTTTCCTCAGCAATCTGTGCAGTTGGTATAGTGCTGTGTCTGTAGAACGACCTGCTCTGTATGCGTGCTGTGCTGGGTGCAGCGGGTTCTGCTTTAGCAGAGTGCTTTTAATATTGTTGTCCACCAGCTTTTCCAACGTTTTCAATAAAAACGATGTTAAGCTGATGGGTCTGAAGGACTTGGGGTTGGTGAAGTCTTTCTTCCCTGCCTTGGGGATGAAGACCACCCTAGCTCTGCTCTAGGCACTGGGTATATGACCCAGTGCTAGGCTACTTGTCATTATTTTCCTCAGGCTTGATAGGAGTTGATCCTGTCCTTGCTGTAGGAAGATAGGTGAGATTCTATCCAGGCCTGGTGACTTGTAGGGCTCGAAAGTTCCAAGGGCCCATTTTAGTCCCTCCGTCGTAACTATAGATTTTGCAGTTGCCCAATCTATGTTACGTGGCCTGGGTTGAACGACAAGTTCGACGTAGTCATCCACAATAGGGGTACTCCCCGGGAAGTGCGTTTCGAACAGTAGTTCCAATTTCTCCATTTTATTGGAGGTGAAGGACTCATCTTTCCTCTTCAGGGTCATATTGGCCTCAGGCGCCCGTTTTGAGAGCACTTTGTGCAGTCGGGCGCCCTCATTCACACTTTCTATGGATTCACAGAAGTCTCTGTAGTTCTTCCGTTTAGCTTTCCTTAACTCCTTATTGTAGGAGGTAAGACTCTGACGGTAGAGGTCCCAGGTGTCATCCCTCTTCGCTCTATTGAAGAGTTGACGGGTGGTAACGAGCAGCTTTTCGAGGCGATCGTTCCACCATGGGGCGTCTGTTTCCCTACGTTGTCTACCCAGGGGACAGCTACTTTCGAAGGCAAATAATATGCTACTATTAAGACTATTTACATACCTCTCGAGCTCCAGTGGGTGTTTGGGTATACCAGTCACGTCCCTGGTTAGCTCGAGAGATAGGTTTCTCGTGTAGAGTTCCCAGTTCGTTTTCCTAGGATTACGAATAGCTGTGCAAGTATCCATATTCGCCTTAAGGTTGAATAGGATTGTTCTGTGGTCTGACATGGACTCCTCTGGTGATACATGCCAGTCCCGTATGTGTGGCTTGAGGGACGGGCTTACCAGGGTAATGTCCAGTACTTTTTCTCTGATCCTATTTACGAATGTCGGTGAGGATCCGACATTTCCTATCTCTAGGTTATATTTGAATATAAAATCAAGTAGGCACTCACCTCTGGGGTTGATATCCTTACTTCTCCACACCACGTGGTGCGCGTTGGCGTCGCATCCCACGATGATAGGCAGTCGATGCGTCCTGCAATATTCCACCAGACCGCACACTTCTGGGGGTGGGCAGGGCTCATCTCCTGCGAAGTACGCCGACGCTACCACTATTGTGGTGGCAGTTCCTAACGCCTGGACTGTGATTGGGACGCAGTTCCGGGTCAGAAATTCTGAAAGGATATTGTAGTTAATGCCTTTCCTTACCATTATACAGGTTCTTAGAGTTGTGCTCCTATGATCATATACTACCTTTGAGTCCCTTGTGTAGAGGCCTTTTATGCCGTGGTTGAACCACGGTTCCTGTACTAGGGCTAGCCACAGATGTTGGTTGATGAACATCCTAGCTAGGACGGCCGAGGCCGCCTTTGCACGGTGAACATTCACCTGGGCTAGCCCGGTGCTGATGACTGGCGTCGTCATCAGCTGAAAGTGGATGCCTCGGTTTCTGGCGAGTCGGGCTTAGATGTGCCCATCTCGCCACCGTTCGTCAAGGTGACGTCGGCTTCGTCCCCTCTCGCCTGACCTCGAAGCTCCAGGTCAAGCTCTTGGGATGACATTGGAGCGCCATCCTCCATGTCTTCCTCCAACTCCATGGCTTCTACTGCGCCAAGCTCGATTGTTATATCTGCCAGGCTCTCGTCCTCGGCCAGATCCATCGAGCTGGCTATTGCCTCTCTCTGTCTAGAAGCCGCTCTTCGTGATGTCTTGCGACATCGGCCGCTGGGATATCCTGCGGGGATTTTAAAATATTATTATTGATCTTCCTCATTGTTCCCACGAGTTGCGGAGAAATATACGGTCCACACGGGCAGAGATCCGCCATACCCGGGTAAGGCTGGTTAGAACAGGCGGTCGCCACTTGCCTGAGCCCACACGTTCAAGACTGAGCTAGTTATTAACCCGGGCCCTCAGCCAGGCTGACTCTCGACACGGTCCGGATGACACCTTAGTCCGGCCCGGGATGAGATGTGGGGGATAGGATGGTGGTAGGTAGATAGTGTGGGAGGAGGGGGTTGTGTGAGGGTATGTTTGAAGACGGCGACACAAGCATCTTGTCGGTACGCTAGCTACTGCTAGCGACCCGCTGTTTGTCCGGAAGGCCGTTCGCTATCCGCAACCCGCGACCCGCCTGGTAGCCTCAGCTAGGCCCCTTCAGAACCATCTCACAAGTTCTTTAGCCCAGGACGTTTGACGTAAGAGAAATATCCATTTTCGTTAATGAACATTTTCCCAGCTCCATGTTTTTATACGCTAAACATGCAGCGTATTTACTTTTTCGACTATTTCTCAACTGCCTGTAAATTTTCGTTTGCGCGCATTTTCCTTGTTTTCAATAAAGCATTCATTACCGTGAAGCTTGTTACCTTCGTGACATGGAATGTATTTGCCCAAAAGTACATTTTCGAAAATTAAGCCGTCATCTACTAAAAGCGTTTCAGTTTCGTAAGTGTTCCCCTCAATGACTATTTGTGCGACAAGTTTTCGATTACAAAAGAATATCCCTCCACCAAATCCTTTTAATGTTACCGCGCAGCGTTGCGATATACCAACTTGATCGGCAAACGTTTTTCGCACTAGTGTCCGAGTACTACCCGGATCTACAAACGCATTCGTCCCGTTGCCGTCAACCGTAATAAATTTATTGATGTAATTTTCCCGGTTTTCCTCGATTTTATTAATTCGTTGAATTGGCTTTTGATTTTCGGTATCGCGAGTAGTGCGATTACAACCAGCACAGCGTGGTTTGCGTTGGGGCTCAGGACATTTGGCAGCATAGTGCCTAATTTTGTGGCAGTTATAACATTTTACACTATTTTCGCCCTTTTCAACGTCTTGGCGATTTGACGTTGGTGTTTCATTGCTCTTTTGAGGGAACGATGTTGTTGAACGTTTGGTACTACCAAACGGTGTATGTTTAATTTCGTTGTGGGCGCTGTACGTTAATATATCGCATAATAATCTGTTACAAGATTCGTAATCGTTGGATATTTTCCTTTTCAAGTCATAATCATTGATACCATTTATGATATGTGTCGAAATCTTTGAATCAGATAACTCACACTTTTTACCCATTGCGAGCATCTTGTAGTAATATTCTTGTGGCGACTCATTGACGACTCTGCGTGTTCTCGACATTCTTACGTGAATATAAGCTGTGTTTTCGATGCATGGAAACTTTCTAAGAACTTTCCGGAAAACCCTGTCCACGATTGAAAAACCCTTTCCGATTGAGTCGACCCAGTATTTTGCAGCACCTAGCCTCTTCTGTTGCACCCCAAAAATCAATGTTCGACCATCCCATAACATATGTGTTACGAAGTGAGTCAACACGTTAAATAAACTGTCGTGAATCCAGCGATTTATCAGACGAAGGATTAAATTCTGGAAGCAATACCACAATCTCTCTTATACTGCCATACGGATTATAATTATTTGATTTATTTTCGTATAACACTTCATGTTCATTGTTCTGTGCATTGTTATTATACATATTGTTCGGATAGGTATATAAACTCCATTTGCAAATATCCGGGTGTTCTTGAGCGTGCACTCCGTTACTTACATTCGACATATTCACGTTAGGGATATACATATTTGGATTATCAGTTTGTTGATGATGCATTGCAGCATTTGCCGTTTAAGTTCGCCCCTGCAGCTGAGACGTAGCCACATCAGACGCGTACATATGCGATTCAGCAACATGTTGCCGCGACGTTGCAACACTAGCTAGATTCCTTTGCCCATGCAGCTGAAACGTAGCTATATTTCGGTTGGGCGCGTACATATGCGATTCAGCACCATGTTGCCGCAACGTTGCAACACTTGCTAGATCCCTTTGTCCATGCAGCTGATACGTAGCTACATTTCCGTTGGGCGCGTACATATTCGAGCCCACCATCGGGAATGGTCGCGAGAGGTTCGAACATGTTACATGTCGTTCGTTGGTCGTTGGAGTTGTGTGAGCTTCGTGAGTTTGCAATGGTGAAATAGCAGAATTGACAGTTACTTTTCTGGCACGCTGCTATACTTTTCTGCCGTGCGACTCGAACTTGCCATTGGGAGAAAACGCGACCAATGCATAGAGGGTTGAAAAGACTTTTCTTGCAATTCACGTATTGTATTTTCAAGCATATCAATTCTTTCTCGCATCGATCGATTCTGAATTTCTGCACTACCGTATTCGTCATCATTGCCATGCTCACGTAAACGTTGCATTAGTTGCTCTGTTTTTCCCGATGTTAATAGACCAGCATGTCTACAATTTTCTTGCAATGACTTCTTGCGCTGATACTTATTTCCCGTCATTCTTTACAAACTTTCGTGACTACTCTCGTAGGCGTTTTTCATACACATACAATTAAATACGTTGTCCGTTGTTCATTTTCCGTTTTTCGCTAAGACACTCGTTTTGTTCTTATTTTCAGTTTTGATATTAACACGCATTATTTCATTAACCACTTGTACTAATTGATCCCACTTCTGTCTTGTCAGGAAGGTCATTTTTGGCGTGGTTGGATGTTCATAGCAGCTTAAAATGGTAAATGAGAACACGATAGCGATTCCATTTAAGAACAAGTTTAATTATAGTTTAATGAATTCAAGATTACATGTTTATATATCAGAGTAGATATTTTATAAGGTTGTATGTAAGTATGTGTTTTCAAATTAATAAGCGTCTCTCTCAGCTGCAATGCGTCTGCTCGTTGTCACTGCTCAAAACCAACTCGCAGAAGGCAAACGAACAAGGCTTTGCCATCATGTTCGATGTTGTTTAAGAATTATCATGAGACACTATACTCTACTACATCCGCTCCTAATAAAAACGTAGAATTAATTAATTTATATTCCCCGTCTCCCCATATCTCTATCGGAAGTGACGAGATCAGCATCGTACCCATGGATGTTGAATCAAAAGCCCACATAACGGTGTAAAATTTGTAATTTACATGAGCTTGGGAAATTTCGTAATTTAAAATCAGTGTTGCGGAAGAATTTTTCAACATTATTTGTTGCAAGGAATTGTGGTCTGGCCACTTAGTTATACACTGAAAAAAAAAAAACAAAAATCGGCTTCACTTTCCTTATCAAGTGGTAGTTCTAATCCACCTCTGGTCTCTTATAGCGCAAAAAACTAACATCCTCCCTCTCACTTGGCTTTCAGAATGTAAGAAGTCTTGACAGTAAACTTACTAATCTTTATCTTAATAGTCAAACTTTTCCTTTCCACGTCGTTGCCTTTTCTGAAACTTGGTTGAGGCCCAATATTCCCAATTCTGAAATTCTATAAAAAAAATGTCTCTATATATAGAAAAGATCGCACTCGCCATAGTGGTGGTGTTGAAGCTGATTTATCTTCGAAGGTAGTAATAGCCGTTCTATAGTTCTATAGATATTGATTTTGTTGATGTAAAATTATTTAATTTCGGTATTTCCGGTATTTGCTATTTTATTACTCCGTCTTTTTCGATATTTTCTTATATTCTTTGCATGCTTCTTCTATACAAGCGTCCTGTAAGGTTTCTGATCAAGATTGTTTTGTTGTTCTTGGGGACTTTAATATTGCCGTAACTATCTGGATTTTAAGTTCTGACTCCAGCGTGTTAGCTTCCATAACTAAACACGATTTTATTGACAGTTTATTTGGGATGTCATTGTGTCAAATCAATGGTACCCCAAAATCTTTATATAAGATGCTTGCTCCCGTACTGACCCTATATCTATTTTTTAAGATCCTTATCACCTAAGGTTGGATGTGTTGATTGACTTACCAGCCAGGTTTTAGGAAAGATAGATCTGCCAGTTCTGATTCTGTTAATCCTTCTCTTTTACTTCACAAGCTTCATCTTCCAAATAACTTAATTCTTTGGCCTGGTTTTATCACTTAAAACACAAAATGTTTATTTCAAGGGCTTAATCTCTAAGTCTGTTCAAGTTACTTCCGGAGCACACCGAGGAAGTCATCTTGGCCCCATTTTATTAAATGACCTTTCTTCTGTCATAAATCACTCTCAGGTGCTGATGTATGCCGATGATATTAAGCAATGTCTGCCATCTACTGATTTCCTAACTGGTAAAAGGTTGCAAACTGATCTTGACAGTTTTCAAGCCCGGTGTCGGGTAAAATTTATTAAATCTTAATTGTGGTAAGTGTAACGTGATGTCTTTTTATAGGCGAATGTCCTTTTAAAACAATTATGTTGTGTATACTTTTAGATGTCAAGCTTAAGATTGACAAGCATATCTTTTCCACCGTAAGACGTGCCTTTATGTCCTTGGTTTCATTAAGCGTTGGTCTAAAGAATTTAACGATCCCTACATTACTAAAACTCTTTATACTTCTCTTGTTCGACCTATTCTTGATTATGGTATTTGGTGTCTCCAATACAAGGTTCATCAGGATAGAATAGAATCGGTACAAAAGCAATTTCTGCTCTTTGCACTCTGGGGTCTTAACTGGAATCCCAATACTCGCTTGGTGTAATTTTCTTACACAAACTAAGTAATGAGGAATTTGATTCTTCTGAGTTAATCATCCAAATTAGTTTTGCAGTTCCAATCAAACTTGTAATACCAAATATGCTATCCATAACCCTTTTCGTATCTTATGTTCAATTATAACAACCTTTATCATCAATTTTGCAATGCTACTTCTATTTCCTTACTCAGAACTTCACTTTCATATTATCTGGGTAATCTATAGGTAATTATTGCTTATTGTTTTAATTTATGTAGAGCTTGTATTTTATTTGTACTTATTTATTATATCTTCGTTATCGCACGTTATACGGCAGTCGGTTGTGCTGGAGGTGGGTTGACTGACTGATTGGCATTCGTCGCACAGCCCAAGCCGTAAGAGCTAGAATGCTGAAACAGTAGGTTCCATCTAAAATGAAAGTGCACAATTATACGGGATTTTAGAAAATTCCACCCACAAGCGAGGAAAATCGGGGAAAATTGTTGTATGAAACATTTTTGTTTATCATCCAATCATCTTCAAACTCTTTTTCAAAGATATACACAAAAATTCACTTGACAGATATTTCGCTGACTTTGGATAATCCACCTCTATGAGCCGAAAATGGGGGTCTCAAGGTTGTATTGGCAAAAGTCTTATTTTAGTCCGATTGTCTTCAAATACATTTTCAAATCTCTTTGTATAAAATAATTCAACACGTGCATCAGCGATTTTGGAAAATTAGTCCCTATGGTCGGAAAATTTACGTAAAACGGTTATATTCAACTTTTTCATTATCGTCCGATTGGCTATTAAATTAATTTTCAAAGCTCTACATATTAAATAATTCGGTGGGAAATTCAGCCCTATGGTCGGAAAATTTGTGAAAAAACTTTGGCATTCGACATTTTTAATTTTCATGCGATTGGTTTCAAACTTATTTTCGAGATTTTACACAAAAATACAATATTCACGGTGTTCAAGGGTTTTGGAAAACTTACTCTCAATATCGGAAATTTGTAGAAAGCTGTTGAATGAAGATTTTTGGATTTCGTCCGATTGGCTTCAAACTCTCTTTACAAATATTTTGTTTATCATCCAATTATTTTGTAACTAATTTACAAATGTGATGTGAAAAAATGCTTTAGTCTGGACTCTTAGTTTTATTCTTGGAATTCAATTGCCAAGTGATTTTGAAATATCTACTCCGCGTCGCCATGGGCGGGAAATAGAAGTTCAGAAGAAATGAGTGGGATTATTTGTTTAGTTAGATCGGCTTTAAAGACATTTCTATTTGGTTTCGTAACACCATGGGCCGGAGTACTGCGTTACGCTACTCTTGTGTATTTCTTACGGTTGATGAAAGTAGTCAAATTCAAAATAATGCAAAGTGCATTTAAATATTTCAACGGGTAAGGCCGGATTATTATTATTATTATTAGTGATGGGAGCGTTGCACTGCGACCTATGAGATCTATTGTGCCCCCTTCTAAGCCTAAAGCTCACTCATCAACCCTATCTCCTGCATGAATGCAAGGATCTTGGTCGGATCTAGAGTACCTATATCGTTTGTCTGAAGGAAAAACCCACCCAGGTACCTGTTTCTTCTTCTGGCAAGGGCAGTGCAGTCTGCTAGTATGTGTGATGAGGTTTCAGCCTCCATTTCACAGAATCTGCATGTCCCGCTTCTTACAATTCCTAGTTTGCTTAGGTGGTTTCTCAGTCTACAGTGCCCAGTCAGAAGGCCGGTGACTATTCTAAGTGAGTTCTTCCCTAATGGTATTAATTGCTTGAATCTTTTGAGATTATAGTTTCCTAAGAGTGACTTGGCCTGTCGTAGACCTGGTGTAGTTCTCCAGCTTGACTGCCTTCTGTTGTCCTCTTCTATCCTGAGATGTTCTCTTATTGTATGTCTTCCTATGCCACAGAACGGTTCTGGGCCTACCAGAGGTTTTCCTGCTCCTAACTTAGCCAGTTCATCAGCTGCTTCGTTCCCGGGTATATCTTTGTGCCCTGGGATCCATCTGAGGGCAAGCCTATTTTTCCTGCCTAGTTGGTCCAATTTGGTTCGCACTTCTCGAACCAACTTCGAAGAGATTTTTGGGTTGCTTAAAGCGCTAATTGCTGCTTGGCTATCAGAGAGTATGGCTATGCTTCTGCTCTGATAGTTTCGTTGGATGTTGAATTCAGCACATCTCCCGATGGCGCATACCTCAGCTTGGAAGATGCTGGTGTATTTGCCTAAAGGTTCGTGGTATTTAATCCGAGGGCCCACCACCCCAAGGCCAGTGCCTTGGTTTGTTAGGGATCCATCAGTGTACCACGTGATTGTGTGATTCTCCATGGGATGTATGTCTTCTAGACACGTCCAGTTCTTTTTGTTGCAAAGGTGAACTTCAAAGTGACGCTCGAAGAGTAGCTCGGCGGTCATCTCATCCCTCGGTTGCATGAGTAGGGGGAGTTCTCTTTCTAATCTGTTAGCATCCTCCATGCTAATACCATTCTTACCCACTCCTATAGATGATATTCTGAGAAGGGTTGCCTTTCTTTGGAGTTCAATCGTGTGATTGAGTGGAGTTAGCTCCATTAAGACTTCTAGGGCCGCTGTCGGACAGGTGCGCATTGCTCCTGTCATGCAGACGCAGGCCATTCTCTGCAGTCTTTGTAGCTGCTTCTGCACGGTGACGAGCTGTGCTCTGTCCCCCCAGGCGATGACTCCATACGTGATCATCGGCCTAACTATCATAAGATATAGCCATCTTATTATATGGGGCGCTGTGCCCCACGATTTTCCAGCTATACTTCTGCAGGTATATAGTGCCCTCGAGCACTTATCCAGTGTATTCTTTACGTGTGATGCAAAGTTTAATTTGCTATCAAGGGTAACTCCTAGGTACTTAACCTCCCTGCTTGTTATTAAGGTAGTTCCTGCTAGCACTATTTGCTTCATCCTCTGCAATTTGTACCTTCTTGTGAAGGGGACTACGACAGTTTTGGAAGGGTTCAGGTTGAGACCAACTTCCTTACACCAGTCGTATGTCGTCTTTAATCCTAGCTGGATTATATCGCAGAGTGATTCCTCAAACTTGCCTTGGGCTATGATAACTATATCATCAGCATACCCTTGGCATTGTACACCTTTGCTAGAGAGCCTATCCAATAGCTCATCGACTAGAATGCTCCATAGCAAGGGAGACAATACGCCCCCTTGGGGACACCCTCTCTTGGTTGTGACTGTAACAGTGCTATCCCCCACTGTTGCTAAGGCCTGTCTGGTTCTAAGCAGTGAGTGAATCCATCTGCTAATTACCGCACCTACCCCCTTCCGTCGTAGAGATGCATGGACAGCGTCGTGGGACGTATTGTCAAAGGCACCCTCTATATCTAGGAAGGCGCAGATAGCCACTTCCTTGGTATCAACTGCTTTCCTCAGCAATCTTTGCAGTTGGTATAGTGCTGTGTCTGTAGAACGACCTGCTCTGTATGCGTGCTGTGCTGGGTGCAGCGGGTTCTGCTTTAGCAGAGTGCTTCTAATATTGTTATCCACCAGCTTTTCCAACGTTTTCAATAAAAACGATGTTAAGCTGATGGGTCTGAAGGACTTGGGGTTGGTGATGTCTTTCTTCCCTGCCTTGGGGATGAAGACCACCCTAGCTCTGCTCCAGGCACTGGGTATATGACCCAGTGCTAGGCTACTTGTCATTATTTTCCTCAGGCTTGATAGGAGTTGATCCTGTCCTTGCTGTAGGAAGATAGGTGAGATTCTATCCAGGCCTGGTGACTTGTAGGGCTGGAAAGTTCCAAGGGCCCATTTTAGTCTCTCCATCGTAACTATAGATTTTGCAGTTGCCCAATCTATGTTACTTGGCCTGGGTTGAACAACAAGTTCGACGCAGTTATCCACAATAGGGGTACTCCCCGGGAAGTGCGTTTCGAACAGTAGTTCCAATTTCTCCATGTTATTGGAGGTGAAGGAGTCATCTTTCCTCTTCAGGGTCATATTGGCCTCAGGCGCCCGTTTTGAGAGCACTTTGTGCAGTCGGGCGCCCTCATTCACACTTTCTATGGATTCACAGAAGTCTCTGTAGTTCTTCCGTTTAGCTTTCCTTAACTCCTTGTTGTAGGAGGTAAGACTCTGACGGTAGAGGTCCCAGGTGTCATCCCTCTTCGCTCTATTGAAGAGTTGACGGGTGGTGACTCGCAGCTTTTCGAGGCGATCGTTCCACCATGGGGCGTCTGTTTCCCTACGTTGTCTACCCAGGGGACAGCTACTTTCGAAGGCAAATAATATGCTACTATTAAGACTGTTGACATTCCTCTCGAGCTCCAGTGGGTGTTTGGGTATACCAGTCACGTCCCTGATTAGCTCGAGAGATAGGTTTCTCGTGTAGAGTTCCCAGTTCGTTTTCCTAGGATTACGAATAGCTGTGCTAGTATCCATATTCGCCCTAAGGTTGAATAGGATTGTTCTGTGGTCTGACATGGACTCCTCTGGTGATACATGCCAGTCCCGTATGTGTGGCTTGAGGGACGGGCTTACCAGGGTAATGTCCAGTACTTCTTCTCTGATTCTATTTACGAATGTCGGTGAAGATCCGACATTTCCTATCTCTAGGTTATATTTGAATATAAAGGCCGGATTATTACCTGCTAATATATGTATATATGCAAACGGGGTGTACACTATAGACTATATATACCAAATTTAAGGGATTGATTATTTCCCACAAAGTATACCAAAAAATATACACAAATATGCGCACATACAAGCGACTGCGCACTGCAGACATTTCAAGTGGTTACGGCTCCGTTCTTCACCCGCTCTGTTGTACTGAAAATTATTTTTGAATAACCTCTGCATTTATGAACCGATGGCCATGTGCACAGTAGATTAAGAGTGACACAAGTATTATACAGGCCAGGCCAAATCTCAAGGCTATATTTTTAAAATTGTTCCTGATAAATGTATAGAATTGCGTGGATGAAATCTAAAACAAACTTGATCTGCGTATGTCATACGGAAACCTGCATTCCAAATTTAGTACCTCTAGCTCTTATGGTTGCTGAGATCGACGCGTTTATACGGACAGACAGACATACGGATAGACAGGCAGACGGATACGGCTAAATTGACTCGGCTATATTAATCAAGAATAAGTAGACTTTATAGATGTCTCCTTCCCCCTGTTACATACATTTGCACAGATTAAATACTTAATTCTTACTCATTTTATGGGTACAAGGTGTAAAAAGTGTTCGCTGATCAAGGCAGTGTCTCAAAATGTGATTTATTTTGTTGGTATTTTTCGTTGATTTTTGAACAGATTGCACATTGTACATCAGCTGTGTTTTTCATAGAAGCAATCCAATTTTTAACGGTATTAAAAATTACCAAACATATCCAAAATCCTCAGAGGGCTCGTTTGTAATGTATTTACTTTTTTTGTTTTTTAAATGACTTCTTAATAACATGCAAGCTTACTCTTTTTTTCCAAGCACTCTACATCGCAACTGCATCGAAATAGTTTTGATTGATAGGTTGTGTTAATACATTTTAATTTTTCATATCTTTGTTGTCAACGTTTTGCCATCTTCGTTTGATGGAGTGCAACTTATGAACAAAATTTGCGACTAATTATCTGTTTTATTTGACCAACAAAATATAAAACAGTTGCAACATTATTTATGTCGATTTTTCAGGAGTTTTGCCATGCTTAAAGCTAGCGTAAATAAGCTGGCAGTAAAAGAGTTTGACAGATGTTTTACACCGTCCATACAAAATGGAGTTTTCGCGCTTGCACAAAATTTTATCGATCCAAGTATAGGCTTATACAGTAAAAAAGAAAGTGTGAAAATATCAGACAAATTTCTGCACTGCATTATAGAAAGTGATAAAAACGTAGATAATGTAGAATGTACGAAGATAATACTCAAGTTTGCTTTCTAATTGGTGAAAGGTGACCGGGTGACCACCGAGTGGATGCCGCACCGGATACTGAACGTTTCTTGATTTTGTAGAAGGTATTCGTCTTTTTATAGTTAGTATGGGTTGGGCGTGTCGGTCTAGTCCCAAACACCAGTCATCTGGTTCCATTGACGTCCTTTGAAGTTAGTTCGGAGTCATGTAGTCTGTGCAACTTTGCAATCGAACAGTATCTAAGACCTTTCAGTGGTATATTGCCTGTTGCACAAAAACGTTCGGCCGTCTTCTTGCCCTGTTGTAGACAAGTCCCAGCCGTTGGGTCTATTCCTTCAGCTTAAGGTATGTAAACTTTTTGTGGTTTTCCACAATACCAGGACACCCCAAAGTTGCTTAGATCGTTCCAGCTAAATGAAGATGCAATACATCGGTCGTGGTGACAAGCCCCAATTACTACTACTACTACTACTACTACTACTACTACTACTTTAAGAGATATTTAGAACTTTTCCTTGGTGTGACCGATATTTCGTTCACCTTTGGCGAGTTCCACCACAGTACCTTGTATATGTATCTTTGTGAAGAGGATGAGGTCCATCTTGTCCGAGTGAATACTAAATATGTCCGGCTGCAGTGGGTAATCTTAATATTACATGTAAGGTGTATTTAACGTGTAGCATCCGAGCTGTTTCCATGATGTTTTTCAGCTGACTTTATATGGTTGGCTAGCTGGAAAGGTGTTTCCGGAGTCTCGCAGATTCTGCGACTTTCTCTATGCCAGAGAAAAAGGTTGTCCACCTCTTGAAGTTACGTAGACGTGTTTTGTATTCGTCCAAGATAATGTTTTTTTCCGCTTGTTATTCAGTCGATTTTGTTTAGCCAGGTCGCTCTCCGACTCCATATTGAAATTGTTGCTGGGGCGAGGCCCTTTTCCCACGGGCACTTCCGCCTTTATTGTCTTGGTCTGGCGTTGCGTAATTGCCACAAGAAGTCTGAATCCCTAGTTACCTAAATTCCGATTTTATTCTGTTGGGGGATCACCACTACCGTTTTATACATGCTGACAGGTACCGCGAACCATGGCTACGGTCACAACACTATTCTGCCGAAGCGGTTGAAAAATACTACACTATCTCTGGATGTAGGCGCGCAAGTAGCACATACTATATGTAAAGAGTGTCTATTGCCTATCCACCACCCTCGTGGAGGGTTCATTTTAAGGATTTTAACTGGCAAGACACACATTTTTAAATGAAAGTAACTCAACGGTTCTTTAACTGACCGAAAATGTACCTATATAAATATGAAAAAGTGGAAAGTTCCCTTGGCCGAACGCATCCTGGTCTAAACATGTTAAAATATCACAATTACCATTTGCGGTGAGCATATATTTTGAATTCAAAAATATGAAGATATTGATTTCACTAAATTTGAGCTATTTGAAAACGCACAGCTTTATTCGTATATACCAATGTTCTTATGCTACTAATCAGCATTTTTAAATGGTTATATGATGGTAAACTTAACCCAAATTACAATACAAAGTAGAACTACAAAAATAATTGATAGATTATCCCACTATGGTACTAATTTAAAAATGAACATGTATTTCTATTTAGAGCGCGGAAGTTGGAATGCGAAGCATTGTTATGTTGGACGAACAAGGAGGTAAGACAAATATGGTAAAGGAAATAGAGACTTTTTACAATTGATAAAAATTAGACATAAAACATTTAATTTAAGGCTAAAGACTATTCACAGTGAGCACATCATCGGGGAACGCATGGGACGATTGTGGATGGTGGAACGCCGATTCACACTGCCACCATCTACCATTGTTCTATTGTGTACCGGGCGAAGTGGCAACGCGCCCAAGAACAAGGCTGAAAATAAATATTGAAAGTAAGCATTGTTTTGTTTGGGGAGTCTAGGGGTATGTAATAAGGTGCTTGACATATTTATTCGACACTTACAAAATTTTACTTTCAATATAAGTAAATCGGAAACCACTCAAAAATCGACTAAAACAGCACCTTTGCAGCGGGGAGCAGGCGGTTAGTACTGTGGGGGAAATATAAATGTATTAGTGATGGTGCGTAGGCGCTTGTAATGGAATAAATAGCAGTGAAAAGCAAATGGCGCGGGATTGGGAATTATAGGTTTAAATTTTAGTGTGTGTAATGATTAACTCTGAACATGTGATTATGAATTTTCGATCTGCCCAGTGAACATTAATACAGCCAGTGCACAGTTCCCGTTAATATTTATTCATATCTTAGTATGTTAGTTTATCTACTTATTTATTTAATTGTGTTTTTTTTTTTACAATATTTACCTTTTGCATCTAAGAGTTCGTCGACCCTGTAATTGACAACACCAACACGTTTAACATTTTGCACACACATTATGTGCCAAAGAGCTGATCATTGAAAAGCACTAACCGCGGGTCGCGGGTTAAAAAATCTCATTCCGATTGCGAATATAATATATATATTTACTCCATATTATTTTTGACCCATAACAAGAGCTCTTGGTAAGTGTAGATTGATTATTGGCGCCTTATTAATAGTTAATTAACCCCCTATACGCATCAAATAATTTATTCCCATGGCATTTTTTTTATATAAGCGCGTGAAAATTTTTGAGTTTTCTCATACTTATTTTCTGTATTTAATTGGCTGGCGCTTAAAACTTTTCGTGTTTGAAGTTTAATTTTTATAACTTCTTAATTTTTCATTTCATTTCAATAACAAATGGCGCCCAAACTAAATCTTCCAGTCGGGAAAGACGCGGGTCGGGTGTCATTCTAACCAATGTCACCCTAGCCTTGCGTTTGCCCGATAGACAGGAAATAGGTTAGGTTGCAGTGGCTGGAGCAGAAACCCACTTCACACTTGGGCCAAGAATTTAAACATTTTGTTCCCCCTTAAACCAATTTGATAATTTCAAGAATTTAAGGATACTGTAAATCCCAACCTCGGATACGTCCGATAGGGTATCAAAACTGTAGTGTCCCAAGTGCTGGAACCTTATCCTGCTGAGTGCGGGGCAGTGACAGAGCAGATGTTCTACGCTCTCTATTTCTTCTTCTGCAGAAGTCATGGTGTGGTACTCCCAGTCTGTTAGCGTGAGTTCCTATTAGGCAGTGGCCTGTGAGAGCCCCTATTATTGTCGAGATGTGGGATCTCCTATGTTTGAGTAAAGCAGATGTGCGCTTTGGGTCAAGGGTAGGCCAAGTGAGTTTGGAGACCGTGAATGTAGTGAGATTACTCCAGCGTTCAGCGGTTAGACGCCTGGTGTATTCCTTACTATGCAGCCTGAAAGTGGACAGAGGCATACCGACGCTGCTCCTTTCAGCGAGGAGTATATCGTTGGTGCCTTGCCTGGCCAGTTCATCTGCCAATTCGTTTCCTTCGATATTACGGTGTCCAGGCACCCATACGAGGTTGATACTGAGCTGTTGGGCTATCTCGTTTAGAGACTGGCGACACTCAGTGAGTGAGACTGCGTTGTTGGTGCATGAGTCAAGCGCCTTTAAGGCGGCTTGGCTGTCTGAGTAGATGTAGATATTCCCTGCACTGATGTTGAGCATGCGCAGGCAGAGGGTGGCTTCTGGATGGCCCTCACCTCTGCCTGATACACGCTACAGTGGTCGGGAAGACGGAAGCTGGTTCTGATTCCTAAGTCGGGGGAATATACACCGCCTCCCACATGTTCATCCAGCTTCGACCCATCAGTGAAGATTCTGATCGAGCCTGGTACATGTTGAACCGGCTTTTCCCAGTCTAAACGGCTAGGTATGCACACTCTGTATAACTTGTCGAAAGTCAATTTAGGTGTGCAGTAGTCTGTAAAGGGGGGAATCCGAGGTATGGACTTAAGAACTACGGTATACCCCGTGGTGCCTGTCGTCCAGTTGTTGGATTCTCTAAGTCTAATGGCTGAGTTTCTAGCTAGTTTTTTGGACAGTAGATCCGGCGGTATCAGATGAAGCATTATTCAGGGCTTCGGTTGGAGTGGTGCGTAGGGCACCACTAATGCAGATTTCTGCACTTCTTTGAACTTTATGGATTGTTTTGAGGTTGGATGGTAGGTCAAGTGCGGGCCACCACACTAGCACTCCATAAAGTAGGATGGGTCGGATGACTGCTGTGTACAGCCAGTGAACTATGCGTGGAGAGAAGCCCCATCTGGTACCAATGGCCTTCTTGCAAGCAAAAAGAGCAGTGGTTGCCTTGCATACCCTCTGCTTTATATTTTCTTTCCAGTGTAGTTTGCTATCCAGAACTACACCTAAGTACTTCGCCTGAAAGCTCTGGGTAAGAATCGTGTTATTTATTCTAGGGAGGCTTAAACTCGGGGGTTTGTATTTCCTAGTGAAAAGAACGAGCTCTGTCTTGCTCGGATTCACGCCTAGTCCACAGGTTTTGGTCTATTTTACTAAAGTATTGAGCGCTGATTGCATTCTGTCGCAGAGGGTTTTCGGAAATTTACCCTGGGTTAGGATTGCAACGTCATCCGCGTAGGCTACCGCCATATGCCCCTCCTCCTCCAGTGTACATAGCAGTTGGTTTATCACCAGTACCCATAGAAGTGGAGATAGGACACCTCCCTGAGGAGTGCCTCGACTAACGCACCTGCTGATCGAGGACTCTCCTAAGCAGGAGCTCACTGTCCTGCTGGTGAGCAGTCCTATGAGCTCCACCAGGGGGTCCTCAACCCCCAGACTCGTCAGTGCGGAGGTGATAGCTACTGGAAGAACGTTGTTAAAAGCTCCTTTTATGTTCAAGAAGGTCACCAGGCTGTATTCTTTGACACTGAGGGATCTCTCGATGCGAGAGACTAAAGAATGCAGAGCTGTCTTAGTGGACATGCCCTTGGTATATGCGTGCTGTGTACGCGAAAGTAGAGAGGGGTTAATGAAGTTTCTAAGATGGACATCTAAAATCCTTTCGAGGGTTTTTAAGAGAAAGGAGGAAAGACTGATTGGTCTAAAATCATTCGGTTTGACGTGGGAAGGTTTTCCTGCCTTGGGTATAAAGACTACTTTCGCTTCCCTCCATGCTAGGGGAGAAGCTCGAGTGTTTGCGAACTGGACTCTGTCCACGATCCGTCGTCCCTCTGTAGAAGCCCTGGGGGGTTGGGGAGGAGGCTAGAATCTTCCTCAGACGTGATGCGTCAGAGGTGGATTCAATATTACTGCAAAAGTTGGCCCACGAGGCCCTCTTTGCCTTTCTTAAAGTTTTTTTGTAGTTGTTTAGCTCGTTCTTGTACTGCGCCCAGGTAGTGTCAAGTGTCGTACCTTTGCATGATTAGAAGTTCTCCTGCACTTTGTTTTAAGTGTATCGAGATCTGAGGACCACCATGATGGCTTGAAGGATTCTTTGGGGGTTATTTTTGGGCAAGATTTGTCTAGGGCGTCGTTACAAACCTTTGTTAGGGTGTCGACCAAGGAGTCTACCTCTGCTGCATTTTTTGGAATTAGGGGCGGGTTTTGAGCCAGATTTTTCCTAAGTAGTCGCATGTATTGACCCCAGTTGGTTTTTCTGGGGTTTTGGGTTTTCTTGAGTGGTGGACGAGATACGTCAAAGCTAAATTCAATGTAGCGGTGGTCTGAGAAGGAGTGTTCTGGTAGAACTTTCCAGGACGCCACCTGCTGTGAAATACAGTCTGAGATAAGGGTAATATCCAAGACGTCACTTCTGTTTTTAATGATAAAGGTGGGGTCGTTACCACTATTGCATAAGTTTAGGTTAGTACTAAGAAGAAAGTCAAAAAGTAACTCACCCCTCTCGTTGGTGTTTGTACTTCCCCATTGTGTGTGATGCGCGCTTGCATCTCCTCCCATGATAATGCTCGTCCTCGTGCCCGCACTTTGTGAGACCAGGTCACGGAAATTAGTTGATGGAATACTTCCCTCGGTGTCGTGAGGAAGGTAGAAGGAGGCCAGCTTGTAAGATTTAGCCCCCAGTTCAAGGCTGGCTACCGTGATGTCTCCATCACTGAACTGGGAGAGTAGAAAAGCATTGTATCGTTTTTTGATTAATAAGCAGGTTCTTATTTTGCCCTTACCGGAACTGTAAAATAGGGTATATTTTGGAGTCCTCAAGCCACAGACCCTGTCAGCAGCGATCCATGGCTCTTGGACCATCACCACATCCACCACGCCAGGTGCTAGGCGCAGCAGAAGCGCAGCCGAGGCTGCCCTACTATGATGCAGGTTTATTTGGAGTATCTGCATCAAGTAGGGCAGCACTTCTCTCCGTGATCGTTCTATCCACTTCATCGGCTGATGTCTCGCCTAGGAGCTCCTTTTCAGAATATAGCAGACCCAGTGTACCACCGTAGTCCGAGCCCGAGGAGACGTAGCCGTCGATGCTGCCCTGAGTGGCAACATCTTCGGCCTCCATCTCCTCGGTCTCACTCGGTGGGTTCACCGACTCTGCCTCGACGCAGCTGGCCAGATCCGCCTGCGCACCGGCGTCGGACTTATATACTCTCACGCCAACCTTACCGAACGAGTAGCAGATGCTACCGCCCATTCTCTCCAGATGCACCGAGCTCTCGTTGTCAATCTGGAAGACAACCTGCCTAGAGGCACGGTTTGTCTTCTCGATCTTGAGAACCCTCCAGTTGGACGCAGGCATGTCCGGATTACATAGCCTGACCATCTCCAATATGTCCTTCGGCTCCGAGGGTTCGCACGGTAGCCAAGCCCTTGCCCTGTGTCTCGAGGGGATGTCTTTTGCATCCACTGCGGCAAGTTTCGCACCGGGGTATACCTCCCCAAGTTTCTCAACTGCAGCCTTGTAGAGCTGCGCCGACCTTTCGTCCCCGCAAGCGATCAGCTTGATGGTTCCTTGGAACCAACCAGCATCCTCGCATGCCGGTGGTGAGCCTGGGTTTTCGCGCAACATAGTGAGGCAGATTGGCGCTAGAGCCACCTGCACCCAGCGCCACTGGTGTCGTGGAATGCGTCCTTCCTGACAATTCTTGTCGATGACCCCAATGAGGATCTTGTCCTTCGCCACCTCCGCGAAGGACCTCGACAACGGAGCGTGGGTTCGCACTCTCTTGGCCATTGTACTTGGCTCCTCCATGAAGCGATTCCGTTTATTAGCGGTGTGCTGCGCGGTATCCTCCAGTTTAAAATTTGGTAGGACGGCCTTTTCCTACTCCAGATCCTGTTGGATCTTAGCAAAGTCCTCCTCAGACGCCTGTTCCCTGGTTATTGGAGCGGTTGCATTGCGCGTCGAGATTCTTTTGGCCGTCCGCTTGTCATTCGGACGGGCTTTAGACGGGTCCGGTCGAGTGAAGTCGACCGCCCTTTTGCTCACCACTGTTCTGTTCCCGAATTGCTGCCAGCTGACGAGCCAATGAGATTGGTGGCTATGTTGGAACAAACCGGGGCAGACACAGTAGGATTCTGCTCTGTAGTGCCGCCTGTCACAGCACTCCTCACCTTCACCGTTTCCGTCTTCTTGCCAGCTGACACGCCAGAGGCCGAGGGCCTACTGGTGGCTATAATGCCGGCGGAAGACGGGCGTGCTCCAGTCGAAGCGCTGGAAACTGCTGGCTTCTGCGTGCTCGTACGGTTTGAGGCACTCTTTTTACCGGAGCTGGTCGCTCCTTCCGGTTTTCTTAGAGTACCGGGCTCTTTTTTGTTTGTGTTATTTCTATTGTTATTGTTCATCTTACTTTGATTCCCACGAGTTGCGGAGAAGGGGAACGGTCCACCCGGGCAGAGATCCGCAGTACCCGGGTAAGGCAAGAATAGAACAGGTGTTTGCCAAGCACCTGAGCCCTCCGTTCACGAACGTAGTATGCCGCAGGAGCGTTAAGCTGGTTTTAATTGATTTTAATTATATTTATTTCATAAATCGATGTCACTGTTGGACGTAAGTCACTGCCGTTCATAAATGAAGTGGTAGTTAGCGCCGGACAATTTTTCTGGTGGACTGTAACATTGAATAAATCTGAGATGAAATGTGATATTAGAATAGGTCAGACTAGGTTCTTTGTTAGATATTTGTTCAGTGTAGTTTCGCACCGTGTTGTTTTTGTAGAATAAGCCGTTTTCATGTTTTGGTCCAGCATATCTGTCTACCACAATGTTGTGTTAAGTGGGTGGCCCGGGTGTTAGAAAGACAACCCGCGATGCATCCATTTGCATGGCAGAGCGTTGTGATGGAGGGTTGATGCCAAAACGCAAGTAAAGCGAGCTCGTGCATCGTGTCTATCGGCCATTACTAAAAGTAATGACTAGAATAGACGATAAGTCACACTAGTATGTCAGTAATTATAGAGTATCCGTGTAGCGACTGTCAAGGTGGAGCGCAGAAATTGCAGCGGCTAATGGTCCCGGTGGGTCACGAGTCCTCCCTCTCTTGGTAATTTTCTAAGAAGATTTTTTTTGGTTGGTGTTTACATAGGAGCTTGTGAAGTTTATTTGTTTGTTTGGTGCGAACGATATTTATTTATTTATTTATTGACTATTTTTTTTATTTATGTAAGTATTTATGTATTGATTTAAATATATATTTATTTATGTAAATATTTATTTAGTCGTCCAAATATTTATTTGGGGATTTATTTATTTATTTGGGAGTATATTTATTTATTTAGTCTTTATTTAGTAGACAGCCAAGCTGCTATAAAATCATTGCGGGCGTCGTCAACAAACACTGGCTCGCATCACTAGAAGAAGCGGCCAGATACACTCCCAATGCGCTGCTGGCGTTTGCCAAGCGTACACGAATCCTACAGAATCAACAAACCTCCTAACGACCTTCAGTATCCCGCGACACTAAGGACCTGCTCTGTCTATGTGGGACCACCATGTGGTGGTCAACCGGTTCTACCTAACCTACCTAACCTAAGTATTTATTTATTTAAGTATGTGGGTTTTTATTTAAATATTTATTTATTTAAGTATTTTGTTATTTATTTATTTATTTGAATTGTTATTTATTGAATTGAATGAGTATAAACTTATTAATCTACCCTCAGATATCAGGCGTTAGTTTTCGGTAGACTTCTTTAGTTCAGTTTTCACATCGGTATCAAATGTCCCATACAGGGAACAACCAAATCTATTAGACGCTTTCAAACACTCAAAATAACGCGTTTTTAGTATATATAGGAGGGGCAGGTGCGATGGGAAACGAGGGTGCAGATGAACGTCTACCAGGAAGTGCCTGTTTACGTCAGAGGTGGAGATCTGGCACTGTCTAGCACGGTCTGGTGACCCATAGGGCTGCGCAGTCTGACTCCATAAGCCGTGTGGTGCACGAAAAGAGATACACCTGGGGCTCATGGAGATGATGCGTTCTCTTATTGAGGTGCTGCAGCACGTCAGGCACCGCCACCACAGTCAAATGTGCCAACAAGGGATGAAGGTGGTACGGTGCAGGTATCATAGGGAGCAATCCTGAAACGGGACCACTCCAACGTGACCGACGCGACAGCACCACAACCAAAACCATGTTTGCAACGATCTCGGCCGGGTGGAAGTGATCCGTTCATGTTAGGGGCGACTGCATCTGGGGAGCCGTTCAAGCAGCCAACGCGCGATATTGGCGGAACCCTAGGCAGAACAGTCACTGGCGGGTTGAGAACGGGCGATCAGGCGAGTATCAACAAGAAGAACCGAGTCCATATACGCCAAAGGAGGACTTCGTGTTCCGCATCGAGTTTCTGCAGAATCAATGCAGATGTTTCTGAGAGAAGGTGTTGCATGGATTCCACCACTCAGTGGTATTGGCAATACGTGCGGGATCATCGCGTTGAGAACTGGATGGAACTGCGGGACCATCTAGTTAGCCTTTTTCGAGGCACTGCTTCCGAGTTCTACCGCATGAGAAAGCTCCGCGAGAGGACGCAACGTCCAAACGAGAGCGTAGAAGAATTTTTCCACACCATGCGAAAACTCGCGTCGCGACTGAAGATGCCACCATCATCAAGAAGGCACTCATAGATGAAATCGCAAGTTTCGTCTATGGCTTGCGGGTGTACTCCTTAGACCAACTTCGAAACGAATGCGTGGAAGTCGAGGCGAACATCTAGCGGAAGACCTGATCGTCGTGGCCAGGAGCCCCAAAAGTCAGCAATTATGGGCGAGAAGTAGGTGTATGCGAGATCGCGCACGAGCAACTGGCTTGTGAGGAGACTGAAGTCTTCGAGGAGGCGCAAATGGTACGCCGTTCGCATCAGTAGCTGAGTTGCTGGAATTGCGGACAACCAGATCCCGGCTTCAGAAATTGTATGGCAGTAGGTAGGCGCATCTTCTGCTGTAGGTGTGGCTAGCCGGTTACGTATGCTCCTAGCTGTCCAAATTGCTCGGGAAACGCGAGAGGAAATGCGACTCAGGCAGGCGAATCGCGCTCGCAGATGGGGCCTCCACAAAAAGGTAGAAGATTAAAGCAATAAGTTACTTAGAGATAGTTTGCATGCTAGGTTGAGGAATTTGTCATATGAGGAGCGGCTTAGAAATTATAAAGAAGCAAGGGATATGATATTTTCAGATGGGATGCGAGCACTTTCGGTAAGAGTCAGGAAAGCTAGATTTCGTTTTAAACACGGCGATTCACTAGGAGATAGGTGATCGAGTTCATTCGACAGTGTAGCAGGAAGGAAGCAGAAAGCATGTTGGGACTGCTGTCATTTCCTGGAAAAACTAGGTGTAGGACCTCGTAAGTAGATTTCGATGGTGAAGGTAGCAAGTGTATTGTTGGTCGAGTGGAATTGCCTGTGGAGAACAAGGGAGGGCCCTTACCTTTGACCTGGGCATTGAGTTTTGGCTATCATTCGCATTGGACCCAGCGGTGATGGGAACCTGTCCAACCGGCGGTTCAGTGAGACTAGTGGAAGAGGTGATGGCGGATCAAGTGGCACATTATGTGGATGGGCCCGAGGAAGAAAAAATGCAGGAAGAGTGGCGATTGTCAGCAGAGCAGAAAGCAGAATTGGAGGAGGTGAAGAACGAGTTCCTAACATTTGAAACTGTAGGTCTGGGAAAGACTATGAAAACGCACAAATCCAATTAGTGGACGATGCCGAGCCTGTAAAGGACCAACGTTATCTGTTGTCACCAGCGATGCAGGAGCTAGTGGGTGCAGAGATGGAAAAAATGTTGGCTTTGGGGGTCATCGAGTGCAGTAATTGCCCGTGGAGCAATCGCGCTACTGTTGTGCGACGGCCGGGTAAATATAGTTTCTGCCTCGTTGCCCGCAAGCTCAACAAATTAATCATTAAGGACGCGTATCCACTACCTATCGCTTGGCCCGATGGTCTCTCCAACTGCACGCGTTTGATTTCGGCATTGAGCATCGAAAAGGCGTAGGCTACGTAGTTGCTGTCACATTGTCGCGAAATATCGAAGAGCTGAAAGTAGATCCGAGCAGCGTGTTGGGACGTTCCACGATATTTCTCTTGGACGTTGATGTACTATTACGGGCAGTACATTCAAGTGGCCCAACGACACGAGGCACGGGCTTGTTTAATGCGCGGCCCAGGCAAATGCAACCCACCTCCCTCCCAACCGAACGAGGGGCGCGCCCAATAACGTGTGGTATCGAAGATCACGAAACAGATAGATAAGAGCAAACTTAATAAAAGTTCTACTTAAATTAAACAATAGACAAAAGTAACTGTAGATTACACAGATAATATAAAAGTGAAGTTCTGACTAAGGAAATAGAAGTAGCATTACATATTAAATGAGAAAGAATGTTATAATTAGAACATAGAATACGAAATAAGAATAGCATAGTTAGTATTACAAGCTCGAAGAGAAAAAAGAAGCAAGTCTCTAGAAAATCTGATCGGATATGCGAAACTAGTTTGGCTAATTAACTCAGAAGAATCAATTTTCTATTTAACTACTTTGTGTAAGAAAATTACATGAAGCATGGTTCTACGATCAGAAAGAGAAGGCAGGTTTATTAATAAAAGTCTATTACAGTAAGAAGACAAGCGAGTATTGGGATTCCAGTTAAGACCCCGGAGTGCAAAGAGCAGAAGTTGCTTTTCAACCGATTCTATTCTATCCTGATGAACCGTTTATTGGAGATACCAAATACCATATTCAAGAATAGGTCAAACAAGAGGGGTATAAAGAGTTAAAGTAATGTGGGGTTCGTTAAATCCTTAGACCAACGCTTAATGAAAACAAGGACACCAAAGGCACGACTAGCGGTGGAAAAGAAATGCTTGTCAATCTTAAGCTTGGCATTTAGAAGTATACACAAATCATCAACTGAAACAATTCGACCAAGCGGCTTACTATTAAGAACATAATTATTTTAAAAGGACATTCGCCTATAAAAAGACATCACGTTACACTTACCACAATTAAGATTTAATAAATTTTACCCGACACCGGGCTTGAAAACTGTCAAGATCAGCGTGCAACATTTGACAACATCATCGGCATACATCAGCACCCGAAAGTGATTTATGACGGAAAAAAGGTCATTTAATAAAAAAGGGCCAAATAGACTTCCTTGGTGTGCTACGGAAGTAACTTAAAAAGACTTAGAGATAAGAGATTTGAAATAAACATTTTGAGTTCTAAAAGTTAAGTAGTTGGAGATCCAAATAATTAAGTTAATTGGAAATCCCAGACGATAAAATCTATGAGGTAAAAGAGAACGATTAACAGAGCTAAAAGACTTACAGATATCAGTGTAAATAACATTGAAATCCCTGATTGGCAAGAGAAGTAAATTCCAATAGGTTAGTGGTAGTAGATCTATATTTCACAAACTGGCAGGGTGAGATTATGGATCTACACAGATGTTGAAGTTGAGAAGTTATTAATTTCTCAAAAATCTTAGGAATAGCAGACAACTTACCCGGACCATACACGGGCCAATTCAGTTGCCCAACTTGAGTGAATTTTTCGGGTTGCGGCAACCGATTGCAATATAATTGGGACGGTTGGTACAATGTTGTGCCAACTGAATACTGTATCAAAACCTTTTGATATGAGCAGCGAGTTGCCACAACTGGTTATGGTATAGTTGGACAACGCACAACTCGATAGTTACACATCTCGTGGGCGTTTTCCTTTGGTTTTGTACTTTCTTGCTACTGTTTTCGCTGATCGACTGGTTAAAATGCTGTTCGTTGTATGCAAAACACTTGCAGAGCTCTGCTTCAGGTTCGGGGGTGGGTTTGCTATAGTTGAGCTATAGTTGTGTACATCTTTGTGGGCGTCTCCCTATCCGTTTTGGTTTTTCTCGCTGCTGTTTTTTTTTGTTCGCCTTGTACTTGTCTGTTGTTTTGTGCGAAACATTTGAAGATCTTTTGCTGCCGTTCATAAGCGGCATTGTTTAGCAGAAAATAATGGCATAATTGGATTTTCAGATTTTCTTTTTGTTGTTATTATTAACAAAATTCAAAATTTTAAATTTTTTTTCTAAATTTTTGGTTTTTTGTTTACTTAATATATTTAAATAAGCCAGTTAGTTACAATAATTAGTTTATCAATTATATATATATTCGGCACTTGCCGACGCCATTTTTCGAGTTTTTCTACGAAGTTGGCTGATCTGATTGCAGCGTGCGAGGCGAAGACCCAATTTGAGTGACAACTGGTTGCCGCAACCGATTGTGCTAAAATCGGGCCGTGTATGGTCTGCATTAGAAATACCTCTATAGTTCTCGACGTTACACTTATTGCCTTTTTTATGGAGAGGAATAATAAATGATTCTTTCCAAATGTTACGAAAAGAGTGCAACTCCACGGACAGTTTAAAAATAATAAATGATGGCTTTAAGAAACCTTCAGCACAGTACCTTAGTATACAGCTTGGTACTCCATCAGGTCAGAGTGAGAATACGGGCTTAATGGCCTTTAAATCAAATAATAACTTTCATATATAAATAACTTTCAGTTATTAAAGGTCCAAAAATACAATTGGAGTTATTTACATGATAAGGATAAAGCGAAACCATTCGATAAGGTTGTAAACTATAAGTCGTTTGAAAAAATTCGGCAAATAGATCGGCGATAGTTTGATCTGAGCCAGCTGTCTTTTTTTCGAAAAATACAGTTGATGGAAGTGTTGATGACCTACGCTTCGCATTACCGAAGTTATAATACCTTTTAGGATCCCGCTGAAACTGTAACCTACAGTTTCTAAGGTAGTTATTACAGCAATGAATATTAAATACAGATAATCTAGATCAAAAAGGAAAATCAAAAAGCGAGAGAAGTCCAAGAAAGAGCCAGATTCTTTGAACATTTGGTATAATCTCGACTTTCTATTTCTTAAGTTTATTAAATCCCGCGCAAACCAGACAGGCTTGTTAAACCTACGTGGTTTGACCAACGGGACACAAGCACCAAATAATGAGTTTAAAGTAGAGTAAAAATATTGAATTGCTTTATCCATATCCATGCGAGTTTAGTAAAATCGGTTTTCCGAAATTGACGAACTCACTCTGCAGATTTGCTACCTGAGCTTAGCACCCTGGCAGGTAAGTCAATCAACACCTCCAATGTTGAATGATAAGGATCTTCAGGAAAGTACATAGGGTACGGGAGACAGACACGAAGGAGGAATCCATGACAAAAACAAGATCAAGCATTTTATGTGAAGAATTTGGGATACCATTGATTTGATACAATGACATCTCAAATAAATTGTCAATAAAATCGTGCTGAGATGTAAAACTCAACACTCTGGCGTCAGGACTTGAAATCCAGGTAGTTGCGGCAATATTAAAGTCACCAAGAACTACAAGAAAGTCACGATCAGAAATAATAGAGGAGACAGATTGTATAGCAGAAGCATGCAATTAATTTAAGGAAATATCGGAAGAAGGCGGAATATAAGAACAATTGATAAAAAAACAAACACCGGAGATACACAATTTTACAGCAACAAATTCAATAACTACAGAACTATTGGTACTTACTATCTCTGAAGATACATTAGTGTCAACAGCAATTAGAGCCCCACCACCACGACGAGGAGTTTGATCCTTTCTGTAAATGGAGAATTTGTTAGACAGGATTTCAGAATTAAGGATGTCGAGCCTTAACCATGCATGAGAAAAGGCCACGATATAGAATGAAAAAGTCACGCTATTTAGGTAAAGATTACTAAGTTTACTACAAAGACCTCTTTCGTTTTGATAACCCAGTGAGAGGAAGGATATCAGTTTTTCACTTTCAGAGACTACGAGAGGTGGATTAGCAGTACCAGCGGAAGTAGGAAGTGAAATCGGAGGCCGATTTTTCTTTTTTGCAGTATATTCCTTAATAACTAAGTGGTCAGGCCAGAATTCTTTGCAATAATGGCGTTTGGAATCACCGACATGAGAACAGCAGTACATTCGCCGCAGAGCAACGCAGGTGAATCGTACAGGTTTCAACGTGATTCGAACATATTTGGAGGACGATCACCGCGAATGGGGTGCGCATCTGCCCGAGATTAGTATTGGCCTTCGAAACTCGGTGCATGAGGCAACTGGAGTAATTCCGTTTTTCGCAGTGCTCGGACAGCAAATGTATTTGTATGGATCATGCTACAAATTGGCGAAAAATTTGCGATCCATCGGAGAGCATGAGGTGTCCTTGCAGGAGGCTCAAGATAAGCGACAGCTTATTCAGGAGGATATTAGGGCGAAATTACACCACGCATATGAGCCTAGCAGCGCGAGATACAATCAGCGGTCATGGCAGTTCTTCGCGAAGCCTGGACAGGAGGTGTATCGTCGCAACTTCGTTCTGAGCGACTTTGGCAAGTGCTTCAACGCTAAGTTCGCACGAAAGTTTTTTAGATGCCGAGTTACCAAGCCACTAGGGAACACCGCGTACGCACTGGAGGATCTCAGCGGGCGTCTAATCGGAATATACCACGCCAAAGATCTGCGTGTGTAGCGTATGTGGGTGTGGCCTACGTTGAGGGAGTCTGCAGAAGCGTGTAGGGCACGCCGGCATGAGAGTAGCCAAGTCCGTAGGCTGGTAGTCATGCCCGCGCGTTGGTTGGTCATACTGGGTCAGTCCACTTACCCGTCGTGGTGTTCCATTTTGTACCGGGCGAAGTGGCAACGCGCACAAGACCAGGGTTGAAAATAAATTTCGATAGTATGCAGTGTTTAGTTGGGGGAGTCTAGGGGTATGTAATAGTAACGGGAAGCAGGCGGCCAGTACTGTGGGGAAAATATAAAATACTTATAAGTTTCAATTTTGGTGTGTGTGAGGATAAAATTTGAACATGTGTGTATAAATATTCGATCTGCCCAGTATACAGTGTGCGACATACTCTTTATCCTCGGCAGCCTGGCCCGGAAACGCGTAAACAGCTGCCGGGTCAGTGATCTTTTCTGGGTTCGAATACTACAACTCAGTTCGAGAAACTCACCGGCAAGTGGCAGAGAAGTACGTTGGAGCCGAACACGGCGGACGAAATCGGAGGCCTACAATGCCATTCAGCTGCAGTGATTTAAATGAGTCCGTTCCATTTTGGTTGGCATCCTCGCAGCTGTTTCCAAATTTTTAAGCCCACACCGGGCAGTGCAAATTTTCGGCCAAGCCATACAGCAGCCAATACCCTGCAAAAAAGGCAATATGAAATACTGTGCAGTTGTACATTTTATTTTTTAAATTAGTTACAAACATATGCACGTGCTTGCGTCCGGGCCAATTCTGCTGCGCACTTGCCATTGCGGCAATGCAAACTGCATCAATACAGCCAGTGCACAATTCATGTTAACATTAATTAATATCTTAGTATGTTAGTTTTTCTACTTATTTATTTAATTGTGTTCTTTTTTGCAATATTTACCTTTTGCATCTAAGAGTTCGTCGACCCTATGATTAACGACACGAACACGTTTAACATTTTGCACACACATTATCTGCTTATTATAATTGCCCCTCCCTGACCCATATCATGAGATCTGGTAGGTGTAGATTGATTATTGGCGCCTTATAAATAGTTAATTAACCCCCTATTCGCATCAAATTATTTATTCCCATGGCATTTTTACTTCCTGTACCCATAAAATGGGTATAAAGCGGGTATTGGCTCTGTGCAAATGTATGTAATAGGCAGAAGGAGACATCTCCGAAGTTAAATTTTTATAATTTCTTAATTTTTCATTTTTAATATTTTATTTTATTTATATAATGATAACTGTTAGTTTAAACTAAGAGTTAACATAGTGTTCATTAATTGTTTGCAAAATTTGTTATTTTAAAATAGTATTAAATTTAATTAATTGAAATTTATATTAGGGTCGGAACATGAATATTATTAAATTAAGAAAAGAAGAGAATATGGAGTTCTAAATTAATTTAGAGGGAGGACGCGTGGCTTGCTCCATGGATTAGACCAGCCGCAACCGTTCCAGCAGAAGGATAAAGAAATTGGAAAATCGGGCGTGCGAGATGAAAACATCGGAACCTCATCCATCTGACAGTCTTTTTTTTTTTGTGTTTTTTTTTTTGGTAACGTGGTTTTTGTTGTTGTTATCGTGCATGTGTACATGTTGTGAGATGCTGTATGTCTCTTTTCTTTGTTTATTTTTTTCTTTGTTATTCTTTAGCGGGCATTGGGTCGTATCCAGCCTTGGGACCCACAGCTATCCGGCACTGCCCTACCGACAAAAATGCTAAATAAATAACACCATCAATTCAACCTTTGGCGTCAGCAGCCAAGAACGTTTGTAATATATTAATTCGGAACTTTTTTTTAAGATGCTAGTTTGGCCGGCTTGAGGTCCAGTTTTAATAAATAAAACAACAAAATTAGTGGTTATTATTTTCCGATATATTTGGGTTACACCGTGGTAACCGTCATTAGGGTGGTAGTTTTACACGTCTGTCCTGTATGGCGTGGAGTTGTCTAGACAAAACTAGACAAAACAGACGAAATTTTGTTTTTAGCGCAGCAGGTAGACTACGACGATTCTTGAAGTCCACTTTTCGATCATATTGAATTCTTGTAAAGATATATGTATATGTTAAGTCTATACTTCATAATAAATGCAATTTTGGTCATGGTTTGACCTCAAGATGGATTTGGGATTTTAATGTTATTAATTTCTTAAAGTCCACATTACGGCCATTTTGCATATCTTGTTAGGTCAGTCGGACAGGCTTTACAAATATATATATATATATAAACGATTCGGTCATTTCTCAATTGTTTTTTACTATTGCTTTTCTTGTTGTAGGCATTCATTTTTGTTAACATTGTTTACATTTTCGTAGTGAATATCAAATATTCAGTGTTGCATACGAAAACAATCGTCATATAGTCGAAAAGGCATGTGTGGGATAGGAACATCCAAACGATATGATGATGGTCAAATTTCTGCACAGGTAAAACTATAGGACCATCACGTCAGGTGATGGTGGATGGTTGATGAATAACCTATAAAAGAATAGCACGTTCCTATCGCTAAGCAACTTTGTTCGATAATTAAAAACACTTATTTTTTGTACTCGAAAGAGCAAAACGTAAGAAACCTCTAGTCGAGTATTCCCGACAACGAAGAAACCCTGTGAAATGTCTGATTTCAAATATATCCTACTTTACTTACATTCTGCCTGGGTCCACGCGTTAAAAAAAAAAAAAATATATATAAAAAAAAAAAGGGTGGGTATAAAACCCTAATCGGCGTTGCAGATATAGTTGCTGGAATCTACTCGATATTAATTACATGCGGATAATCAAAAATACAGACTGACTGAATGATTAACTCTGCAGTTGATGCTTTATTTAATTTAGATTTAATTCAATCCATGGATCTCGCCGAAAATCAGCATAGAGAACTTTTAGAGATTCGAGCAAATAAAGATACATTTTCTGAAATCCCCGAAAATTTACATCTTTTGATAATAAAACCAAATACACATAATCAATTTCTAGACGTCAATATTATGGAGATTGGAAAACGGCCTATCGATAACGATCTTATTTTAGAAAGATTTTTTGTTTTATTCAGCTGCACGGTCAAGACTGACTCGGCACTCGATTCCATGCTTACCGGCTAAGAAGAAATTAATATAGTCTTCCCGAGTTTACAGAGGGAAATTAACAGGGTTGTGCGTAAAGAGCTCAAACAGGGTTGTCTGAACGGAATTTAACATTTTCATTGCCATCGGGCAATGAAAAAACTCGAGATCCAGCGAATTTCCAGCAAAGTAACCGAGAATGTATGTATTACATATATTTCTTACTAATATCGGTCATTCTGGGAGCTAGATCCCCTGATCCTCATATAATGTACTTAATTTCAATGTAATTGTGTCTTCATTTATGTCTAACAATTCTTCGTAGCGCTCCTTGTGTTCTGTCTTTTTTTCTATCTTTTTTTTTTGTTTTTCTTTCAAAAGATAACGATTTTAACAGTAATTCTTAAAAGTAATAAGCTATTAAGCTTAAGTTATTTTGCATTTCTGATTGTACGCTGAACAGTTGAAAGACTTGCGTTTACTCCGGCTAATTCCTTAATCTTTGCTGCTGACTTAGTTGAATTGGAGGCAATTCGAACAATTTTACGTTCTTCTCGGGAAGTTAGTGCTTCTTTCGCCCTTTGAAGTGTTCTCCATATGCCTCTGGATCCTTTAAATATCTAAATATATTTTTTTTTTAATTTTCAGCTGTTATGCAATCAAAATAATTGTACTTTTTTGCACAAAACTTAGAAACGTGAAGTGTGTCTATTTCAATGACCAACCGAAAGTCCACGTGGTTGCATAGAAATTTTTAGAATGTTCGAATGCACAGTTATGTTTTCGCAAATCAACCAACTATGAGCAGATGTTTTTCGAAGAAGATTCGAACTTTGATAAAAAAAACATTTTGGACAACTAATACATGTCTGATAGTAAGTAGTTTTTTTTTAAAACAAGTTGGTGCGTCTAACCTATGGCCAGCAGTGTATATCTTCCACACCTGTACAGGTAGAGTCGCCAAATTTGACATACAGACTACTTTATTTTCGCGTCTCTTTCCGGACCCACAAATAAATACTAATAATGGGAACAGAGTATTCTGCAGCCGGGTGCGTCCGACTGCAACATTCTTACCTGTTTTTTTAAGAATGTGGGCTTAGCGACGCGTCGTATAGTTTTTCAATGAAATATTTAGCAGTCTTCACGTCAACAATTTAGGGTGAATATAGAAAGATTGATATGAAAAGTATTGCGTTATTTCGGATGTTTGGTGCTAGCTGATGTATGCAGGTCAGTCAGTTAATTTGGTTTCAATATGAGGTTGATACAATGAAGTTAATTTGTCATAATGAATGGGAGTGCTGTTCCTTATTGATAGCATGTATGTTTAGCGACGTATTGTTTTTAAATGAAATATTTTGCAGGCTTGACATCAAAAATTCAGGGTGAATACAGAAAGATTAATATGAAATGGATTGTCTGGTCATTTAACGCTATTCCAGATGCTGCCATGCATCCTCCCCACTTACCTTATTGTTAGAATTATTGTCCAAATTTGTACGTATATGAGTGGTAGTCGGCTATATTCGAACCGTGCTCCCGTCTGTAAGGCTAATGCCTTAAACTTAAAAACTGCCTGTACCCAGGTCAAAAGTTTCTGATCGCATCTGCGTACACTTACACATACACACACACCCATACACAAAAACGCACACATACAAGCGACAGCGCAGGCGAGACATTTTAAGTGGTGGCTGTGCTGTTTTATTCCCCCGCGATGCAGAACTGAATATTGCTTGTTGAATAACTTCCGTGTTTATTATTCGCCCGATTTGAAATTTGAATAGCAGATTAAAGGCCTGTTTAGACACACTGGCAGTAGGCTGAACATTCGATGCCGGAACCCTGGCACAGTTTTTCCACACAGGCGAATATTCGACTAATTTTAGTCTGGCAGCACAAATTTCAGTCTAGTATCTGGCTACATTTTCGTTGGGTGTTTAGACTGTTATGACAGTTCAGGTTGAACAATATTCGGTAGAATATATTTTGCTAAAAAATGAATCGTCAACAACATGCTGCTGCTGCATTGCTCGTACTTAAAAAAAAAACATATTGAAAAAAAAGAATGTGGGTGCGCCCATGGATTGAGAAACGGGAGGAAGTTGGCTTCTTCACCACTTTGCTACGCGATCTTGCCTTTCTGCCGACTTTTTTTTGTGGAGAGCTATATTGCATCACTAAATAAGATTAATATATTATGAAATAATAATAATATATTATAAATAAACCAATAAAATATTTATCTATCCACTGCAGCAATTTGAGTATCTTCAGCAGATTTTATTTCATCCATTGCGTTGCACTAATTCTCACAAATGAACAAGCTCTGGTCAACAGGAATGGCAGATACAAATTTTTGTCGAAAAGCTGCCAGATGTATATTTTTTGGTGTTTACACATGGGCGAATAAGTTCTGGCAGCCTCTGGCGAAAAGGTTGCCGGAATGTTCTGGCAGGCAATCTGGCAGGTGTTTACACATGTCTGGCAGCAAAATTGGTCGAATGTTCGGCCTACTGCCAGTGTGTCTAAACAGGCCTTAAGAGTGACTGAAGTATTGTTACTGTAAAACAGTTTTTATCGAATAGCGGGGGAATGGGGGGGAATATCTCGGATTCAAAATCAACCTGACCTGCGCTATACACAAACCTCCATTTCAGATTTGGTGTCTCTAGCTTTTATAGTAGCTGAGATCGATTTGTTCATACATACGGACGGACAGACAGACGGACATGACCAACTCGAAATTTCTTTTGATACTCATCAAGAATACATATACATTATAGGGTCGGAAATTGCTCCTGCTGTCTGTTACATACAATTGCACAGATTTAGTACCCCCTCTTTACACATTTTATGGGAACAGGGAGTAAAAAATATAATGGACCTAGCAAAAAATGGTCCACACCAAAAAGTTCATTGTTGTACACTCTCTGCATTTCCGCCATGATTTCTAATATTCTGATTTTTTACGTTTTTCTTCAATGATAATCATTAGTTTCGAGTAATTGGTCTAGTGTCCTGGTGTCTTTTGATGTGGTCTCATTGTTCTCAAATATACCGATAAAACAAGCTATACAAAATATATTGGATCGCTGCACTGAAATAACGCAATACACAAATATACCCGAGCTAATATTTAAGGAAATTCTTGACTTTACACTGATTGACAATAACTATTTATCATTCAACTAGCTGTTAAAACCCCGGCCTTGTCCGGCGAAATATTTAGTTGAAATTGCATTTTTTTGAATTTGACCACTTTCGTCAACCGTAATAAATACAACTAAATAGTTGAGCCACGTGACTAATTGTTTATTTTTTGTGTAGGGCTTTGAAAAATAAAAAATGTCCCACACTTCCATTTCCCGCCCGTGGCGACGCGGATTTTCCAAAATTATTTAACATTTTGAGCCAATTTCAAGAATAATACTAAATCTTTCCAACTGTTTTCCGCCCGTTGAATTGCTCGCAATGTACCGAGCCTTTTGTATTTATATTTGGAAATTAGTATGAAGCCATTCGAATGAAAACCGAAAATGCTGAATTCCAGACTCCACCCTTTTTCCGACCGTAGGCGTGCATTTTTTAAAGTCAGTAACATATGTGTCGAATTACTTAATGTAAGATGCTTTGAAAATGAGTTTTAAAAAAATTGGATGATAAACAGAAAAGTTTGAAAATAAGTTTGAAGTCAATCGGACGATAATCAAAAAAGTTTCATACAACAGTTTTCCACGAATTTTCCGACCTTGGAGGTAGATTTTGCAAAATCATTGGACACCGCACCTATTATATGTATGTGAAGAACCTTGAAAATGAGTTTGAAGTCAATCACATGAAAATTAAAAATTGGGGCTAAAATTTCCAAAATTGGTGAGACCAATATTGATATATTTTACATGAGGAGCTTTGAAAATGAGTTTGAAGCAAATCGGATGATAATCAAAAAAGCTTCATACAAAAGATTTCCACGAATTTCCCGGATTTTGTTGGTAGATTTTCCAAAATCTTTGTGTAGAACTTTGAAAATGAGTTTGAAGCCAATCACATGAATATTAAAAGTGTCAAGTGTCAGACTCAATCGGTGCTACACGTGCCGATTTATTTATTGTGTTAAGATTTGAAAATGTGTTTGAAGCCAATCGGACGATAATCAAAAGAGTTTCATACAAAAGTTTTCTACGAATTTTCCGACTATGGGGGTAGATTTTCCAAAATCGTTGACCACCGTGCCTATTCTGTCTTTGTGCAGAATATTGAAAATGAGTTATTTTACGTGCACAGATTTGAAAATGAATTTGAAGGTGATCGGACTAAAATTAAACTTTCGCCCATACAACCTTGAGACCCCAATATGAGAAAAATGTGTCAAATGAATTTTTGTGTAGATCTCGATTGGATGGTAAACAAAAAAGTTTTATGCAACAGTTTTCCGCGATTGTCCATGCTTGTGGGTGGAGTTTTCCAAAATCCTGTCTTAGTGTGCACTTTCCTCATAAATGAAACCTACTGTGAAAATTTCAGCATCGTAGGTCTTACGGCTTGGGTTGTGCGATGATTGTTAATCAGTCAGTCAGCACGAACTCTTTTATATATATATATATGACATCTTATATAATCAAATATTTGGTATGCCCATGGGCAACCCAATATCACCAACAATAGCGAATATAGAAATGGGCAAAATTCTTGACAATGCCAGAGATGAACTTAAAAATAAGAACATTCCTATAAGACATATATCCAAATAGGTTAACTACATATTATGCATTATAAGAGAAAAGGATGTACATATTATTTTGGACACGCTAAATAATCAGCATAACAGAATGCAATTCACGATCGAAAAATAAAATTTTACTGGAGTATAACAAAGGCAGGATATTATTCAAATAGTACACAAAAATTATTGCATCGGGACGTATTATGAATTTTAACTCTAACCAGCCGATAAGTCAAAAAGTAAATAAAAAATTTCCGATCGCATCTTCGTTAACTTACACATACATACATATATACACAAAGACATATACATACACAACGCGATGGACGAGCTTGCAAACGACATACGGGACCACAACCCTGCGATCGTAGGTGGCGATTTAAATTCATGGGCGTTGGAGTGGGGCAGTACCGCCACAAACGCAAGAGGACGGTCTCTTCTCGATGCATTTGCCACGCTGGACGTTGTCTTGCTCAATCATGGGTTGAAAAACACGTTTAACCGCGGCGCTCTGGGATCAATCATCGAGCTCACCTTTGTCAGCAGCCGTCTTTTTAACTCTGCATCATGGCAAGTGAGCGACCATTACTCTGGCAGCGATCATGAAGCCATAATTTTCTCCATCGGCGAAACCTCCAGGAGCCACCTAGACCGCTCGATCGGAGGTAAATCGTACCGCGCGAACACGCTGAGCACAGCCAACTTCGCTGCAGCGATGGATGGCCTGGTGTTGACGGGCTCAGCACAGTGCATGGCCGATCAGGTGGCGCGTCACGTGGAAGCCGCATGCGACTCCAGTATGGCGATTGCAAACGCCTACAGAAGGCACCACAAGCCGGCTTTTTGGTGGAACGACAGCATTGCGCAGGCGCGTAGCTAATGTCTAGCCGCTAGACGGCGTTATCAGCGCGCGAGGAAATGCCAGAGGAGCAACTGGCCGGCGCTACAACTCAACTTCAGCGAGGCCAGGAGAACCTTAAAGAAGGCCATACAGAGCAGCAAGCGAGAATGATTTTTCCAACTCTGCGACTCAACGGACTGGTTGTCAATCGAATATTTGCCAACAGGCACGAGACACCGTCAGACCCAGCGCGTCTGAAAGCGATTGAAGATACAGAAGTTGGTGCTTTTCCCAAAGCCAGGTAAACCACCCAATGAAGCGTCCTCCTTCAGACCAATATGCCTGATCGACACCATGGGCAAAATCTTTGAGAAGATAATCTCCTCGAGGTTGGAGGAGGCTAGAAGTCGAGGTGGTGGCCTGTCGCAT
Organism: Hirtodrosophila histrioides; assembly: GCA_037075165.1. Taxonomy (NCBI): domain Eukaryota; kingdom Metazoa; phylum Arthropoda; class Insecta; order Diptera; family Drosophilidae; genus Hirtodrosophila; species Hirtodrosophila histrioides. The sequence goes on along the minus strand of JBAMCL010000453.1, from coordinate 26,162 downwards.
CGGCAATATGGCTCCCGTAAGCAAAAATCCACCGTTGACGTCATCGACATCAGAGGCAATAGAAGGCTCCCGTTTGAAAGGAGGCGCAAAGCAGTACTGCCTCATTGCGACTCTTGACGTTAAGAATGCGTTCAACACAGCCGATTGGGGATGCATTCTTGACGCGCTAACTGCATTTTCAGTCCCACCGTACCTACTTGCGCTGGTGAGGGGCTATTTTGAAGGACGAGTTTTGCGCTATACTACGTCCGATGGCACCGCGACGCACCATATTTCAGCGGGAGTGCCCTAAGGCTCCATCATAGGGCCCTTGCTGTGGAACGCCATGAACGACGGTATCCTTCGGCTGATGCTCCCCAGCGGCACCCACATAGTCGGCTACGCCGACGATGTAGCTCTTGTGGTGGTAGCCAAGCACTTAAATGCAGCGGAGCATATCTGCAGTGCGGATATAAGAGTCGTCACTCAATGGATTAGCTCTATGGGCCTTGAGCTGGCTGCCCAAAAAATGGAGGCGGTGCTGATAAGCAGTCAGAAGGTGGTGGAGACAGCGCGCATCCGCGACGGGGACGACACCGTCGTATCGAAAAGGGCCTTCCGGTACCTAGGTATGATGATCGACACACGGTTAAGTTTCCGCGAGCACCTCCAGTTCATTCACGGAAAGGCAGCGAACTCGAGCCGAGCATTGTTCAGGATCATGCTCAACACGAGAGGTCCTAAACAAGAGAGGAGGAGGCTGCTAACCAGCGTTGTCTGGTCGACTATCCTACATGCTGCGCCAATCTGGGCTAACGCTGCGGCAACCCCGAGCTATATCAAGGGCATCCAGTTGACGCACCGTCTTTGTGTACTGCGAATTTTCAGCGGGCTTCGGACTATTTCGGACGACGCCGCACGGACGGTTATTGCGGGCTTGCTGCCAATCGACCTCCTGGCTACTGAGGAGAAATCCGTCGCAGATGCCACTAGGGAGGGCCAGTCGAGAAGAAGGGCTCGTCTAGAGGCAAGAGGGGAGAGCATATCGCTGTGGCAAAAAAGATGGGATGAGTCACTTAAAGGTCGCTGGACGCACCGCCTGATCCCCGACATTGAGCGTTGGATAAAGCGCAAGCATGGCTCTGGTAACTACTACCTAACTCAGCTACTGAGTGGGCATGGCTGTCTTAGGCAGTACCTGCACAGGTTCGGCCATGACTTCTCGCCTTATTGCGCTTGGTGTGGTGACGAGACCGTTGAAGACGCCGGTCATATTTTCATCCATTGTGGGCGGTTTGAAGTTGAGAGGCACCAGCTTCGCTCGGCAGTGGGTCTGACGCTCACTGAGCAGAACCTGACCGAGGAGATGCTCGCAAGTCCAGAGGTCTGGACGGCAGTGTGCGACTTCTTTGCGCTTGTAATGCAAGAGCCATGCAGAGCGGAGCGGGAAAAAAGCAGAACCTTGTAGACGAGGGACGTGCCCCCGCGAAGCAAAAATTTACGGCCGTACCGCAGGGGCCAGCCACTCTAAAATACAAAACAAAAGCTCCATTACTTATTTTTTGTAGACAGAAATTGTTAAAAAGTGTAAGCAAATATGTGATTTAAAAAGAAAGCAAAGAGCGAAGCGACAGTGCAAGCGAAGTATTTTAAGTGGCTGTGCTTCTTCTTGTCCTCGCGCTGCAGTACAGAGTCTTGTTTGTTGAATATCTTCCGTGTTCTTATTCGATCGACTTGAAATTTGGACAGTAGATTAATGGTGCATATCGTATTGTACGTGCCAAATCCCAAAGCTATATCTAGAAATTTGAAAATTGTTACTGTGAAACGTTTTTATTGAATACCGCGGAAAAGGGAGGAGAGGAAAGCATGTAAGAATGCTACACTCGAGTATACCCAACTACAAAAATTCGATAGCATCTTCATTTGAGTTTACCCAGCGACATTTTTAACGCTAAAGTGTCTCATATGCGGTCACGGTCGCGCGTATTCAATGCCCGTCTCATAAAATGGAAACTGACCTGTGAGTAGGTCTCCCATAATTTGTTCGGCTAGTTTTTCATCCGCTTCCACGGCACCTTTTTTGTCCTGTTCCCAGAAACACTCTTGGTCATCAATGGTAACAGTTATAGCTGCTGTCAGAAGTTTCTTTGTCGGAGCTCGAAATCTATTTCCTGAAATGATCCAGACAAATCTTGTGTGTTGTCTAAGTACTCCATTGATGTTTTTGTCTTGTCCCATCATAATATTGGGAGAATGTCGGCGCCAATTATCATGACGATTCTGCTGGCCATGTTGAAATTAGGTTCTGCAAGAGCGCATTTGCCCCAGTAGTTATTAGTATCTATATATCGATATTTTTGATCAGCTGTGCTCGCTGAAGTTTTGCTAGCACAAGCGCCTTAGTCGTTGCCTTAAATTTGTTTGGAAATCTGGGGGTGTTTTCCAATTTTATGCTGTTTTTGACAGCTCAACACCTTGCGCGATGCCTTCAATTTCCACCGTCTCCTCAATCCATTGTAGCCTTAGTAGTTGCACTGCCTCTTCCGAATTCATGAAGTATTGCTCGTAGTTGCTTAAGGTTGCCACTATCGTTTTTAAGATTGATCACCGCTATTTTGGTTGAGCCAATTTACATTTTTCTTTTTTGCATCCTCATGTAACAAGTTGTTGTGGTGCTTCGGTAAGAGTAAGAGCCTTACCGAAATCAGTGTAAATAACATCTGTTTGCATTTTAGATTGAAATCCCTTAATGACAAGAGAAGTGAATTCCAATAGATTAGTGGTAATAGATCTATATATATTTCACAAACCCATGCTGCCAGGGTGAAATTATAGATCTACATAAATGTTGAAGTTGAGAAGTTATTAATTTCTCAAAAATCTTAGGAATAGCAGACAACTTAGAAATACCTCTATAGTTCTCAACATTAGACTTGTTTCCTTTTTTATGGAGAGGAATAATAAATGGTTCTTTCCAAATATTGGGGAAAGAGCACAATTCCACGGACAATTTTAAAAAGAACAAATAATGGCTTAAAAATACCTTCAGCACAGTACTTAAGCTCACAGCCTGGTACTCCATCAGGTCCCGGTGAAAATACGGGGCTAATGGCTTTTAGATCACGTACAAGCGAACTTTCAGTGATTAAAGGCCCGAAAATGAAATAGGAGCCATTTACATGATAAGGATAAGGCGAAACCATTTGATAAGGTTGTCGACTGTAAGTCATTTGAAAAAATTCAGCAAAAAGATCGGCGATAGCCTGATCTGAGTCAGCTGTCGCTTTTCGAAACATACAGTTGATGGAAGTGTTGATGATCTACGCTTCGCATTAACGAAGTTATAATACCTTTTAGGATCCTGTTGGAACTGCAACCTTCAGCTCCTCAGGTATTCTATTCTATTCTATTCTATTCTATTCTATTCTATTCTATTCTATTCTATTCTATTCTATTCTATTCTATTCTATTCTATTCTATTCTATTCTATTCTATTCTATTCTATTCTATTCTATTCTATTCTATTCTATTCTATTCTATTCTATTCTATTCTATTCTATTCTATTCTATTCTATTCTATTCTATTCTATTCTATTCTATTCTATTCTATTCTATTCTATTCTATTCTATTCTATTCTATTCTATTCTATTCTATTCTATTCTATTCTATTCTATTCTATTCTATTCTATTCTATTCTATTCTATTCTATTCTATTCTATTCTATTCTATTCTATTCTATTCTATTCTATTCTATTCTATTCTATTCTATTCTATTCTATTCTATTCTATTCTATTCTATTCTATTCTATTCTATTCTATTCTATTCTATTCTATTCTATTCTATTCTATTCTATTCTATTCTATTCTATTCTATTCTATTCTATTCTATTCTATTCTATTCTATTCTATTCTATTCTATTCTATTCTATTCTATTCTATTCTATTCTATTCTATTCTATTCTATTCTATTCTATTCTATTCTATTCTATTCTATTCTATTCTATTCTATTCTATTCTATTCTATTCTATTCTATTCTATTCTATTCTATTCTATTCTATTCTATTCTATTCTATTCTATTCTATTCTATTCTATTCTATTCTATTCTATTCTATTCTATTCTATTCTATTCTATTCTATTCTATTCTATTCTATTCTATTCTATTCTATTCTATTCTATTCTATTCTATTCTATTCTATTCTATTCTATTCTATTCTATTCTATTCTATTCTATTCTATTCTATTCTATTCTATTCTATTCTATTCTATTCTATTCTATTCTATTCTATTCTATTCTATTCTATTCTATTCTATTCTATTCTATTCTATTCTATTCTATTCTATTCTATTCTATTCTATTCTATTCTATTCTATTCTATTCTATTCTATTCTATTCTATTCTATTCTATTCTATTCTATTCTATTCTATTCTATTCTATTCTATTCTATTCTATTCTATTCTATTCTATTCTATTCTATTCTATTCTATTCTATTCTATTCTGTTCTATTCTATTCTATTCTATTCTATTCTATTCTATTCTATTCTATTCTATTCTATTCTATTCTATTCTATTCTATTCTGTTCTATTCTGTTCTATTCTATTCTATTCTATTCTATTCTGTTCTATTCTATTCTATTCTATTCTATTCTATTCTATTCTATTCTATTCTATTCTATTCTATTCTATTCTATTCTATTCTATTCTATTCTATTCTATTCTATTCTATTCTATTCTATTCTATTCTATTCTATTCTATTCTATTCTATTCTATTCTATTCTATTCTATTCTATTCTATTCTATTCTATTCTATTCTATTCTATTCTATTCTATTCTATTCTATTCTATTCTATTCTATTCTATTCTATTCTATTCTATTCTATTCTATTCTATTCTATTCTATTCTATTCTATTCTATTCTATTCTATTCTATTCTATTCTATTCTATTCTATTCTATTCTATTCTATTCTATTCTATTCTATTCTATTCTATTCTATTCTATTCTATTCTATTCTATTCTATTCTATTCTATTCTATTCTATTTCTTAAGTTTAATAAATCACGTGTAAACCATGCAGGCTTGTTAGACCTACGAGGGTTACAAATCGGGACACGGGAATCAAATAAAGAATTTAAGGTAGTATAAAAGTAATTGATTGCACAATCCATGTCTCTACACATATAGAGCTTGGACCAGACAGTCTGGGATAGGAGCTGAGCGAGTGGGGTAAAATCTATTTTCCGAAATTGACGAATTGCTTAGCAGATTTTCTACCTGGGCTTGGCACCCAGGCTGGCAACAACACCTCCAAAGTCGGGTGATAAGGATCTTCAGGAATGGATATAGGTTCAGTACAGGGGACAGAATAGAATGAGGAATCCATGACAAAAATTATATCAAACATTTTATGTGAAGAATTTGGGATACCATTGATTTGACACAATGACATGTCAAATTAACTTTCAATGAAATCGTGCTGAGATGTGGGAGTCAATACGCCAGAATCCTGACTTGACATCCAGGTAGTTCCGGTGATATTAAAGTCACCAATAACTACAAGAAAATCACGATCAGAAGCCATAGATGAGACAGATTGTATAGAAGAAGCATGCAAAGAATGTAAGGAAATATCGGAAGAAGGTGGAATTTAAGAACAAGTAATATAAAAACAAATACTAAACTACCTAATTTTACTGCAACAAATTCAATATCTTTACAATTATCGACTATTACAAGCTCTGATGATAAATCAGTGGCAACAGCAATAAGAACACCACCACCACGACGAGGGGTGCGATCTTTTCTATAAATGGAGAATTTGTTAGACAGGATTTCAGAATTAAGGTTGTTGGCCCTTAGCCATGTTTCAGAAAAGGCAACGACATGGAAAGGAAAATTTTAGCTATTTAGATAAAGATTACTAATATTACTACGAAGACCTCTAACATTCTGAAAGCCCAGTGAGTGGGAGGATGTTAGTTTTTTGAACTATTAGATACTACAAGAGGTGGGTTAGAATTACCACCGGAAGAAGGAAGTGAAATCGGAGACCGATTTTTCATTTTTACGGTATATTCTTTAATAACTAAGTGGTCGGGCCAGAATTCTTTGCAACAAATATTGTTGAAATATTCTGCCGCAACACTTATCTTAAATGACGATATTTCCCGAGAATAAGTGAATTTGAACTTTTCCACTGTAATGTGGGCTCTAGATTTGGCCTGTATAAAACCCTTCGCATCATCATATGTAGTATCAGGGGCAAGCCTAGAAACAAAGATTTGTTTCCGTGGTGGAAAACCTATAAGGGTTTTATTAGTAGCCAAAGCACTTGCATCCAATGGAGTCACAGCATTGGTTACTAGACCAGTTGATTCGATTGGTATATTATCACTAGAATGTTGATCTGCAACAAGAGTGTTAATAGCCAGCGAATCATACGAAAAATATATTAATTCTAACTGTTTATTAGTTGCGGATGTAGTGGAAGCATGAGTAAAGAGCTGCAGTTCATTGGGGCCAATAGACAGCCTTAAATTAGCCTTCTTCCGTTTTGCAGACTCATTTAAAAGTTTCATAGCTTTAAGTTCGTTCTCCAAGTCGAAAAAACCATCAAACAGTGTTTTAAACCGCCCGAATATGTCACCAAACCCTTGTTTAGTCTGCCTCATGAAACCCATGATGTCCCTTTCAACATCCCTACAGGACACACATATCCACTGGAGGCCAGATTTTGACTCAGCAAACAAAGCCAGCAGCAAACAAAGCCTATCTTAGAGTTTTCTCCAACCTGGCAATTTTTATTATAACAGACAAACAAAAAGGAATTAAAATTTAAGAAAAGAAAATATAAAACAAGTAAGAATGCTATAGTCGAGTATACCCGAATACAAAACCCAGGTCAGCCAAAATTTCGGCTGAAACCAAGTCGTTATCCGAGGTGCACTTCCAAGCCGAACCGGAGGAGTTTGGCTCAGACGAGCTATCAATTCAGCTTTAGTGCCTTTTATGCGTAGACCCAAGATGGTTAGCACTTTTTCATTGAAGTACCGAAAATATTTAAAATTAAATGTCATTCATATTATGAACTCGAACCACTTCGGATTTTGTGGGAGGAACCAAATAGCGAGAGAAATCCAAGAAAGAGCCGGATTCCTTGAACTTCTTGTACAATCTCGACTTTCTATTTTTTTAAGTTTACTAATTCCCGTTTAAGCCACATAGGTTTGTTAGACCTTCGTGGATTGAGCAATGGTATACAAGTATCAAATAATGAATTGTAAATTGAGTTACAAATTTTAATTGCACTATCCATGTCTCTACATATGTAAAGCTGGGACCAGCCAGGATCAGCCAGAATAGAAGCTGAGCCAGTTTAGTAAAATCGATTCTTCGAAATTGACAAACTCGCTCAGCAGGTTTACTACCGGGGCTTAGCACCCTGGCTGGTAAGTCGATCAACACTTCCAATCTTGGGTGATAATGTATTCAGGAAGGATCCAAGACAAAAATAAGATCAAGCATTTTATGTAAAGAATTTGGGATACCATTGATTTGATACAATAATAATGACATGCAATAATTACACTCTTAACCGATAAAATTAGCAAAATATGTTTTTACATGTACATCATGGTAATAAATCTGAAAAAATAAAATGTCTCTATTTTTTTGGTTTTGCCGTTTTACTTACTGATTCCGCCAATCTCCAGTCCAGTTCGGATCCACCAAGTCTCGAAATAAAATGCCAAGTGCTGCTGGGTCTGACCGATGCAGATTTTAATATGATAATTTTATTCTTCTTCTTTTTCTAAACTCGTTCATATAGCGATTACAGTTTCATTATAGATAAATTCCCTTCGATAGTTCACAATTTTGTTTGTATCACTTAGCCTTTGTGAGTAAGCAAAACAAATATCAGTTATAGGCTGTTCACACTGAGCCACCATCTACCATCATCTGGCGTGACGGTCCCATACTTTTACTCGTGCCGAAATTTGACCATCAGTTCCACCATCTCATTTGGATGTTCCTATCCCAAACATGCCTTTTCGATTTTATGCCGATTGTTTTCGTATGCAACACTGAATATTTGATATTCACTACAAAAATATAAACAATGTCAACAAAAATGAATGGCTACAACAAGAAGAGCAAGAGAAAAAACGAATGAGAAATGACCGAATCGTTTATCTATATATATAAAAGAGTTCGTGCTGACTGACTGACTGACTGACTGACTGACTGATAGGCAATCATCGCACAGCCCAAACCATAAGAGCTAGGATGCTGAAATTTTCACAGAAGCTTCCATCTATGATGAAAGTGCACACTAAGACGGGATTTTGGAAAATTCCACCCACAAGCGTGGAAAATCGCGGAAAACTGTTGTATGAAACTTCTTTGTTTACCATCCAATCAGGTTCAAACTCATTTTCAGAGATCTACACAAAAATTCATTTGACACATATTTCACCGATTTTGGAAAATCCACCCCCATGGGTGGAAAATGGGGGTCTCAAGGTTGTATGGGCGAAAGTCTAATTTTAGTCCGATCACCTTAAAGTTCATTTTCAAAGCTCTTCACGTAAAATAATTCGACACGTGTATCAGCGATTTTGGGAAATTCAGTTCCATGGTCGGAAAATCGGTGGAAAAGTCTGGCATTCGACATTTTTAATTTTCTTGCGATTGGCTTCAAACTCATTTTCAAGGTTCTATGGGAAAAAATAATAGGCGCAATGGTCAAAGATTTTGGAAAATCTACCACCAAAGTCGGAAAATTCGTGGAAAACTGTTGTATGAAACTTTTTTGATTATCGTCCGATTGACTTCAAACTCATTTTGAAAGCTCTTCACATTAAATAATTCAAGACATGTATCAGCGATTTTGGGAAATTCGACCACATAGTCGGAAAATCGGTGGAAAAGTCTGGCATTCGACATTTTTAATTTTCATGCGATTGGCTTCAAACTCATTTTCAAGGTTCTATGGGAAAAAATAATAGGCGAGGTGGTTATAGATTTTGGAAAATCTACCCCCAAAGCCGGAAAATTCACGGAAAACTGTTGTATGAATTTTGTTTTTATTATGTTCCAATTGACTTCAAACTTCTGTTTATCATTCAATCATTTTGAAACTAATTTTCAAAGCACCTCACATTAAATAATTCGTCACATTTGCTACCGGTTTTGAAAAATATAAATAAATACTCAGACCTCGGTACTTTGCGAGCAATACGACGGGCGGAAAACCGTTGGAAAGATTGAATCTGGATTCTTAGTATTATTCTTGAAATTGGCTTAAAATGCCAAATGATTTTGGAAAATCTACTCCGTGTCGTCACGGGCGGGAAATGGAAGTCAAGGACAAATGGGTGGGACATTTTTTTTTTTTTTTCAAAGACATTTTCATATCCCTACACTAAAAACATTAGTCACGTGGCTCAACTATTTAGTTATATTTCTTACGGTTGACGAGAGAAGTCAAATTCAAGAGAAAAAAAAATGTATTTTCATCTAAATATTTTCCCGGGCAAGGCCGGGATATTACCTGCTAGTCTATATATATAAAAGAGTTCATGCTGACTGATTGGCAATCATCGCACAGCCGAAACCATAAGAGCTATGATGATGAAATTTTCACAGTAGGTTCCATCTATGATGAAAGTGCACACTAAGACGGGATTTTGGAAAATTCCACCCACAAGCGTGGAAAATCGCGGAAAACTGTTGTATGAAACTTTTTTGTTTACCATCCAATCAGCTTCAAACTCATTTTCAGAGATCTACACAAAAATTAATTTGACACATATTTCACCGATTTTAGAAAATCCACCCCCATAGGTGGAAAATGGAGGTCTCAAGGTTGTATGGGCGAAATTCTAATTTTAGTCCGATCACCTTCAAATTCATTTTCAAAGCTCTTCACGTAAATTAATTCGACACGTGTATCAGCGATTTTGGGAAATTTGACCACATGGTCGGAAAATCGATGGAAAAGTCTGGCAATCGACATTTTTAATTTTCATGCGATTGGCTTCAAACTCATTTACAAGGTTCTATGGGAAAAAAATAGTAGGCGCAATGGTCGAAGATTTTGGAAAATCTACCACCAAAGTCGGAAAATTCGTGGAAAACTGTTGTATGAAACTTTTTTGATTATCGTCCGATTGACTGCAAACTCATTTAGAAAGCTCTTTAAATAAAATAATTCGACACGTGTATCAGCGATTTTGGGAAATTCGACCACATGGTCGGAAAATCGGTGGAAAAGTCTGGCATTCGACATTTATAATTTTCATGCGATTGGCTTCAAACTCATTTTCAAGGTTCTATGGGAAAAAATAATAGGCGCAATGGTCAAATATATTGCAAAATCTACCCCCAAAGTCGGAAAATTCGTGGAAAACTGTTGTATGAAACATTTTTGATTATCGTCCGATTGGCTTCAAACTCATTTTCAAAGCTCTTCACATTAAATAATTTGACACGTGTATCAGCGATTTTGGGAAATTCGAACACATGGTCGGAAAATCGGTGGAAAAGTCTGGCATTCGACATTTTTAATTTTCATGCGATTGGCTTCAAACTCATTTTCAAGGTTCTATAGGCAGAAATAATAAGCGCGGTGGTCAAAAATATTGGAAAATCTACCCCCAAAGTCGGAAAATTCGTGGAAAACTGTTGTACGAAACATTTTTGATTATCGTCCGATTGGCTTCAAACTCATTTTCAAAGCTCTTCACATTAAATAATTTGACACGTGTATCAGCGATTTTGGTGAATTCGACCACATGGTCGGAAAATCGGTGGAAGATGGCATTCGAAATTTTTAGTTTTCATGCGATTGGCTTCAAACTCATTTTCAAGGTTCTACCCAAACACATAATAGGCGCGGTGTCCAAAGATTTTGGAAAATCTATCCCTAAGGTCGGAAAATACGCGGAAAACTGTTGTATGAAATTTTTTTGATTATCCTCCAATTTACTGCAAACTCATTTTCAAACTCCTGTTTATCATTCAATCATTTTGAAACTAATTTTCAAAGCACTTCACATTAAATAATTCGTCACATGTGCTACCGGTTTCGAAAAATACACGTTGCCTTATACTAATTTCCAAATATAAATACAATAACCTCGGTACTTTGCGGGCAAGACAGCGGGCGGAAAACAGTTGGAAAGATTAAATTTGGATTCTTAGTATTATTGTTGGCTTAAAATGCCAATTGATTTTGGAAAATCTACTCCGTGTCGCCACGGGCGGGAAATTGAAGTCAAGGACAAATGAGTGGGACATTTTTTTGTTGTTTTTTTTTTTTTTTTTTTTTTAAAGACATTTTCATAGCCCTACACTGAAAACATTAGTCACGTGGCTCAACTATTTAGTTGTATATCTTACGGTTGACGGAAGCAGTCAAATTCAAGAAAAAAATGCATTTTCATCTAAATATTTCCCCGGGCAAGGCCGGGATATTACCTGCTAGTATATATATAAGTTTGTAAAATATGCAAAATGGCCGAAATGTGGACTTCAAGAAAATAATAATTATGAAATGCCAAGTCCATCTAGGGAATAAACCATGACCAAAATTGAATTTATTACAATATGCCTTCGGATTCGACAAAGTTATGGTAGATTGAAGTCTAAGTAGAACATATACATATATCGCTCCAAGAATTACAAAATGTCCGTAATGATCCACCATCTTCCCATGGCGGATGGTAAAACACCGATTCACACTGCCACCATCTACCATCAATTCAACCTTTGGCGTCAGCAGACAGAAAAATTTTTAAAATATTAATTAAAATGAATTCCATTATGAAATTGGGTGTTGTTGTTGCTATATCATAGCATAACAAGCATTTAATTAATAAACTAATGACGGAACTCGACAACACAGACGAAAAATAGGTTTTAGAGCAGCAGGCAGACGACGACGATTCTTGAAGTCCTCATTACGGACATTTTGTAATTCTTGGAGCGATATATGTTTGCATATTTTACAAACTTATATATATATATAAACGATTCGGTAATTTCTAATTCGTTTTTTACTCTTGCTCTTCTTGTTGTAGCCATTCATTTTTGTTGACATTGTTTACATTTTCGTAGTGAATATCAAATATTCAGTGTTGTATACGAAAACAATTGGCATAAAATTAAAAAGGCACGTGTGGGATAGGAACATCCAAATGAGATGGTGGAACTGATGGTCAAATTTTGGCACGAGTAAAACTATGGGACCATCATGCCAGATGATGGTGGATGGTAGATGGTGGCCCAGTGTGAATAGCCTATAAAATTCTAATGCTTAACTGCCATTACAATTAAATACAATTTCAAACGTACTCTTCTCTCAATCAAACAACTAAATCTAACTTAACTCCCGGCCTGGGCGCAATTCAACTTGGCATTAATTTCCGCGCTAAAACTTACATCTAATAATTTCTCAAAATATTTGTATATATCTTCACAGAATAATATCAAGTATTCTCGATTCTTTGCTGAATTCATTCACGATTCTGGAATTTGATATCATGATAAATATGCAAGGCAGCCCAGCTATATAAGCGGTTCTACAACAAGAAATAAACAAATATGAGTGATCTCATATATTTAGAAGGATATAAGAAACTTTTTACTTTTATGGTGTTTCGTTGAATTGTTATAATATGCGTGAAACTGGAAAATAATCTTTCTGGAGTTGCGGCTGTAACTATATTTTGTAAATTGTGTTTTGAGCAGTTATCTAATGATTCCAGCGAAATTAGAATATAATTAAATAGTTCTTCCATGTTGTAGTAGAAAATATATGTAATACATACATTCTCGGCCACTCTTTTGCAATTCGCTTGATCTCGAGTTCTTTCATTGCCCGATAGTACATATGATAACCCAGTAAAGTTCCATTCAGACAATCCTGTTTAAGTTCTTTTCGCACAACCTTCTTAATATCCCTCTGAATAAGACGAAAGTGTAGATTACCATATTTGAGTGTGTGCGCATTTATTATAATACACTGTTATAATACCTACCTCAGGAGCTGTAGGTTACAGTTTCAGCGGGATCCTAAAAGGTATTATAACTTCGTTAATGCGAAGCGTAGGTCATCAACACTTCCATCAACTGTATTTTTCGAGAAAAAAAGACAGCTGACTCAGATCGGGCTATCGCTGATCCATTTGCTGGTTTTTTTCAAACGACTTATAGTTTACAACCTTATCGAATGGTTCCGCCTTATCCTTATCATGTGAATAGCTCCAATTGCATTTTTGGACCTAATAACCTAATAACTGAAAGTTCGCTTCTACGTGATTTAAAGGCCATTAAGTATTTTCACCGGGACCTGATGGAGTACCAGGCTGCGTGCTTAAGTACTGTGCTGAAGGTATTTTTAAGCCATTACTTTTTAAACTGTCCGTGGAGTTGTGCTCTTTCCCCAAAAATTTGGAAATAATCATTTATTATTCCTCTCCATAATAAAGGCAACAAATCTAATGTTGAGAATTATAGAGGTATTTCTAAGTTGTCTGCTATTCCTAAGCTTTTTGAGAAATTAATTACTTCTCAACTTCAACATTTATGTATAAATGATAATTTAACACTGCCGGGTTAGTAGAATATAGATCTACTACCACTAACCTATTACAATTTACTTCTCTTGTCATTAAGGGATTTAAATCTAAAATGCAAACAGATGTTATTTGCACTGACTTCAGTAAGGCTTTTGACTCTGTTAATCATTCTCTTATACTTGACAAGCTTCATCTTCTGGGATTTCCAAATAACTTAATTCTTTGAATTTCAAACTATTTAACACGTAGAACCCAGAAGGTTTATTTCAAAGGCTTAGTCTCTAAGTCTGTTCAAGTTAGTTCCGGAGTACAAGGAAGTCATCTTCGCCCCTTATTATTTACTCTGTTCATATACATGTACGACCTTCCTTCCGTCAAAAATGACTCTCGGGTGCTGATGTATGCCGATGATGTTAAACTTTGTCTGTCATCTACTGATTTCTTATCTGGTCAAATGTTGCAAACTGTTCTTGACAGTTTTCAAGCCTGGTGTCGGGTGAATTTTTTTAAATCTTAATGGTGGTATGATTAACGTAATGTCCTTTTACAGGAGAATGCCCTTTTTTAACAGTTATATTCTTAATGGTAAGCCGCTTTTTCGAATTGAGTCGGTTGATGATTTGGGTATCCTTTTCGATCCCCAAAGGACCAAAACCTATATCTCCCACACCAAATTTGGCATACAGACTAATGTTGACCCCTGGACAAATCTGCATCAACAGTTTTTTGTTATTTAATGCTGGGTGCTTTGAAAATTAGTTTAAAAATAATTAGATGATATGCAGTTAAGATAATCAAAAAGTTTCATTCAATACTTTTTCACGAATTTTTTGTGTTTATGTATAACCTTGAAAATGAGTTTAAGCCAATCGCATGAAAATTAAATATGTCGAATTCCAGACTTTTCTACCGATTTTCCGACCATTAGGCTGAGTTCCCACAATCGGTGATACAGGTGTCGAATTATTTTATGTGTTAATTTTCATGCGATTGGCTTCAAACTCATTTTCATTGTTCTATAGCTAAACTATATAGGCGCGGTGGTCAAAGTTCTTGGAAAACCTACTCCCCAGAACGAAAAATTTATAGAAAACTGTTGAATGAGGCTTTTTTGATTATAGTCCGATTGCTTCAAACTCATTATCAATTCTCTTCACGTAAAATTATTCGATACGTGTTTCACCCATTTTGGAAATTTCAGCTACATGGTTGGGAAATTGATGGAAAACTCTTGCATTACACGTTATTGATTATCGTCCGATTGACTTCAATCTCATTTTCACACTTTTCTGTTTATCATCCAATTATTTTGAAACTAATTTTCAAAGCACCTCACATGCAAAAATGCATGCCCACGGTCGGAAAGGCGTGAAGTCTGGAATTCAGCATTTTAGTTTTGATACGAATAGTTTCATACTTATTTCCAACCACCCGACTGCAGAATTTTTTTTGATGCAGAATTGTCCCGTCTTGAGCATAGTCTGTATGCCAAATTTGGTGACTCTGCCTATACAGGTGTGGAAGTCAAATAATCTTGACACTTCATAAATTGTAGATTTGCACCAACATGTGCACCAAGTTTGGTTGCTCAAGCATCAAGGGTGTGGAAAAAATTGCGTTCATACGGACAGACGACGACGGACAATGACTTCAAGCTCTGTTATGTGCGTAAAAGAAGCCAGTTATTATTATTAGTGATGGGGGAGCTGCTTCGTTCCCGGGTATATCTCTGTGTCCTGGTATCCATCTGAGGGCAAGCCTATTTTTCCTGCCCAGTTGGTTCAATTTGGTTCGCACTTCTCGAACCAACTTCGATGAGATTTTTGGGCTGCTTAGAGCGCTAATTGCTGCTTGGCTATCAGAGAGTATGGCTATGCTCCTGTTCTGATAGTTTCTTAGAATATTGAATTCAACACATCTCCCGATGGCGCATACCTCAGCTTGGAAGATGCTGGTGTATCTGCCTAAGGGTTCGTGGTACTTAATCCGAGGGCCTACCACCCCAAGGCCAGTGCCTTGGTTTGTTAGGGATCCGTCAGTATACCACGTGATTGTGTGATTTTCCATGGGATGTACTTCCTCTAGTGTCGTCCAGCCCTTTTTGTTACAAAGATGGACTTCAAAGTGACGCTCGAAGATTAGCTCGGCGGTCATTACATCCCTCGGTTGCATGAGTAGGGGGAGTTCTCTTTCTAGTTTGTCAGCATCTTCCCTGCTAATACCATTCTTACCTACTCCCATGGATGATATTCTGAGAAGGGTTGCCTTTCGTTGGAGTTCAATCGTGTGATTGAGTGGAGTTAGCTCCATTAAAACTTCTAGGGCCGCTGTCGGACAGGTGCGCATTGCACCTGTCATGCAGACGCAGGCCATTCTTTGCAGTCTTTGTAGCTGCTTTTGCACGGTGGCGAGCTGTGCTCTGTCTCCCCAGGCGATGACCCCATATGTGATCATCGGTCTAACTATCATAAGATATAGCCATCTTATTATATGTGGCGCTGTGCCCCACGATTTTCCGGCTATACTTCTACAGGTATATAGTGCCCTAGAGCACTTATCCATTGTATTCTTTACATGTGATGCAAAGTTCAATTTGCTATCAAGGGTAACTCCTAGGTACTTAACCTCCCTGCTTGTTATTAAGGTAGTTCCTGCTAGCACTATTTGCTTCATCCTCTGCAATTTGTACCTTCTTGTGAAGGGGACTACGACTGTTTTGGAAGGGTTTAGGTTGAGACCAACCTCCTTACACCAGTCGTATGTCGTCCTTAATCCTAGTTGGATTATATCGCAGAGCGACTCCTCAAACTTGCCTAGGGCTATGATGACTATATCATCGGCATACCCTTGGCATTGTACACCTTTGCTAGAGAGCCTATCCAGTAGCTCATCGACTAGAATGCTCCATAGCAAGGGAGACAATACGCCCCCTTGGGGACACCCTCTCTTGGTTGTGACTGTAACAGTGCTATCCCCCACTGTTGCTGTGGCCTGTCTGGTTCTAAGCAGTGAATGAATCCATCTGCTAATTACCGTACCTACCCCCTTCCTACGCAGAGATGCATGGACAGCGTCATGAGACGTATTGTCGAAGG
Source organism: Hirtodrosophila histrioides (assembly GCA_037075165.1). Lineage (NCBI taxonomy): Eukaryota > Metazoa > Arthropoda > Insecta > Diptera > Drosophilidae > Hirtodrosophila > Hirtodrosophila histrioides. The sequence continues at coordinate 9,498 of JBAMCL010000453.1, read as the reverse complement.
CACCCTCTATATCTAGGAAGGCGCAGATAGCCACTTCCTTGGTATCAACTGCTTTCCTCAGCGTTCTGTGCAGTTGATATAGTGCTGTGTCTGTGGAATGACCTGCTCTGTATGCGTGCTGTGCTGGGTGTAGCGGGCTCTGCTTTAGCATAGTGCTTCTAATATTGTTATCCACCAGCTTTTCCAACGTTTTCAATAAAAACGATGTTAAGCTGATGGGTCTGAAGGACTTGGGGTTGGTGATGTCTTTCTTCCCTGCCTTGGGGATGAAGACCACCCTAGCTCTGCTCCAGGCACTGGGTATATGACCCAGTGCTAGGCTACTTGTCATTATTTTCCTCAGGCTTGATAGGAGTTGATCCTGTCCTTGCTGTAGGAAGATAGGTGAGATTCTATCCAGGCCTGGTGACTTGTAGGGCTGGAAAGTTCCAAGGGCCCATTTTAGTCCCTCCGTCGTAACTATAGATTTTGCAGTTGCCCAATCTATGTTACGTGGCCTGGGTTGAACGACAGGTTCGACGTAGTCATCCACAATAGGGGTGCTCCCTGGAAAGTGCGTTTCGAACAGTAGTTCCAATTTCTCCATGTTATTGGAGGTGAAGGACTCATCTTTCCTCTTCAGGGTCATATTGGCCTCAGGCGCCCGTTTTGAGAGCACTTTGTGCAGTCGGGCGCCCTCATTCACACTTTCTATGGATTCACAGAAGTCTCTGTAGTTCTTCCGTTTAGCTTTCCTTAACTCCTTATTGTAGGAGGTAAGACTCTGACGGTAGAGGTCCCAGGACTATTGAAGAGTTGACGGGTGGTAACGCGCAACTTTTCGAGGCGATCGTTCCACCATGGGGCGTCTGTTTCCCTACGTTGTTCTGTGATCTGACATGGACTCCTCTGGTGATACATGCCAGTCCCGTATGTGTGGCTTGAGGGACGGGCTTACCAGGGTAATGTCCAGTACTTCTTCTCTGATCCTGTTTACGAATGTCGGTGAGGATCCGACATTTCCTATATCTAGGTTATATTTGAATATAAAATCAAGTAGGCACTCACCTCTGGGGTTGATGTCCTTACTTCCCCACACCACGTGGTGCGCGTTGGCGTCGCATCCCACGATGATAGGCAGTCGATGCGTCCTGCAATACTCCACCAGACCACACACTTCTGGGGGTGGGCAGGGCTCATCTCCTGCGAAGTACGCCGACGCTACCACTATTGTGGTGGCAGTTCCTAGCGCCTGGACTGTGATTGGGACGCAGTCCCGGGTCAGAAATTCTGAAAGGATATTGTAGTTAATGCTTTTCCTTACTATTATACAGGTTCTTGGAGTTGTGCTCCTATGGTCATATACTACCTTTGAGTCCCTTGTGTAGAGGCCTTTTATGCCGTGGTTGAACCACGGTTCCTGTACTAGGGCTAGCGCCAGATGTTGGCTGTTGAACATTCTAGCTAGGACGGCCGAGGCCGCTTTTGCACGATGAATGTTCACCTGGGCTAGCCCGGTGCTGATGACTGGCGTCGTCATCAGCTGACAGTTGGTGCCTCGGTTTCTGGCGAGTCGGGCTTTGATGTGCCCCCCTCGCCACCGTTCGTCAGTGTGACGTCGGCTTCATCCCCTTTCGTTTGGCATTGGAGCTCCAGGTCAAGCTCTTGGGATGACATTGGAGCGCCATCCTCCATGTCCTCCTCCAGCTCCATGGCTTCTGCTGCGCCAGGCTCGAGTGTGACCTCGAAGCCAGTTGCATTGAATCTATATCTATAGCTACATATATATAAAAGAGATCAACCTGACTGACTGACTGGCGACTTTTGGGCAGCCCAAACTGTAGAAGCTAAAAGCCTGGAATTTTTACAGTACCTGCTTATTACAAAGTAAGGTGGAACTATCGAAAAAAAATGGTCAAATATATATAGGGAAGTAACAATAAATTGAATTTATCCAGCTGCTGGATAACAACGTGAAAGTACAAGAGAGATTATGTACTTATTATACCCTAGCAGAGGGTAATAGAATTTTGTCTCGAAATGTGTAATAGACTGAAGGATACGTTTCCGACCATGAGTAGCCGAGTCGACATAGCGATTTCCGACTGGCCGTCTGTCTCTATCGCTATCGTAATAAAACTTGGCACAGACCCTTCTTTTTGATACAGGCAGTATATATGTCGGAACCGGCCGGATCGGACTCCTATAACATGTAGCTGCCATAGGAATGATCGGTCGACAACTGAGTTTTTGTAGGAAAAACCTTTTTACTCCCTGTATCCATAAAATGGGTATAAGAGGGTACTAAATCTGTGCAAAAGTGTGTAACAGGCAGAAGGATCCTATAAAGTATATATATTCTTGATCAGTATCAAAAGAGAATTTGTCCGTCCGTATGTATAAACGCAAGGATCTTAGCAACTATGAGAGGTAGAGACACAAAATTTTGAATGTAGGTTCGTGTATAGCAGGCACAGGTCAAGTTTACTTATATTCCCATTCTCCCCATTCCTCCGCTATTCAATAAAAACGTTTTACAGTAACAATTTTCAAGATATAGCTTAGGGATTTGGAATGTATAATACTTTAGTCACTCTTAATCAACTGTGTTTTTGTGTATGTGAGTGTGTATGTGTAAGTTAAGGAAGATTGTCTTCAAAGTCATCGTAATACAACAAATCATTAAGTGGCTCAACTATTTAGGAATGTCTACCTTCACTGGATAGAACATTGCGATGCGCCATTTTTGTGTATTTGACAAAAGTAGTCAAATCCAACATAATGCACTTTAATCTAAATATTTCGTCGGGCAAGGCCGGAGTATTACTAGCTAGTAACTTATAAGTTTTCAGTCCACAGTCAAGGTCAGTCATTATTTAAAAATAGTTCCAGAGACTTATTGCATATGGAAAAGACTAATTATTTTAATATCTGTATCATTTCAGAGCAACTTGACCGAATTGAAGAGGGAATGGATCAAATTAACGCCGATATGAGGGAAGCCGAAAAAAACTTAAGTGGAATGGAAAAGTGTTGCGGTATTTGTGTACTACCCTGCAATAAGTAAATATGCCAATATATTTATTTTCACAGTATTTTAATATGTTGGCAATTTCTTTGGGATGCCATTGGTATCCCAAATTCTTTACCGTAAATGCTTGATTTGATATGTGTTTTGGATCCATCCTTCTAATCTATCTACTGTACTTAACCTGTATCACTTCTTTATCACCCAACTTTGGAAGTGTTGATTGATTTACCTGCCCGAGTGCGAAGCACTGGTAGAAACCCTCCACAGTAAGCCACGTCAATTTGGGAAACCCGATTTCACTAACTCAGACCCTATTAAGCAAATCAATTCTTGTACTCTACCTAAAACTCATTATTTGATACTTGTGTCCTGTTGGTTAAGCCACGTTTGTCTAACAAGCCTGTGTGGTTTACGCGGCATTTAATAATCTTAAAAAATAGAAAGTCGAAATTGTACAATATCTGTTTATTTATATATTTGGCTGACAAACAATGCTGTCGCCTAAAATATGATTAAGATACTTAATTTTAAATGAATAGAATAGCCTAATGGAAATTACATAAAATACTAAAAACGACACCACCACGCGAACAAAACGAACATTCTCTTTAACTTATAAATATATATGTACAACCTCTTCGTAGTTGACTTATATAAATTCATACATTTTATACCTACATACATATTTTAACTCTCTGTACCCATAAAATGGGTAAAAAAAAAACAGACATCTCCGACCCTATAAAGTATATATATTCTTGATCAGTATCAAAAGAGATATCGATTTGGCCATGTCTGTCTGTTTGTCTGTCTGTATGAACGCGTCGATCTCAGCAACTATATAAGGAACAAAGTAGTTTCGGTGTTCTTGGTTTTCCAATAAGTTACACAAATGGAGTGCGTGGCTCCGGTCTCTTGGCTTTTTTATTCCTAAATGTCGTGATAAGTCGCCCCTTATGAACGTACCTAGAGCCTTCCCATGGTAGTTATCAGTCAATGCCCTAATGGTTTCTGGAGATTCGTCTTGTGCTCCAATCTGATTCAGAATCAATGACAGCTGATGGTAGATTGCTTGATAGAATTCGTTAATGCTCATACGTCCCTGTGTCAACGTAAACATCTGGAATTCCAGAATTTGTAAATATCGTTTATCAGCATAATGTGTTGTAAGACATTTTGAGATAGCCTTCCAATTCATTGGGGTGTTTTGGGACTAGAAAAACTGTCTCAGCTTCACCGACTACCTTGGTACGAACAGCTAAAGTTACTAAGTAATATTTGTACGTTGTTTTACTCATAATTCGATCGACATTTTTTTTCCATGAGTTGAACGATGTCCTGTCTCCTGAGAATTCTTTGATCAAACCACAGAGTTTGAACAGCAATAACTAAGATAGCGTATCGAGCATTATTTAACGTATAGGTTCCTTTTGTTTCTTTTTAATTTTCTTATAAGATTCGAATGGGGTTATGAATAATTAGAACTACTAGTTTGAAGAGAATATGGAAAGAAATTTTTAGAACATCTGATCGGAACTGTAAAACTAATTTGGCTGATTAACTCAGCAGAATCAATTTCCCCATGAATTAATTCATTTAAGAAAATTACACCAAGCAAGGTTCTACGATCAGAAAAAGAAGGCAGATTTTTTAGAAAAAGTCTACTACGATAAGAAGGCAAGCGAGTATTGGTATGCCAGTTAAGACCCCGGAGTGCAAATTGCAGAAATTGTTCTTGTACCGATTCTAATCTATCCTGATGAACCTTGTATTAGGGACAACAAATACAAGATCCATATTCAAGAATAGGTCGAACAAGAGAAGTATACAGAGTTTTAGTAATGTAGGGATCGATAAATTCTTTAGACCAACGCTTGATGAAACCCAGGACACCAAAGGCACGATTATCGGTGGAAAAGATATATTTGTCAAACTTAAGTTAACTTAAAGGATACCCAAATCATCAACCGACTCAATTCGATCAAGCGGCTTACCATTAAGAATATAATTGTTGAAAAAGGCCACTTGCATATAAAGGGACATTACGTTACACTTACCACAATTAAGATTTAATAAATTTACCCGACACCAGGCTTGAAAACTGTCAAGATCAGTTTGCAACCTTTGATCAGATAAGAAATCAGTAGATGACAGACAAAGTTTAACATCATCGGCATACATCAACACCCGATAGTTATTTAAGACAGAATGAAGGTCATTTATGAACATAGTAAATAATATGGGACGAAGATGACTTCCTTGTGGATCTCCGGAAGTAACTTGAACAGACTTAGAGACTAAGCTTTTGAAATAAACCTATTGGGTTCTAAGAGCTAAATAGTTGGATATCCAAAGAATTAAGTTATTTGGAAATCCCAGAAGATGAAGTTTGTGAAGTAAAAGAGAATGATTAACAGAATCAAAAGCCTTACTGAAATCAGTGTAAATAACATCTGTTTGCATTTTAGATTCAAATCTCTTAATAACAATAGAGGTGAATTCCAATACGTAAGTGGTAGTAGATCTATATTTCACGAACCCATGCTTGAGAAGTTATTAATTTCTCAAAAATCTTAGGAATAGTAGACAACTTAGAAATACCTCTATAGTTCTTAACATTGGACTTGTTCCCTTTTTATGGAGAGGAATATTAAATGATTCTTAAAAATTTTGGGGAAATAGCACAACTCCACGGACAGTTTAAAAAGAATGAATAATGGCTTTAAAATACCTTCAGCACAGTACTTAAGCACGCAGCATGGAACTCCATAAGGTCCCGGTAAAAATATGAGCTTAATGGCCTTTAAGTCACGTAGAAGCGAACTTTCAGTGTTTAAACGTCCAAAAATGCAATCGGAGCTATTCACATGATAAGGATACGGCGAAACCATTTGATCAGGTTGTAAACTAAAAGTCGTTTAAAGAAATTCAGTAAAAAGATCGGCGATAGCCTGATGGAAGTGTTGATGACCTACGCTTTGCATTAACGAAGTTATAAAACCTCTTAGGATCCCGCTGAAACTGTAACCTTCAGCTCCTGAGGTAGTTGTTATAACAGTGTACATTAAGTGCAGAGAAGTTAGATCCGGCAATCAAATAGCGAGAGAAATCTGAAGAGGCCAGATTCCTTAATCTTTTCATACAATGACGACTTTAAATTTTTTAAGTTTATTAAATCACGTGTATTCCACACAGGTTTGTTAGACCTACGAGGGTTACAAAACGGGACACAGGAATCAAATAATAAATTTAGGGTAGAATAAAAATAATTTTTTTCCAATCCATGTCACTTAACATGTACAGCTGGGACCAGTTAGTCTGGGATAGGAGCTGAGCGAGTTTAGTAAAATCTGTATTCCGAAATTGACGAACTCGCTCAGCAGTTTTGCTACCTGGGCTTGGCACCCTGGCTGATATTATAATTAGTGATTATTGTGCCCCCCTCAGAACCTAAAGCTCACTCATCAAACTAATTTCCTGCATGAATGCAAGGAACTTGGTCGGATCTAGAGTACCTATATCGATTGTCTGAGGGAAAAACCAACCCAGTTGCCTGATTCTTTTTCTGGGAAGGGCAGTGCAATCTGTTAGTATGTGTGATGAGGTGCAATACTCTTGGGATAGTACAGCACCACATGCATGTTTACTTGCATCTGTGGTAATGCAAAATTCTTTGTTGAAATCAGGGTATTGCAGTAATGTTGGTTTCATTATTGCCTTTCTTAAATGATTAAATGCGTCATTGCATTCTTTGTCCATTCGAATTGAATGTCCTTTCTGCACAATCTAGTCAAATGACGTGAATATTGTGAATGAAATTGCGAAATTGTGAATGAATCTTCTGTAGTAATTACAGAACGCAACGAATCGCCGTGCAGTTGGTATTGGATAGTTATTATAACATCGTATTTTTTTATCATCCGGAAGGATGCCATGGTCTGTGCATTTATGGCCTAGGAATGTAACCTTATGCATGGTGAAAGAACATTTCTCTGGGTTTAATTATAAGTTGTGTTTTCTACACAGGTCAAATATATTTGACAAATTTTTAAACATGTGCTGTTCAGCCAATGACTACCAAGTCATCCATATAGAGAAATGCTTGTGATGGTTCCAGACCGGTAAATGCGAGTGTCATCATTCGCATAAACGAATTTGGGGCTACCTTTAAACCGTAGGGTACTCGCGTGAAGCGATAAGAACCGGAGTTCGTGTAAAATGATATTATGTTTCTAGATGTCTCATCTATTTGGTGAAGTCCAGACATAAGATCGAGACATGAAAAATATTTTGCTCGTCCTAATAGGTGTAGTATTTCCTCGATTCTTGGCACTGGGTATTTGCCTGGCAAGAGTTTTATTATTTATTTGGCGATAATCAACTAGTGAGCGCCATTTTTACTCCCTGTAACCATGAAATGGGTAAAAAGGGGGTATTGGATTTGGGCAAAAGTACGTAGCAGGCTGAAAAAGACATCTCCGACAATACAAAGTATATATATTCATAATCAGTATCAAAAGAGAATTTGATTTGGCCATATCCGTCTGTCTGTCCGTCTATCCGTCTGTCTGTCTGTCCGTATGAACGCGTCGATCTCAGCATCTATAAGAGACACCAAATTTGGAATGTAGCTTCCTGTATACCATACGCAGATCAAGTTTGTTTCCAATCTCTGATATCACCCCCCGTTCGCCCGAAATTCGATCAAAACGTTTTACAGCCACACTTTTAAAGATATAGCTTTGCGATTTGGCATGTACAATACTTAAGTCACTCTTAATCTACTGTCCAAATCTCAAGTCGATCGGATAATAAACACGGAAGTTATTTAACAAACAAGATTCAGTACTGTAGCGAAGGGGAAAGAAGCAGCACAGCCACGACTTAAAATTCCTCGTTGCGGTGTCGGCTTGCTGTCGCTTGTGTGTGTGCGTCTTTGTGTATGTATATGTATATGTGTATGTGTATGTGTATGTGTATGTGTATGTGTATGTGTATGTGTATGTGTATGTGTATGTGTATGTGTATGTGTATATGTGTATATGTGTATATGTGTATATGTGTATATGTGTATATGTGTATATGTGTATATGTGTATATGTGTATATGTGTATATGTGTATATGTGTATATGTGTATATGTGTATATGTGTATATGTGTATATGTATGTATATGTGTATATGTGTATATGTGTATATGTGTATATGTGTATATGTGTATATGTGTATATGTGTATATGTGTATATGTGTATATGTGTATATGTGTATATGTGTATATGTGTATATGTGTATATGTGTATATGTGTATATGTGTATATGTGTATATGTGTATATGTGTATATGTGTATATGTGTATATGTGTATATGTGTATATGTGTATATGTGTATATGTGTATATGTGTATATGTGTATATGTGTATATGTGTATATGTGTATATGTGTATATGTGTATATGTGTATATGTATGTGTATGTGTATATGTGTATATGTGTATATGTATGTGTATGTGTATGTGTATGTGTATGTGTATATGTATGTATATGTGTATGTGTATGTATATGTGTATGTGTGTATATGTGTATGTGTATGTGTATGTGTATATGTATGTATATGTGTATATGTGTATATGTGTATGTGTATGTGTATGTGTATATGTATGTGTATGTGTATATGTATGTATATGTGTATATGTGTATATGTGTATATGTGTATATGTGTATATGTGTATATGTGTATATGTGTATATGTGTATATGTGTATATGTGTATATGTGTATGTGTTGTATATGTGTATATGTGTATATGTGTATGTGTATGTATATGTGTATGTGTATGTGTATGTGTATATGTATGTATATGTGTATATGTGTATATGTGTATATGTTGTGTATGTGTATATGTGTATATGTGTATATGTGTATATGTGTATGTGTTGTGTATGTGTATATGTGTATATGTTGTGTATGTGTATATGTTGTATATGTGTATATGTTGTATATGTGTATATGTGTATATGTGTATATGTGTATATGTGTATATGTGTATATGTGTATATGTGTATATGTGTATATGTGTATATGTGTATATGTGTATATGTGTATATGTGTATATGTGTATATGTGTATATGTTGTATATGTGTATATGTGTATATGTGTATATGTGTATATGTGTATATGTGTATATGTGTATATGTGTATATGTGTATATGTGTATATGTGTATATGTGTATATGTGTATATGTGTATATGTGTATATGAGTATATGTGTATATGTGTATATGTGTATATGTGTATATGTGTATATGTGTATATGTGTATATGTGTGTATGTGTATATGTGTTTATGTGTATATGTTGTGTATGTGTATATGTGTATATGTGTATATGTGTGTATGTGTATATGTGTATATGTGTATATGTGTATATGTGTATATGTGTATATGTGTATATGTGTATATGTGTATATGTGTATATGTGTATATGTTTTTTT